>VDFB02373365.1:327854964-327950077 GCA_007258455.2 Sequoia sempervirens | reverse complement strand
AAAGAGGTAGGGATGGAGGCATAGGTGAGATATAGAGTGATGGATGGAGAGGTAGGTAAAGAGATTGAGAGGGGAGATAAAGATAAGTAGAGAGGGAAGGAGATGAAGAGAGAGAGAGAGAAGTAATAGAGAGTAGAGAAGAGAGGGAGGGAGGGAGAGATAGGGAGTAGATAGAGGGGTGTATGTGAGAGAGAGAGGAAGGGAGGGAGGGGGGAGAGGAGAGATAGAGAGTAGAGATGGAAGGAGAGAGTGAGAGAGAAAGATGATAAAACTTGTTGAATAGTGAAATTTGTCCTCCTAGTTATTGAAATTTGACATGTTGATTACTAAAATTTGACTATCTAAAAAATTATAAGAACTTCCAAAAACTAGAATTTTCATTATAACTCAAGGAGGTCTAAAACCACTCTCAAACATCCTGACACTATATACATGAAATATAACTTAAAGTATAAGAAATTAAATTTCCAACTTATACTTAAATGTTTATTTCATGTACATATAATCTCCCTGACAGAGAAAGAGAAAAGGAAGAGTTCACAAAAATGCTTTGCAAAAATTCATGCTTCACATTTGACGAGCACCAAATTTGGTGCTAGCCGAATGGATCACTTCATTTGGTGAGTGCCAAATTTGGTGCTTTCCAAATGATGAATTTCATTTGACTAGCACCACAATTATTTGAATTTTGACATACCAACCATTAGGCTAGATCATTTGAGCCATTTGGTACTCGCCATATGGTCATTTTGGGTAAAAAACAAAAGTGGCACCTTTTTTGTGTCACAGATTGGTGTGCAAACCCAATCCTTGTCTTACACATTTGAGTAGGATTTTTGTTATTTTAGCTCCATATAAGCTTAGACATACTTAAAGTTAGGAGCACACACATTTTATCAATCAATCAATCAACTATTTGTGGAGGTAGAAATACCAAAATGGGGGTTTGACCAGGAAAACTTCTATATAGCCACCCATTTCCCTATTTTATATGATTTTTTAGGTTTAGATTTGAAGATGGAAAATTACAGAGTGAAAGTACAAAGTGCGGATCTGGAAGTTTCAAACCTAAAAGTTACAGAGTCGGATCTTATTTCCCATTCAAGGGTGCCCATTTCCCTTGACCTCTTAATTCAGCTCCAAATTTTCAATACAAGTGCACAAAACTCTTCCCTTCTCAAATTTATCTTTATTCTATGACTTTATTTTTAGTTTCATCTATGTAGAAAATTTATACTTTTTCGATTAGGTTATATAGTTAAATAGATCAATTAATTCACATTAAATCTAACAAATTTTCAAGGAAACAAAAGAATGAGGTCTAGGGAAAATTAGCTTTCCTTCTAGGTTGTTATCCAATATCATTACCTTGTTGGATTGGCTTCTAATTTTTTAGCAAAGAAAGATTGATCTTAATAATCTATTGACTATGTCTATGATCATTTTTTCCACACCACAATCATCAATGAAAGAGACATAATACTAAGATTTACCCAAAGAGTCAAGATCCACTGCACCACATACATTCGAATGAGTAATCTCTAATAATCTTTTACCTTATTAATTCCACTAGAAAATGATGGCCTATTTTTTTTTTCCAAACAAACAATGTTCACAAAAATCATTTTCACCAAAAGGATAATTAGAAATACCATCAACCAACACTTTTTAAGAATCTAGTCTTAAGTTATTTTTTACCTGTGCATGACCCAATCTATGGTGTCACAACATGCATGTATTTTTAGTGTTAGTTACATTGGAAGAGTTATATAAAGTAGAGGCATTTATCCTAAAAACATTCCCTATCCAAGATCCTTTATCTATCATCAAACTCCCTCTTACAAACCTGTAACCAAACTTATTGAATGTCACATGCATTCTAGAATCATTCAATTTGGACATTAAAAGTAAATTTTTTACAATTCCTAGAATATGCAAAACATTATCAAGATTTTTAATCCTCCCATCACTAAAACACAACATTACATTTCCCTTACCAACAATCCTCTTTGTATTGTTATCATCAATGAAAAAATCTCCCTCATTATATGATTTATAATTAGTAAACCACTCTTTTGAGGAGTCATGTGGTAGGAGCAACCTAAATCAATAAGCC
Source organism: Sequoia sempervirens (assembly GCA_007258455.2). Taxonomy (NCBI): domain Eukaryota; kingdom Viridiplantae; phylum Streptophyta; class Pinopsida; order Cupressales; family Cupressaceae; genus Sequoia; species Sequoia sempervirens. The sequence goes on along the minus strand of VDFB02373365.1, from coordinate 327,947,961 downwards.
AAGCATCATCACTAACAGTTTAGCTAAAAAAAAAAAAGAATCAAAAACATCATCAAAGGACTTTTCCATGTAGGAATAATTTCTTTTTCTTATATTCCCACATTCCTTCTCCACATGCTATCTTTTACCACAATTCCTCGCTTTTATCTTTCTAAGAGTTTTAGAACATCCTTTAGAATTATCTCTCTTATTATCCCCTTTAGACCCTTTCTCTTTAGACCTACCTCGTACATGCAAGGAATCTTGGGATCCAACATTCATGGAATTTCTCCTCATCTCCTCTAAAAGAAGTATGTAAATCATTGAGTCCATATTTGGTTCTACATTACCACTACTTATGACAATAATTAAATTTTCGTAACATTTGGGAAAAGAACAAAGAAATAAGATACATTTATCTTCATCTTCAATTTTCACATGTATGGATATAAGTTGACTTATAATCAGATTAAAAGAATTTAAATGATCCACTATAGATTCACCATCTTTCATTTTTAAAGAATATAATCATTTTTGAAATATAACTTGTTAGAAAAACTTTTATTTTGATAAATATCACCTATCTTTTCCATAACTTATGTGTGATATCTTTGATGGAGACATTCGAAAGGAAATAATTCATAAGACACAATTGAATGGTTCCTCTTGCCTTTTTGTCTAAATTTTTCCAATCTTCATCATACATTACAACTAGTTTACTTTCTTGTGAACCAAAAATCACTGATCTCTCTCTTCTAGGAGACCCCACATCTTTAATTTTGACATCCCATAGCTTGTTCAATTAAACTTTTCAATATCCTAGAGAGAGGTAGAAGCCATGGTATACAATCTTCTTCACAAATATACAATATACCACAAAAATAAAAGATATCATTGTAGCCCAAAAACCTAGAACACTTAAGAGAACTTGATGTCCCCTTCTAAACAAAATCATTAGCTCTCATACTGAATGTTGAAAACAAGCTGAAACTAAGCTACAATATTATTTTATGTATGTGAATTCAAATCTAAAAATAAGATTATCAAATCTAACTATATGCATGCAATGACACATTCACCATAATAGAAAAATCAACAAATAAATATGATACTAGAATTACGTGGAGAAACCCTTTCGGGAAAAGTCTCCACAATGGAAAAGAGGGCAAGTATATTATTTATCTTCACAAGAGACATACACAACAATACACTTCCTTTATGATCTCCTAGGACATGGATGCTTCAACAAACCTACAAATAACACAAGATTCCACTACCATCTCAAGTCTCCAATTTATATAACTTGTCAAAGGAAAAACCATAGTAGTAAATCAAAACAAGAGTTACCAAAACCACTTGTAAAAAACCCATGCTTTATCCTTGGAAAACCAAGAGTCATGATAATACATTAATTAATGTACATAAAGCTCCAACATGGATGCCTAACCCATAGCCCCTTCATTTTTTTCCTTCAAGAAGCTCTAGTAATCATTCAACTTATAGGTGGAACACTAATGGACACTTGTTTCCCTCCAAAATTAGATGCCCCACTCAAGAATCTTCATATTCCTTGTGTGGACGCCTAAGAGGGATATTTTTCCCTATATTGATTGTAATCATTACCAATATTAAGTTTCCTCTAAAAATATAATTACAGTATACCAATATTAAATACATTTCTCTCATGTCCCCTAGGACACTTTCCAAGAAACATAGAGACATAAAAAATGGCATAGGTTTGCAAGTTTAATGCCACCTAACCTAACAATTTGCACATGTGAATATGCATATGTGTTAGCACATGTGATTAGAACATATGCCCCCACTAAAATATTTGCATGTGTAATATGCATATATTTTATGTTAGCATATAGGGGAAAGAAAGAAGAAAGATGCTTTCACAAAGTATGTGTTTCCCTAAAAGAGTTGTTTGTGCCCTCCAAAATATAGGTGATGACAACAAAGATGGAGATAATTGTGTTATTACCAAAGAAGATGCTCTAAATAAACACTTATAGTTTTATCAATTTTGAAAATATATGTAAACAATATTTTGATTTTTATATACGTAACAACCACATGATACTCCATAACTTACTATCACTATAGACCACCTCTCAACATAATTAATTTATATTTACTAACAACATTAATTAACTAATCTAAATAAAATAAAATAAAATGATATTTACCTTTAACACTATTGTGTATTCTTTATCTCCATTTTATAATAAATTTTGTGTAGTATTATACTAAATACAAATTATAACATTTCTTAATACTTTCCCATATTAGAAAAAACATATTCTAATATTTTTTTTTTTTAAAACAAAAGGCATAGTTTATATAGATATATTGCTATTAAAGATATTTACAATAATTGATATGTGATCTTCCATAGACATATTGTTTTTAAACTGTCTATTACAGCCATATAGCTTTACCCACCCTATTACAAAACATACCAAAACATAGGCCTAAATACCCACTTAAAACATTCAAAGCACATTGGCTACATTTTACATTTAGAGCCCTCCCTCAAAACCATAAGCTTCATTATTGATCCATTTGTTTTTAAAAAACTAAACCTATAACCATATGCTTATTCAATCTCCCTGGATGGTCATTTTCACCCTCTAATATCAATCTCTCAACCTCTCACAACTATTGGTGAATTCACATTTCCCTATCTAATTTTCTTCCATAGTTGTATTCTTTTACATGTTAAAACAAAAAAAAATCACATCTTGATGAAAGATTACAAAATGTGATCCAAAACCATGGAAAAAAAATCACTCACAATCAAATTCAAAAATGTGATCCAAAACCAGGGAAAAGAAATATTCACAATCAAATCCAAAAATGTGATCCAAAACCAAAGAAAAAAAAATTACTCACAATAAAATCCAAAAACGATAACAAGCATTATAGATTGTGAAAATCTTATATCATTAGACGTTAAAACAACTGCAAGGGCATTAAAAAATATCAGTATTCATGATCAACCAACTCGAAATGAAAACCGTTGTGGAAGTGAGATCTCCTCGTGACATGAGACCGTATGCAGATATTACCTCTGCACCACATCATCCTCCTCTCTTGGACTATCCCTACAATATTCCACACATTTCGCAATCAGTTCTGATATGCAAAAGGTTGTATTGTTTTTGAAGATGCCTTACTAATAAATGACAGTAAAATATTTCATATCAAACTCGAGAAACGTACAAAACTGAGCTGCCAAATAGTTATGGAAACAAAGCCAGGACAAACAAGAAACAAAAAATGTCAATCCGCCCAAGTCGCACGCAATCTGTTATTCAACGGTGATCACTATTCTCTCTGTATGTCCATTCAATTTCCCTGGACAAACTGTTGTCCCGAAAGTACCTGCTGAGACGGCAAGACTGGTTATCATTGTAACGGCCAGAGCATGGTCTGTTCAGAGGATAACAAAAGGATCAAGGATAGGTCCATAGTACCCCTATAGGGTATCCTGTGGGTCGCATGCAAGTGATGTGCTCGAATGCCCAAACTTAAAGGAGTGTGCATGTCATAAGACTCCATGTCTCATAATGAACATATCACCTAATAACGTAGTACACATGTGCCACCATTCTTCACCCCTAAGCAAACATGGTCTATCGCTCTTCCATCACTCATATAGTGTGAATGAGGCCCCCATTCTTCACCCCTAAGCAAATATGGTCTATCGCTCCTCCATCACTCATATAGTGTGAATGAGGCCTCCATGCAAGTGTGTGCCTCATCCATCTAGTAAGAATTCCAATGCTATAGTAGCAATCATGATCCAGTAACACGAAACCTTGGTAGTTCCATGTAGTAGCTAGCATACCTGAATTTGGCCCTTTCCATCTTGTGGCATATCATGGTTTATGCAATCCTATTGATTGGCTAGGATCTCCATTGAGATCCTCCCCTCATCGTGACTAACAGTCCTACACCAGATGGGTAGTTGAAGTATGCGGTATATATCCTCTAATATCACTATCATCTCTCCCATCAATAGACGAAAGGTAGAGGTATTGGTATCCCATCACTCTATGAGTTCCATTAGAATCTCATCATGGTATCTCATGGTAGTCATGCTATACATAGAATAAATTGTTAGCATGTATAAATGATGCTTCTCTACAACTGAGAGTAGTGGGGTATGATTGAAAAGAAGTGTATATAAGTGGACTCATAGGTGGTCCCACGTGTGTGGTGGACCCTACCATTTTAGCACAAAAATAGGATTATCGCATTACTAATGCATTCATACATAAATTAAAATAAAGTAGCAAATTACATGTTTTAGAAACCTATGCCTTGTCACGGGTACCCATGCTTATCAAGGGTACCCCATTTTATCAAAAATCGTCAAAAAGTACATAAAAATATCCCCTATCTATAGGAAAAGTGAAAATTTAACGTACCTCTTGTATTAGTGTCCCTCATATAATGCACTCACTTAGGGCCTCAAGCCTTGGTGCAGGATATGATCATCATTGCAACAATTTTGCTCCTAGGAATTTTGTGCTTAGATCTCAATGCTCTCAAACTACAACAGTTAAAATGAATGGAAAAATGGTAAAAAAAAATATAACTTGGAGCAAAATTTGATAATATTACTCATACTTTGTTATCTTATAATCATCATAACTTGGGCTTGCAAAATCTAATTTTTGTGTCATCTATTTTGTTTTTGGAATTGTGGTTCCACCTTGGTTCATGTTATATTATTGTTATTGCTTGGTGTTATATTACCATGATCCTACAAATGGTATTTACATTAAAAACTCTAATTAGTTTGATGTGGCGAGATGGCTACCTTGTTTCCACCTCTATAAAGAAAGAAAAAACTACCTAGGGGGGAATACATCTACCCTAAAATTTCATTCTCCTTAGAAGTATTAGACTAACTCATTCATTTGTATGTGTAAAATTATAGTTTTTAGATTTCTAAGGAATTAGTTTAGCAGGATGTGGTTCCTAATGTTATGGTTACAGATTACAATGCTTCCCGCATTTCGTTCCCTTTCCGGGCAAATGTTGTACATCCTCTATAGTATCCTTTTGGGTATCCTTTTATGATATGATTTACTTTTAGTACTCTAGCTTGCAAATGCACATAGTATCATAATGCTTCTAAAGTGGGGGCTAAATGTAGCTCATCATAAATTATACTTGCTTTAAGGTGTAAGTGCAATTTCATGATCTATTTGGAACTTTCTTTAATAGTAACCTCTCCATTAATGCATTTTCGGCATTCCCTAGCCTTCACCTTCCCTATCAACTAGGGAGAACATGTTAATGCTACTCTAGAAATTTATTTGTTAATAAGATATCATCAAATTAATCTTGGTAAGAGCTCATTTTTTGGCTAAGTCCAAACTAATTAGACCCTAAACTCCCAAATCAAACTTGAATGAGTGTAAAACAGCTAGACAAGGGCATCCAACACCCTAGTCTAGGCATTTTTCTTGATAAATTTGATTCTCTTTTTTTAGTCTCTAATTTCAGAGATGTGAATTCAAATTTGGGTCTTGGAAATAAATGTATCCCAAAAATAAAAATTAAATGAGTTTTCCTACACTTTAATTTATTCCTAAGTTCCATTATATAAACATGAATTATTATTTCAAATTAAAAAGAGGAAGTAATCAATAAGGAAGAACTCTACCAAAATACATCTATTTTTATAGATCATTTAGAAGGTGAACTTCATAACTATTCAAGCTAGCACAATGATTGGATTTTGTTTTCAATGGAAGAACATGATGGAACCTAGGTTTTTGAGATAGCTTTGGCTTCTTTTAATCACCTAATGACTTGTTTTCAGAGTGTTCTCATCTTTAGAATTTGATCTACTTGCTACCCTAAGAAAGTTATTTATGCATTTAGTCTTTCCTAAGGATGTTTTAATTTCTCTTGGTTTGATCTTGTTCATGTCATTTAGGAATCCTTCTCTTACACATTTGAGTAGGATTTTTGTTATTTTAACTCATTATAGCCTTAGACACACTTAAGGTTAGGAGCACAAACATTTTATCTTTCAATCAATTAGCAATTTGTGGTACTAGAAATATAAAAATGAGGGTTTGACCAAGGAAAACTTCTATATAGCCACCCCTTTCCCCTCTTTTCTTTGATTTTTCAGGTATAGATCTAAAGATGGAAAATTACAGAGAGAAAGTACAAAGTGCAAATCTAGAAGTCTCAGACCTGAAAGTTACAGATTCAGATCTTATTTCCCATTCAAGGGCAGCCATTGCCCCCGACCTCTTAATTTAGCTCCAAATTTGTAGTACAAGTTCACAAAAATTTTCCCTTCTCAAATTTATCTTCATTTTGTCTTTTTAGTTTCATATATGGAGAAAATTTGTATTTTTACATTAGCTTATATAGTTAAATAGATCAATTAATTCACATTAAATACAATCAATTTTCAAGGAATAAAAGAACTAGGTCTAAGGTGGATTGGCTCTCCTAGTTTGTTAGCCAATCTCATTACCTTGTTGGCTTGGCTTCTAATGTTGATGCAAAGAAACATTAATCTTAATAGTCTATTCACTATGTCTAGGATCACTTTCCACATCATAATCATCAAAGAAAGAGACATGTGTACCATAAAAAAATGGATCATTGACATTTCCATGGTCTTTTAGGTCTTTCTCTTGTGATTCTTGATCTATTTTGCTTTGATTTAATGTTGCAATGTAGCTTCTACATTCACATTAGGTTCTAAATATTCAAATGATGGTGTCTTGTGAAGGTGTTGCGAAGTGTTGTAAAAAATTTCTACACTTTTTTAGACTCTTCTCATTATAATTCATCTAAAAATCACCTTTTTATCCCTTGTTAAGTCCTATTTTAAAGTGTTGTAAAGTCTTGTAACAAGATTTCATGCTTTTCTAGGCTTGTTATCACTATTTACACCTTTCTTATGCTTTATTTGACCCCTTTATGCACTCATAAGACCTAATTAAGTTTATTTTTTAATGTAAACATGACAAACAACATTAAATGAAACTTAATTCCTAACACCCACTTACAAGCCTAGAGTAGGACCCATTCGCCATGGGTGGAAAATGAGTCCCTCTTGGCTCCAAATTCAAAATAATTCAAATATTCTTTCGGTTTTTTATTCAAAAATACCTTATGTCAATCTGTGATGAGATATTATTGGGTTATTAGGGCATAAGTGTGTATAAATAAGTGCTTTTCCATCCATTTTACACCTAGTTCATTCACTAATTCATTTGCATTCACTCATTCAACATCAATTAACATTCTTGCATTCAATTCATCAAAGCATCATTCAATCAAGCAATTTTCATGTATCTTGGAGTAGCCATTGACATATCTAGACCTACAAGGTTGACGTTTCAATTTGCAGATTTTTGGAGGAGGACTGGTTCACCATCAGTGGTGAATGAGTCCCACCTGAGGGCTAAAAAAGTTGATTTTGTCAGAATCTAGTTTCCAACAGTCAAAAAGTAGATTCAAGTGTTTTTATCAGTAGGAGGACTGATTCACCATCAGTAGCGAATGAGTCCCACTTGTGATTTATAGTGATTTTTTCTAGTTTCTAGAGCCTTTCAAGATTAGTAGTCAACTTCCAGGTGCAATATATTAAACTTCATTCAATTCTATTTGCATTAGTTTGTGTTTTTAGTTCATTTTTGCCTACCTCACTGTGTTTTCAAACATTGCATATTTCATTAGTTTCACATTCATAATCAATCAATTTCATAGATTAGTTGCATTTAGATCATTCCATTTAGTCATAATTCTATCTTGCATTCCTTAATTTGAGTGAACCACCTCAATTTTAGGGTTTTATCTCTCTCCTTTTAGGTGAAAGATCTTAAGAGTGCAAGAGAAGTCCATAGAACACCACACAAATTGATGGTTCATTTTGGTGAACTAGCATATTGAACACATTATCTTTTTTATTTCAATTTCATCTTGCATCCTAGGTTTCCTTTGCATCATCTAATTAGGTTTTATTTTTGTATCCTAGAATTTCTAAAATTGCATTAGTGAAAGAATCATATAGATTTCATTTTTGCATATGGGTATGTGCAGGATCATCATGGAAAAAATAGGCCCCTAAGTGGCAAAAAATTCAGAAAAATAAAAGTTAGGTAACTTGACATAAAAATTTGAATAAGTTATCTATATTATTTAAAAAATATGTAAGAATAGAATTTGTATCAAATTGAATGTGGTTTCTAAACTACTAAGGTTTTTTTTTTTAAATCTATTTGGTGAAAATTTGAACTTTCAATGTAGTAGTACTTAAATTTTAGGGAAAAAATAAGTAGGTTTTTGTCTGACCACCCTAACCACATTAAAATGATAATAGGTTTTTATAAGATTTTAGACATAAGTAGAGGACTCATGTCTAGATGTGATGCATTAATTTTTTGTAATTTTTTCCCAATTAAATAATTAATTATAAATTTGTTATTACAACTTTTAAAAAATATAAAAAGTTCTCGTATGTCTGACCACCTTAACTTGGTCAAAACTTCATGAAATTCAATTTTTCTTTTTTTAATCCTATAGTATATGAAACATAGAATGTGATGCATGTTTTGGATTCCAAAAATGTGATACCATTTGAAAGCTATAGATGTTTTTCAACCAGCCTATCAATCAATACTTTAGTCATAATTCAAATAGAAAATGAATAGTAATTATTTATTAAATTCAAAGTAAAGCATAATTTATATTGGTGGAAAGCTGAGAATCTCCTTTAAAAACCCTTTTCATTTCATCAATTTTGGATTAAAAAAAAGTTGTCAGCCACATACCCTACAAATGCTCATCATATCGCCACTTTTTGGCCCATCATGATCTTGCACATACCCATATCAAATCATTAAAAAAAACCTAAAAATCTTCATTTGCATCTTCATTTTGCATCTGAAAAGCATTAAAATCACTTTAAATTTTCTAAAAAACACAAAAAGAAATCTCATACCTGGACTCATTCACCACCCTGGGCGAATTAGTCTAGCTACATTTTCTACATTCAAATTTATGACATTTTCATAGTATTTCCTACATTTCTATTTCCTGTTACTACCTTCTTGTTTCAGTTTACAAAATTTTTATCATTAGCATTTTGTTATTCCTAGTTTGTATTTGCATTCACCCCATCTTTTTTGGTACTTGTACGAGTGTTTGGTGCCCTATTGATAATACTTTAGTGAGACAAAGTTCTAGACTCATGGCTTCCCATAATAGCACTTTCGTTGTGGACCTTGGGATCTCAAAAGCTCCTACTCCTGGTATGGACAATGGTGCATTAGGCATGGATACTACCACTAGTATTCCTTTACCTTCACATACAATGCATGTTGACACACAATGGTTCGATCAAATTCCGCAAGATAAAGTCATTAGTATTCATGAGAATTTTCCACATTTATGTAACAATTTATCCCTTGAAAACATTTCCACTACTGACATTCCTAGCATAAAAAACCTTCATCGCCTAATTGAAAGTGATGATAGCTTACAAGTTATGAAAATAATTGTTGAGATATACAACAAACATGTTCCTTCCACTTCCCAACCAAAAAATATTATGGTCAGCCAAGGAGGATGTCACATTCCTCCTCTTTCAACCATAGCATTCATCCCCACCTATACCACTCCTCAAGTTACAACAACAATGCAACAGGTTAGTCATGTGACTCCTTTTTCTATTCCAACTAGCATTCCTAGTTCTTTTGTGGCATCAAATGTTCCCTCTTCCATCTTCATCCCTCTTAGTGTCCCCTTCACTTCTCCTAACATTACATACACCCCATCACCATTTTCTCTTCCCCCTCATACCACTTACACTGATCCCCTCATTACACAACTCTTTAACACCATTTCTTCCATGCAACAAAAAATATCCACCATTAGCCAAAATCAAAATGCTCCACCCACATATCATGTTCGTAGTAGCCCATTATCTCTAGAGATCTTATGAACACATATGCCACAAGGAATTGAGTTGCCTAGGTTTGAAAAATATGGAGGTAAAGTAGACCCTACTAATCATGTTAATTCCTATACAACATTGTGCAATGATTTTTCCCTTGATGATAAACTATTAGCCAAAGTTTTTCCTAGGACCTTAAAAGACACTGCATTGGAGTGGTTCTCAAACTTACCTAATCATTCAATTTGGTCATTTAATGAACTTGTTGATGCCTTTATAAGTCATTTCCAAGTCCATATGACACCCAAAAAGATAATGGCTAATTTAATAAGATGTAAACAAAACACAGATGAAAAAGTAACTAATTTCATTTCATGTTATCAGTCATTGTACGCTCAAGTAGATGTCAAGATTCCTGATTCACATCTTCAAAAGATGTTTATCAAAAAATTTCACTCACCTTCAGGATAAGTTGACTATGATGAAATTTTCTTCATTCATGGATATATGCACGACCCTTTGTGACTATCACAACTCGATTAAATTAGTTGTGATTCAAAATCTACTTCTAACCAAGTTGAGAAGTTTGAACAAAACAACGAGAACAACACACAAAACTTTAGAAAACCAAATAGAGGATTTTTATAGTTCAATCTTCCTCTACCACAACCAACTCAACTAGTGCCTAATCAAGTGGCCACTATTAAAGTAGTCATTCCCTTTACCTATGGGGGCCTAAAGAGACAATTTACCTCTTTACTTGATACACTCCATAACACAATGAATCTGCTGCTACAACAATAGATGATAACTTTGCCTACTATTAAAACCCTTGATACTACCAAGCCTTTACCACCCACCTTTAAACCAAATGATTATTGTCATTTTCATCACCAAAATGAACATGAAACTGAACAATGTGTCTCAAACACTTAGTTCAAGACCTCATCCATTCTAGCCATTTGTCCATTGTGGGTGTCAATGATTAAGGAAATAAGTCCATTTCACCTCCCACTCAGAACTTACAAATTTTTACCAACCCTATGCCTAAACACAATGTTTCATTCAAGTCAAACCTAGTGAACCTTTAAACACTAATGTAATGAACATTGATACAAATAATGAACAACCTACTATTACTCCAAATGTTACCCAAGTTAATCTTATGTATGAGCTTGTGGGTATGATAGATGTTATCCCTTGGAAGGGCCCAACCAATAAATCTCTTGATATTACTTTTTCTTCTCATGATATACTTAAAAATCTTCCTGATGGTCTTCTTTACATAGCCAATAGAATCTATGATAAGCCCACCAATGGGATATTAATAGATCCTACCTGTGGTGAGAATATGATCACAGAAGAATTTTTGGTATTACATGATTTATATCAAGATGATTATAACAAACCAACCACATGGATTAAAACACATACTAGTTTTGAATGCCCTATGATTGGATCGATCGTACTCCCATTACAAATAGGACCCAAAACTTTGGATGTAACATTTTCTATTATTTCACAATCGGATCAGTTTCATTTGTGGCTAGGTCATCCTTGGCTTCACTCAATGAAAGTTGTTCCTTCAGTTGTTCACAAATGTTTGAAGTTTTCGCATGACAATGAGATATTTACCATACACCATAGTGGCTTTAATCCATTGTCAGGGACTTTAGAGGTAATTTTTCCTTAGAAGCCTTTTGGCTTGAACCTACAGAACCCATCACCCCTCAAAGAGACTTCTTTTAATTCATTACCTATCAAAAGTTCAAAGCCAAACAAATAGCTGGATTGTCTCTTTGCCACATTTCCCCATCCACTTTTGCTACTCCTATCTTAGATGAGACAATGCTTCAACCCAAGTTTGAACCTAAACAAAAAATGAAACCTCATGAGCAACCAACCATAGACACTTACCCTTCATCGTATAAATGTCCAAGAGATTATGAACACAACCTCGTGATGCCTCCTCGAATTAAACAAGTTTAGAAACCCAAAGAGAAGGTGATTGACCCATCACCTTCAATTCCTCCCATTCCTCCTCCTCGGGATGAAAAGGAACCTATGATGGATCAACCCACTCTTACACCTCAACAACTTCAAATAAAATTAAAAGAAATTGTGGTGCTAGGGAGCATACGCGTCATCTTCATCTCCTTGTTTGTCAAATGAAAACTAAAAATAACAAAGAAAATCAGCCTCCAACTTTGATAGAAGCAATAACTAATCACCCTACTCCTCTTGATCCACCACAAGATAGTACGATACAAAAAACAAAACAAAACAACCAGATATAACAACCACAACTCCTAATACATTCTTCATTAGAAATTACCCTCCGTCATCCCATCGCGATTAACCTAGATAATGATGATGAGAAGGAGATAACTAAAATAGATGAAGAAGTGCATAACAATCTAAATTATTTATTTTCATCTACCATGAGCTTAAATGATAAATATTCTACACCAAGTGAAGAACCTGGTACTTCCCCTAGTTCAACACTTGCAATTCTCCCTTTAGATAGTCAATTTCCTCACAATATACTAAACATGATTGGGAAGCAAATGACTTGTTAGATGGCTGATTTGCATTCGCCTTGCTAGCCTTTTACATTTTTCTTTTTCTTTTTGTTTTCTTTGGTGTGTTTGTATATGCATATCATGTTCCCTTGTAATGTGTGTTTGATGTTCTCTCTCTTTGTCTACTTCCTCTATTTGTACCTCTATTCTTCTATATGTCATACATTTTGCATTTTATTTTTCACTTTTGTTTTGTGTTTTCCTTTTGGGGATGATGCAAAGCATTGAGACACACTATGTCTCTTCCATGTTGACCCAAAAGCTCCCTTTTCCCTTTCCCTTTTTTATCTTTTCTTGTGTTTTTCCTTTTGGGGATGACGCAAGGCATTGAGACTGAAATGTCTCCTTTATGTTGACCCAAAATATTTTCCTTTTCTTTTACCTTTTCATTTTTCACTCATGTTTTCCTCTTGGGGATGATGCAAAGCATTGAGACTGCAATGTCTCTTCCATGTTGACCCAAAAAAAACTTTGTTTTTCTTTTTTTTTTCACTTTCTTTGTGTCATTCTTCAGTTATATGTGTTTTTGGGAATGATGATAGTTATGAGCTCTTTAATAAAAACATTGCAGCAAAAAACATACTGACCCAAAATCCATAGATCCCTTATGTATTTGGTGTGTTCCTTTCTCAGGGGAAACCCTCCTTTTCTTTTGTTTTCTTTTATGTTTAAATGAAACAACCCTACTTGGAAACATATGACTTTGCATAGGGGCTTTCCAAGTTGGCTCTCATGTCTTGTTTTCTTTTTGTATTTCTTTTCCCTTTGATACTTTAAAGTAATTTCTCATAGAACGGTGTGTATCAATTCCTTTAATGTGTGGGGCATACATTAGCATTATTCATTTGCATTCTTGGTTCTTAGTGTAGCCTTGTCACTTCATACGATGCATTTGTCACTTTGTGGATGACACTGGGTGTGATGTCCTTCATAAGCGTGATCTCTCTTAGCATATTACATTCCTCTTAGTGTCCTGATGTGACACATTGCATCCCCTAAGTTGCAAATATTATATTATTTTATTGGTCCTCTCTTGGATACATTAGACACAATGTTCCCTAAGTGACAAACCTTGCATGAACTTAATAATACTCCTTTGAACATCTTTTTCAATTTACATTTTTACATTTTTTCATTTTGCATCTTTTCCACCTTACATAATGTAACTTGCATGTCTATGGTACCATCCTACTTTTTCATGATATCTAAGCATACAAAGCTTTTCTTGTCTCATGAAACATGAACCAACATTTTCCTTTATGGCACCTTGTTAAAGTTATCAGGAGGTATAACTTTGATATGGTTGAGCAGGAAGCACATTCTGTGGCACGAATTTCCCCATAGGCACCTATGTGTTTGGGAGTGCATACCAGCCAAGTGTATGTTTCTCACCTTTTGGGACTTCTCACCCAACCGACTGCCATGAGTTCTATTGCCCCAGAGTGAGTATGCATTTTCATTTTTGGACAAACAACCTAGATTTGATTCACAACTAGCTGAACAAATGATTGAAGCTTGATCCGATTTTCCCTTTTCATCTTCCTTCTCCCATTCTCTTTTACACTTGTGTTCCTTTGTTCTTATGTTTATTTTTCCATGGGATCTTCATCCCGGGGCCTTGATCATCCCTCTTGATTGTTGTCATTCCATCTTGCTAGCATAAGTCCATTTGGATCCCTCTCAATATGCATGGCTACTTTAGTGTGATTTTGAAGCAAGTTCATCCTCTCACTAAAGTGGGGGCTAATTGACCCATAGAAAAATGGATCATTGGCATTTTCATGGTCTTTTAGGTCTTTCTCTTGTGATGCTTGATATATTTTTCTTTGATTTAATGTTGCAATGTAGCATCTACATTCATATTAGGTCCTAAATACTCAAATTATGGTGTCTTATGGAGGTGTTGTGAAGTGTTGTAACACATTTCTACACTTTTATAGACTCTTCTCATTATAATTCATCTAAAAATCACCTTTTTAACCCTTTTCAAGTCCTATTTTAAAGTGTTGTAAAGTCTTGTGATAAGATTTCACACTTTTTCTAGTCTTGTTATCACTATTTACACCTTTCTTATGCTTTATTTGACTCCTTTATGCACTCATATGACTTAATTAAGTGTATTTTTTTAATGTAAATTGGACAAACAACATTAAATGCAACTTAATTCTCAACACCCACTTACAAGCCTAGAGTGGGACACATTTGCCATGGGTGGCAAATGAGTCCCTCTTGGCTCCAAATTCAAAATAATTCAAATTTTATTTGGGGTTTTTATTCAAAAAGACCTTATGTCAACCTGTGATGAGGTATTATTGGGTTATTATGGAATAAGTGTGTATAAATAAGTGTTTTTCTATCCATTTTACACCTATTTCATTCACTAATTCAACATCAATTAGAATTCTTGCATTTAATTCATCAAAGCATCATTCAACCAAGCAATTGTCAACTATCTTGGAGCAACCATTGACATATCTCCATACTTCTACAACAAGGATTTGGTGAGTTTAAGAAATTTTCGTGTTGTTTATTCATCATTTCTTACTCATTTCATTTCATTTCTTCATTAAGGGTTTGATTACCAAAGTGGGATTTGACCAAGGAAAATCCCTATACTCTAACCCTTAACCATTTTCCCCCTTTTGCATGTGTTTGCAAACTTTTGTACGTATATTTATCAAGAAAATAGGTGTTGAAAGGTGGTCAACAAGTCAACAAAGTGTTTCAAGTCAACTAAACCCTAATTCAAGCTTGGAGACAACCTACATCCCATTTTTTGCAGGTTTGACTCCGTCAACCCAACAAGAAGACAAGTGTAGATCTGGACCTATAGGATTTACCTTTGGATTTGCATATTTTTGGAGGAGGAATAATTCACCATTAGTGGCGAATGAGTCCCACCTAAGCATTGAAATTTTTTATTTTGTTAGAATCCAGTTCCTGACAGTCAAAAAGTAGTTTCAGGTGTTTTTACCAGTAGGAGGACTGATTTGCCATCAGTGGCGAATGAGTCCCACTAGTGATTTACAGTGATTTCTGCTAGTTTCCAGAACCTTCCAAGATCAGTAATCAACGTCTAGGTGCACTCTGTTAAACTTCATTCAATTCTATTTGCATTAGTTTTTGTTTTTAGTTCATTTTTGCATACCTCACCGTGTTTTCAGATGTTGCATATTTCATTAGTTTTGCATTCATAATCAATCAATTTAATAGATTAGTTGCATTTAGATCATTTAATTTAGTCATAATTCCATCCTACATTCCTTTATTTGAGTGAACCACCTCAATTTTAGGGTTCTATCTCTCTCCTTTTAGGTGAAAGTTCTTAAGAGTGCAAGAGAAGTCCATAGAACACCACAAAAATTGATGGTTCAACATAATACTAAGATTTACCCAAAGATTCAAGGTCCACTATAACACATGTACATTCAAATGAATAATCTTTAATAATAATTTTTCCTTATTAGTTCCACTAGAAAATGATGATCTATTTTTTTTCCAAACACACAATGTTCACAAAACTCATATTTACTAACAAAATAATCAAAAATACCATCAACCAATGTTTCTTAAAAGAATAGTCATAAGTTATTTTTCACCTATGTCACCCAATCTATGGTGCCACAACATGCATGCATTTTTAGTTTTAGCTACATTGGTAGAGTTACATTAAGTTGAGGTGTTTAGCCTAAAAAAAATCCCTATCTAAGATCCTTTATCTATCACCAAAATTCCTCTTACCTACCTATAACTAAACTTATTAAATGTCACATGTATTCTAGAATCATTCAAATTGGACATTGAAATTAAATTTCTTGCAAGTCATAGAATATGCAAATAATTATCAAGATTTTTAATCCTCCCATCACTAAAACACAACTTTACCTTTACCTTACCAACAATCCTCTTTGTGTTGTTATCACCAAGAAAAAAATCTCCCCCATCATATGCTTTGTAATTTGTAAACCAATCTTTTTGAGGAGTCATGTGGTAGGAGCAACTTGAATCAATGGACCAAGCATCATCACTAATGGTGTTAGCTAAAATAAAAGAAGTATGAAAAACATTATCAAATGACCTTTTCATGGAGGAATAGTTTTTTATTATTATTCCTACATTACTTCTTCACATGCTCTCTTTTACCACAATTTCAACACTTTTCTCTTTTTGGGAGTTTTAGGACATCCTTTAGACTTATCCTTCTTATTATCCCCTTTATACCCTTTCTCTTTGGACCTACCTCACACATTCAAGGAATCTTGGGAGCCAACATTCATGGAATTTCTCCTCATCTCCTCTAAAAGAAGTATGATTTTGGAGTCCATCTTTGGTTCTACATTACTACTACTTATGGCAATATTTAAATTTTCCTAAGATTTGGGTAAAGAACAAAGAAACAATATATTTATCCTCATCTTAAATTTTAATAACTATGGATGTAAGTTGACTTATAGAAAAAATTTAAATGATCCACTATAGATTCACCATCTTTCACTTTTAATGAATATAATCATTTTTGAGATATAACTTGTTATAAAAACTTTTATTGTGATAAAAATCACCTATCCTTTTCCACAACTTATGTGTGATGTATTTGATGGATAAATTTGAAAGGATGGAATCCATAAGATAGAACTCAATGGTTCCTCATGCCTTCTTATCTAAATTTTCCAGTATTCATTATACATTGCAACTAATTTACTTTCATGTGAAACTAACAACCACTCATCTCTCTCTTCTAGGAGATCCTACATCTTTAATTTTAACATCTTGTAGCCTACTCTATTGAATATTTCAATATCCTAGAGAGAGGTAGAATCCATTGTATATAATCTTCTTCACAAATCTAAAATATAACACAAAAATAAAAATCCCATTGTAGCCAAAAAACATTGAACACCTAAGAGAAAGATGTCCCCTTCTAAAGAAAACCATTAGCTTGATACCAAATATTAAAAACAAGGTGAAACTAAGATACAATATTAACTTATGTATACAAATACAAATATGAAATAATATTATCAAATCTTATTATATGCATGTGATTGCACATTCACCATAATAAAAAAAAATCAACAAACAAATATGACACCAATTTTATGTGGAGAAACTCTTTCAGGAAAAACTCCACACAACAAAATATGTCAAGTGTATTATCTATCTTCACAAGAGAGATACACCACAATACACTTCCTTTCTAGTCTCCTACAACCCAGATTTTTCCATACACCTATGAATAATAGAAGATTCCACTACCATCTGAATGCTCTAGTTTATAGAACTTGTTGGTGGAACCCCTAAAAAATTTTCATGTCCCATCTCTTGTCTTGCATAAAATTGGGTTGAAATTGTATCTAAGGGCTTACAATTTTATTCCTTGTCACTGTGTTAGGGTTTTAGTTACTCAAAGTCTTATTTGAAAAACACCCTTTTGAGTCTATATCCTCACCAAGGTTTTAATTCTTTGTTGAACCCTTGCTGCTGGTCCCTGGTCTTTTAAGTCATATCTTGTGCCATCGAAATCTGTTGAGAAACTGATCCTCTAGTTTTATTTTACCAATTGTCATGTGTTGGGTCACTACTTTAATTTTTTATAAGTCAAGCTAGGTATTTCCTATAAAAATTTAAGTCATCTTTTCCATGGGAATTATCTCATCATCCTTGTCAAGTCCCTTTTTAAAGATTAAAATTTTTGGCATGTGCAAATATGAGGACCCCTGACTACTGTTCAATTGATGCAAACAAATCTCCATCATTCCCCATTTTCCTATTCCATTTTATTGCTTCTTATTTTATTCACATAAGCTCATGAGTAAAGGCCATGTGTCTTGTATGTTGGCGGGCCCAATGTCTTTTATAAGTCATCCAACTGGTTATCAAAGGAAATTAATGATGGGTGTTGAATGATGTGGCTACATCTGTGTCATTCCCCGCACACATGTTCATCTTTCTTTCCTATTAAAATAATCACACGGGCTGGTGGGTAGATGTCGCATGTCTAGTCTAAACAGTGGGCCCAATGGTTTCAAGTGGTCTATAACAAAGTTTTCAAATGAATCAACGGTCGATAGCGGGTGATGTGGATTAAATCTTGACACTCTCTGCTATCACATGTGGGTCTTACCTTTACTGACAAACTCCCAATGGCGGGCAAGAATTTTCCATGTGGATTGATCCAGAGAATGTAGAGGCAATGGAGCAAGGATATTTTAATCTGGGTCGTGGATGTTGTAAGAGGGATAAAGTTGCGGGTAATTAAGAAGTGTATATTAAGGAACTAAGATATTCGATCTCGACCTCTCCTCATCTCCCCATTGATGAAAGTTGCACATGGGTTATGACTCATGAGGGAAAGGGAAAGAAGACATGTGGATCTTGGTTATGGTAACAAAGAGATGATGGAGCCTGCATACTACTGGCAAGTGGTTCCATGTGGATTTCTATCATTTGGTAAGTATTGCAGCTATGTACAGTTGGATCTTTCATAATAAGATGGCCAAATCTGGATCATCAATTAATTAACACTCCAAAAAGATCAATGACTAGCATTCAAAACTCAGTTGAAGGCAAGTGAGTCATTCTAGTTCGCATGAGCGAGCCTTAATAGCTAAAAGGAAATTGAGCTACCAAAATAAGGAGTTGCATAATTATTAATACCTATCTTAAAGACATAATTTATCATTGTGAAGTATACTCTACACACTCAAGGAGCTCATGTTGTGGTTCTTTCAATATTTTTTGACGTTGGAACCAAGGTTATCAACCTATGAAGAAAACTAGTAAGTGAATTGTTGTCCTCCCATCAAAATTATTGTTAAGTTTTGGTTTTTCAAACTCTTCAGCCTGTTACGGTTTTCTTGGTTTAGCATTCTTAAGGTTTGACGTTCATAAAAAGAATTTGTTAAGTTTTGCATTGCATAATTCATGTCAAACCCTTACAAAAGTTGTAAACCTTGTTCAAATAAACTAGAAACCCTTCCTTCTAATAGCTCTTGTGTTATGGCCCCTAAGGTAAAATCATCTTCATCTAAAGGGGAAGCTTCTACTCCCAAAAGGCATTTAAATAAAGACCTCATGGACCAGTTACCACCCTCAACCATTGATAAACCTAACCAGGCCAACTACTTCTTAGAGGCTCGCAAGCAGTAGAGGGTTTGATTGACAAGAACTACTTTATTAAGGATGCCAAATTTCCTTATATTGGATGGGAACTATTTTATAGCTGGTTTAAGAATAGAAACATAGGTATCCCAGTAGGTAACCCTTGGAACTATGACCTAGGAAAGTTGATTGTACCAAATCTTTATATGGATGTTGACTTTATTAAGGTATTGGCTACCAATTATTACCTAGTCACAAGAGCTATAATAACATATGATGGGAAGGAAATGGTAAAAATCACCAAGGAAGAATTGGGTCTTGTTTTCAAGTTTACTAAATGGAATGATGAAATGTATAAGATAAATGAGGACATTCTCAAGCAGGAGTATGATTAAACTAAGATTTCATTGAGAGTTCACATTATGTCAAGATTCCTAGCAAAAATTGTAGGTTAAAATATCATAATAGGTCCACATGATAAAGAGCCTTTCCCGATTAGCTATTTTATTTCTTACTTCCAAAAACCCTTCTATTCTATTTGTCAATTAATTGGTTATGATCCTATCATGGGAATGCCAATGGCATGGATGTATATGGCTGCCCATATTCAACACCCCTAGTATTGTGCAGTGTATGATTATGTGGGGTTTCTTTTAGATAGAATACATGAAGGACTAATAAGCTTAAAGAAAGGTGAATTAGGAGTAAGATTTAGCTAGTATTAATTATAGATGCATATATTTTTATACAAAGGTGTAGTTTTCTTTGGGCTTGGTATAATTTTGGAAAGAAGAAAGGATGACTTGGAGCTGCTCGTGCAATAGTGGACTATAGTTTTAGACAAGGATGATATGACCTATGATTATGTGACATTTCAAAACTTGTTTGCTTCATAACTGAGGAGAGTCTTAATTGTGAGTGTACCTAGAATTCCCATAGCTCTACATGATTTCTTGAGACCTAAGTAGAGAAGGCCTGAGCTTGGATGTGATCATAATTGGGGAGATGTTATCCCATACCCTAATTACATTGTCTTAAGAGTATATGGTTCCATGGTAGCAGCTCACTTTCTACCAAGGTTTGTGCTAGAGAGAATTGGTTTCCTAGAAGTGATGTGGCAATTGGGAAGTGTTGAAAGTGGACACTTATTGAATTAAGGAAAAGTAACATTCTTTCCTTGTACACTTTTTTTTATGATTTTGTAATGAACAAGGGAGGATGGAATAATATTCTTGATATACTCAAAACATATTGCATGTAGAGGTCAATTAAGACAGTCAAAAATGACCCTAAAGGTTTTTGGCTTGGTTGAAAGAAAGAAACAAGAGCTCCAAATTTACACATTTTCCAATATCCTGAAGATGTGATAAGAAATATGTTTGAAATTTTGGAGCAGTAGAAAAGAAGAGCAAGGTGGATTGATATTAATAAGATGCAAAGAAATATAAAGAAAGAAGAACTTGACTTCAAGGTTCTCCCAGAAAATGAAAATGTAATAGAATAGGTGGAATATGTATCAAGGAATTTTGATTCAATAGTGGGCCACCTTGAAAATAAAAGGGTAATACGTAAGGAAAAGGGGAAAGCCACAATTGTAGAAGAACAAAGTGGAGGAGAAATCTCTACTATGGGAGAAAAATCTATAGCTCAAGCCCCTGATGAACTAAGAATAAAGTTCTTTGTAAGGAGAAAGGGGGTATGTGCAGGATCATGGTGTGCCAAAAAGTGGCAATATTTGTAGGGTATGTGGCTGATGACTTTTCTTTCACCCAAAATTAATGAAACGAAAAGGGTTTTTAGAGGAGATTCTCAGCTTTCCAAAAATATAAATTATGATTTAATTTTAATTTAATAAATAATTATTATTCATTTTCTATTAGAATTATGACTAAAGTCTTGATCGATAGGTTGATTGAAAAACATCTATAACTTTCAAGCGGTATCATATTTTTTGAATCCAAAAAATGCGTCACATTATATGCTTCACATAATATAGGATTAAAAAAGAAAAATTAAATTTCATGAAGTTTTGACCAAGTTAAGGTGGTGGACGAGTTTTTATATTTTCTAAAATTTGTAATAAAAATTCATAATTAATTATTTACTTGGAAAAAAATTAAAAATATGCATCACATCGGACATGAGTCCTCTACTTATATATAAAATCTTACAAAAAAATATTATCATTTTATTATGGTTAGGGGTGAAAAGACACCTACTTCTTATTTTTCCTGAAATTTAAGTACTACTACATTGAAATTTCAAATTTTCACCAAATAGATTTTTATTTTTTTTAAATAAACCTAGTATTTTAGAAACTACATTCAATTTTCTACAAATTCTATTCTTACATATTTTTGAAATAATATAGATAACTTATTCAAATATTTACGCCAAGTTGCCTAACACTGATTTTTCTGAATTTTTTTCCACTTAAGGGCCTGTTTTTTGCATGATGATCCTGCACATACCCAAGGGTAAGGCAAAGAAAGTCAATGCAACTTATGATCCTTCTCCACAAGAAGAATACAAGCCTCCTTCTCCTATTCCAAAAGAACCACCACCATCTCCTCCAAGGCCTGTAGATCTTGATACTGTGGACATTGACTCCCCACCACCTAGTGAATTACCACCAAGGGAGCCACGATTGGAAAGACAAAAGGTTGAAGTGAATGGTTTGGTGGACTATCTTGATTAATACTATGATGATGATATTTGGGTGGTAGAGTAGGAAATGCAAGGAGTGCCCATTGCACTAGTAGTAAGGGCGAAACATTAGTTGGGTACAAGATTTAGTAAAGCTGATCTCACAAGACTCAATGGCAAAGATGATATGGGGGTTGAAGCATGTGCAAAATCTCTAGATGATGACTCATTTATAAAGTCTCAAGATTTTATAGAATTTCCATATAGAGCTAAAAGAGATGAATATGTAAAAAAATTGGCTATAGAAAGAAACTTTCATCTAGAATTACTAGTTGCTATCATTTAGAAAAGGGTTTTAAATGAAATGAGAGCTAAATACCAAAAGATGACTACAAAAGAGGGTCGAGAATTGGTTAGGAATAGTGGTATTTTGTTGTTTTCAGAATGGGATTTAGCTTCTATCATAGCTTTTGACACAATAAAGAAATGTGACATTCCCCTCTATGATATAGAGGAGGAATCTACACTTTCACTACATGGGTCTTCTTTCAGTGAGGAATGGGAAGCCTTGGTTATATGGTCTCTAGCTCCAGGAAATAGAAAACCTCATATTCATGAGCCTGCACCTAACTATAGTGGAGGCCTAATAATAAAAAGATTGTTAGAAACATTGGCCTGAGAAGCAGCAAATATGTCAGTTCATATTGCACAATTTATACTGGCCACTGTAGAATCTGTGACTGTAGAAAAGGATAAGCTTACAAATGATTACAATGATTTTCTAGTCAAATATGGAAGGCTTGAGTAGTATAATCTATAGTGGCAGAAAAAAATTACATTATTGGAAAATAAGTTGCAGAGTTAGCAACCTAAAAAGCCTAAGCAAAATGATGTCAACTCCCCCACCACTTCACAAGAAGTTGACTCATAGAATTTACTATTGAAGTAAGTTCTTCATGGGAAATTGAGTCATATAACATGGGAAGTGTGCCAATTTCAATAGTAGAACATAGTACACCAGAAGGGCCATAGGCTAAGGAAGATAACAATAGGGAAGAATTACTTAGTTAGTTAAATGAAATAAAGAGAAATGTGATAATCATGAGGAGGATATATATTTTGAATACCAACATGAAGATTGTCACTATAATATTGGAACATTTGTTCAACAAAAGAGTGAATAAAAGGTTGAATAGTATTCACCATAGTTATTCATCCATGGTGGTTGCTATCAGGAATTTTGACATTGACAGAGAAAGAGTCATTCCACTCATAGAAATTTGGATCCCTAAGAAGAAGGATTTGGTATTGATGCCAATTGGAGTTAAAGAGGATTCCAATCCACCTGAAAAGTTTAAACCTACTATTGCTCTTGTAGGTAAATTGAAGGATACAGGGAAAATATTGAACCATTGGAAAAAAAAAAAAGATCTGGTGAAATCCTTCCATGAGTCACACCATGGCCTTCTTCCATCCATTCTAAGGGATGATGATAACATCAAAAATCTATAGGAGTGGAAAAATGAAACCAATAAAGTCATTTCAGATCAAGTTGTGTCAGTTTGTTAGAAATTGGATATGGACACATTGAAGATAAATACGGATATGCTAACTCATGCTGAGATTGTTCTACCGGAATTTGATAAAGAGGCTAACTAGATTGTCACTAAGTATGCACCTTATAGAGAAAGGGTTGATGGAGTCATATATTTCAATTAGCCCACTAAAGAAGAATTCCTAGCATGGAAAGGTAGATAGTTGGAGGGAGTGCTGGATTGATATGAAATGGAGGGGTGTTAATTTGAAAATTTGAAGTATGCAACCATGAAGAATAACGGATAAGTGAAAGTTGTATTGCATAGCATGTATTTAGTATAGATTAGGCTTTTAATAAAGTATGGAAAATATAGTGCATCTTCTTCAAAGATCAATTGATGACCATGTTGCAGATGTGGACGTATCTGTTTGTCTTTTCTGTTCTATTTCTATCATGCATTCCTTCTTTCACTTTGTATGCATGGGCACAAATTTTGAGGTAACTATTTGAAGATACATTTTTAAAGATTGGATCGGATCTCCAAAAATGAATGAAGACTACTTGCATTTCCCCACATGTTTCCCACCTCTTGGGAATGCAATGCAATTGAATAGGGGAATCCTTATTTTGAGTGGTCCAATAGGATATTGACATGTGTACTTTCTGACCTGAGGCTTGTCTTGCTCCTTCATTTCTATAAGAAGGAATTCAGGGCTAGAAAGTAGGGGTTCATTGTTTTACATTCAACACTGTGAATTGCAAAAGGAATTCCAACCATGTTTTAGGGTTTTGTCTTAAGTTCGAAGTTTTGTTAATTATGTATGTAGTTTTGATAACAATATAACAAATACAATATAGATTGATATTAATTTCATAGCTATTGTATCTCCTTGGACTCCTTTTATGAGTTATGAATAAAAGTAATCTAGGATTCCTTTTGTTTGTCTCTATTGTTTCTCAATAGATGTTTAATTTCATTGTTGCTTATAATTTCAATGAATTAATCTAAGTGCTTAGATGAAATTGTTAACTCATAAGAATAAGGTTCTAGGATATTTGTAAGCAATGATGATTATGAATGTAATAGGGGAATGTTGTAAAGCAGTGTTTCTTGAGATTGTAGGTTGCTATTGATAATATGTTGTCTAGTTGCATAGGTTGATATTGAGTTTGTGCTTGGAATAAGACACTGGTTCATGCAAAGTATTCATAATTCAGTTTTTGAGTTGATTCATTAGCTAATCACCTTATTTTATAAACTTTCAAAATGGATACCACTGCACTTATTTTATGTTGAGTTTCATATTCTCATGCTCTAAGTGTAGGATATTATTAAATGAGCTGCAAACTTGTTTGATGTGCTAGGTTGTTGAGTAATTTTATGAGAATTATATATTATTGACTATGTATTTGAGTAGTAATCATATAAATTCTTGAGTATACATTATGGGATCACCCTCTTGGGTTTGACAAAGCCCAAAGCGTAGGAGTAGAAGTCTCAAAGCTTTTACTCATTTGTTGGCCAATCCCTTTGGACTACTAAGTATTGGAAATGGAAAAGTTCATAGGTATTGTGGACACTAAAAAAGTAACCCTTTTACTTTTTCTCATGTTCAAGCCCTCCTAGTGGACTTTGGCTTGATTTTTCCTAGATTTAATGTTGTAATGTGGCCAACACATTCACATTAGGTCTTGAACCCTTGTGAATTATTAAGACTTCTAGGATGTCTTGAAAAAGTGTTGTGAAGTGTTGTATCCCACTTTCACACTTTTATAGGACCCTTTTGTCATAATTCACTTAAATATCTCCTTTTAATCACTTATCAGGGCTTATTTCAAGGTGTTGTAAAGATTTGTAACAAACTCTCATGCTTTTCTAGACATGTCATCACTAATTCAACCATTTCTCATGTTTAAATGACCCCTTTATGCACTTTCCAACCCTACTTAAGTGTATTTTTTAGGATATTCCTATTAGAAATTATTTAATGCACTTTAATTTTTGAAACCTAGTGGAATTGCCCTAGTGGGACCAAGTCACCACCTAGGGCAACTTAGGCCCACTGGGCACAAAAATAAAAATAATTTTAATTTCTTGGCGAGATTTTATTCTCTTACCCTTGAGGTCGTTCTGTGATGTGTTATTTTTTGAGATTTAATGGAAGATCAAGTATAAATAAGGATTTTTACTCTCATTTTAACCACCATTCATTCACTCAAGCAATTCATCCATTCACTTAATCATTATTAAGCATTCAAGCACTCTAAGCATAATCAAGTCATCAATTGGAGCACTTCATTACATATCTTCAGATTTCTACATCAAGGGTTTGGTGAGTTCTTGACATTGCATGTTGTTTATTCATCATTCTCTTCTCATTTCATTTCATTTCATTTTATAGGGTTTGATTACTAAATCAAGGTTTGACCAAGGAAAACCCATATACTCTAAACCTTAACCCTTTTCCCCCTCTTTGCATGTGTGTTTGTAGGCTTTGTATGCATATTTTTCAAAGATTTTGGTGTCAACAAGTGGTCCATATCCATCAAAGTCAACATAACCCTAATTGAAGCTTGGAGACTCTTTTCAACCCATTTGCTATAGATTCAAATTCAGACACCTATTAGAAAAGAAAGTGCAGACCGAAAGCTATAGAATCCTGTTCCAAAATTATAGAAATTCCCAAGTGGAATAAGTCACCATATGTTGTAAATTAGTCCCACTGCTAGGCCTGAAAATTGATTTTTACATTTTTGAGTACCCATTCAGCAGATTCTTGTTCCACCACATTTTCTCTGAAACTGGACTAAGTCGCCCAGCTTGGTGTAAGTGCCCTACTCAACATTTCCAGTCAACTCTATAGGATTCTAGAGCCTCTCTACATTAGATTCCAGATTCCAAGTGTACCTCTCCAATTCTGTCTAATTGTATCATCATTTACTTTCATTTTTAGGTGTTTTTGCATACATCACTGTGTTTTCCAACACTTTGCATTCCTTAGGTTTAGCATTAATAAATCATTTCAATTTCAATTTTTTGCATTTAGACATCATATTTAGGTACATTCCATCCCTCATAACACCAATATTTGAATGTAACATTGCATTTTGGCCCAATCTTTTCTCCTTTTAGGTGAAAAATCCTAGAAGGACCTTAAAGCATTCAGATGCCAAAATCTTTGGTTACAGGTATTTTCTAAGGTTAGTTTGGTTCTTAAAAAATAACCAATAGATTGGTGATTCTACTAGCAACTAGCTAAGTCCAAAGTCTCTAAGTTTAGATCTGGTAGAGATAGAGTTGAATAGTTTATTATATTATTCTTTACTGTCTAAAGAATAATTGGTTTAAATTTTTTTGTAAGAAGTCATGTCATACCCAGTCTTATGTGTCAGGTCTTAGTTCATTCTGTCACCTTGTGTCGAGTTATGTTTAAAATTTTTTCGTAGGTTACTGTATATGCATAAAATTGGTCATGTTTAAATAATCCTGACATTTAATTAAATATTTATTGTTTAATTAATTCGGTTGGCTAAGTAATTCTGTTGCGGCTCTGCTGGTCACGAGTTCTAGTCTCCCCCATCTCGTGGTACCGGAGGGCGTGTCGCGCCAGCGCCGTCGGTCATGTTAAAAAGTTTACCAGGTGCACTACAGTTTATAGGGGGTCGTGCTACCCGATTCCTGCAGCCTAAAAAAAAAAAAATCCTCTAAAGTCTTCTACATGTAATTAAATTTAATCAATTTAATTATAGCGTTCATTCATTTTATTCTCCCACCATAATTAAATAAATTTATTTTATTTAATTATTCCACATATCTACTTGATTAAATTAAATAAATACATTTTATTTATTTAAGTTAATTATCATCTTTTGAATTTAATTAAATCTTTTTTTAATTAAATTTAAATATCTCTTATCTTCTGTTTAAAACTTTCCTCTAAATTAATTAAATACTTTTATTTAATTAATCTCATGACACATGCCATTCCTTCTAATTTAATTAAATATTTTATTTAATTAAAGATCTTCTGCTTTCTTCAAATCATAATTAGATATTTCATTTAATTATAAAATCTTCTAATTTCCTCAAAATCTTAATTAAATATTTTGTTAAGAAAAATCAACTTACACTCATAAATAAATAATGGAATTAGATAATTCATTATTTATCTTCTAAGAATCTTTCCATTTTTCTTCTTAAAAAAGATGATTTTTAAATCATCTCATCTTATCTCTTCCATGAAAATGGAAAAATCTTGTTTTATTTGTTTTCTTCTATTTTCTCTTCAATCTCATCTATCTTCAACCCGTTCGATTTGCCAGGAATTATCACAGCCGTTGACCAACCCAACCAATCAAAATATTTGAAAAACTCTATAAATGCACATGCAAATCCAAGCATTGGTTACAACACAGGACAAATACAATATACGCATACATTACATTCTTACATTTTAGCACTTCTAGCAATATTGATCATATTAGCATAATCTTGCATTTAGCATAGTATGCATTCTTAAATCTCATTCTTCAGTAGCCTACTTCGTTGAGCTTGGCATTTTGAATCTGAGAGAAACTTGATCAAAGATGAAACGCTGGAGATAGAGAACAATAAGATGACTTCAGAGAGGCTTCCATAAAACAGTTTGCTTATTTCTATTTTTCTTTCAGTTTCTTTGATTTAATGTTTTATTGATTGTGTTGTTATTGATTTAGATTGATCACATATTTCATACACACAGTTACAAATACAAAGTAAAAGTGCAATCACTTTCTATTTCCCAGTATTTTGGGTGGTGACTCTAATGTCTCTAATACCAGTATAATGATAAATTCCCAAGAGGAACACAAGAAGTATTCTGACATATTTGACATCATGAAGAAGACCAAAATTTATGTAAAGAAGCATCATGAGCATAAAGTAGAATCTGATCCTGTAAAAGAAAAGCAACCCACTTGGGTAAAGAAGAGCTCTGAGTCAAGTAAGTCTATTGATTCTCCTGTTGATGCATCTCCTACTTTTAATATTGATGTACAAGTAGTTTTGGTGTCCAAGAAAAGGCACATGAAGTTGAAGGGTATAACATAGACCAAGGAAGTTTTCCTGTTGAGCAAGTGTTTGATAATGAGCTTAACATCTCAAGAGAGGAGGATAGATGGGAGTTTTGGGGTAAGAATAAGAAGTTATAAAAGCCTTTAACCCCTGAGTTGGCTCCATTTATTAATGGAAATAATTTTAAGACAAGAAGTGAAGCTCCTAATATACAAGTGCACCTTTCTCTTGAGGAAGATCCTATTGACCAACCCTATTATACTCCTACACCAAGTGAGCCTGGAGATCTAGAAAATGAAGAAGATATAGATAAATATATGCATGCTATAGAAGAAGAATAGCTAAGGCTTAAAGAAGAGGAGTTGAATAGATTGAGGGTATTAAAGGAGAGAGAAGATAGGATTAGAGATAAGAAACCTGAGAGAGATGCTCGAAAAAAAAAATGAGAGAAGATGAGAGAAGATGCTGCTAGATGTAAGAACTTTGAAGAAAATGTTTTTAAATTTTCTGCTAAAATGACCAATGATATCCCTGAAATAACAGTCTTGATGGGAACCTCTACTACTAATACCTATACCACATTTGTTTCAACTACTAGAGCTTTATATCCTTTTGTTACTACTAAGAAAACATCATTTGTAGATCATGGGAAGAGGCCCATTGATCAACCTAAGAAAACTACCTTCAATATCCAATACCACTACCCATAGTTCATTTGTTGAAATCCCCACACACAATACCAAAAAGGATCATATTCTGTCCACTGTACCTCCAGATCCTAAATTCTTGAGATTATAATTGGAGAATGAAAAACTACAAGAAGATTTGAGGAAAGCTGAGATAGAAGTTTCTAATGTAGAAATGGCTAGGAAGTTTTTTTTTCTTAAAATTTCCACACCCACTCCAAAATCTTCAAGATCTATACCTACTAATAATGAGTCACAAAAGAAGAATCCAGAAGGAAACATTCCTAGTGGACGTGGTGGTGGAGATCAAGGTTGTGGAGGTGGAGGAAATATGAAGAATAAGAATTCTTATTTTGAAGATGATGAAGGAAGAAAGAAAGGAGGTGGTGAGGATGAAAATGGAAAGGGTAAGGATAGCAGTAAATTTTACAACAAAAGAGATGATGAACAAAGGGGTGTTCATAAGGATCGATATACTAGGAGGCCACTCCAAGTAGATAGATACCAATAGTTGTGTTTCACCGAAACACCTGGCTACCCTAACCCATTTCCTGAAGATTTCAGACTCGCTTTAGTTAGATTCTATAGTGATACTTCCTTGAGTGGTTAGGACCACCTCAAAGCATTTTTTAATGTTATGGATGATTTTGAGGTAGAGGCAGAGGATTCCATGATGAAGTTGTTTATGTAGTCTCTCATTGAAGATGCTAGAGAATGGTATAGGAGTTTTCCTGCTGAGAGAATTGGCTCTTGGGATGAATTCAAAAGGATATTTAGAGAGAAATATGGTGACAAGAATGATTCAAGTGTTTTTTGAATCAATTTAATAATATTGGTAAGGGTCCTAATGAATATGTGGCTAAGTTCAATACAAGATTTCAAAAGGCTAGGATGAGGTTTCCTCCTCATCTACAATTGAATGGGCATGTGTGCTTGGTAAATTACTATAATGCTTTTGATACAAAAATGAGTTACCACATATTAGATAAGAATCCTCAAACATTGAGGGAAGCCTTCAAGATGGAAAAGCATATTGAAAATATTAGCAAAGAAACTAGTAAAGTTGGCAGAAGAGATGATGTAAAACTCCTCAAAAAATCAAAGGAGGACAAGATTTCAAGAGCTAAAAGGAACACTTTTGAAGATAAGATTGAAAATTTTATGAAAACTATAAGTGAAAAAATTGTAAAGAAAGAAAAGACTCAACCAAAAAAATATCAAAGGAATGAAAGACCTCCTAGGTTGCAAGATCACCCATATAATACCAATTGGTATAATGGGAAGCCTATAACTAATAGTCAGAGAAATACTCACAACAAGATCCATTTGAACCCTTTGTAGAAGAATTTAGGAAATTTTGTTGAAGACACCCCTTGGTGTATGGATTCTCAAATTCCACACTCTCCTCAACAATGTGCAATTGCACAGATGGTTGAGGTGGAAGAGGATATGCCTAAAGACTATGATTAGAAAAATAAGGAGGATATTGATCTTCTTATGGTTATGAGTGATTCTAATGTTGCTAACAGTGAGTGCTCTTCTAATACGGACTCTTATGAAGTTGATGTAGATAATCAAAGGAAAATTAATAGTGCATATCATTAGCAAGTCCTCTCTGATAAGGATATCGATAGTGATATTGAGGTGTATGATTTGGAAGATATTGAAGATGGTGTGTCTTTAAAAAGACCCTCAGATGAGGAGATTGTGAAATATACTGTAGTCTTGGCCACCCAAGCTAGAAGTTCCTATCTTTTGAGAAATAGAATAGTTGGTGGCAAATAAGGTAGTCCTTTTGGTCTTTTCATAAAGGAGAAGAATTCCAAATGAAAAGAGCACAAGCCTAATGGAAAAATAGAAGTAGTCAAAGCTAAAGAAAAGAGCGGAGATAAAATTTGGGCTAAAAGGGTAGGTAAACCAAAAGTTGTTGAGGAATTCCAACCTCTTGATGTGGAGATAAAGACACAGAAGAAAAATAATGAAGTTACAAAGAAAGATTCCAAGAATAGGGCAGAGGTACACAAAAATCAACATAGGGAGAGTAGCAATGAACAAGGTATGCTGCCAATAGAATTACCTAAGTATACTCATGTTGATATGTTTCAATTACTTATCCAAGTAAAATTATTTGTGCCTTTTCTTGAAATGATGAGAATACAAGAACATAAGCAAAAGGTAGTAGCCCTTATCCTATTGGAAAGAGACACTACAAATGATTTTTGGTGTTGTCATTGATGGAAACCCTAGTCGGTGATTGATCCAAATAACATCATTTTCTTATACTGACAGCTAGATTGAGGACAGACATGAACAACAAAACATCTAGAAGTTTATTGATCATTGGCTCACTTGCAAATTTCCAATTATTATTTTGATTTGTGAATCTCATGGGAGGTATATTAGTACATCTAATGTGTTATCTGGAAATCTCAATGCCTCGTATCAAGTCTTGTGTGACTTTGGAGATTCGGTTGGTTACTTTTCTATTTATCAATATTTTGGGGCTAACTCAATTGATGTAATATGTTGTGGATATTCAATGAATGTTTTATTGAATATTTTTTTGTTTGGTCATTATGTTTTGGGTCCAAGCTAAGTTGTGGAAATTTTTTGTGGATGTGCATTGGATAAATCTTAAGATTTGAGCTGACAAGTTGCTAATATTTTCAAGTTCTATTTGAGTCAAAATGTTGTGATTAAATTTCTAGTTGCAAATATATATGTATGATATCCTATATATTTTGTGTGTGTGAGTGGTGTGTTGATATGTATTGCGATTATCAAAAGGGTGTTAGAGAAATTTTATGTATAGTTTCACTTGTGCATAAATATTTTTGAAGATTGGTCAGAGCATAGCAAAGCAGGAGTTCAATATCAGTCAGAAGGACAAAAGATTGTCAACCAAGCCTAACTGAAACTGTAATCAAGCATTTGTAGATTTTATTCCTTCATTTCATTCTTTTGGATCTAATCCAAAATCTTTGTACGAGAATGTGCCTACCTATTTTGAGCAGTGAGCTCTAGGTAGTGCCCCTGAATGCAAGTGCATTCCCATATTGTAAACTTCTTTTTGAGTATACTCAGATTATATTATGGATTGGCCATCTACCATGATTTTTCTCCTAACAAGGTTTCCACGTAAAAATCCTCGTGTTATGGTGTTGTGGTTATTTGCTTTCTTTTTTTGTATATTTCTCTTGGTTATTTATTTTAAGTGGATTAATAATCAGAATATTAAAGTAGATTTTTCTGGAACACTGATTCACCCCCCTCTCAGTGTTTCTTTTTTTCCATCAATTGGTATCAAATAAAGTTCCTCAAAAGAAGTCTAATAGCTTGGGGATATCTTGGAAAGCTTTTTTAATGGATACAGACAATCTTCAACAATAACTTATGGTGGCCTTGGATGATCTTGACTAGTCAAAATCTTAGAACTCAG
Organism: Sequoia sempervirens; assembly: GCA_007258455.2. Taxonomy (NCBI): domain Eukaryota; kingdom Viridiplantae; phylum Streptophyta; class Pinopsida; order Cupressales; family Cupressaceae; genus Sequoia; species Sequoia sempervirens. The sequence continues at coordinate 327,914,989 of VDFB02373365.1, read as the reverse complement.
AACTATAGGAAAGTCTTGAGAATGCAGAAAAATTCATCCGGTTATTGAAAGACAAAATCAATGAATCAAGGGATAAAAGAAAGGAATTATGTGATCAACTCAAGCAGAAGAACAAAAGCGTGGAAGATGAACAACTCAGTCATGCCTTAAAGGAGAAAACAAAAGAGTGTGAAAAGTTTTCCAGAGAAAATGCTGCCCTAAAGCTTGAGATGGAATCCATCATGATGAAAATGACCAAGGAGTTTGAATATAGAAGGAAAAATGAAGAAAATCTTAATCAATCTTTGAAAGAAAAATATAAACAATGTGGCTAATTGGAGAATGAATTGGAACAATCTAAGAACAATGAGGAAGCACTAGAAAAATAGCTTGATGATATTAGAGATGAACTAACTTCTACAAATGAGTACAAGGAAAAATTCAAAGCCAATTCAACCAAACTTGATGAATTGATTAAAGGTCAGAGGACTGATGGTGCTAGGCGGGGTCTTGGATATGAAGAAGGAGAAAGTTCTGGATCTGGACAAAGGAACTCTAGACAAAGGAACTTTGGACAAAGGAATTCTAGACAAGGAAGATTTTGACAAGGAAATTAGATGAATGGAGCCAGAAGAAATCTGATGAGACAACCAAATGCTCAGAGATTCAATGGTTATTATTTTACTTGCAACAAATTTGGTCATATGGCTTCTCAGTGTAGAAGAAGGATGAATCCAAGTGGACCATCATTCTCAGGCCAATACTTTAAATGCTATAAGTATGGTCATAATTCAAGTGAATGCAGAATTGTGATGAATAACTTTCAGAGAGATATTAGATGATATGCATGTAATAGATCTATGCATATTTCTAACCAATAAAAAACAAGGAAAAATCAGTGGAATAGTTGGTCTAATCAGAGAAATGTTGTGTGTTACAACTACAACAAATTCAGACATATTGCTAGATTCTGTTGGAACAAAAGAGGTCCAGTAAAACAAAATACACAATAGGATGTCAAAGGAAATGGGAAAGTCACTACAAATGTGATCAGGAGGAAAATGTGGAAGAAATGGGTGAAAAATAATCCTTCTGTCGAAGAAAATGTATTAGCACCAGAATCCGCTTCTAGTAATTCCTCTAGGAATTAGTTTTAGGCCTTTGGCCTAGGGGAGCTGTCAGAAAAATCCTTCAAACCCCTTTGTAGGCAAGTGATACTAAAATGTAGACTAGTCCAGTAAGTGGATCAATTCTTTTCAAATGTTGTTTAACCAAAGTGCAACCAATGTTGTAGAATTTTGGAGATCTACAGAAAAACTATATGTCTCAATGCTTGAAATTAGATTAACCGAATGAACTAGGGTTAAGGCATTTATTTTGAAAAAAGGGTTAGTTGTGCAAGTGATAAAAATTCATTTTTATCTTTCATTTGTCACTTTGCATTTTGAAGGAAAGTAGCATGAAGAGACCTGAAGTGAACCTTGTCGAATTGTGGAGAGATTCAAAGCGTGGAGGAGAATCTACAATTGAACTTTGATCCAATGGCAAGGTATTTTTTTGAAAAACCTGTGAATTTGTGAACTTGCGATCATGGCCACTCCTCTGGTAGTCGAAGTCAGGGACATACCACATCCTAAATTTAAATGGAATCCATATAAGTTTGTTGACACTGAGCCCTTAGGAGCATTTTCATCTATGTCATATGGAGTTTTGCACACTAAGGATATTATATTCATGCAAAAATTGAAGAGTTAGGCACCTCTCAAATAATGAATTTGTACTCCCATCATATAGTTGGAGAAGATTTTATTGTAAAACCAAAATTTCAAACCCTAGAAGAAAAGAAATTTATGCAGTTTGTGAGATTTCCCATATTTGAGAAAAATGAATGGGTTAGGTACATTTTGAGTCGTGTTCATTCCAAATTAATGTGGCTAAACATACCTTTCAAAATCACAAAAAAGGCTATATGTGCAGTAACAGGTCTAAATTCCACTAGTAGACTTCTAGTCTTAAAATCCATAAAGAATGAAAAAGTTACTAAGGAAACATGTGTGCAATGGGATAAAAGGGCAACGACAATTGAAGACATTGCTGAAGTTCATGTGAAATTCACATCAATGGTCATTGGTTACAAGATATATCATTCTAGCTAAGACAATTTCATATCCGGTACGACCATCTATGGATCTTATGAAATGATAAAACAAAATGCAGAATATGACTTATGTGAGCTACTCAGAAGTCAATTGTTGGAGAATCTGAGCAAAATCAAGAAAGACAAGAAGAATACTTTTAAATATGGCAATCTTTTATTGTGCCTAATTTTGTATTTCATGAATGAGGTTTTGGGTATTGGAAGTGTACATTGGCAAAATAGTGAACCTGTAGTTGTTCAGATAAGGAACATGTTGTTTGGAATGGGTGATCATCAGGTCAAGAATACTACCCATTGAGGATACTTTAAAAATTTCTAGAATATGATGCATGCTAGGGAAATAATTCCCACTTCAATTGTGGAACAATACAAAGAAACTATCTGCTTCATGGTGGATACTAACCAATGTCATATGGAAGTTGTTGATCCCAAAACAATTTGGATCATGCCATTGGGATACGAAGTAGAGGAAAACATTTTGAAGATGTATGCATAACACTTGTTGAATTCACCTCTAGATCAGGGAGAAGAGAGGTTTGGAACATATGTAGAGAAAAGTATGTAGGTTCATGAGGAATTGAGAAAATTGGTGATAGTCAGGAGAGTAAGAAAAGAGACAAAAGTTTTTGCAAAAAGGATGGGCTTACCTGTAGAGGCTTTGAGAGAAGCAAGAAGAAGGAGAGATGAGGTAGAAGCAACAAAAATAAAAGAAAAAATAGATTCTCCTAGTCCTAGTGCATCCTCTGCCCGCACTAGATCTACAAGGAGTTCCCCTATAGCCAAGCTAGCTCAAGCCAAGCCTTCTACTAAAAGGAAGAAGAATAAAAGTACAAGAACTTATAAGCCTATTTCAAAATATGAGGAAACAAAATCAAAAGAAGTGGGTATGTGTAGGATCATGATGGACCAGAAAGTGGCAATATGATGGGTATTTGTAGGGTATGTGGCTGACGACTTTTTTTTTACCCAAAATTGATGAAATGAAAAGGGTTTTTAAAGGATATTCTCAGCTTTCCACCAATATAAATTATGCTTTACTTTGAATTCAATAAATTATTATTATTTATTTTCTATTCAAATTATGACTAAAGTCTTGATTGATAGGCTGATTGAGAAACATCTATAGCTTTCAAATGGTATCACATTTTTTCAATCCAAAACATGCATCACATTCTATGCTTCACATACTATAGGATTAAAAAAATAAAAATTAATTTCATGAATTTTTGACCAAGTTAAGGTGGTCAAACATATGGATTTTTATATTTTTAAAAAATTTAAAATAAAAAATTCAGAATTAATTATTTACTTGGAAAAAAATTATAAAAAAATATGCATCACATATATACATGAGTCCTTTACTTATTTCTAAAATATTATAACAAAATATTATCATTTTATTGTGGTTAGGGTGGTCAGACAGACACCTACTTCTTAATTTTTCCCTGAAATTTAAGTACTACTGCATTGAAATTTCAAATTTTCACCAAATAGATTTATTTATTTATTTAAATAAACCTAGTAGTTTAGAAACTACATTCAATTTTCTACAGATTCTATTATTACATATTTTTTAAATAATATAGATAATTTATTCAAATTTTTATGTCAAGTTGCCTAACTCTGAATTTTTTGAATTTTTTGCCACTAAAGGGCCTATTTTTTCCATGATGATCCTACACATACCCAAGTATTGAGAGAAGTTAAAGCTATTGAAACTAAGGTTGTCAAGTTAAACAAGAGAAAATCTTCCGAGAAAGAAGAAAAGGAAAAGAAGGCTAAATTTGACAAACTTGGTAAGTCAGTTGATGAAGTTGTGTATGCAGTTGTCAATGACGATAATCTCAAGCTCCGTTATGACTTGTATGAAACCTTTGATGAATCTGCTCAAAGAGTTATAGAAGAAGCTACAATAAAACATATGAACATTTTTAATAAAGATCTTGTTGAGATTATGTCTGGCTTACCCAAGAATTTGTATGATATTTTTTAGTCAAGAAGAGTAAGTGTTAGAACAGAAGAAGAGAATCTAAGGAAGAGATTTCTTGTAGATTTATGTCCAAAACTTTCAATTGGAGAGATGGATTTACTCCTTGAAAAGGATAAAAAGGAATTTAAGAGCAATAAAAGGGTGAATAAGCTCATGATTGGTGAAACTAAGGAAATTTTGGAAGATTTTTTGTCTAAGAATAAGATTAACATTGAGGAAATGAATACTATAAATGTTCTAGAAAATGAGGAAGTAAATGTGGAGGTAAATGTAAATGAAAAGGAGAATGTGAATGAGGAGAATATGAATATATCTTATCTTCCAAAAGCCTAGGATATCCTAATTTCTCCCAATATGGAAAATACAGAGACACCTATGGAAACTGAAGTTCCTAAGGTGGTGGTAGCTAAGGAGAAGATGGTGCAAAATGAAAAGGTTGAGACACTCAAAGTCAATCCGGAAACAGTCTCTAAAGAACCCAAGGCTAAAGAAGAAAAAGTTTAGGAAATCAGAGTGGAGGCAAGAGACATTACCAAGGCAATGAAGAGATCTTTGATGGAGCAACAGGAGGATTTTGATCCTAAATTGGATGAAAGTTCAATCAATCTATCTACTTTGTCCCCAATTTAGATGATGAAGGTTGCATCAATTTCTCAAGCTAAGGCCAGTGAGAAGGTTCTGAAGTATGACATAGAGGATAGTGAATTGCTAAGCCTTGCATCTAGAGTTCTACATAAATTAATGCCAACTCATTTCATGGATCCATCAGGTTCCTCTTACAACAAGCTAAAGAAGTTCATAAATGTTGTAAGTACTCAATTTGAGTCTCTTGAGAAATTTGCTGAGGATAAAGTGAAAAAAGAGTTTAATAGGAAAAGACTTAGTTAGCTAAAGGAAGTGATCGCAAAGGATAAGATCCTGTTAGTTGCTTCTATAAAGAACACTCAAGGTTCTATATTTGAAGTTGGAAAAGCATATAATTCCTACTTTATTCTATCCAAATTTACTGAAGGTAATGAGAAAAAGGTGGAGGATCTAGAAAATCAATTAGCTACCATTTCTACTACTTTTGATCCATTAGTTGGTGATGTGGTTCAACAAGAAGGTCAAGTAATAGCTCTACTTGACAAAATAAATGTTTAAAGAATGAAAATGACAAAATTGTTGGGAGAGTATGTGAACTCAGGGGACTAATTTGTCTTAAGATTGAGATAATGATGAATGCTTTGAAGGAAGCAAAAGATGTTGCAGCAGTTAGTGACCCGAAGAATCTTGAAGCTATAGAGGCTAAATCCTATTTAATGTGTGGTCACATAACAGTTTGGGAAAGTCTCAAAAAGGTCTGTGATGATAATTTAAGACTACTAAACCAAGACTTTACAGATTTCTTCAAATCCTTGTAAGTTACAAGTTCATCCCTATACAATTTTGGCATTTTGTTTCGTTTTCCCCAGTTTTTTCCATTGATGTCAAAGGGGGAGAAGTGTACAGTGAAAAATGTATAGTCATCATAGGGGGAGTTTTTTTCCTAGGATTGAAGTTTCTTTTTGGATTTTTGAAACTCATATTGGTTTTGATCTGATAGTTAGTCATTTTTTACTAAGTGTTGCCATCAATGCCAAAGGAGGAGATTGTTGGAAAGAGAAATACAAATTCTTTTTGGTGTTGTCATTGCTGGAAACCCTAGTCAGTGATAGATCCACATAACATCATTTTCTTATACCGGAAACTAGATTGAGGACAGACAGGAAGAATAGAACATCCGACAGTTTAGTGATCATCAACTCACTTGCAAATTTCCAATTATTATTTTGAGATTCAGTTGGTTACTTTTCTATTTATCAGTATTTTGGGGTCGACTCAGTTGATGTAATATGTTGTGGATATTCAAGGAATGTTTTATCAAATATTTTTGTGTTTAGTCATTATGTTTTGGGTCCAAGCTAAGTTGTGGACAATTTTTGTGGATGCGCATTAGATAACTCTTAATATTTGAGCCAACAAGTTGCTAATATTTTCAATTTCTATTTGAGATGACATGTTGTGATTAAATTTCTAGTCGTGGATATATATGTATGATCTCTTATATCTTTTTAGTGTGTGTGCATGGTGTGTCGATGTGTATTACGATTATCATAAGGGTGTTAGAGAAATTTTATGCATAGTTTCACTTGAGCATAAAGATTTTTGTAGAGTGAGTCAAAGAAAAGTAGAGCATGAGTTCATTATCAGTCAGAAGGATAGAAGATTGTCAACCGAGCCTAACCAGAACTATAATCAAGCATTTATAGATGTTATTCCTTTAGCTTATTCTTTTGTATCTATTCCAAAATCTTTGTAAGGTATTGTACCTTCCTATTTTGAGCAATGAGCTCTAGGCAGTGTGCCTAAATGCAAGTGCATTCCCATATCTATACTTATTTTTGAGTATACTCAGATTATATTGTGGATTGGCCATCCACCGTGGTTTTTCTCCTAACAAGGTTTCCATGTAAAAATCCTTGTGTTATTGTGTTGTGGTTATTTTCTTTTTGTTTCTTCATATTTCTCCTGGTTATATATTTTAAGTGGATTAATAATCATAATAATAAAGTAGATTTTTGCATAACACTAATTCACCCCCCCTCTTAGTGTTGCTTGTTTCCAACATATCAATGGTGCTACTATAGCCTGTAATGATTTAGTGGTTCCCACTCCACCCAAATTGAGTGAAAAAGATAAGAAATACAAGGAATTTGAGGGAGTTATCACTGAGATTCCCCATATCTTCTTAGGAAATTCAGTAACTACTTGTCCTGAGAAGATAGACCCATTTTTTCTCACTTTGATTGTTGGGGAAAGCTTTATAAAAAAAATGTATTATTGACTTTGGAGTGTCAAATAACATCATGCCAGCTAAAATCATTGAGGCATTAGGATTGAAAGTTGAGAGCATTCATGGTAAGTGTTATGCTATGGACTCAAGAGAAGTCCATGTTATTAGTGTGATAAATGAACTTCCATATAGATTAGCAGCCCACCCAAACAAAGAGTTTAAGATGAGTGTGATGGTAGTGGATATCCCACCTAATTATGGAATCTTGTTGTCTCAGAAATGGAGTACATATATGGGAGGATGTATGCAATGTGACATTTCTTATGCCACATTTCCCATTGATGGTAAGGATGTTCAAGTGATGAGAGAAACAAGGATACCACATATGTTAGAACACATTCTTGAGGATGATACAATTATTTTGTAGAAACTAACATTAGTGATTTCAAAATGGAAAAAGTACCAAGAGAAATTGATAGGTTCCCTACGCCAATAGAAAAATGAATTTTTTAGTTTGTCTGACAAGAATGGCCTTTGGAAAATGTACTTTGATGGTGCAAGTTCCAAATAAGGGTCTAGTGTAGGGATATTACTGGTGTCATCTAGTGGTAGTACATATAAATTCTCTTTTTGGTTGCCTTTTTTTTGCACAAATAATGTGGCAAAATATGAAGTATTATTATTGGAATTGATATTGGTTGAGAAGCATAGAATAAGAAAGTTAATGGTAATTGGTGATTCTAAGCTGGTGATATCCCAAGTAGGAGCTAAATATTCCTGCAAGAATAAAAAACTTAAGAAATATAGAAATGTTGTCTAGGATTCCATTGAGCAATTTGATGCTTTTGGAATTGATAGGATGGAAGGAGGACAAAACATAGTAGCTGACTTACTTGCTAACATTGCATTGAGACCAAATGACATAACTTTAATAGGAATCTCTAAATTTGAGGTGCAGACAAGACCTTCCATTCCTAACAATGTGCATAACTGGTATATTTTCAATGATGATGAGGATATTCTAAAATTTTTAAACCGTGTTGATGAATATGAAGGTCAGGAGGTCGAATTTGGTGGATTTGTTGAAAATATTGATGGAAAGGACATAGTATTTGGAAAAGAGGTTATCTAGTTGAAGACAAATAAAATCCCCAAAGGTCTTGTAGCACTTGAAAGGGTCTTTGAAAATCAAGATAAAGAAAGATTAAAACAACTACCACTCTCCAAGAGGATTTGGAGGAAGTAAATTTGGGGACTAAAAATGCCCCTAAGAAATTGTATGTAGGAAAGAAAATGAAGCCAAAGGTGAAGGAAATGTTGATTGCCTTGTTTAGAAAATATAGACATGTCTTTTCTTGGTCATATGATGACCTAAAATCTTACAAATAGGAATTGTTTCAGCATGAGATTCCTTTGAAGGACAATGCTAAACCTTTCAGGAAAAGGAAAAGACCCATCAATCCTACTATAGCTCCCAAGATGCAAGAAGAGTTGGTAAAGTTAAGAGCTGTTGGCATTATAAAACCCATTAAACACTCTTCATGGGTATCCAATCTAGTGCCAGTGAGGAAAATGAATGGTGATATAAGGTTGTGTGTTGATTTTAGAAACTTGAATATATCCTCACTAAAGGACAACTACCCATTGTCAAACATGGAAGTTGTTAGTGCAATTAATATTTAATTCCTTGAGTATATTTATGATGCATCTTGGATCAGATCGGGGTTTTCCATTGGATTTAGAGCACTGGAAAAAGTCAGGATTGACTTTTATTTCATTGATTTTGGTCATCATTGAAGAAATTTGTGAGGGTTTCAAGCTCGACGATTTTTTTGAGAGATTTAGGGGTTGCCTAATTTTCTAGGCAATTTGGGCCAAAACGGACCTCGCTGTTAGATTTGCAGCACCCAAAAACCCCTATTTTCATATAAAATTTGTTCATTTTGGACACAGTCAATTGGAGAGGCAAAACAACTTTTCCCAAGTGTTGTACAACCCCAAGGCATGCTCTACGAGGTGGAAATTTCCAAAAAAATAAAAAATATTAAAAAATTCCAAAAATCAATGCAAGATTTGTGCAGCCAGTTTAGAGGCGGCCGTTGCCCGCCCTCCACTGGGCAGCCTCCCACCTGCCACCTTCACACCACCACAATCGATGGTCTTCTCCAACATGCTACTCCATAGGTGTTCAGCCCCCGCAAGCTTAAAATGCAAAAGTCACTACCCTTTGGTGACCGGGAGTTGAGATCCAACCCCCCGCTAGCCAGAGCCCCTAGCCCTAGTCATATTGGCGACCAAGGGCTCTAGCATTGGCCCCTATCTTCTAGCCCCCTGGTATGCCTAGGCAACCAGAGGTTTATTTTTTTAGCCCCTGAGGGCTGCAGAAGGGCATATTGGGTCTTTTCGGAGCACTTTCACGGAATTGGGCATAACTTTTGCATACGACATTTTTTCACAAACGAGATATTGTCAGAAAGCTGGTTCTGAGATCTTCGCAATGTAGTAGGTGTGATTTTTTGGTTTTGCTTCTTTGATGCCTTTTTCAGCCTCACAAGTCAAATGTTGTTGTTTTCACTCCAAGACACATATTTTTTTACTCACTTGTCCATTTTTCGCCATTCTCGCAGCATTGGAAATCTGGTTCAGTCCTATACATAGATCTGAGGTCTATTTTTATTTATTTTTATGCATGTTTGCATTCTCTCCTTTTACAATCATTGGGTTATTGTAATAAATGAACTAAGATAAAGTTCCATTAGGGGGGTTTCTTACATAATAATCTGATTAGAGTGTGCATGCACTTTTATCTCCATCTTGTTATTGATGACAACTCACACGGGTTGTATCTATTTTCTTAGTTTCTTTTGGCCACATCTTTCTCTTGCTTAACACATATCAAATTCACATCGATTCACACTTCAAATTGGGAGTTTATGGTTATTGATCCGCATTGGTTCAAATCCATCTCAGTTTGAGGGCCATGTTTTTATGGTTAATGTTCCATAGTCTTTATGGTACTTGTTCCCATGGAATATTTTTAGTCTTAGTTTGGCATCAGCATCGAGATACATGGTTTCCAAATTCTATCATCATTTCATCTACCGTTGCTTCATAGATTCCAAGGTTGTTCCAGTTTTTTATTTTTCTAGTGTTTTGTGGCATTGGGTTTGTTGCATTATTATGATTCCACCTGAGTCCTTTCGTGACTCTCATTTGGATTCTTGTAGACAAAAGTATCTTTCCTTTCTTGTCGGATTTTGGTTCCAGTGTTACTCCACAATGTTCTTCCTGTGCATCTTTGTAGCAGTCATCTCATTGTAGGGGGGTTTTGTCCCACTGGGTTTACCTTCTTTACCTAATTATTGCATTTATTCTTGGGTACCTGATTAGGCCTTGTTTTTGGGACACATTCATGCTTTCTTGCATTCATCTTAGTTTTAGGTGCATACTTTTTTAGTCTCGCTAAGTTGCACTTATGGGGAGGTGTTAGTGTAATTAATATTTAATTACATTTGCATAACTATACTTAGGTAATATTTTAATTCCTAGGTTAATTATTGTAATCCTTATCTCGTTGATCTATCTTTTTGCTCAAGATAAGATTAGGGTTATGCATACTTGCTTTTATAAAAAAATATCTCATGTAATTATGAATTCCTCAATAATATTATTTGCACATCTTTTTGCAATAGCTTTTCTTTTTGTAATTTTCTCTTTTGTGGAAGGTTTTTTTGGTTTGCATGTCTGATCTTGGTTTCTAACAGAAGCCATGTTATAGAAGGTGACTGGCTTTGAGCTATTGTCAACATAATGGATGGTTTTTTAGGTTATAATCAAGTAAAGGTGAAGGAGTCTAAGCAATAAAAGACTTCATTCACTACTCCATGGGGTACTTATGTCTATGTAAGAATTCCTTGTGGCTTAACAAATACAGGTGCCACTTTTTAGAGGGCTATGGACGTAGCTTTTTTTGATTTTATTGATTTTTTTATGGCTATATATTAAGTTGACTTGACCACTTTCTCCAAGAAAGAGGAAGATCATTGTATGCACTTAGAGAAGTTATTTGTCAGATCTCTAGAGTATGAAATATCTCTAAATTTGAAAAAAAAAGTGCTTTTGGGGTTACTGATGGAAAATTATTGGGGCACATTGTGTCTAAGGATGGAATAAGAATAGACCCTTAAAGAGTAGCAACCATAGATAAAATCCCTCAGCTAGAAAATGTCAAGGGAATTTAGTCATTTTTTGGACAAATAATTCTTTTAAGAAGGTGTGTGACTAACATAGCAAAAATCACAAGACTTATTTCCAAGATGCTGAAGAAGGGAAAAAAGGTGCTTTGGAGTGAGGAGCCTAGCCAAACATTCAAAAAAATTAAACATGCTATTAAGGAGGCTCCAGTATTGAAGTATCCTAATTTCTCCAAGCCAATGCACATTTTTTCTTTCGCTTCTTTTCATACAATTGTTGTTGTTTTATTACAGAAAAATGAGGAGGGTTATAAACAACCCATTGCATTCTTTAGCAAGTCTTTACAGCCTATAGCGCTCAAATATGACATGATGGAAAAGCAAGCATATGCTCTAGTTAAGGCTATGAAGAATTTTAGGACATATTTAGTGGGAGCTACTGTCATAGCTTTTGTGCCAAGTGTTACTATAAAAGATATTTTCACTCAGCAAGAAACTATAGGTAGAAGGTGTAGATGCATCAATATGATCCACAAATTCAACATTGATTTCTAGATTATCAAATTAGTAAGAGGACACAGCCTAAATAAATTATTGATAGAAACTAATTTGGAGGCTAATCAAGTTAATCGGGAAGAAATTGTTGATGTGGCACCTATTTGTGATATGCAAACATGTAGGTGGTATAAAAGAATTGTACAATATCTATAAACTTTACAGTGTCCTTTAGATATGGCTAAGAATGAAAAAATGACATTAAAATTGCATGCCATTAAGTATGTGATTATTGACAATGAGCTATGGTGGAAAAGCCTGGATGGTATATTGCTTAAATGTGTGGATGGAAAGCAAGCATTTGAACTCTTGCAGGAAATGCATAATGGAGTGTGTAGTGGTCATTACATGGCAAAGATCACTGCTCACATGGTTTTGAGAGCACGGTTCTAGTGGCCTACTATCTTTAAGGATGCTCACAAGTTTGTTAAAACTTGAGATGCTTATCAAAGGTTTGAAAGAAAACTAAGGTTTTTAGGAAATTTACCACTTAGGCCTATCTTTGTTCAAGCCCCTTTCCAACAATAGTGAATTAATTTCATCAGAGAGATAACAAAAAATTCTAGTGGAGGGAACTCATGGATTCTTGTTGCCACTAATTATTTTACAAAATGGGTAGAAGCAATACCTAGAAAAAGGGAAACAAGCAAAGTGGTGGTGGATTTCCTATTGAACAATATTATCATTATATTTGGATTCCAGGAAAAAATCATTTCAGATAATGCTATGAGTTTTGGATTTGAAAATTTCACAAAATTTTGTGAAAAACATGGTATACAAGTTTCCTATTCTTCACCTTACCATCCTCAAGGAAATGGTCCAGTTGAGTGTAGAAATAAGAGCTTAATGAAGATCATCAAAATGGTGATGGAGAAGAACAAAAAGCATTGGGATTCAAAATTGAAGTTGACACTCTGGGCAAATAAAGTGACTGTGAGAAAGGCTACTGGTTATTCTCCATTTGGATTGGTATATGGTTTGGATGCTAGGTTGCCACAAAATAACCTACTGAAGATGTATATGTTTGTGCAATAATATGATGAAGATGTATGAAACGATATGCAACATAGCATCAATAATTTGGTGCAACTGGATGAAACTAGAAGAGAAGCTCATGCTAAGAATACAAAGTTACAGTTGCAAGTTAAACACTTGCATGATAAGAGAGCTTCTCCTAGCAAATTTGAGGTAAATAGTATGGTGTTAGCCTAGAGTGAAAGGGCTCAGGATAAGAATAAACATGGAAAGTTTGAAGGGTTATGGTTGGGCCCTTATCTAGTAGCCAATACACATGGTGAGGATTCATATTTCCTTCAAAGCTTGACAGGGGAACTTTTTGAACTACCAGTACATGGATAGTTCTTGAAGCCATACTTTGCCTAAGTATGTTATGATTCCATGTACACTATAATTTTTGTATGTTTTGTATAGGTGTGTTTTCTTTGGTTGTTTTTGGGTTAGTCCTGCTACCTAGTCTGGGTAGTTCCCTAGCTTTGGTTTACTATGTTTTGACTAGTCTTATTCAACCATAGATTCTAGGATCTTGTCATTCCTATGAGAGACATGCATCCCCAGTCAGAGCCACTAGTGGAAACCCTAAAAAAATTTCATGTCCCATCTCTTGTCTTGATTAAAATTGGGTTGAAATTGTATCTAAGGGATTAAGGTTTTGTTCCTTGTCATTGTGTTAGGGTTTTAGTTACCCAAGTCTTATTTGAAAAAAACCCTTTTGAGTCTATATCCTCGCCAAGGTTTTAATTCTTTGTTGACCCCTTGCTTTCGGTCCCTACTCTTTTAAGTTATATCTTGTTCCATCAAAATCCGTTGACCAATTGACTCTTTGGTTTTGTTTTACCGGTTGTCATGTGTTGGGTCATTACTTTAGTTTTTCCTAAGTCAGGCTAGGTATTTACCATAAAAATTTAAGTCGTCTTTTCCATGGGTATTATCTCATTGTCCTAGTTAGGTCCCTTTTCAAAGATTAACAATTTTGGCATGTGCAAATATGATGACCCTTGACTACCATTTGATTGATGCAAACAAATCTCCATTGTTCCCCACATGCCCATTCCATTTGATTGCTTCTTATTTTTATTCCCACGGGCTCACGAGAAAACGCCATGTGTCTTGTATGTTGGTGGGACCAATTTCTTTTATAAGGCATGTAGTTGGTTGTCAAAGGAAATCAATGATGGGTGATGAATGATGCTATCGCATCTGGGTTGTTCCCTGCATGCCCATTTTTCTTTCTTGCCTATTAAAATAATCACATGGGCTGGTGGGAAGATGTTGTGTGGTTGTTCTAAGTAGTGGGCCCATTAATTTCAAGTGGTATGTCACAGAGTTTTCAAATGAATCAATGGTCAATAGCAAGTGATGTGGATTAAATCTTGACTGCTCCCCGCTACCTCGTGTGGGTCTCACATTTAATAATAGACTCCCAATGGGGGAGCAAGAATTTTCCACATGGATTGATCTAGAGGATGTGGAGGCATTGGAGCAAGGATATTTTAATCTAGGCCATGGATGTTGTAAGAGGGATAAAGCTATAGGTAATTAAGAAGTGTGTATGAAGGAGTTGAGAGATTCAATCTTGACCTCTCCCCATCTCCCCATTGATGAAAGTTGCACATAGGTTATGATTCATGGGGGCAAGAGAAAGAAGACATGTGGATCCTAGTTAGGGTAACAAAGAGATGGTGGAGCCCACATACTACTGGCAAGTGGTTCCATGTGGCTTTCTATCATTTGGTAAGTATTGCAGCTGTGTACAGTTAGATCTTTCATAATAAGATGGCCAAATCTAGATCGTCAATCAATAAACACTCCAAAAATTTCAATGGCTACATTCAAAAATCAATTGAAGGCAAGTGAGTCATTCTAGTTCACATGAGAAATCCTATATAGCTGAAAGGACATCTAGCTATCGAAATAAGGAATTTCAAATAATTATTAATACCTATCTTAAAGCCATAATTCAACGTCATGAAGTATACTCTACACACTTAAGGAGCTCGTGTTGTGGTTCTCTCAATATTTTCTGACATCAGAACCAGGGTTGTCAAACTACGAAGAAAACTAGTAAGTGAAATGTTTCCCTCCCATCAGAATTATTGTTAAGTTGTGGTTTTTCAAAATCTTGAGCCTAGTAGGGTTTTCTTTGTTTAACATTTTTAAGGTTTGACATTCATAAATTGAATTTGTTAAGTTTTGCATAGCATAATTCATGTCAAACCCTTAAAAAATTTGTAAGCCTTGTTCAAATAAACCAAAAACCCTATTTTGTAATACCTCTTGTGTTATGGCCCCTAAGGTAAAAGCATCTTCATCTGAAGAAGAAGCTTATGTTCCCAAAAGGCCTTTAAATAAAGACATCATGGACCAATTACCACCCTCGACCATTGATAAACCTAAGGGCCAACTGCTTCTCAGAGATCTGCAAGTACTAGAGGGTTTGAATGAAAAGAAATACTTTATCAAGGATTCCAAATTGTCTTATACTGGATGGGAACTATTTTATAGCTAGTTCAAGAATAGAAACATGGGTATCCCAGTAGGTAACCCATGGAACTGTGACCTAGGAAAGTTGATTTTACCAAATGTTTATGTGGATGTTGACTTGCTCAAGGCAATGGCTACCAATTATAATGTAGTCACAAGAACTATAAGAACATATGATGGGAAGGAAATGGTCAAAATCACCAAGGAAGAATTGGATCTTATTTTCAAGCTTACTAAATGGAATGATGAAATGTATAAGATAAATGAGGAAATTCTCAAGTAGGAGTATGATAAAACTAAGATTGCATTTAGAGTTCACATCCTGCCGAGATTGTTAGCAAAAATTGCAGGTCAAAATATCATGATTGGGCCACATGATAAAGAGCCTTTCCTAGTTAGCTATTTTATTTCTTACTTCCAAAAAACCTTCTATTCTATTTTCCAAATAATTGGTTATGATCCTATCATAGGAATTTCAATGGAATGGATTTATATGGCTGCCCACATTCAACATCCCTAGTATTATGAAGTGTATGATTATGCAGGGTTTCTTTCAAAAAGAGTGCATGAAGGACTGATAAGATTGAAGAAAGGTGAATTGGGAATGAGATTCAGCTAGTTTTTATTATTGATGCATATGTTTTTATACAAAGTTGCAGTTTTCTTTGGGCCTAGTATAACTTTGGAAAGATGAAAGGGTGACTTGGAGTTTCCCATGCAATGATGGAATACTATTTTAGACAAGGATTATAGTACCTATGATTATGTGACATTTTAGAACTTGTTTGCTTCAGAATTGAGGAGTCTTAATTGTGAGTGTACCTAGAATTCCCATAGATCTACATGATTTCTTGATACCCAAGGAGAGAAGGCCTGAGCTTGGAGTTGATCATAATTGGGGAGATGTTATCCCATACCATGATTACACTATCTTAAGAGTATATGGTTCCACGGTAGCACCTCACTTTCTACCAAGATTTGTGCTAGAGAGAATTGGTTTCCTAGAAGTGATGTGGCAATTGGGAAGTGTTGAAAATGGACACTTGTTGAATCAAGGAAAATGAACATTCTTTCCTTTGTACACTTGTTTTCCTAATTTTGTAATGACCAAGGGAGGGTGGAATAATATTCTTGATATACTCAAAGCCTACCACATGTAGAGGTCAATTGAGAGGGCCAGATATGACCCTAAAGGTTTTATGGCTTGGTTGAAATAAAGAAAGAAGAGCTCCAAATTTATATACATTTTCCAATATCCTAAGGATGTGATCAGAAATGTGTTTGACCCTTTGGAGTAGTAGAAAAGAAGATCAAGGTGGATTGGTTTTAATAAGATGCAAAGAAAGATAAGGCAAGAAGAACCTGACTTCAAGGTTCTCCCAAAAATTGAAAATGTAATACAAAAGGTGGAGCATGTATCAAGGAATTTTGATTCAATAGTGGGCCACCTTGAAAATAAAGGGGTAATAAGTAAGGATAACAAGAAAGCCACAATTTTAGAAGAGCAAAGTTGAGGAGAAATCCCTGCTATGGGAGAAAAATCTGCAGCTCACCCCTAATGAACCAAGAATAAATTTCTTTGAAAGGAGAAAGGAAAAGGAAAAGAAAGTCGATGCAACTTCTGATCCTTCTCCACAAGAAGAATATTAGCCTCCTTCTCTTGTGTCACAGGTACCACCACCATCTCCTCCAAGGCCAACAAAGCTTGAAATTGTTAACATTGATTCCCCACCACCTATTGAATTATCACCAAGGGAGCCATGATTGAAAATACAAAAGGTTAAAGTGAATGGTTTAGTGGCCTATGCTAATGAAGACTCTGATGATCATAATTGGGTGTTAGAGCAAGAAATGAAAGGAGTTCCCACTGCATTAGTAGTAAGGTGAAAAATTAGTTGGGTATTGTTGATGATGTTTTCTGCACAACAACTCAAAAAATATAATATCCTATCTTCTTGAAAGGTAAATCTCTATCAGCTAGCCTCAAGAGATAACCCCAAGGTCTCTAATGTCGGGTCTTGACAATGCATAAATAACTCAGTGATAAATGTGAAAATGTTGGTAATCACAAAGGAACCTCACTACAAGCAAATGTTGAATCTCTAGCTTATCAGATCTAGCAATGTAATGATACTTCAATCCTAAATCTAACCCAAATTATAAAGAAATGACAAAATATTAGGGTTTCAAAGAGATATCTAAGATTAAAACTACTCCTAAGATTAACAATGCAAATGATGAAATACTTGAAATGGACCAGTCCCTCATAAACTAATTCCTGCTTAACCAAGATAAATCTACAATCTTACAGAAACATTGCAATCTTCTAAGGTATTAAAGATTTTTCAGATCATGAACATTCATCCAAGACAACCCAATTGCAATTGAAATGAATAAATCTCCATAGTTGAACTAAGCACAATGATTATAAGGTACAGGCTAACTTTGCAAAGCAACTAACAATCAACTAGCTGCAAAAAGTATGGACCAGGGACTGCTGCAAACACTTCAAGCATCAAATCATAAACACCATTGAATCAGATCTAAATCTAAATCTAAAATTCATCTAATAACCAAGAGAAATTTCAAAAGATGGAATCATAAGAACCATGCAAGATAAGTCAACACAAAAGAGATCACCAGAAAATCACAATGTCTTCAATTATATTGAATCACCAAATTTTAGCAACAATTCCAATTAACTGTTATAGCACTTGCTCAAAATGAACTAACTTCTACTTCTGCTCTACTGTCTAATTCACTCTAAGATCTATCTATTCTTTTTTATTCTATCTATCTATTCTATATCTTACAAATGAGGCAAAATGCAAAATTTATAGGAACCCCCAAAGCATTTCGACCAAGCTACATTTTACAATCATGAAATGGCCACAAAAAAGACAGCCCAACTAATGTTTACAATAATAAATGGCCATAAAATAGGTTGGCCTAAGGAGAATTCAAAA
Source organism: Sequoia sempervirens (assembly GCA_007258455.2). NCBI lineage: Eukaryota > Viridiplantae > Streptophyta > Pinopsida > Cupressales > Cupressaceae > Sequoia > Sequoia sempervirens. The sequence continues at coordinate 327,896,832 of VDFB02373365.1, read as the reverse complement.
TAGAATAAATTAGAATTGAATGCTTGAACTCAATCCAGGTCAGCCTGGGATCTTCAATACAATGCCCAATGCAATCGATCATTAACTGGCCCCTTCATCCCTATCTTAATTTATCTAGCATCTTGAGGAAAATACTCTCCAATTCGGCCACAGGTGAATTAATAAATGTTCTAAACCTTCCCTTAATCGAATTAATCGCCTCTAGAACTTCCTTAATGACCTAGTTAAATCTAGCCTGGACTCAGCAAAAACTAGCATCAATAATCATGAGGATCAAGATTAGTATGTCACCAATAATATATTCAAAATTAAAATAAATCCAAGAAAAGATTGAAATCCAGCGAAATATCATTAATGCACAATTTCTACACAGTTCAGGATTTTCACCCCTCTGCAGAATCCAGGCTAGAAGGGATTTTCAGGAAAATCCAGACCAGGAAAATTCTATCAAAAACAATCCACAGTCAAAAATTCTGGAAAATAAAGGGGCAACAGGAATTTCAGGAAAATCTAAGGGGAGCAAAAATCCGCAAAGCAAGCAAAACTCTGGATTTTCAGGAAAACGCAGACAAGGAAAACTGAGGAAATCTATCAGCACTTGAAAATCTTGAAACTGAGGGAAAACCTAGATTTTGACATTCTCCAATGATCTCGCTCAAATTGATCAAAGATCACAAATTTGAGGACCCAGGCTCAAATGCTAAATCACTCATTAAAGGATCTAGACTCAGAATCCACTCAAGGGAAATTCGATCGGTATTGGTGATGGCTCTAAAGTTGAAGCACTAAAATCAACCAAAATGAAAAAATCATACACACAAGGTCAAGTAGAAAAATGAAATAATAATAATAATGCAAGGCACCATTAGACCCATCGATCAATAGGAGAAAATAGCGATTGGGTCGTCAACATTCATAAAACGAGAGACCCAAACCCAAAATCTGAGAATTTGACAAGGAGACGAAATTTCAGGAAACTTCAACCCATGTGGAATTCTGTGAGGTGAGAATATTTATGGAAAACAGTGAAAAACACTAGCCACTGGGCTTTGAGTGAAATCTGGGAAAATCTGGACAGGGCAGAAAATACCGAAAGTAGTGAAAAACCCAAAATGAGCTCAAAATGTTAGATTTTCAAAGTACTTCCTAGAAAGGGGGTATATGCACAAATAATATAATCCTTCAAGCATGTGTTAAGGAAACAAAACCTCAAATAGAAGGGGCCAAAGCATCAAAAACTAGAGCAAAAGAGGGTCCCTACTTTCAGTGGGGCGTGTGTGCGAAAACTACACCACAAATGACAACTCTGTTGGGAAATGCTCTAGAGAATTTGATGACGAACAAGAATCAAGAACCCAAAATATCTAGTTTTGACCTCCATATCAGGCAAGCAAATCAAACTGCAAGATCAAAGAAAACCAGAACCAAAGGTAGACTGAACCTTTTATAAACTAAAAATTTGAGTGTGTGCACATGAGGTCATTTCCTTCCTTAAGCCACCGCAGAAACCAAGCTTATTCAGAGCAGGCTACGTAAAGATTCTAACTTGAAAAGCAACCTAGATAGAGCATCGCTGCTAGTGAGGCATCCATAGCCCCGACAAGGTTATTGTTGTGACTCTTCTGAACATAGCTCTATTGCCAGCTAGGCATCCATAGCCCTGATAGAGATATTCAGATACCCTTGATAAGTTGAATTCATTCTTTTGATATTCTTTTCTTTTCACTTTTTCATTCCAACCTGTGAACAATGAAGTTCACACTCAGGGCTGAGAACCATAGTGGTGCTGAAGCAGAAATAAGATTTTTCACCTACCATGACCTCACAAGGACCCTACTACAACCTCAAGATATTTTTTTAAAGATATATAAGAGATATAAGATTTCAGAATACTTCAAATTCAAATCAAACCAGTGACCCATCCTCCTTAAATCAAACATTTAGACTACATGATGATAACAAATATCTCAACCATCCATTCAAGATACATGATTAAAGTTCATCAATGAAATACTTAGAACAGTCCTAGATAATGAAATGGTTGTTGTACAAGTAGGACATCCAAAATAAAACAAGAAAATCCCCAAAGCAAGAGCAGAGCAAAAACAAACCCAAAGAAAACCCAAAGCAAACCTAAACTAACCAAAAGAAAAGAAAAATAATTCTAAAGAAATCTATCCCAACTATGTACAAAGAGACTCATAACCACTCATCATCAGACAGGGTGAACTGAGACCCACCCCTATACGATTCATCAATGCATGGATAAGCAACAAGGTAGTGGTAATAGTCCTCAAAAATGCAAATTTATCTTTATACTTAGCAGAGTAAACCTCAAAAAATAGCATTCAAACTCAACCTCATAATCAGGAATAATCAATAACTGAGGTGACTCATTAGTACCATGATCAATCCATATGCAAGTTGTCTTTCCCAAATTCCCATAATCAAATTGATATGATTCAAAATTCATAGCAAGGAGAGAAACAACCTAATTTTGTATTGTTGTGGACTAAATGTTGTGTTCATCATCATGCACCTATGAAGAGTTGATATCCATGTCACCAGGAGGTCTCAACTAATGATGCAATACCCCTCTTACATTCGAAACATGCAAAATAGAATTGGAGTCTTCAATGAATAATTCAGGGTGAAAATCAGATTGAAAAGATTCAAAAGTGTAAACATGGAACTTTTCACCTGTGTGCACTTCTTCATGAGGGATCAATGTTGAAAATGTAAAAGCCTCATCATGCATAGTAACTTCCCCATCATGATGTTTGTCAGGAGGCCTCACAGACTAATCTTCAAGCATATCTTTACCTAAATTAGGATGATCAAGCTCATTAGTGATGGCTACAACATTGTTGTTCTAAACACCATTTGGATTTTCCTGCACATCCATATGACTCACATCTGCTATCTTGTCATTAATACACAAAATCTGTGAATTTTCTTTACTGAATTTATCAACAGAAAGAGGAAAAACAGAATGTGATGAGTGAAGGGACTCTCTGAATTCCTCTCCTATTGTAATTTGTTATGGTTCTGGATTGTGGCTGCTCAGAATATCAACTCTTTCATTAAGTTGTTCTTCACATCTTACAGGACATTCATCAGTAGGTTGTTGAAGTTCTTGTATTGAAATCTCCTCTAGAGCTGCCTCAACATTAACTTCTATGACTTTCTCAAATCCAATGCTAGTTGACTCTTCTACTAGACATTCGCTAGTAGCTTGTTGAAATTCCTTTATTGGAAGCTCACCTTTTATAGTTTGATGCACATTTTTTGTATGATCTAACAACCATACTTTCTCTTCCACTTTTGTTGTTAATTCTACCAATGCTTCAGTATTGTTGAATTTATGAATAGGCATATCATGTAACATGAGGATTTCCTCAGTCTCCCATCCTTGATGGTTAACTGTTAGTGCATAATTTCCCAAGCTTGTTTTGGAAAAAAGTACCTCCTTAAAAGTATTTATATCTACATGGCCTGAATAACCCTTTTGTTCAGAAAGCATATCTCTTTCAAGATACCTTAGTACTACATCCCTAATGGTAGGATCCCTTAACAATTTATGAGCAGAGAGACTTACTTTGACTTTCTTGAGATCTTCTACCACACACTCTCATATTTTCTCTAGAGTCATGGTAGAATAGTTGTCTTCAGAGCCAACCACAAATTTATCCCTGTTACTTTCAATACTTCCTCCTTTATCAACATTAGATTGTTGTCCATTTACGAAATACTGAGTAGGCACATGATGGAATGCTTGAACTTCTCTAGTTGTATAATCTTCTTCTTCTAGTGGACCATTGTCATTCTCCTCATTATTTCCAAAGGATTGAGCTACAAATCCCTCACTATATGCATACCCTATTTCAACACTCTTGTCATGTTCTTCTTCTAGTTCATTCTCTTGACTTCTTGGAAATGGGACATGATTCACCACCATAACTGATATGTCATAAGGAGTAGATGGTACTATCTCCATCCCACTCAAACTATTGGCAACATGTTGAACTTTCTGTTGGAAAATAGATGCAGCAGTCTAGAATTCTTGACAGTTTAACTTAGAATGTTGATTAGTATTATGAAGCCTACACCATCTTGACAAAACCGTTTTTTCCAGATAAACTTCACTAGATTTCTCCTAATTGTTTGTCTTATCCAAAGAGGGTAGGACTCCTTCATAGTCAGGCTTTGCATCCCAGCTCCTATTTTGACTTGGTGGCTGCCCTCGATGACCTCTATCAAGATGTTGTCCCCTATCAAAGCTCTGCCCCTAAGGTTGCATAATATCCCTATTGCTTTGATCATAGTTGGACTGAATCCCCTTTTGGGCTACTTGGGATTGACTATTCTAGTACCTTAGGTAGGTGACTTTGGTGTTCAACTTCTCAACTAGCTTTGTGAGTGCATCTAGCCTCTCCTTGTCTGCACTGCTCGATGGAGGAACAATACCAACTGAATTCTGCACATAAATATTATGGAGCCCATGGTTTAAGGGTTGATTAAATATCTCAGAGCTCTACAAGTAACTAGGCATATTAGCTTGTTGATGAGGAAATTCATGCTAGTTCATATTTGGATGGTAATTTGGCATGGGTGGAACTTGATAGGGATGACCTAGGTGTGAAACCAAGGGCGATTGAGGGACTGGACTCAACATAGGTGTTTGGTTAGACAAGGGTCCAGACAAGTGTTATCTCAAATCTGTACTCACTTTAACAGCCACATCATAAGCTTCAAATAGGCTACCAAGAGAATTTTCTTTCTATTTGATGAAAGTAGATGCTAAACTATCCAGAACTTCATAATAAACCTACCTAGTAGAGGCATCATCTATAGCATAAGGGGGTTGCAGCCTAGCATAAGCCTTATGAATTCTATTATTGAAAGCCACTATTGGTACATTTTCCTCCCTCTTGACTCTAGTAAACTGTAGAAGTAACTCATTAGCACTGATTGGGATCTTAAATTTCTATAAAAACATAGTCTCCAGCTGAAGCCAGGTAGTGATAGACCCAGCAGGAAGATGGTTATACCAGCAAAATGCCTCATCCCTAAGGGAATATGGGAAAAGTTTGCATGCAACATCCTCATGATTAATTCCCCTATCCTTAAGGGTAGTTTTAAAAATCCTAATATGCTCCTCTGCAATCCTTTTGGGATCATTAATGTGAAACTTGGAGCAGAAAAGCTCAGGGTTCTTAGGCATAGGATTGCATTGGTTGAAAGATAAGGGAGATGGGTTGTTTGCTAAGAAATCCATTGGTGGAGGTGGGGATGGTAATGGCTGATTTATAGCTGTCTGAGGTTTTTGGATGGGAATGACTTCAGAATCAGATGAAGATGAACTTGATGAAGATGGGGATGATGCAGATGATGGAGGTGGCTAGGTGGATGATAATTCTTCCCTTCTGCTGATCCTTCTTGACCTAATAGGGGCTTGTAATTCTTGAAATTCCCCCTCTCCTAGAGTAGATCTGGTTCTTATTCTGAATCTTTCAGGAGAGATGACAGACATAAATCGACCCAACTGGCTTATTCAGGCCCTCCTTCTAGTGCCAATCTGTTGATGATGTTTTCTGCACAACAACAACTTAGATAGAATATAATATCCTATCTCTCTTGAAAGGTAAATCTCTATTAGCAAGCCTCAAGAGATAACCCCAAGGTCTCTACTGTCAAGTCTTGACAATGCATAAACAACTCAGTGATAAATATGAAAATGTTGGTAATCACAAAGGGACCTTACTACAAGCAAATGTTGGATCTCTAACTTATCAAATCTAGCAATGTAATGATACTTCAATCCTAAATCTATCCCAAATGATAAAGAAATGACAAAATATTAGGGTTTCAAATAGATATCTAAGACTAAAACTACTCCTAATATTAACAATGCAAATGATGAAATACTTGAAATGAACCAATCCCTCATAAACTAATTCTTGCTTAACCAAGATAAATCTATAATCTTATAAAAATAGTGCAATCTTCTAAGGTATTAAAGATTTTTTAGATCATGAACATTCATCCAAGACAACCCAATTGCAATTTAAATGAATAAATCTCTACAATTGAACTAAGCACAATGAATATAAGGTCTAGGCTAACTTTGCAATGCAACTAACAATCAGCTAGCTACAAAAAGTATGGACCAGAGACTGCTGCAAACACTTCAAGCATCAAATCATAAACACCATTGAATCAGATCAAAATATAAATCTAACATTCATTTAATAACCATGAGAAATTTCAAAATATGGAATCATAAGAACCATGCAAGATAAGTCAACACAAAAGAGATCACCAGGAAATCGCTATGTCTTCAATTGTATTGAATCACCAAATTTTAGCAACAGTTCCAATGTTCTTTTACAACACTTGCTCAGAATGAACTAATGTCTACTTCTACTCTACTGCTTAATTCACTCTAAGAGCTATCTATTCTTTCTTATCTAATCTATCTATTCTATATCTTACAAATGAGGCAGAATGCCAAATTTATAGGAACCCCCAAAGCATGTTAGCCAAGCTAGGGTTTACAATCATGAAATAGCCACAAACAAGTTGGCACAACTAATGTTTACAATAATAAATGGACATAAAATAGGTCAGCCCAAGGAGAATTCAAAATAGAATAAATTAGCATTAAATGCTTGAACTCAATCTAGGTCGGCCTGAGATCTTCAATACAATTCGAACCAATCCATGTGAAGTACAATTCCCAATGCAATCGATCATTAACTGGCCCCTTCATCCCTATCTTAATTTATCTAGCATCTTGAGGAAAATACTCTCCAGGTCGGCCATAGGTGAATTAATAAATGCTCTGAACCTTCCCTTAATTGAATTAATCTCCTCCAGAACTTCCTTAATGACCTAATTAAATCCAGCCTACACTCAGCAAAAACCAACATCAATAATCATGAGGATCAAGATTAGCACGTCACCAATAATATATTCAAAATTAAAATAAATCCAAGCAAAGATCGAAATCCCATGAAATATCATTAATGCATAATTTCTACACAGTTCAGGATTTTCACCCCTCCATGGAACCCAGGCCAGAAAGGATTTTCAGGAAAATCTAGACCAGGCGGATTCTGGTGAAAAATAATCCACAGTGAAAAATTCTAGAAAACGAAGGGGCAATGGGAATATTCGGGGGGAGTGGAAATCCATGAAGTAGGAAAAATGCCGTATTTTTGGGAAAACACAAAGGACAAGGAAAACCAGGGAAATCCATTAGCACAGTAAAATCCTAAAACTAAGGGAAAACCCGTATTTCAACATTCTCCAATGATCTTGCTCAAATTGATCGAAGATCACAAATTTGAGGACCCAGGATCAAATGCTAAATCATTCATTGATGGATCTAGAATCAAAATTCACTCAAGGGTAATTCGATCAGTATTGGTGATGGCTCTAAAGTTGAAACCCTAAAATCAACCAAAACAAAAATAATCATACACACAAGGTCAAGTAGGAAAATAGAATAATAAGAATGCAAGGCATCATTAGACCCATTGATCAATAGGAGGAAACAGCGACTAAGTCGTCAACATTCATAAAATGATAGACCTAATCCCAAAATCCAGGAATTCGACAAGGAAACAAAATTTTAGGAAAATCTGACCCATGTGGAATTCCGTGAGGTGAGAAGATTTCCATAAAATAGTGCAAAACACTAGTAGTCGAGCTTTGAGTGAAATCCAGGAAAATCTGGACTGGGCAGAAAATCTCGAAAGCAGTGAAAAACCCAAAATGAGCTCAAAACATTAGATTTTCAAAGTACTTCCTAGAAAGGGGGTATATGCACAAATAAGATAATCCTTCAAGCATGTGTTAAGGCAACAAAATCTCAAATACAAAGGGCCAAAGCATCAAAAACTAGAGCAAAAGAGGGTCCCTACTTTTAGTGGGGCATGTGTGTGAAAACTAAAAGACCTTGCTATAGAAAGAAGCCTTCATCTAGAATTATTGAATGCTATCATTCAGAAAAGGGTTTTAAAGGAAATGAGAGCTAGATTCTAGAAGATGATTGCAAAAGAGGGTCGAGAATTGGTTAGAAATAGTGGTATTTTCTTGCTGCTAGAATGGGATTTAGCTTCTTCCATAGCTTTCGACACAACAAAGAAATGTGAAAGGCCTCTCTATGATACAGAGGAGGAAGTTGCACTTGCACTACAAGGGTCTACTTTCAGTGAGGAATGAGAAGCCTTGGCTATATGGTCTCTAGCTTCAAGCAACAAAAAGCCTGATATTGCTAAGCTTCCACCTAACTATAGTGGAGGCCTAATAATAAAAGGAGTGTTAGAAATATCAGCCTTAGAAGTATCAAATATGTCAATTCATGTTGCACAATTTACATGGGACACTGTAGAATCTGTGACTGCATAAAAGGATAAGCTTAGAACATATTACAATGATTTTCTAGTCAAATATGGAAGGCTTGAGTAGTATAATATTTAGTGGTAGAAAAAAGTTGCATTAATGGAAAATAAGCTATAGAGTTTTCAACCTAAAAAGCCTAAGCATAATGATGTCAACTCTAGGCCCACCACTTCACAAGAATCTGTACCCTCAGAATTTACTATTGAAGTTCTTCATGGGCAATTGTGCCATATAACATGGGAAGTGTTCCCATTTCAATAGTAGAACCCAGTACACCAGAAGGACCATAGGCTAAGGAAGATACCAATAGGGAAGAATTACTTAGGTAGTTAAATGAATATAAAGAGAAATGTGATAATGATAACGAGGACATTTTCAAGAGCAACATGAAGATTGTCACTACATTATGGGAACATTTGAACAAAAGAGTGAATAATAGGTTGAATAGTATTCACCATAGTTATTCATCCATGGTGGCTCCTATCAAGGATTTTGACACAAATAGAGAAAGAGTCATTTCACTCATGGAAATTTGGATCCTAGGAAGAAGGGTTTGGTATTGATGTCAATTGGAGTTAAACATGATACCAATCCACCTAAAAAGTTTAAACCTATTATGGTTCTTGTAGGTAAAATTGAAGGATACAAGGAAAATATTGAACCACTGGAAATCAAAATAAAAGAGCTAGTGAAATCCTTCCATGAGTCACATCATGGCCTTCTTCCATCTATTCTAAGGGATGATGATAGCATCAAAACTCTATAGGAGTGGAAAAATGAAACAAATAAAGTTATTTCAAATGAAGTTCTATTAATTTTTCATAAATTTGATATGGACACAGTGAAGATAAATATGGATATGTTGACTCATGTTGAGACTATCCTACTAGAATTTGATAGAGGTTGACCAAATTGTCACCAAGTATGCACCTTATAGAGAAATGGTTGATGAAGTCATGAATTTCAATTGTCCCACCAAAGAGGAATTCCTAGCATGGAAATGGAGATACTTAGAGGGAGTGGTGGACTAATATGAAATTGTGGGATGGTAATTTGAAATTTTGATGTAACCATAAAGAATAATGGATAAGTGAAAGCTGCATTGCATTGCCTAGATTTAGTACAGATTAGGATTTTGATAAAGTATGGAAAATATAGTGCATCTTCTTCAAAGATCTATTGATGATAAGGCTACAATTGTGGATGTATATTTTGTCTTTTCTTTTCTATTTTTGTCATGGTTTCCTTCTTTCACTTTGTGTTCATGGGCACAAATTTTGAGGTAAATGTTTGAAGATACCTTTTTGAAGATTGGACCAGATTGCCAACAACAAATGAAGACTACTTGCACTTCCCCACATGTTTCCCACCTCTTGGGAATGCAATGCAATGGAACAGAGGAATCTTTATTTTGAGTGGTCCAATAGGATATTGACATGTGTACCTTTTGGCCTGAGGCTTGTTTTGCTCCTCCATTTCTATAAGAAGGAATTTAGGTCCATAAAATAGGGGTTCATTGTTTTTCATTCAACGCTGTAAATTGTAAAAGGAATGTCAAGCATGTGTTTAGGGTTTTGTCTTAAGTTCAAAGTTTTGTTATTATGTATGTAATTTTGATAACCATATAGAAAATACAATACAGATTGATACCAATTTAATGGCTATTGTCTCTCCTTGGACTCGTTTTACGAGTTATGAATAAAAGTAATCCAAGATTACTTTTGTTTGTCTTTGTTGTTTCTCAATGGATGTTTAATTTAATTCCTACTTATTAGTTCAATGAGTTAATGTAAGTACTTGGATGAGATTATTAACTCATAAGAATTAGCTGCTAGGATATTTGTAAGCAGTGATGATCATGAATGTAATAGGGGAATGTTGTAAAGAAATGTTTCTTGAGATTGTAGGTTGCTATTGATAATATGTTGTCTATTTGCATAGGTTGATATTGACTTCGTGCTTAGAATAAGACACTGGTTTGTGCATAGTATTCATAATTCAGTTCCTGAGTTGATTCATTGGCTAATCACCTTATTTTATAAACTTTCAAAATGGATACCACTATAGTTTTTTATGTTGAGTTTCATCTTCTCATGCTCTAAGTGTAGGATATCAGTAAATGAGCTGTCAACTTGTTTGATGTGCTACATTGTTGAGTAATTTTATGAGAATTATCTATTATTGACTATGTATTTGAGTAGTAATCATATAAATTCTTGAGTATACATTGTGGGATCACCCTCCCAGGTTTAACAGATCCCAAAGTGTAGGAGTAGAAGTCTCATAACTTTTACTTGTTTGTTGGCTAATCCCTTTGGAGTACTAAGTATTGGAAATGGAAAACTCCATAGGTATTTTCTGAAGTTAGTTTGGTTCTTAAAAAATAACCAATACTTGTCAAAGAAAAAACCATTGTAGTAAATCAAAACAAGAGGTACCAAATCCACTCACAAAAAACCCATGCATTATCCTTGAAAAACCAAGACTCATGATAATACATAAATTAATGTGCATAAAGCTCCAATATGGACAACTAACCCATAGCCCCTTCATCGTATGCCTTCAAGAAGCTTAGGTAACTATTTAGCTTCGAGGTGGAACACTAATGGACACTTGTTTCCCTCCAAAATTAGATGCCACTGAAGGCTCTTCATATTCCCAGTGTGGATTCCTAGGAGGGATAATTTGTCCTATATTGATTGTAACCTATACCAATATTAAATTTCCTCTAAAAAATGTAATTACAATATACAAATGTTAAATACTATTCTATCATGTCCCCTAGGACACTTTCCAAGAAAAATGGAGAAATAAAAATGACATAGGTTTTCAAGGTTAATATCATGTAACCTAACAATTTGTACATGTGAATATACATATGTGTTTCTAGATGTGATTAGAACATATTCCCCCACCTGGTTGATTTAGAGAATAATTGATGATAAATTAGACCTAACAAGGCTTTGATTTGGTGTTGAGAGGTGTTTTTCACATCCACACTAGGTCTTGGATCCTTTCAAATGCATTTAATGATGCCTTGTAAAGGTGTTGTAAAGTGTTGTACAAAAGACTTCCATGCCTTTCTAGACTTAATGGACCCATTTCTCCCTAATTCAACATTATAAAATATGTTTAATAACATTATCATATCAATCTAGAAGGCTTGTAAAATAAACTTAATGATAATTTGGTGTTGTAATGTGTCCAACACATTCACATTGGATGATGTGCTTTCCTAGGTTGTGTGGACCTCATTTTAGTGTTGTAAAGTGTATTTAATCACACTTTCACATTGAATTATGTGTCCCAAGCCCTAATTGACCTTTAAATCATTACTAATAAGCCCCTATTACCCCATATTGTTCATCCTAAGGCATAATTTGATGAGATACCTGGAAATGTCACCATATAAACCTTATTTTTTAACTTCCTGGCATGGGTATGTGCAGGATAATGATGGGCCAAAAAGTGGCAATATGATGGGTATGTGGTTGATGACTTCTTTTTTACCCAAAATTGATGAAATGAAAAGGGGTTTTAAAGGATATTCTCAGCTTTCCATCAATATAAATTGTGCTTTACTTTGAATTTAATAAGTAATTATTATTCATTTTCTATTCAAATTATGACTAACGTCTTGATTGATAAACTGATTGAAAAACATCTATAGCTTTCAAATAGTATCACATTTTTTCAATCCAAAACATGCGTCACATTCTATGCTTCACATAATATAGGATAAAAAAAGGAAAAATTGAATTTCATGAAGTGTTGACCAAGTTAAGGTGGTCAGACATACGAGTTTTTATATTTTTTATTTAAGTTGTAATAAAAAATTCATAATTAATTATTTATTTGGAAAAAATTACAAAAAAATATGCATCACATTGGGACATGAATCCTCTACTTATATCTAAACTATTATAAAAAAATATTATCATTTTATTGTGGTTAGGGTGGTCAGACAGACACCTACTTCTTATTTTTTCCTTGAAATCTAAGTACTATTGCATTGAAATTTCAAATTTTCACCAAATAGATTTTTTTTTTAAAAAAAACCTAGTACTTTAGAAACTACATTCAATTTTCTATAGATTCTATTCTTACATATTTTTAAAATAATATAGATAACTTATTCAAATTTTTATGTCAAGTTGCCTAACTTTGATTTTTCTAATTTTTTTGCCACTTAAGGGCCTATTTTTTCCATGATGATCTTGCATATACCCACATCTTAGTTGTCAAATGGGCCCCACTAGGACTAATTAACCACTTGTGTTGAATGAATCCCTGCCAGGTGGGATTGATTCACCCAAGGTGGCGAATGAGTCCCATTTGGGTCAAATTTGAGTTTTGAGCAAGAAATTTTATAATTTAAGTTTTATTTCTCTTCATGTCGGCCTTAGGGATCCAATTAATGAAAAAATTAGGAGAATTTCCTATAAAATCAAGTCATTAAATGGTAAATCATAGCCATTATTTAGTATTCATCTATCATTCTTCCATCTCAAGTCAAACAAGTTAGGGTTTCATCATTTCAAGTCATTAAGATTGCAATTTTCAAACATTCAAGGGTAGATTCTTCATGTTTTATTGTAGAAATTCAAGATCAAACATCATGACAAGGTATTGACTTCATTATTGCATGCTTCATTACATTCTTTCTCTATTTTGGTTTAATTACCTAAAAGGGGTTTGACCAAGGAAAACACCCATGCCTTAACATTTGACATTTCTCTTCCTTCTCATGTGTGTTTATATATTTGGACATCTTGGAGGCTTAAAAATAATTGAATATTGCATTGCAAAGTTGTTCAAGTCATCTCTTTATTGGATAAGGAAAAATATCAACAAAAATTCATTTTTTAGGCCCAAATCCGACAGTTTTAGAACTAGACACTTGGAGAAGCATAAAGTGAAGATCAAAGGATCTTTTTTCCACCTTTGAATATTCAAAAATTCAAAATTGGACTCAGTCACCATGAGTGGCAAATGAGTCCCACTTCTAGGCTAGTTTTTGGTTTTCTGCATTTTTAGACACCCACTTGTTCGAAACAAGTTTCAAAACAATTTCACAATGGTGAATGAGACCCACCACTCCTAAAAGTAAGGATCAGGTGCCAACATTTCAAAAGTCATTTCATGCCTCTAACAAGTTTACAAGTGCACATTTTCAGTTTTGGTCGTTTTTGTTGAAGTTTTGCTTTCATTTCTAGGTGTTATTGCTTTACACAATGTGTTTTCAAAGAACATGCATTTTGATAGTTTCCACTTAATAATCAATAGCTTTCATTAGTTTCTTGCATTTAAATCAGTTTATTTAGACATATTGCATCAATATCTTTGAATGTGAACATTTCATTTTGGCCCATCTTTCTCCTTTTAGGTGAAAAACCCTAGAAGTGCTAGAAAGTCCTTGGATGCCAAAATCACTGTTACATTTTGGTGAACCCGTTTTCAATTTTTTTTTGGTTTGGATTCCTTCATCATTAATCTATCCTCACATTGATCTTGCATTAGGGTTTGAATAGATTCATTTGCATGCTAGGTTTCAAATTTTGCATTCATGAAAAGTGCATTTAGGTTGCATTTTTGGCATCCAAATTCATTTAAATTTTCTAAAATTCTGCACTTTTAACTTAGATCTACATCATATAACTTAGAAAACATAAAAATCACTCATTTTTTTTTTTAAATTCAAAAAAATTCCATCCTGGGACTCATTCACCACCTTGGGTGAATCAATCCCTTTTGACCCCTGAAACAACCTTTTACATAGCTAAAAGAATTATTTTTATGCTTATGTTTGCTGCCATTAGTTATTTGTATCAGTTGGATAATTTTATGTATCACATGTATTTCATTAGATTTAGCTTACATTAGCTCATTTCATGCATTGTTAAAATTCACATTTGCATTTCCAATCTTTCATCTTTGAGATTAGTGCATTGCGTCATCAGTAAATTACTTTGTTTGAAATCTAAAAAGTCGCATTTCATCCTATGTCTTTACATTCCATTTTAAGTTTGCATAGCTTCTCTTACATTTAAATCATTATAAATAAGCATTATTTACATTCATGGCACTTATACTTTTGCATTTTTCATTTTCAGCATTAGTTACTAGTTCATTTATATCATATCCATTAGCAAATGAAAACAAAAAACAAAAAACATCAAATGATCCAATCCAAAAAATGATTCAATTTAGAAACACCATCTCATCTAATCCCTTTAGTAGTGATGATTTATACATGTTAGATGAAGCCCTTAAGGGCTTCCTATCAACTAAGATCATCCACTAAAGATTTGACACAAAAGAATGCATGCATCGATAATCATGATAATCATAATTGTTCTCCTCCTGATATCTCTCCCATTGGAGATGAAGGTATCTTGATGAAAGAAGACACAATCATTGAAGATCATAAAACTCTTACTTGTCTTCCTCCTCCACCCCTTGGAAATACAAAACTGAGATCATGGTCACTACTCCCAACACCTGCCCTAATTATGAAGATTCTTTAATGAATAAGGATAAAATCGTGAATGATCATGACAAACACATTTGTGTGGAGGATATGATTAAGAGATATTAAAATCCTACTTCCCCCACGCAAACGAACATTCTAGGACATGGGGATGTAAGTATATATAATCATGACCATCAATCCTTTTCTTCTCATAATATCTTCTCTACATAGGAAGAAGATAGTTTAGTGTTAGGGGATATCGTGATGGAAGCTCTATTTGAGAAAAATATTCCAATCATTAGTAACCATGAAACTCCTAGTTATCCTTCTCTTGATACCTCTCCCATGAGCGATGAAGCTATCTTGCCAAATCTAATTATGACATGTGAAACATATTAGCTCTCCTCCTAGGTTTGATATTATGGCACATAAGAATGATACCTTAGTGAAAGTGGACAACCAATCAAATACTTCTTCTCATATTACCACTATTAATACTCAAAAAAATCCAACCATTAATCATCCCCCTATGTGTGCTAAAGTTATTTTGGACACACCTAAGAATCCTGTCATTCATTACCTACCATTACACAAGCAACAAGCTCACAATACACCCAACCTCATTCTTCAAAATTATGGTATTTGTGATTGTCCTCTCATTGAAATCAACCCATCCAACAAACCTTCACTCAACATCCATACCATCACTCAAGATTCTTCCAAGAAAACTCTAACCTTGGTACATCCTAAACTGATAGACATCTCATTAAGCTTGTATCAAGTAGAAAATTTGTTTGCTTATCCACATAAATAACATTAGTTTTTGCTCCTTGACATGTAGTAGTTGTAGGATCATAGTATAGTCACTATTGCATGTTTTGCATCCATCACGAGGGGCAACATACCATCATCCATTCCAAGATTACCCTTGTCCTACACTAAGTGGGGGAAAAGGGTTAGAAAGCCTTATCCATGTATGTCACTTGCCATTGTCTCTTTTGACTAATCATTAACCTTTCATGAATGTATAAGATCAATCTTGAGATGTGGATGACATGTCTTAAGATTTACTCACATGTGACATACTCCCTTTCTTCATGAAGTAGCTTATCGAAAACATATGACTTGGCATAGGGTTTTTTGAATAAACTCTCATATTCTCTTCTACTTTAAAGAAATTGATCATAGTAATGGTGTTAGCAACCACTTTAAAGTGGGGGCATACATAGAAAACATCTTTTTACAAATCTCGTGGTGTTATTTTTCTTTTTCTTGTGATGTGTCCTCTTCTTGGTGGTGTCATTGGGTTTGATGCCTTCCAAGAGTGTACAATCAACTAAAGTGGCCTGATGCAAAATGAGACATCTCATGGATAACAATCTAACACACTGACTTGTCCTCTCTTGGAGACATTAGGAAAAATTCTCTATAAGAAGAAGACCTTACATGAACAAAGCAAAATCCCCTTTAACAATTTTTTTACATTAAATTCAAAAGAATTTACAAAAAGCATTACATTGTGGTTCCTTATCAATGTTATCAAGAGCATAACTTTGGTATGGTTAGTATAATGGGAAGCTGATACATTGACATGACTTTCTCATTATATGGTGGGAAGATGGCACACTAGAATTAATTTTTCACTAAACCACTTCTTTGCGATAGCTCACTCCGCAGATGACCTAATGTTTTGTGGCCCTAGAGTGAGTGCATCTTTTCCACACCATTCTTCTTTCCTTTAGTTCTTGCAATTCCATGATTATGTATCTTGATGGTTTGACTTAGGATCTTTGATCCTGGGGGCTTCAATACCTTCTTGATCTTTTTCATTCTTTGTCATCTGCATCTAAACACTCAAATATCTCTTGAATGTTTACTTTAGTGTGAGTTTCAAGAAAATTCATCCTCTCACTAAAGTGGGGGCTAAATGTACCATAGAAAAAGGTAACTTGCTTGATTTAGGGAATAACTGATGATACATTAGACTTAACAAGGTCATGATTCGGTGTTGAGAGGTGTTTTTCACATCCACACTAGGTCTTGGACCCTTTCAAATGCATTTAATGATGTCTTGTAAAGGTGTCGTAAAGTGTTGTACAAAAGACTTTCATGCCTTTCTAGACTTAATGGACCCATTTTTCCCTAATTCAAAATTATAAAATATGTTTAATAACATTATCATATCAATCTAGAAGGCTTGTAAAATAAACTTAATGATAATCTAGTGTTGTAATGTATCCAACACATTCACATTGGATGATGTACCTTCTTAGGTTGTGTGAACATCATTTTAGTGTTGTAAAGTGTATTTAATCACACTTTCAAATTGAATTGTGTCCCAATCTCTAACTAACCTTTACATCATCACTAATAGGCCCCTATTACCCCATATTGTGCATCCTGAGACATAATTTGATGAAATACCCGACAAAGTCACCATATAAACCCTATTTCTTAACTTCCTAGCATCTTAGCTATCAAATGGGACCCACTAGGACTAATTCACCACCTATGGTGAATGTGTCCCTACTAGGTGGGATTGATTTTTTCAAGGTGGTGAATGAGTCCCATTTGGGTCAAATTTGAGTTTAGAGTAGGAAATTTTAGAATTTAATAGTTTTATTTCTCTTCATGTTAGCCTTAGGGATCCAATTAATAGAAAAATTAGGAGAATTTCCTATAAAATCAAGTCTCTAAACCCTAAATCATAACCATTATTCATTATTCATCCATCATTCTTCCATCTCAAGTCAAGCAAGTTAGGGCTTCATCATTTCAAGTCATTAAGATAACAATTTTAAGACATTCAAGGGAAAATTCCTCATGTTTTGTTGTAGAAATTCAAGAAAAAAATCATGGAAAGTTATTTAATTCATTATTACATGCTTCATTACATTCTTTCTCTATTTTCATTTAATTACCTAAAAGGTTGACCAAGGAAAACCCTCATGCCTTAACATTTGACATTTCTCTTCCTTGTCTTTTGTGTTTGAAAATTTAGACATCTTGGAGGCTTAGAAATCATTGAATATTGCATTACAAATTTGTTCAAGTCATCTCTTCATTGGATAAGGAAAAATATCAACAAAAAGTCATTTTTAGGCCTGAATCTAACAGTTTTAGAACCAAACGCCTAGAGAAGCCGAAAGTGTAGATCAAAGGCTGCTATTTCCACCTTTGAATATTTAGAAATTTAAAATTTAACTCATTCACCATGAGTGGTGAATGAGTCCCACTTCTAGGTTAATTTTTTTCTGCATTTTTTGACACTCATTTGTCTTAAACAAGTTCTCGAATAGTTTCACATAATTGGCCTAAATAATTCACCTGGAATGGCAAATGAGTCCCACCAGGCCTAAGAATAAGGATCAAAAACATTTCAAAATCATTTCAAGCTTCCAACAATATTACAAGTGTACACTTTCAATTTTGTCTATTTCTTTTGTAGTTACACAATGTTTTTTCAAACAACATGCATTTTGATAGTTTCCACTTAATAAGCAATAGCTTTCATTAGGTTTTTGCATTTAAATCAGTTTATTTAGACATATTGCATCAATATCTTTGAATCTAAACATTGAATTTTGGCCCATCTTTCTCCTTTTAGGTGAAAAACCCTAGAAGTGCTAGAAAGACCTTGGATGCCAAAATCATTGTTACACCTCCAGGTCACTATTATCAGAAACTTTGGGTACTCTACAAATGCACATCATTCTACTCACTGCAATAGATTCATAAGAATTATGCTCACACTTTACATCTCTACATCTAATTAAATTCACAACTCAACACATCCTCACATCTACACACACTTCTCAAACAATTCACCTTTCCTTTATACCATTCAAAACCTTACCTAAAACATGCAAATTCAAATTAGGTAGGCACCAAAAAATTCTTGCAGTGGATTCAAATGAAGGAAGACCACATCACACCTTAACTCAATCCTAAATCCTCATATACATGCCTCACCACACTTCCACAAACATCGAAGCATATCCAGAATTAGTGTAAACACCCAAGGTCAACCGAACTTGTGTTAACAATATTAAAAATTTAAGTACAAACTTCCCAAAATACAAACATGACTTGTGGAACACACACAACACTTAAACATAATCTAGAATATTCCATCGACACCTTGAGATCCATCAAATCCTTCACAACATCATACATCGAAAAATATATTAATTTTGTGCACCCAGTTAACCTTCCACACACTATAACATATGAATCCAGCCTTGTGGACCACTAGGTTAAATTCACATAAGAAAAATAAGACGAAAGGTGAATCATTTGTACATTAAAACATCAAAACACTCAAAAAATTCATATCCACATTAACTTTATTAAGGTCCTTAATCTATTAGAATGATTTAGCATGAAAGAATATAAAAAAAACTAAAACACATCAACACCATGCACAATAGAACACCAGAATTACTTGGAAAACCTAAGAAGGAAAAAAAATGATGATTAACTCATAATATAAAGTAATTGAAACATCAAATCCAATAGGCTCATTGTTAAAGGGATTATTTCCCAAAAGAAAGAAGGGCTCACTGAAAGGGAATGACGAAATCAAAAAGTCTTCCAAGAACTAGTATGCACCTTTAGTATCTTATGTTTCTTCAAAAAATTAAGATTTCAATCATCTTGATACAACTACATACTACTATGTCATAAAGTGAAAACAAACATAGCTAAATTCCCATGCATTAACCCTTAGAGGAAAGTTGATGTAGTTTGACATCTGGGCGAGTGCATGAAGTTGGGTTACACTTTTGTGGCCAACTTCAAAAAAAGATTGGAAATGACATAACGCGAGTGCGTTATTTCATTTTAAAAGCAAAAAAAAAGTGAAAGCTATTCATTTTCTCTTTTCTATTTTTTTGCTCTTCCTGCAGCCAAAAATCCTTAGTTTCGCGCTCACATTCTAGGAGGAGGCCTTATTCAAAATTCATCAACAATAGTCACTTCTCATTTGCAAAGATGGTGCCATGATGAAGAGATTTAGGAGGTAAGTATTGTTTGCTATTTGTTTTGAATTTCTTAGTTTCAAGTTGATTTTGTTTGTTTTAGGTTAGATTTGATTTTTTTTTTTTAATTTGTAGGAGATGCAAATAATCTTGAAAATCCTCAACAAGAAGAACAAGAAAATCCTCCTCAACAAAATCAACCTCCCCCACCAATCACTCAACACCCTCCTGGCACTCAACAAAATTTGAGGAGTGAAATTGAAAACAACAAAAAGAAAATTGAGGATCTTATTAGTAGGTTGAATGATCCAAATGCTTCAACCACAAAAAGAATGACACTAGCAAATTCAATGAAAGAGATATTAAAAAATGTAGATTCAATAACCCAACAAATAACGGGATGGGAAGATAGGATGCAGGCAGCTAGGGCATATTTTGTAGATAAACTATCATATAAACAAGTACAAGATTTAAAAATTACTAAAGGTGATTTGTGCTCTCTATTCACTGACCCTAGAACAAATCAAAATCTTATCCTCAATGCGAAGAGATTTCCTATTCATTGGTGCCACCACCAAGAGATTAGGAACCATTTTTATGATAGGTGGTACTTGGTCTTTGATTACCCACTGTGCAATAATTGTGAAGTCCCCTAATATTTTCTTAGGAAACTATACAGTGAGTTCGTATTGAACCAAATCCCAAATTATTTTGATATGAGGAAGTTCTAGGGGAGAGGTGGGGGGTCAGCTCAGGATAGGCCCAATGCACAGTCGGATCCTACGTGGTAAGGGAGACGACCTCTCGCTAGGCTGCCTCGAGAGCACATTGTTATGCCTATTGTTGTGAAGGAGAGTGCTAATGTAGAGACATTGTAGGCGATCAACACTTTGACCCAAAGTGTCATCCATCATATTAGCCCTATTGTACAGTGCCATCTAGGGGAGCCTTCGGGTGGTGGCCTTCAAACCCATGTGTGTCAATCTTGTAGGGAAACTTGTTCATATGACCCCACCAACACTCAGGAAGCCACTACATAGGATCCATATGCTACTACACAGGATACGTATGCTACTATGTAGGATCCATATGCTGGTAGGGTATGCGTAGGATCATGATGGGCCAAAAAGTGGCGATATGATGGGTATTTGTAGGGTATGTGGCTGATGACTTTTTTTAACCCAAAATTTATGAAATGAAAAAGTTTTTTAAAGGATATTCTCAGCTTTCCACCAATATAATTTATGCTTTACTTTGGATTTAATAAATAATTATTATTCATTTTCTATTTGAATTACGATTAAAGTCCTGATTGATAGGCTAATTGAAAAACATCTATAGCTTTAAAATGGTCTCACATTTTTGGAATCCAAAACATGCATCACATTCTATGCTTCACATACTATAGGATTAAAAAAAGAAAAAATGAATTTAATGAAGTTTTGACCAAGTTAAGGTGGTCAGACATACGAGTTTTTATATTTTTTAAAAGTTGTAATAAAAAAATCATAATTAATTATTTACTTGGAAAAAAATTACAAAAAAATATGCATCATATCTAGACATGAGTCCTCTAGTTATGTCTAAAATCTTATAAAAAAATATTATCATTTTATTGTGGTTAGGGTGGTCAGACAAACACCTACTTATTTTTTCCTTGAAATTTAAGTACTACTACATTGAAATTTCAAAGTTTCACCAAATAGAATTTAAAAAAAAAAAAACCTAGTAGTTTAGAAACTACATTCAGTTTGCTACATATTCTATTCTTACATATATTTGAAATAATATAGATAACTTATTCAAAATTTTATGTCAATTTGTCTAACTCTAATTTTTTTGAATTTTTTTGCCACTTAAGGGCCTATTTTTTCCATGATGATCTTGCACATACCCGCTACACATGATCCATATGCTGCTACGGGGATGGAGAGGATGACTAACATTTTTCATCGTGCATATGGCATTGATAGTCAGGTAAAAGTCAGCATGTTCATTGAATTTAATTTATTAAATTTTGGTTCTAAAATGCATGATTAACTAATTTAGTTTTATTATTTTAATAAAATTGCAAGGTCACAGTGTTGAGACTGGATACACTGGTCCTCCACCTACTTATTTATGTAGTACACCTATCAGTGGGGTATGTAACTAGTAAACAATTATAAATTTATTACATGTTAATAGCATTGTTTTATGAATGGTATTTTAATACATGTGATTTTGGATGTTGAACAAGCTAATATTGGCGATTTCAAGCAAACACCTCCTAGTGCCAGTGGATTCACTCCAACGTACATGGAGGTAATAGAATAAAGAGAACTTAACTAATGAATTCTACTTAATAGATTTGTGTAGTTTATATGCATATTGTTGGTTACAATGCATTGCACATCATTCAAACTCAAAGCATTACTTCAAATTCCATAACTAATAACTAGATGTTGATAGATGACAAAATTTCAACTATACAATATAGTTGTTTAGAAAGTCAACATAAGTAGCATGATGCAATTACTTCACATGGAGGCATGTTCTTGCAAAGGTGCACCACCACAAAAAACTATGGATGCTTGGAAAAAATCTATGAAACCATAATAATAAGCAATAGCATAGACAAGGCAGTTAGTGATGCAGAGCATCATATCAAAACACTCAATCAGTAGGGTACATCTGATGCAGAGCATCCAACAAACACCATCAACATCATTTCTTCAAGGGATTTCAATCCCAAATAGAATAAGGAGAAGATCAAATATAATTTCATTAGAAATCTACTTTTTATTCAACCAAAATCCACTCAAATTCTCTTAGCCATTCCATAGGCCATCATTCATCATTCCACTAATCAGTATTCGAATTGACTCATTCAAAGAAAAAACCATATTAAAGAAAAATTTGACTTAATCAATTAGATTCACATCATTCTCAATCACCATAAAAAACAACATAAACCTGATTATTGACACTTGAACAATTCATCCTTTCATTTATTCACCAAGGAAAAAAATCAACTAAACCATACCTCACTATTAGCAGTCCATTATCAATCACTGTACTCACCATATTTTGATTGCAAGTGTCTATTTACAGGTTACAAACTCCTGCTACAACAAAATCTTGATTATCATCTTGTGGCTAATCACCAATTTGCTCAAAAGGCTTCATAATAGTCACCCATCCAACCATCAAAGTCACCAAACCTGTCTTGTACACCTTAACCAAATTTAGTAACATCAATCATATCATTATTTTGATAGTAACCAAGCACTCAATCATATCACATAAGCTTTAAAAGGATACAAGTTAGAAATGTTGAAGATAGGAGAGATTGCCACCCCAGGAGGTAGCTCTATTTCATAACCATTTTGGCCAAACTTGTAGACCACCTTGCAAGGTCCTATCTTCTTCATCATGATTTTGGTATAATTTTCTTTTGGAAGCCTCTCCTTCTTCAAGTGTGCCATCACCAAGTCTCCAACCTTGAATTGGGCATTCCTCTTCTTTAAATCTAACTTTTCCTTATACTTCTCAGCATTCTTTTGAAGGGTTTCCTTCACTTGTTGATGAATATCCCTGATTGTAACAACAAAGTCCTCACCTTGAGCACTTCTCCTAGCAACTCCTTGTAGATCTCTTAGTTCATAGACCCCTCTAGGGTGCATGTCATAGACTACCTCAAAATGGCTTCTACCAATGCTCCTATTCATGGAGTCATTATATGCAAATTCAGCCTGAGGTAAAATCAAATCCCAAGCTTGTCTATGCTCCTTGGTAAGGCATCTTAAGACATTTCCCAATGATCTATTCCCCACTTTAGTTTTTCCATCTGTTTGTGGATGGTATATTGAACTAAAGGACTTTTTTTTTCCTTGAGTTTCTTCCACAAGGTCCTCCAAAAGTGACCAATGAATTTAGAATCCCTGTCAGAAACAATGCTTAAAGGCAGTCCATGTATCCTAACAACCTCCTTAAAGAAGGGATCTGCTATATGAGATGCATCATTGGTGCATTTTCAAGGAAGAAAATGTGCCATCTTACTAAATCTATCAACTACCACAAAGATACTATCAAAACCTTTTTGGGTTCTAAGTAACCCCAAGACAAAGTCAATACTTACACACTACCAAGGCCTATTGGGAATGGGCAGTGGCTAATAGAGTCTTGCATTTGATGAAGTTCCCTTTGCCCTTTGACATACTGTGCAGCCTTCCACATACCTTCTCACATCCACCTGCAGCTTTGGCCAATAGTAAAATCTCCTAACTTGTTCTAAGGTCTTGTCAAGGCCAAAGTGACCTCCAAGACTCCCACTATGTTTCTCATTTATGATATTCTCCTTCATTGAGCATTTACGCACACACAATTGGCTTCCTTTGAAGAGAAAATCATTCTGTAATAAAAATTTAGAGAATTCACCATGAAAAGAATTCAAATGCTGCTCACAAACATTGTATACCTCCTTGAAATATGAATCTTCATGATACATATCCTTCAATGCTTCAACCCCCATGCTTTGGAGTTGGATCTCTTGCACTACAAGTGCCCTTCTACTGAGAGAATCTACCACCTTATTTTCTTGGCCCTTCTTATGCTTTATTGTGAAAGTATTAGCTTTCAAAGACTCTACCCACTTCATGTTCCTATGACTGAGTTTGTCCTGTGCATTCAAAAAACTCAAGGCATGATAATCAGTATAAACAAATTCTTTAGGTAACAAGTAGTGCCTCCACTTTTTGAGGGCTTGGACCATAGCATACAATTCCAAATCATAGGAAGAATACTTCCTCTTTGCTTCATTCAGCCTCTCACTGTAAAATGAAACCCGTCTGCCTTCTTGGCTCAAAATAGCCCCTATTGCTTGATTGCTAGAATCACACTCAATGGTAAAAACTTTATCAAAATCAGGGAGCACAAGTATAGGCTGTTGTGCTACTCTCATTTTCAGATATTCAAACCCTTTATCAGCCTCACTGGTCCAAGAAAACTTACCTTTGTTACCTCCTTTGATGGTTTCCAAGATTGGTGCACAAATTTGGCTAAAGTTCTTGATGAACTTTCTATAAAAGCTTGCAAGTCCATGGAAGCTTCTCACATCTCCCATGGATTTTGGTGTTGGCCAAGTAAGAATAGAATCAACCTTTGAAGGATCCATCTTCAAACTTCCCTTGGAGATGACAAAACCAAGGTAGACTAGTTCTTCCTTCATGAATTCACACTTTTCCATGTTGATCAGAAGCTCTCCTCTTGTAACCTCCTTAGTACCATGTCAAGGTGCTTCAAATGTTCTTCTCTAGACCTGCTAAACACAAGGATGTCATCTAAATAAACTACAAAAAAAATTCCAATGAAATGTCTCAATACCTCATTCATAAAGTGCATAAATGTACTAGGGGCATTTGATAACCCAAAGGGAATCACCAACAAATCATAGAGCCCTTCATTAATCTTAAAATTTGTCTTCCATTCATCCCCCTCTCTGATCCTTATCTAATGGTACCCACTCTTTAGATCAATCTTGGAAAAGTAAGATGCTCATGATAGATAATCCATGAGGTCCTCCATTCTTGGCATCGGGAACCTATATATGATTTTGATCTTATTAATGGCTCTTGAATCAGTGTAAAGCATCCAATTCCCATCCTTCCTTGGTGCTAGGATAGTAGGAACAACACATGGGCTCAAACTCTTCCTCACTAGCCCTTTATCCATCAACTCTTGCACTTTTCTTGCAATCTCCTCATTTTCAGCAGGTGCCATCTTGTATGCATCCTTATTGGGCAATGTAGACCCTGGAATCAGATCAATATGGTGGCTTATATCCCTAATGGTAGGTAGGGAACTAGGTAATTCATTCACCATTATGTCCTTGTACCTTTCCAGTAACTCTCGGACTTCCTTTGGTTCAGCTTCCTTCTTTGTGGGAAGATCTGCTTCACTTTTTGGCTTCATAATCAAGAAGAATCCTCTTCCTCCTCCTTCCTTCAAGGTCTTCATGAACTTCTTCTCACCCACCATCAAAATACTAGGCCCTTCATGCTTTGCCTTGTCTTATTCTAGGAGAGGTGAAAGGTTGTAAGTCTTCCCATCCTTCACAATGGAGTATGTGTTCTTCTTCCCATTATGCTTGGTCTTCCTATCAAACTACCAAGGCCTACTAGAAATATATAGTTTAATACTTGTACTCAAAATTTTGTTCATTAGATCTCATACATTATAAGTCGTGACGTGGATCTCGCTATTGTAACTTTTTTGTGATTGAATAATTTGTTGTTTTATTTTCAGATGTTGGTTGTGGGAATACCTCCAAATGTTACAAGGGCAATGGATATTGGTGTTTCATCCGCTATACAATCCTCCATGGATTTGATAGAGGAGGAATGAGGCAAATTACTAAATTTCAATTTACATTTGTTGTTATAGATGTTAGTTCTAGTGAAAAATCAAACCATTATTGATTCACAGTTTAATTCCTATTTGGATGGTTTATACAAGGCTTGAGCATGCCTGAGCATCGGTATGCAAATATTTCCATCATGGAGAGTGATCATGAGATGGTCATAAATATATCATTTATTATAATGTAATTTCTATATATTAATGTCTTTACTTCTTATTGTAATAGTTAAAAATTCACCAGGAGATAAACTATACGAGGACTACCAGGAGCACTCCTCGAGCACAACAAAAATGAGTGACAAACTTATCACCATTAGATCGCCAAACAGAGGGAAAGAATTTATTTCTAGAGCATGGAGAGAAATAAGTTTTGATTCTAGAGCCCTTTGTTGTATGCCTAGACATGGCAATTTTGTACATATCTTGTATTGGATATATTTGACATTGTATGCCTATATAGCATTCGAGCATAAGCCTATATGGCTATTTTTTAACTATATTTTATACTTATATCGACATATATTGATGTATGTGTACATGGCTATCTAGTTAATACAAATCTTTTTTATCGATGGTGTCCATATTTGCTCTTTTTGACAATGTCAAAAGCATTGCTGCATACAAATTAGGAAAAAGACTTTTCCTTTTAGATTAGCAATGCATGAAAGTTTCAAAAAGTATCCTTGATATTACAAAAAGATATGTGTTTATACCATAGCAGAAAAAATATTTTGGGGAAAAAATTGGCAAACCAAAAGTATAAGATTTTTTGAAAAAATCGGGAAAGAGTCTAGAAAAAAATTTAAAAAAATCAAATTTTAAAAAAAAGGTAAAAAAAGTAGAACAAGAGATTGAAAAAAAATAAAAAATTTAAAGGCATTTCCATAGAATAGAGATATAGAGAGCAAATAAAATAAAGATTTTAACTGATAAATTGTAAAAAATAGATTTTTGTAGTTTATATTCATATCGTTGATTGCATTGCATTGCACATGTTTCAAACTCAAAGCATTGCTTCACATTGCATAACTAATAACTAGATGTTGATAGATGACAAAATTTCAATTACAATATAGTTTTTACAAAGTCAACCTAAGTAGTTATGCAATTACTTCACCTTGCATAACTAATTTAACTAGGAGTAGCTCCCAATTGCATTTTCTTGTCATGGCATTCTATGAGACCACATTTCTTTGAGGCATTTTTTCAAAAAATTCACTGCCTTATCTATACTACCACATTTTTTATACATGTATACCAAAGCATTCTGTCAAATAGTTCACTTCCTTGTTGCTATGGCTGAAAGCCTAAAACAAGTGCTTTCGAACAAGCTATGGATGCTTCGAAAAAATCTATCAAAAGCATAATAGTAAGCAATATCATAGACAAGGTAGTGAACTCTTTGAAAAAATGCCTCAAAGAAATGAGGTCTCATGGTGATGGAATTCCATGAAATCAAAATCATTTGATTGTCATGGCATTCCACCATGAGACCTCATTTCTTTGAGGCATTTTTTCAAATAGTTCACTGCCTAGTCTATGCTAGCACATTTTTCATACATTTCTATAAAAGCATTTTATCAAACAATTCATTGCCTTGCTGCTATTGCTAAAAGCCTAAAACAGGTGCTTTGAAACAAGCTATGGATTGTCATGGAATTCCATCACCATGAGACCACATTTCTTTGAGGCATTTTTTCAAATAGTTTGCTGCCTTTTCTATGCTACCATATTTTTCATACATGTTTACCAAAGCATTTTATCAAACATTTCACCTCCTTGCTTCTATGGCTAAAAGCCTGAAATTGGTGCTTCAAAACAAGCTATGGATGCTTGGAAAAAATCTATCAAAGCATAATAATAAGCAATAGCATAGACAAGGCAGTGAACTATTTGAATAAAAGTCTCAAAGAAATGTGGTCTCAATGGTGGTGGAATGCCATGACAATCCATAGCAATTTTCTTGTCATAGCATTCATCATGCCATTCCATCACCATGAGACCACATTTCTTTGAGGCATTTTTTCAAACAGTTCACTGCCTTGTCTATGCCACCACATTTTTCATACATGTTTACCAAAGAATTTAATCAAACAATTCACCTCCTTGCGTCTATGGCTAAAAGCATAAAATAGGTTCTTCCAAACAAGCTATGGATTCTTGGAAAAAATCTATCAAAGCATAATAATAAGCAATAGCATAGACAAGGCAGGGAACTGTTTGAATAAAAGCCTCAAAGAAATGTGGTCTCAATGGTGGTGGAATTCCATAACAATCCATAGCAATTTTCTTGTCATGGCATTCTCCATGCCATTCCATCACCATGAGACCACATTTCTTTGAGGCATTTTTTAAATAGTTCACTACCTTGTCTATGCTACCACATTTTTCATACATGTCTACCAAAGCATTTTATCAAACAATTCACTGCCTTGCTGCTATGGCTAAAATACTAAAAAAAGTACTTTCGAACAAGCTATGGATGCTTGGAAAAAATCTATCAAAGAATAATAGTAAGCAACAAGCTATGGTCTCGTGGTTTTTTTTCACGCGAAAAATCAGTGTGATTTTATTCACATTTTTTTGTAGGTTATAAACACTTTTTTTTTTACCATTTTTTTTGTTTTAAATGACATTCAAGTTTATGGTGGTTTTTTTGTTTATATGATGATATGTGATATTCTAATCCTAATTCATACTTCTAGGTTGCATAGATTTTTTTTTTTTACATGTTTTTTGTACCAATGAACCCAAAACGAATTGAACCCCCTCCAAAAAAATTTGGCCAAACCGGCGAACCAAACCACCAAATCTGAACCTCAAAACCTATTCCAACACTCTTCATTTTTCTTGCACAAACTTAATTGACCACCAAATTATGTTTCCCCTTGACTTTACCCACGTTTACTCCCTCAAACCTCTCTTTTTCATTCAAAACCCCTATTTTCCAAATTAGGGCATGTCATGCCATAACATACTTTTGACCTCCCCTATCCTTGCAAAACTTTTGAACACATCAAACTCCATAATCTCACCATATTTACAACCTATTCTAACTTATTTTCAAGCAATTTCTTCTTTTCACCTCTTCTAGCCTTGCTTTTAAGCGGCCTCAATTCTGAATTTTCAACAGGGGTAGTGTTAGTAATCTCTTCCAATGCCCTTAATAATGTTATTTTCTTATTACTACTCCCTATCATACTTACATTAGGCCCATATAATTGAGACATGGCCTGAATAATCAGTGGAATGGCCTATTTAAACATACTACACTCAAACCCTTAAGGGATTGATTTGGTTGAACGTAGCTCAGAGCGATTCCGTGTGTTTGGGTGAGAAAGAGGACCATTCCTATCATGAAAATTCCTATTCGAACATGTTGGAACAGTCTGTTTGGTCACATGAGTTGTAAAATAAAAGTTGCACCACTTTGCAACTTTCCACTGCTTCTATTTGACACTTTTTCCATCAACTGAAATCTGGAAACCACGGGAAAACCACTTCAAGATAACAAAACTAAGAGAGGTTATTGTAGAGGAGCCCAACATGATCCCATGGGATCAGAGGAGAATTTTCTAAGCATCATAGTGTCCGAGTAACCTCATGCTGAAGTTTGTAGCCATTTTTTCCTTTGGACCCTTAAGGGATCGATCCAGTTGAACATAGCTTGGAGTGATTTCGCGTGTTTGGATGTGAAAGAGGACCATTCCTATTATAAAAATTCCTATTCAGATCCATTGGAATAGTTTGTTTGGTCACACAAGTTGCAGAATGAAAGTTGCATCATTTTACAACTTTCCACTGCTTCCATTTGACACCTTTTTCATCAACTGAAGCTTCGACACCACAGAAAAACCACTCTGAGATAATGTAAACAAAGAGAGGCTATTGTAGAGGAGCCCAATGTAATCCCATAGGATCAAACGAGAAGTTTCTAAGCATCATAGTGTTCGAGTAACCTCATGCTAAGGTTTGCAACCATTTTTCCCTTTGGACCCTTAAGGGATCGATCTGGTTGAACGTAATTCAGAACGATTTCATGTGTTTGGGTTCAAAATAGGACCATTCCTAGCATAAAAATTCCTATTCAAATATGTTGGAACAATCCGTTTGGTCACACGAGTTGCAAAATGAAAGTTGCACCACTTTGTAACTTTTCACTGCTTCCATTTGACACTTTTTCCATCAACTAAAATTTGGACACCATGAGAAAACCACTTCGAGATGACAAAAACAAAGAGAGTTTATTGTAGAGGGTCCCAACATGATCCTATGGGATCATATGAGAAGTTTCTAAGCATCACGGTGTCTGAATAACCTCATACTGAGGTTTGCAGCCATTTCCCCCTCTAGACCCTTAAGGGATCGATCCGGTTGAACATAGCTCAGAGTGATTCCACGTGTTTGGGTGTGAAAGAGGATCATTCCTAGCATAAACATGCCTATTCAAATGCGTTGGAACAGTCCATTTGGTCACACGAGTTGCAGAATAAAAATTGCACCACTTTGCAACTTTCCATTGCTTCCATTTGACACTTTTTTCATCAACTGAAACTTCGACCCCATAGAAAAATAACTCTGAGATAACGTAAACCAAGAGAGGTTATTTTAGAGGGGAAAAACTGAATCCCATAGGATCAAATGAGAATTTTCTAAGCATCACGGTGTCTGAGTAACCTCATGCTGATGTTTGCAGCCATTTTGCCCTTTGGACCCTTAAGGGATCGATCCAGTTGAACATAGTTTAGAGTGATTATGCATGTTTGGGTGCAAAAGAGGACCATTCCTAGTGTAAAAAATTATATTCAGATGCATTGGAACAGTCTGTTTGGTTACACAAGTTGCAGAACGAAAGTTGGACCACTTTGCAACTTTTTATTGCTTTTATTTGACACTTTTTTCATCAACTAAAAATTGGACACCACGGGAAAACCACTATGAGATAATGAAAACTGAGAGAGGTTATTGTAGAGGGTCCCAATATTATCCCATCGGATTAGATGATAAGTTTCTAAGCATCACAGTGTCCAAGTAACCTCATGTTGAAGTTTGCAGCCATTTTTCCCTTTGGACCCTTAAGGGATCGATCCAGTTGAACAAAGGGTCTATACTCTAAAATTATCCAAACCTTACCAACTCTTGGGGAAGTAATTCTAAGGTTTCAAAACTTCAAAATCCACAATTAGATCTCAGTTATACCACCATACAATGGGTAAACCACAAAACTCTCTATTGTAGCCTAAACCCTAAGGGTTTATTGAAAATGATACTTCCAAAGCTAACCACAACCTATAAATTACTCAAAAAAAAAATTTATACCCTACACAAGCTCAAACAATCATAAAATAACACTTCCCTACACAATAAAACAATTTAAATCTTCAAAACCACCATTTTTCTTAAAGAAAACTCACTTTTACACACATGGGTTTCACACCCATCTCACTTTCAAACCTCCTCGACACTAACACATCATTCCAACACCTTAATAATGTTAGTTCAGACCCATTCCTCATGTTATAGAAGCTATAGAAAGAGGAATGGGTCAAAAATCCATTTTTATTGACTCAAAACCTTCAAATGTACAAGTTTGGGCCGGTTTTAGTAAATTGATGATATTCTACTCCTTATTTGCCTTGATGAACAAAACCTACTGAATGGTGCTCCTGCACCAATCATACATCGACCTTCTTGTCCCTCCTAAATTTTGGACTTCATCCATTACCTCCACATAAAACTCGGCATCCCTGGTCTTCTTGGTTCCCATGCCTTGATATGGTTATGCAAATGAAAATGAAGCAAAGTAATCATCTCCTTCTCCACTAGCTGGAAGAATGCATGATTAATGTTTTGATACATGATATCATCTCTCTCATCTATCTCATGGTTGAATACCAAAATCTAGTATGGTGGGCCTCTAGAGTTCCAGTCATCTTTCTTCCTCTTCCACCAAATGTTGGCTTGATCCACACGTCCGCCAGCCTAATTGACTTTGTTTTTGAAAGATGAAGTTTTTCCTGAGTCACCAGTGCTACTCTATCTGTGTTTTCAGACTCTTTCATTGCTATAGATCATTTCTAGGATTTAATCATTTGTACCACACGTGGTTGGTGTGCTTTGAATCCTTGCATCTAAAGTAAATTTCCTCAACATAAATACTCTCTCAAGGTTAACAATCATACATTGACCTTCTTTCCCATCTTAAATTTTGGACCACATCCATTACCTCTACATAAAACTCAACATCCTTGGTCTTCTTGATTCCCACACCTTGATATCATGGTTATGCAAATGAAAATGAAGCAAATTAATCACCTCCTTTGCTGGCTAGAAGAATGCATGCTTAATGTTTTGATACATGATATCAACTCTCTTTTTCTCTCATGGTTGAATATCAAAATCCAATATGGTGGGCCTCCAGAGTTCCAGTCATCTTTCTTCCTCTTCCACCAAATGCTGGTCTGATCCACACATCTGCTAGCCTAATTGGCTTTTTTTTTTGAAAGCTAAACTTTCTCCTGAGTCACCAATGTAGCTCTCTCTACCTTTTCAAACTCTTTCATTGCTACAAATCATCTTTGGGATTTAATCATCTGTACCACATGGTTGATGTGCTTTGAATCATCAGTAATAGTCTTCAAAATTGGCTGCTAGTACAAGTTCATTCTACTTTCATAATACTTTATAACCATGGAGTTCATCCATTCCTTGATGCCATCAAGTGAAGATTGAGGAATGGTGTCAATGCAGAGTACATCCCACTTGAAGTATTTGAAAGCAATAGCCATATCAAATTCCTTTTTCCCAAGTCCTACTCTCTCAAGGTTAACAATCTCAATCTCACTAATAGTGATTACTACTAAGAAAGGTAATTCCACCAACTCTACCAATCAGTTTACAATAAGAATAATAAAAGAAGAGGATTTGAAAGGAACTCCATGAAAACCAAGCTCTCTAAATGGTACATATCAAATTCTAGTTTAAAATATTTTAGATGAGGCTACTCCCATAGCTCTCTTACTCGGTTGACAAAACCTTGAAACTCTGTATTGGTTTTATCTTTCCTATCCCTCTCTTGTTGTTCTTCCTTAATTTCATCAAGATCATACATTGACCTTCTTGACCCTCCTAAATTTTGGATCACATCCATTACCTCAACATAAAACTGTACATTCTTGGTCTTCTTTGTTCCCATGCCTTGATATGCTTATGCAAATGAAAATGAAGCAAAGTAATCATCTCCTTCTCTGTTGGTTGGAATAATCCATGCTTAATGTTTTGATACATGATATCAGATTTCTCTTCTACTCTCATGGTTCAATACCAAAATCTAGTAGGGTGGGCCTCTAGATTTCCAGTCATCTTTCTTCCTCTTCCACCAAATGCTAGCCCAATCCATATGTCTACCAGTCAAATTGACTTTGATTTTGAAAGCTAAATGGTGCAGGAGCACCCACACCTCACCCTCAATTTGTGATTGTTTGATGGTAAATTGGAAGGATAGTTGGTAAATGTTATTATGTTGAGGTCTTTTTGTCTTGAATAAGGTCTAATAGACCAATCTTTTATGTACTTTGGGAATTAGTAGGTTAGGGTGGACAAATGTGCAAAAGAACTCTTGAATTAAATAATTGTTGATATTTCCATAAAGGAAAATTATGTAAAAATTAGGTGGGAGTGCAGAGAAAGAGTCTACAAGTCATGTTATAAGGGTGTCTAAGTGGTCCTAGGCCTTTAGAATATTAAATTTGCATGATAAAGCTTAGTAAGAAAAACCATTCTTAAATAATAAATACTAGTATTTGTAGGCTTAATAAGGGTTTGGTGGCTCAAAGGTAGTTATGGGAATTGAAGGGAGATTATTCTCATTTGAAATGTATTAAAAACATAACTCAAGCCTGAATGGGGGTTCAATCAATAGTTTTTTTGAAGATTGGTGCTCTTCACAATGCCTAAAACTATGGAATTTGAACATTTTTCTGAGTTATCAGTTTATTTTGTCTATGTACGGCCTAGTACATGCCTCTTATGAAAAGAAATTCTTGAAACATTGTGGTGATAGGTATTAACCTATATTTCAATCTATTTTAATACACCTTTGGTTGTTTTAGTGAAAGGAAAATCCATTTTTCTTTATTCAGCCTTTACAGACCAGCAGGGCCTGAGTTTACTTTAATTTTTGTGATGGAGCCCTTCCTTCTACTATGGTGAATTGTGACTCAGAGAAAAGGTTTAAAGGTGTTGTTTTCAAGTTTTCTTAACTCTTTTAATAATGGTAAGGCGTTTATAGGGTCGAGGATGTTGTTTTAGGTTGAGAATGTCATATTTTGGCTGAAATGGAGGAACCAAAGTGATGTTTTTGAGATCTACTAAGTCTAAATGCTAGGTGAAGGTTTATTATGTGTGTGAAGATCCTAAAAATCTTGTTTGATGCTTTGGTGAGGTTTGGAAGGCCTTGGAGTTGTGAGATGCTAAAAACCCTATGTATTTGTTAGAAAATTGAGGGTTTTAATCAATTATGGCTTAGAAGTTGAGTGCTTTTCTAAAACTTGTGGAATTGGGAGTTTTTTGACCTATTTGATGACTTTCCAAGAGCTTGTGTGGTTACAAGAAGTTTAAAGAGAAGTTTGTTTGTAAAATAGGGCTAATTTTGTAGTCTTTTTGTAGGGTAGTTTGAAGGATCTCAAAGAAATTGCTTTTATGTTTGGCTTGAGAATGGTGTTGGGGGTTTGAGTAGATGCTATATTGATGATGAGATGGTCCTTGAGAGGAATTCTCTAAAATTTAAGCCAAATTGTTCAATTTTGAAGCATTTTTGTTGGTAGTTATTCCAAGATGGCCAAATGAAATAACAAAGGTTGTTGATTTACTAAAATATGATTTGTTTGAGTCTTCTCCACCTTGACTCTGCATCACTAAAGTTTCTCTTGAGTCACTAGTGTAGCTCTCTCTACCTTTTTAGACTCTTTCATTCCTACAGATCGTCTCTGGGATTTAATCATTTATACCACATGGTTGATGTGCTTTGAATCCTTGCATCTAAAGGAAATTTCATCAACATAAATATTGCTACTCTCTAAAAGTTAACAATCCCAATCTCACTCATAGTATATTTATAACCATATTCAAACATTTTCCTTCAAAAGGCTACAAATTCAAATATTGACTTAAATATCCTTCAAGAGGCTTTAAATAGCCTTTACAAATGATTCTACATCTTTCCAATCATGCCTAACTATTCTTTTTGTAACTAACATGACTTATTACATTATAAATCAATTGTGGATGTGTTATGACCTTATTCAATTGATAAAACTCATAACACAAAACTAACTTAAAAGATTTTCATGAACCAAATTTGCTCAATAACCTTGGTGCCCCTACACCAAATTTCATTATTTCGGGTAAAAGCAAGAAGTTGAGTACACGAAGAGGGGAAATTTTGGGCAACAAAAAAAATCTCGTAGTAAACGCATACAGGTTTTTCAAAAACGCGTATGCGTTATGGAACGGGTACCCGAACCTAAATCCAAATGCGTACGCACTCAAGAATGGGTACACGAGCCTAAAATGCGTACACATTATGAAACGCGTACGCGTTACAAACGCATACGCGTTTCATAACGCTTGCGCGTTACTAACGCATACGCGTTCTAAATGCATACGCGTTTGTAAACGCGTACGCGTTATTGAAAAGTATTTATTTTTTTAAATAAACTTCTGGCTTTTCATTTTATCCACTATTTTTGGTGAACCGAGAGAGGTCAAGCAAGAGCGCGTACGCGTTTAGAGGCTGTTGCTCGCTCCTCCCGTCAACACACTTGACCTCTGAGACCTATAGGTTAGTTGATTTCTGCCCTTTTTTTCTTTGTATCTTGTTTTTTTGTTTTTAAATTAGTATTTAAGTTTTTTTTTGTTTAATGCATTTTATTTCAATTTTTAATAGTTTTAAATTGTATTTAAAAAATAAATAACGTTAAATTATAAATTGAAAACTATATTTTATCTAAACCTAAATTGGACATAACTTAGAAATCTAAACCCTAAAACGTAAAACTAGAAACCTCTTAGAAACCTCTCTCCCCTTAGGTGAGCTAAAATTAGAAACCCTAATACAATTTTATCTCTAACCTTAACCCTAACCATAATTTTAACCCTAGCTCTAACCTTAACCATAACCTAACCCCAAAACTAACTCTAGTTCTTACTCTTACACTAACCTGAACCCTATCCTCAACCCTAACTCATGTTTTAACCTTAACCCCAATCGTAACTCTAATTTTTACCCTTTTCCTAACCATAACCCTAAACCTATGCCCAAAAAATAACTCTAATTTTAACCCAAACCTAACCCTAATTCTAACTCTAACCCTAACCTTAACCCCAATATTAAGCCTAACCCTCACCTTATCCCTAACCCTAACCCTAACCCTAATTATCTATAACCCTAACCCTAACTCCAATCTTAAGCCTAACCCTAAACTTATCCCTAACCCTAACCCCAACCCTAACTCTAATTTGTACACGAATTACAAACCATAGGTTCCAAGAGAGACACTTAAAACTTATAAAAAATAGGTATTGTAGGAGTCACTTGGATAATAATTCAATGTATCTTAATTACTATCCCTATATGGAATTTCTCATGATTGATTTATGAATTTTCATCCATTAACTATATATGGAAATAAATGGGGTTCCCTCCTCTAATCTCTAGTGATAGGAAAATATGGTGTCCAATCTATTCAAGTAAAATTAATGGATAAACAAGAATACCACTCTCAATCTTAGGATTTAATTAAATAGCTATCTTTTAATTTCTTTCCTTTTTACAAGCTCCAAAATAAACCTACATGTACAAACCTTTTTATCAATGCCACTTTAAAATTACATTCTTTATTATATAACACTAGTGGCCCCATAACTAGGGCACTCATAACATGTACTTAAATATTATAGTCATTTCCCTATTTTATTTTTGTAAGTCCAATGAGAAATAAGAAATATTTTAGGTATCATAAAATTTTATTGAAAAAGGGTAAGGAGAAAAAGAGGAATTCTAAAAGAATTTTCAAATTCTAAATCAAGGCTAAAGGAGTCAAATGGGCTAATTCTAGGAAGTTGGTTGAATATTTAATCATAAAAAATCCCAAAAGGAGGGAAAAATCAACAAAAAAAAAAGTAGAGCAACATGTGACACCCTTTTGAATTCCTAAAACCCCATGTTTTATAGGAAGATGAAGAAGAATTTGAAACCATTCCCCTCATCCCTTAGGAATAATCTATTAAGGAGAAACAATATAGATTAATAGAAAAATATTTGAATCAATGAAAATATATGAGAGAAGCCTTATCTTTTGAAAAATGTTTCAATATGGTAAGAAGTTCCATCTACAAGAAATGAGCAAGGAATATAGAAAGTGAAGAATAGGGAGATAAAAAGTAAGCTAAAAAACTTTATGCACCTAAGTTTGATTGTAGTGACAAGATTTTTCTCAGGCCCAGTTGGAGAAATTAGAGACTTACTTCACCCTCAACCCCATAACCCTAACCCTAACCCTAATTCTATCTCTAATCTTAACCCAAACCCTAATCTTAACCCTAACACTAATTTTCACCATAACCCTAATCCCCACCATAACTCCAATTCTTATTGTTACCCTATCCATAACCCTTAATCTAATTTTAACCCAAACACTAACCCTAACCCTAACTCAATCTCTAATCATAACCCTAACCTTAACCATAATTTTATCTCTAACCTTAACCCTAACCATAATTTTAACCCTAGCTCTAACCTTAACCATAACCCTAACCCCAAAACTAACTCTAGTTCTTACTCTTACCCTAACCTGAACCCTATCCTCAACCCTAACTCATGTTTTAACCTTAACCCCAATCGTAACTCTAATTTTTACCCTTTTCCTAACCATAACCCTAAACCTATGCCCAAAAAATAACTCTAATTTTAACCCAAACCTAACCCTAATTCTAACTCTAACCCTAACCTTAACCCCAATATTAAGCCTAACCCTCACCTTATCCCTAACCCTAACCCTAACCCTAACTCCAATCTTAAGCCTAACCCTAAACTTATCCCTAACCCTAACCCCAACCCTAACTCTAATTTGTACACGAATTACAAACCATAGGTTCCAAGAGAGACACTTAAAACTTATAAAAAATAGGTATTGTAGGAGTCACTTGGATAATAATTCAATGTATCTTAATTACTATCCCTATATGGAATTTCTCATGATTGATTTATGAATTGTCTTCAATGATTTTCAATATTTTTCATCACTTGTTCTACTAACCTTCTGTTTTTATTCAACTCTCATTTATAGTTCTTAAGTGACTATCGGTTTCTATTCAACTCTCATTTATAATATGAATTTTTAATGCTATGATTTTTTAATGTTATAAATTGAATTTTAATGTTATAAATGAAAAATATTTTCAATTTGTGCATGTTCAATGTGATTTTTAAATAACTTTGAAATTGTGTGCATTATTTAATTAGTTTGTTGATATATATTTTTTAATTGTTTAACATGCAGTTGCCATATCATTTCTCGTCCATGGATCCACTTTTCACTTTAGAGGATTTCATGCCTAATCCAGAAATTCCTATAGATCCTGGTGCACACCCCACCCCACCACATGAGGATATGCCTCACTCACCTCCGCATTCTCCACCACCTGAACCCCCACCCCCTCCTCCATTTGACCAAAATCAACTAAGAGACAATATTCGAGCCAACTTAGTTGTGATTCAAGGGAACATAGATCTCATAAAAAATGAGACTAGAATCCCTCCACATCTCGCACGGTTTGCATCTACAATGCAAACTATTGTCGATTATGTTCGATCTATCGATGCGGACCTAGATAGGTTCCATCAATGGAGAGAAGAGAGGAGACAATTCTATGCAGATGGGCTGTCATATAAAGAAATCAATGACCTAAAAATCACTAAACAAGCTATGTGCCAATATTTTGTGAACCCCCAAACAAACGAACCAATACCACCCACAAAAAAAAGAATTTCAATTTTATGGTGTAGGCACCCGCAGATAGCTGCAAATTTTTGGGAGAGATGGTGGATGGTGTTTGATACTCCACCACATGGCAACAGTGAGGTGCCCTTATATTTTTTGAGAAAGTTATGGGCTGAGTTTGAGTTGGGTAAAAAACCCAACTATTTTGATATGAGGTCATTTCAGGGAGCTGGGCGTGGCATGCCCCAACATAGACTAGGAGCACGTGTCGATCCTCAGCGACGTGCTCCAGTTGCGCCTCTTGTTCCTCCTCCTTCTCCTGGTATTCCCGCTGCATTTCAGCAGCAAACCATGTTATCTACACTAGGAGCATTGAGTTCACTTTCAGGACATCTCACTCAGCAGACTACACACGCGGCCACTGAAGTGGCCAATACAGAGCATGGAGGCTCGGGCTATAGGGATACTCAGACATCCACTTCAGGTGAGGCACATGCATCTGGGGCGGGATCATACCTAAATTTACTATATTCTGAGGATCGTCCCACACAGGTATGTTCATCTTTTGAACTTAAATTTAATTCAAGTTTGAAATGTAAAAAATTCATGTAAATAATAACATCAAACTATATATATAATATAATATTAATTCAATAATTTTGTGTTTGGTGTATAGACACATGATGACGTGATGCCCGAAACTCAATATCATCATCGTGTGTATATGTCGAGTGCTGTAGATTTGGGCTCACCTTTTCAACAGGTACTTGAACCAAAATATATTAAATAATTTGTGTGTCCATATATATATAATTTAATTTGAATTTGTACACATGTGTGAATTGATATATTATATCTAGATGCAGGGAAGTCATACTATTCCTAGTATTGACGAGCCACAAGTTACAGTGGTGAGCGCTCCTGAGACATCATCAGCTCAGGTGCGTGCTTTCAAAAGTTTGTTAAGTTTAAATTAAATACACATCATAGATCTAATTTAATTTTTACATTTACATACACATGTGTGAATGATCTATATGAACTGTTGTACATCTATATGTAGGGATTTGATGAGATAACCATGGCGGGCCGCGCACCTGAGACATCATTGACATCTATTCATGGGCAATCTCAGGTGCGTGATCATGAGGTCATATCATTCGAGGTTGTAAACTTTACTTTAAATCTCCTATACAATTTTTACGAACATTTTATATATATATATATATATTCAAGGTTTTCACATATTGTTTGCTTTATATGAATATGCAGGATATAGTGGATCAGGCATTTGCATCTTCTCAACAGACAGTTATGTTACCTATTGAAGAAAATGTGCCAGTTGATTCACATGACCATATGGTAATTTATGCATACTAGAAATCATTTTTAATATATTTAGTTGATATTTAATTAGTTTTTTTTATCTAAAAGTTTATATTTTCAATTTTAAATATGTTTAATTATATCAAAATTTCTAAATAAATTTAAATCTAATTTCGAGTTTCTTGAACTCTTTTATAGCATGATGCAGGTACATCTAGTCAACGTGGAACAAAGAGGAGACTTGATTTGACCGATCAGCCTGAGAGTTAGATAGTTTTATATTTTATGGACTACAAACCTCTAGTTTCATTTCAATATATGTGTTGGACTTGACATATAAATTTTATGGACTATGTAGATCTCTAGTTTTATTTTGAACATGTTATTATCATATATGTGTGTTTATTTATATCAGTTGACTTTAATATGATGATTATATATGCAGTCAATTATGAGATCATGTTATGTTCATTTTCATAATTATATGCATTTATATACATATCTATATATTTATATTTTATCAAATTTTCAAGTAATACATGCACTATATAATAATTCTTATCTAGAATCAAATTTCATATATATATAACTTATCAGATGGTTAGGTGACAAATTAAAACATTCCTTAAATAGTTTCTTAAATCATATTCATAATAAATTAAGGGCAAGTAATTCTAACTATTTTCCAATTACATAGCAAATATTTGAATCAATAAACAAAAAACCATCTCCTTGTATGTATATTTAATGTATAATCTATACAATTGAATAATTATATAAAATGTGGTAAATAGAAGACACATGAAATATGTATAATCTATACAAGTTGAATAAGATATTTAAAAAGTGACATCGAACAAACATATATAATGTACATCAAGAAGTTTAATGTACAACTATATAACATGATGAAACATATATGTGCATGTAGATACAATTAAAGCTTATCAACTTTTAGGTGAATACCAAAAATTGATATTTACATAGTCTCCAGATAAAATAGTTTTTCAGTTCAACAATCACATTGTAGACCGACTTGATGAGAACTTGCAAAAATAATTAATGTAAGTAACTACAATTTTTACGAGTCATTTAAGTAAAAAATTCATGCAAGAAAAGAATTGCATATAGTAAATTCCATACAAATTCAAATGATGTTAACCATAGGATGGATTAAGGGGACCTAAGAGGTTGGATTAAGGGGATGAAAGAGGGTGGATTAAGGGGAGTTGATAAAATGAGTTAAAGTGATGTAAGAGGGTGGATTAAGGGGGAGTTGAGA
>VDFB02373365.1:327840950-327854864 GCA_007258455.2 Sequoia sempervirens | reverse complement strand
TTTTTGTTGCCCAGAATTTCCCCTCTTCGTGTACTCAACTTCTTGCTTTTACCCGAAATAATGAAATTTGGTGTAGGGGCACCAAGGTTATTGAGAAAATTTGGTTCATGAAAATCTTTTAAGTTAGTTTTGTGTTATGAGTTTTATCAATTGAATAAGGTCATAACACATCCACAATTGATTTATAATGTAATAAGTCATGTTAGTTACAAAAAGAATAGTTAGGCATGATTGGAAAGATGTAGAATCATTTGTAAAGGCTATTTAAAGCCTCTTGAAGGATATTTAAGTCAATATTTGAATTTGTAGCCTTTTGAAGGAAAATGTTTGAATATGGTTATAAATATACTATGAGTGAGATTGGGATTGTTAACTTTTAGAGAGTAGCAATATTTATGTTGATGAAATTTCCTTTAGATGCAAGGATTCAAAGCACATCAACCATGTGGTATAAATGATTAAATCCCAGAGACGATCTGTAGGAATGAAAGAGTCTAAAAAGGTAGAGAGAGCTACACTAGTGACTCAAGAGAAACTTTAGTGATGCAGAGTCAAGGTGGAGAAGACTCAAACAAATCATATTTTAGTAAATCAACAACCTTTGTTA
The DNA here is from genome assembly GCA_007258455.2 of Sequoia sempervirens. NCBI lineage: Eukaryota > Viridiplantae > Streptophyta > Pinopsida > Cupressales > Cupressaceae > Sequoia > Sequoia sempervirens. Next base: position 327,854,257 of record VDFB02373365.1, on the reverse strand, counting down.
TTTCATTTGGCCATCTTGGAATAACTACCAACAAAAATGCTTCAAAATTGAACAATTTGGCTTAAATTTTAGAGAATTCCTCTCAAGGACCATCTCATCATCAATATAGCATCTACTCAAACCCCCAACACCATTCTCAAGCCAAACATAAAAGCAATTTCTTTGAGATCCTTCAAACTACCCTACAAAAAGACTACAAAATTAGCCCTATTTTACAAACAAACTTCTCTTTAAACTTCTTGTAACCACACAAGCTCTTGGAAAGTCATCAAATAGGTCAAAAAACTCCCAATTCCACAAGTTTTAGAAAAGCACTCAACTTCTAAGCCATAATTGATTAAAACCCTCAATTTTCTAACAAATACATAGGGTTTTTAGCATCTCACAACTCCAAGGCCTTCCAAACCTCACCAAAGCATCAAACAAGATTTTTAGGATCTTCACACACATAATAAACCTTCACCTAGCATTTAGACTTAGTAGATCTCAAAAACATCACTTTGGTTCCTCCATTTCAGCCAAAATATGACATTCTCAACCTAAAACAACATCCCCGACCCTATAAACGCCTTACCATTATTAAAAGAGTTAAGGAAACTTGAAAACAACACCTTTAAACCTTTTCTCTGAGTCACAATTCACCATAGTAGAAGGAAGGGCTCCATCATAAAAATTAATGTAAACTCAGGCCCTGCTGGTCTGTAAAGGCTGAATAAAGAAAAATGGATTTTCCTTTCACTAAAACAACCAAAGGTTTATTAAAACAGATTGAAATATAGGTTAATACCTATCACCACAATGTTTCAAGAATTTATTTTCATAAGAGGCATGTACTAGGCCGTACATAGACAAAATAAACTGATAACTCAGAAAAATGTTCAAATTCCATAGTTTTAGGCATTGTGAAGAGCACCAATCTTCAAAAAAACTATTGATTGAACCCCCATTCAGGCTTGAGTTATGTTTTTAATACATTTCAAATGAGAATAATCTCCCTTCAATTCCCATAACTACCTTTGAGCCACCAAACCCTTATTAAGCCTACAAATACTAGTATTTATTATTTAAGAATGGTTTTTCTTACTAAGCTTTATCATGCAAATTTAATATTCTAAAGGCCTAGGACCACTTAGACACCCTTATAACATGACTTTTAGACTCTTTCTCTGCACTCCCACATACTTTTTACATAATTTTCCTTTATGGAAATATCAACAATTATTTAATTCAAGAGTTCTTTTGCACATTTGTCCACCCTAACCTACTAATTCCCAAAGTACATAAAAGATTGGTCTATTAGACCTTATTCAAGACAAAAAGACCTCAACATAATAACATTTACCAACTATCCTTCCAATTTACCATCAAACAATCACAAATTGAGGGTGAGGTGTGGGTGCTCCTGCACCATTTAGCTTTCAAAATCAAAGTCAATTTGACTGGTAGACATATGGATTGGGCTAGCATTTGGTGGAAGAGGAAGAAAGATGACTGGAAATCTAGAGGCCCACCCTACTAGATTTTGGTATTGAACCATGAGAGTAGAAGAGAAATCTGATATCATGTATCAAAACATTAAGCATGGATTATTCCAACCAACAGAGAAGGAGATGATTACTTTGCTTCATTTTCATTTGCATAAGCATATCAAGGCATGGGAACAAAGAAGACCAAGAATGTACAGTTTTATGTTGAGGTAATGGATGTGATCCAAAATTTAGGAGGGTCAAGAAGGTCAATGTATGATCTTGATGAAATTAAGGAAGAACAACAAGAGAGGGATAGGAAAGATAAAACCAATACAGAGTTTCAAGGTTTTGTCAACCGAGTAAGAGAGCTATGGGAGTAGCCTCATCTAAAATATTTTAAACTAGAATTTGATATGTACCATTTAGAGAGCTTGGTTTTCATGGAGTTCCTTTCAAATCCTCTTCTTTTATTATTCTTATTGTAAACTGATTGGTAGAGTTGGTGGAATTACCTTTCTTAGTAGTAATCACTATTAGTGAGATTGAGATTGTTAACCTTGAGAGAGTAGGACTTGGGAAAAAGGAATTTGATATGGCTATTGCTTTCAAATACTTCAAGTGGGATGTACTCTGCATTGACACCATTCCTCAATCTTCACTTGATGGCATCAAGGAATGGATGAACTCCATGGTTATAAAGTATTATGAAAGTAGAATGAACTTGTACTAGCAGCCAATTTTGAAGACTATTACTGATGATTCAAAGCACATCAACCATGTGGTACAGATGATTAAATCCCAAAGATGATTTGTAGCAATGAAAGAGTTTGAAAAGGTAGAGAGAGCTACATTGGTGACTCAGGAGAAAGTTTAGCTTTCAAAAAAAAAAGCCAATTAGGCTAGCAGATGTGTGGATCAGACCAGCATTTGGTGGAAGAGGAAGAAAGATGACTGGAACTCTGGAGGCCCACCATATTGGATTTTGATATTCAACCATGAGAGAAAAAGAGAGTTGATATCATGTATCAAAACATTAAGCATGCATTCTTCTAGCCAGCAAAGGAGGTGATTAATTTGCTTCATTTTCATTTGCATAACCATGATATCAAGGTGTGGGAATCAAGAAGACCAAGGATGTTGAGTTTTATGTAGAGGTAATGGATGTGGTCCAAAATTTAAGATGGGAAAGAAGGTCAATGTATGATTGTTAACCTTGAGAGAGTATTTATGTTGAGGAAATTTACTTTAGATGCAAGGATTCAAAGCACACCAACCACGTGTGGTACAAATGATTAAATCCTAGAAATGATCTATAGCAATGAAAGAGTCTGAAAACACAGATAGAGTAGCACTGGTGACTCAGGAAAAACTTCAGCTTTCAAAAACAAAGTCAATTAGGCTGGCGGACGTGTGGATCAAGCCAACATTTGGTGGAAGAGGAAGAAAGATGACTGGAACTCTAGAGGCCCACCATACTAGATTTTGGTATTCAACCATGAGAGTAGATGAGAGAGATGATATCATGTATCAAAACATTAATCATGCATTCTTCCAGCTAGTGGAGAAGGAGATGATTACTTTGCTTCATTTTCATTTGCATAACCATATCAAGGCATGGGAACCAAGAAGACCAGGGATGCTGAGTTTTATGTGGAGGTAATGGATGTAGTCCAAAATTTAGGAGGGACAAGAAGGTCGATGTATGATTGGTGCAGGATCACCATTCAGTAGGTTTTGTTCATCAAGGCAAATAAGGAGTAGAATATCATCAATTTACTAAAACCGGCCCAAACTTGTACATTTGAAGGTTTTGAGTCAATAAAAATGGATTTTTGACCCATTCCTCTTTCTATAGCCTCTATAACATGAGGAATGTGTCTGAACTAACATTATTAAGGTGTTGGAATGATGTGTTAGTGTCGAGGAGGTCTGAAAGTGAGATGGGTGTGAAACCCATGTGTGTAAAAGTGAGTTTTCTTTAAGAAAAATGGTGGTTTTGAAGATTTAAATTGTTTTATTGTGTAGGGAAGTGTTATTTTATGATTGTTTGAGCTTGTGTAGGGTATAGATTTTTTTTTGGAGTAATTTATAGGTTGTGGTTAGCTTTGGAAGTATCATTTTCAATAAACCCTTAGGGTTTAAGCTACAATAGAGAGTTTTGTGGTTTACCCATTGTATGGTGGTATAACTGAGATCTAATTGTGGATTTTGAAGTTTTGAAACCTTAGAATTACATCCCCAAGAGTTGGTAAGGTTTGGATAATTTTAGAGTATAGACCCTTTGTTCAACTGGATCGATCCCTTAAGGGTCCAAAGGGAAAAATGGCTGCAAACTTCAGCATGAGGTTACTTGGACACTGTGATGCTTAGAAACTTATCATCTGATCCAATGGGATAATATTGGGACCCTCTACAATAACCTCTCTTGGTTTTCATTATCTCAGAGTGGTTTTCCCGTGGTGTCCAATTTTTAGTTGATGAAAAAAGTGTCAAATAAAAGCAATAAAAAGTTGCAAAGTGGTCCAACTTTCGTTCTGCAACTTGTGTAACCAAACAGATTGTTCCAATGCATCTGAATATAATTTTTTACACTAGGAATGGTCCTCTTTTGCACCCAAACATGCATAATCACTCTAAACTATGTTCAACTGGATCGATCCCTTAAGGGTCCAAAGGGCAAAATGGCTGCAAACATCAGCATGAGGTTACTCAGACACCGTGATGCTTAGAAAATTCTCATTTGATCCTATGGGATTCAGTTTTTCCCCTCTAAAATAACCTCTCTTGGTTTACGTTATCTCAGAGTTATTTTTCTATGGGGTCGAAGTTTCAGTTGATGAAAAAAGTGTCAAATGGAAGCAATGGAAAGTTGCAAAGTGGTGCAATTTTTATTCTGCAACTCGTGTGACCAAATGGACTGTTCCAACGCATTTGAATAGGCATGTTTATGCTAGGAATGATCCTCTTTCACACCCAAACACGTGGAATCACTCTGAGCTATGTTCAACCGGATCGATCCCTTAAGGGTCTAGAGGGGGAAATGGCTGCAAACCTCAGTATGAGGTTATTCAGACACCGTGATGCTTAGAAACTTCTCATATGATCCCATAGGATCATGTTGGGACCCTCTACAATAAACTCTCTTTGTTTTTGTCATCTCGAAGTGGTTTTCTCATGGTGTCCAAATTTTAGTTGATGGAAAAAGTGTCAAATGGAAGCAGTGAAAAGTTACAAAGTGGTGCAACTTTCATTTTGCAACTCGTGTGACCAAACGGATTGTTCCAACATATTTGAATAGGAATTTTTATGCTAGGAATGGTCCTCTTTTGAACCCAAACACATGAAATCATTCTGAATTACGTTCAACCAGATCGATCCCTTAAGGGTCCAAAGGGAAAAATGGTTGCAAACCTTAGCATGAGGTTACTCGAACACTATGATGCTTAGAAACTTCTCGTTTGATCCTATGGGATTAAATTGGGCTCCTCTACAATAACCTCTCTTTGTTTACATTATCTCAGAGTGGTTTTTCCGTGGTGTCGAAGCTTCAGTTGATGAAAAAGGTGTCAAATGGAAGCAGTGGAAAGTTGTAAAGTGATGCAACTTTCGATTACGCGGCTTGTGTGACCAAACAAGAACTATTCAATGCATCTGAATAGGAATTTTTATAATAGGAATGAGGTCCTCTTTCACATCCAAACCATGAGAATCGCACTCAAGCTATGTTCAAACTGGATGCGATCCATGCAAAGGGTCCAAAGGGAAAATGGCTACAAACTTCAGCATGAGGTTACTCGGACACTATGATGCTTAGAAAATTCTCCTCTGATCCCATGGGATCATGTTGGGCTCCTCTACAATAACCTCTCTTAGTTTTGTTATCTTGAAGTGGTTTTCCCGTGGTTTCCAGATTTCAGTTGATGGAAAAAGTGTCAAATAGAAGCAGTGGAAAGTTGCAAAGTGGTGCAACTTTTATTTTACAACTCATGTGACCAAACAGACTGTTCCAACATGTTCGAATAGGAATTTTCATGATAGGAATGGTCCTCTTTCTCACCCAAACACACGGAATCGCTCTGAGCTACGTTCAACCAAATCAATCCCTTAAGGGTTTGAGTGTAGTATGTTTAAATAGGCCATTCCTTGCTTGATTGTACAGGCATAATATAATTATATGGGCCTGATGTAAGTAGGATAGGGAGTAGTAATAAGAAAATAACATTAGTAAGGGCATTGGAAGAGATTACTAACACTACCCCTATTGAAAATTCAAAATTGAGGCCCCTTAAAAGCAAGGCTAGAAGAGGTGAAAAGAAGAAATTGCTTGAAAATAAGTTAGAATAGGTTGGAAATAGGGTGAGATTGTCGAGTTTGATGTGTTTAAAAGGTCTGCAAGGACAGGGGAGGTCAAAGTATGTTATGGAATGACATGCCTAATTTGGAAATAAAGGGTTTTGAATGAAAAGAGGTTTGAGGAATGCGGTAGGTAAAGTCAAGGGGAAACATAATTTGGTGAAGCCGATTAAGTTTTGTATTACGAAAAATGAAAGTGTTGGAATAGGTTTTGAGGTTGAGGTTTGGGGGTTCGGTTCGTCGGTTTGGCCAAATTTTTTTGGAGGGGGGTTTAGTTCGTTTTGGGTTAGTTGGTACAAAAAACATGTAAAAAAAATAAAAAAATCTATGCAACCTAGAAGTATGAATTAGGGGATTAAGATATCACATGTATCATCATACGCTCAAAAACCACCATAAACTTAGATATCATTTAAAAAACAAAAATGAAGTAAAAAGTGTTTATAACCACAAAAAATGTGAATAAAATCCTGCTTGATTTTCGGCGTGAAAAAAGGACCATAACATTGCTTGCTATTATTCTTTGATAGATTTTCAAAGCATCCGCAAAAGCATTCGAGTATTTTAGTATTTTAATACAACAAAGGCGATGGAGTGTTGTCCGTCGCTGAGTAGACATATATAAAGAAGAAAAAATGTAATTGCTTATAAACAAAGGTAGTGAACTATTTTAAAAAAATACCTCAAAGAAATGTAGTCTCATGGTGATGGAATGGCATGGGAGAATGCCATGACAAGAAAATTACTATGGATTGTCATGGAATTTCATCACCATGAGACCACATTTCTTTGAGGCATTTTTTGAAACAGTTCACTACCTTGTCTATGCTATTGCTTACTATTATGCTTTGATAGATCTTTTTCAAGAATCCATAACTTGTTTGGAAAAGAACCTAACATGCTTTTAGTATAGGCATGAGGGAGTGAATTGTTTGATTAAATTCTTTCCCGGTAAACATGTATGAAAATGTGAGTGGCATAAGACAAGGCTGATGAAGCTGTTTGAAAAAAATGCCTCGAAAATGTGGTCTCATGGTGATGGAATGGCATGATGAATGCCATGACAAGAAAATTACTATGGATTGTCATGGAATTCCATCACCATTGAGACCACATTTCTTTGAAGCTTTTTTTCAAATAGTTTGCTTCCTTGTCTATGCTATTACTTATTATTATGCTTTGATAGATTTTTTCCAAGAAGCATCCATGAAAGCATTTTGACACCAATTCAGGCTTTTGTATGGCCATAAAGAGAAGCAAAAGAGAGGGTAGAAATGTTTGATAAAATACTTTAAGTAAAGAAGCTTAAATAATATATAAAGAAAATATAGTATTATTAGCATAGAAAAATGACAAACTATTTGAAAAGTACTACTCCCGAAATGTAGTCTCATGGTGATGGAATTCCATGACAATCCATAGCTTGTTTTCAAGCACACATTTTTAGGCTTTTAACTATGGCAACAAGGAAAACGTAAGATTGTTTGTCCTGGAAATGCTTTTATAGAAATGTATGAAAATGTGCTAGCATAGACTAGGCGGTGAACTATTTGAAAAACGCACTCAAAGTGAGATTCTCATGGTGTGGAATGCCATGACAATCAAATGATTTTGATTGTCATGGAATTCCCCTCACCATGAGACCCTCGCTAACTGAGCATTTTCAAAAAGAAGTTCACTACCTTGTCTATGATATTGCTTACTATTATGCTTTTATTAGATTTTTGAAACATCCGCAGCTTGTTAAACACTTGTTTTAAAGGCTTTGACCATAGCAACAAGTGAACTATTTGACAAAATGCTTTTGGTACATACATGTATAAAATGTGGCGTATAGTAAAATGATGGTGATTTTTTGAAAAAATGCCTCAAAGAAATGTGGTCTCATAGAATTCCATGACAAGAAAATGCAATTGGGAGCTACTCCTAGTTAAATTAGTTATGCAAGGTGAAGTAATTGCATAACTACTTAGGTTGACTTTGTAAAAACTATATTGTAATTGAAATTTTGTCATCTATCAACATCTAGTTATTAGTTATGCAATGTGAAGCAATGCTTTGAGTTTGAAACATGTGCAATGCAATGCAATCAACGATATGAATATAAACTACAAAAATCTATTTTTTACAATTTATCAGTTAAAATCTTTATTTTATTTGCTCTCTATATCTCTATTCTATGGAAATGCCTTTAAATTTTTTATTTTTTTTTAATCTCTTGTTCTACTTTTTTTACCTTTTTTTTAAAATTTGATTTTTTTAAATTTTTTTCTAGACTTTTTCCCGATTTTTTCAAAAAATCTTATACTTTTGGTTTGCCAATTTTTTCCCCAAAATATTTTTGCTGCTATGGTATAAACACATATCTTTTTGTAATATCAAGGATACTTTTTGAAACTTTCATGCATTGCTAATCTAAAAGGAAAAGTCTTTTTCCTAATTTTTATGCAGCAATGCTTTTGACATTGTCAAAAAGAGCAAATATGGACACCATCGATAAAAAAGATTTGTATTAACTAGATAGCCATGTACACATACATCAATATATGTCGATATAAGTATAAAATATAGTTAAAAAATAGCCATATAGGCTTATGCTCGAATGCTATATAGGCATACAATGTCAAATATATCCAATACAAGATATGTACAAAATTGCCATGTCTAGGCATACAACAAAGGGCTCTAGAATCAAAACTTATTTCTCTCCATGCTCTGGAAATAAATTCTTTCCCTCTGTTTGGCGATCTAATGGTGATAAGTTTGTCACTCATTTTTGTTGTGCTCGAGGAGTGCTCCTGGTAGTCCTCCTATAGTTTATCTCCTGGTGAAGTTTTAACTATTACAATAAGAAGTAAAGACATTAATATATAGAAATTACATTATAATAAATGATATATTTACGACCATCTCATGATCACTCTCCACGATGGAAATATTTGCATGTCGATGCTCAGGCATGCTCAAGCCTTGTATAAACCATCCAAATAGGAATTAAACTGTGAATCAATAATGGTTTGATTTTTCACTAGAACTAACATCTATAACAACAAATGTAAATTGAAATTTAGTAATTTGCCTCATTCATCCTCTATCAAATCCATGGAGGATTGTATAGCGGATGAAACACCAATATCCATTGCCCTTGTAACATTTAGAGGTATTCCCACAACCAACATCTGAAAATAAAACAACAAATTATTCAATCACAAAAAAGTTACAATAGCGAGATCCACGTCACGACTTATAATGTATGAGATCTAATGAACAAAATTTTGAGTACAAGTATTAAACTATATATTTCTAGTAGGCCTTGGTAGTTTGATAGGAAGACCAAGCATAATGGGAAGAAGAACACATACTCCATTGTGAAGGATGGGAAGACTTACAACCTTTCACCTCTCCTAGAATAAGACAAGGCAAAGCATGAAGGGCCTAGTATTTTGATGGTGGGTGAGAAGAAGTTCATGAAGACCTTGAAGGAAGGAGGAGGAAGAGGATTCTTCTTGATTATGAAGCCAAAAAGTGAAGCAGATCTTCCCACAAAGAAGGAAGCTGAACCAAAGGAAGTCCGAGAGTTACTGGAAAGGTACAAGGACATAATGGTGAATGAATTACCTAGTTCCCTACCTACCATTAGGGATATAAGCCACCATATTGATCTGATTCCAGGGTCTACATTGCCCAATAAGGATGCATACAAGATGGCACCTGCTGAAAATGAGGAGATTGCAAGAAAAGTGCAAGAGTTGATGGATAAAGGGCTAGTGAGGAAGAGTTTGAGCCCATGTGTTGTTCCTACTATCCTAGCACCAAGGAAGGATGGGAATTGGATGCTTTACACTGATTCAAGAGCCATTAATAAGATCAAAATCATATATAGGTTCCCGATGCCAAGAATGGAGGACCTCATGGATTATCTATCATGAGCATCTTACTTTTCCAAGATTGATCTAAAGAGTGGGTACCATTAGATAAGGATCAGAGAGGGGGATGAATGGAAGACAAATTTTAAGATTAATGAAGGGCTCTATGATTTGTTGGTGATTCCCTTTGGGTTATCAAATGCCCCTAGTACATTTATGCACTTTATGAATGAGGTATTGAGACATTTCATTGGAATTTTTTTTGTAGTTTATTTAGATGACATCCTTGTGTTTAGCAGGTCTAGAGAAGAACATTTGAAGCACCTTGACATGGTACTAAGGAGGTTACAAGAGGAGAGCTTCTGATCAACATGGAAAAGTGTGAATTCATGAAGGAAGAACTAGTCTACCTTGGTTTTGTCATCTCCAAGGGAAGTTTGAAGATGGATCCTTCAAAGGTTGATTCTATTCTTACTTGGCCAACACCAAAATCCATGGGAGATGTGAGAAGCTTCCATGGACTTGCAAGCTTTTATAGAAAGTTCATCAAGAACTTTAGCCAAATTTGTTTGTGCACCAATCTTGGAAACCATCAAAGGAGGTAACAAAGGTAAGTTTTCTTGGACCAGTGAGGCTGATAAAGGGTTTGAATATCTGAAAATGAGAGTAGCACAACAGCCTATACTTGTGCTCCCTGATTTTGATAAAGTTTTTACCATTGAGTGTGATTCTAGTAATCAAGCAATAGGGGCTATTTTGAGCCAAGAAGGCAGACGGGTTTCATTTTATAGTGAGAGGCTGAATGAAGCAAAGAGGAAGTATTCTTCCTATGATTTGGAATTGTATGCTATGGTCCAAGCCCTCAAAAAGTGGAGGCACTACTTGTTACCTAAAGAATTTGTTTATACTGATTATCATGCCTTGAGTTTTTTGAATGCACAGGACAAACTCAGTCATAGGAACATGAAGTGGGTAGAGTCTTTGAAAGCTAATACTTTCACAATAAAGCATAAGAAGGGCCAAGAAAATAAGGTGGTAGATTCTCTTGGTAGAAGGGCACTTGTAGTGCAAGAGATCCAACTCCAAAGCATGGGGGTTGAAGCATTGAAGGATATGTATCATGAAGATTCATATTTCAAGGAGGTATACAATGTTTGTGAGCAGCATTTGAATTCTTTTCATGGTGAATTCTCTAAATTTTTATTACAGAATGATTTTCTCTTCAAAGGAAGCCAATTGTGTGTGCGTAAATGCTCAATGAAGGAGAATATCATAAATGAGAAACATAGTGGGAGTCTTGGAGGTCACTTTGGCCTTGACAAGACCTTAGAACAAGTTAGGAGATTTTACTATTGGCCAAAGCTGCAGGTGGATGTGAGAAGGTATGTGGAAGGCTGCACAGTATGTCAAAGGGCAAAGGGAACTTCATCAAATGCAAGACTCTATTAGCCACTGCCCATTCCCAATAGGCCTTGGTAGTGTGTAAGTATTGACTTTGTCTTGGGGTTACTTAGAACCCAAAAAGGTTTTGATAGTATCTTTGTGGTAGTTGATAGATTTAGTAAGATGGCACATTTTCTTCCTTGAAAATGCACCAATGATGCATCTCATATAGCAGATCCCTTCTTTAAGGAGGTTGTTAGGATACATGGACTGCCTTTAAGCATTGTTTCTGACAGGGATTCTAAATTCATTGGTCACTTTTGGAGGACCTTGTGGAAGAAACTCAAGGAAAAAAAAAGTCCTTTAGTTCAATATACCATCCACAAACAGATGGAAAAACTAAAGTGGGGAATAGATCATTGGGAAATGTCTTAAGATGCCTTACCAAGGAGCATAGACAAGCTTGGGATTTGATTTTACCTCAGGCTGAATTTGCATATAATGACTCCATGAATAGGAGCATTGGTAGAAGCCATTTTGAGGTAGTCTATGACATGCACCCTAGAGGGGTCTATGAACTAAGAGATCTACAAGGAGTTGCTAGGAGAAGTGCTCAAGGTGAGGACTTTGTTGTTACAATCAGGGATATTCATCAACAAGTGAAGGAAACCCTTCAAAAGAATGCTGAGAAGTATAAGGAAAAGTTAGATTTAAAGAAGAGGAATGCCCAATTCAAGGTTGGAGACTTGGTGATGGCACACTTGAAGAAGGAGAGGCTTCCAAAAGAAAATTATACCAAAATCATGATGAAGAAGATAGGACCTTGCAAGGTGGTCTACAAGTTTGGCCAAAATGGTTATGAAATAGAGCTACCTCCTGGGGTGGCAATCTCTCCTATCTTCAACATTTCTAACTTGTATCCTTTTAAAGCTTATGTGATATGATTCAGTGCTTGGTTACTATCAAACTAATGATATGATTGATGTTACTAAATTTGGTTAAGGTGTATAAGACAGGTTTGACTTTGATGGTTGGATGGGTAGCTATTATGAAACCTTTTGAATTATTGGTGATTGTCTTCTGAGGTATTAATCAAGATTTTTGTTGTGAGTTGTAACACAATAAATAGAAGCGGTTACAGTAAATATGGTGAGTACAGTGATTGATAATGGACTGCTAATAGTGAGGTATGGTTTAGTTGATTTTTTTCCTTTGTGAATAAATGAAAGGATGAATTGTTCAAGTGTCAATAATCAGGTTTATGTTGTTTTTTATGGTGATTGAGAATGATGTGAATCTAATTGATTTGAGTATAAATTTTACTGCTGTATATGGTTTTTCTTTGAATGAGTCAATTCGAATCTTGATTGATGGAATGATGAATGATGGCCTATGGAATGGCTAAGAGAATTTGAGTGGACTGGATTGAATGAAAAGTAGATTTCACGGTGAAATTATATTTGATCTTCTCTTATTCTATTTTAGGATTGAAATCCCTTGAAGAAACTGTTATTGACAGTGCTGTTTGTTGGATTGCTGCATGGATGTACCCTCTGATTGAGTGTTTGATATGATGCTCTACATCACTAATTGCCTTGTCTATGTTATTGCTTACTATTATGGTTTCATAGATTTTTCCAAGCATCCATAGTTTGTCATGCTGGTACACCTTTGCAAGCACATGCCTCCATGTGAAGTAATTGCATCATGCTGCTTATGTTGACTTTCTAAACAGCTATATTGTATAGTTGAAATTTTGTCATCTATCAACATCTAGTTATTAGTTATGGAATTTGAAGTAATGCTTTGAGTTTGAATGATGTACGAGAAATACCACATGGCAACCAATATGCATAAACTTCACAAAATCTATTAAGTAGAATTCATTAGTTAAAGTTCTCTTTATTCTATTACCTCCATATGCGTTGGAGTGAATCCCCTTTGGCACTAGGAGGTGTTTGCTTAGAAATGTCGCCAATAGCTTGTTCAACATCCAAAATCACATATTAAAATACCATTCGTAAAACAATGATATTAACATGTAATAAATTTATAATTGTTTACTAATTACATACCCCACCGATAGGTGTACTACATAAATAAGTAGGTGGAGGGCCCATGTATCCAATCTCAACACTATGACCCTACCATTTTATTAAAATCATAAAACCAAATTAGTTAATCGCTACGTTTTAGAACCAAAATTTAATAAATTAGAAATTCAATGAACATGCTG
>VDFB02373365.1:327823535-327840850 GCA_007258455.2 Sequoia sempervirens | reverse complement strand
CACTAGGAGCATTGAGTTCACTTTCAGGACATCTCACTCAGCAGACTACACACGCGGCCACTGAAGTGGCCAATACAGAGCATGGAGGCTCAGGCTATAGGGATACTCAGACATCCACTTCAGGTGAGGCACATGCATCTAGGGCAGGATCATACCTAAATTTACTATATTCTGAGGATCATCCCACACAGGTATGTTCATCTTTTGAACTTAAATTTAATTCAAGTTTGAAATGTAAAAAATTCATGTAAATAATAACATCAAACTATATATATAATATAATATTAATTCAATAATTTTGTGTTTGGTGTATAGACACATGATGACGTGATGCCCGAAACTCAATATCATCATCGTGTGTATATGTCGAGTGCTGTAGATTTGGGCTCACCTTTTCAACAGGTACTTGAACCAAAATATATTAAATAATTTGTGTGTCCATATACATATATATAATTTAATTTGAATTTGTATACATGTGTGAATTGATATATTATATCTAGATGCAGGGAAGTCATACTATTCCTAGTATTGACGAGCCACAAGTTAAAGTGGTGAGCGCTCCTGAGACATCATCAGCTCAGGTGCGTGCTTTCAAAAGTTTGTTAAGTTTAAATTAAATACACATCATAGATCTAATTTAATTTTTACATTTACATACACATGTGTGAATGATCTATATGAACTGTTGTACATCTATATGTAGGGATTTGATGAGATAATCATGGCGGGCCGCGCACCTGAGACATCATTGACATCTATTCATGGGCAATCTCAGGTGCGTGATCATGAGGTCATATCATTCGAGGTTGTAAACTTTACTTTAAATCTCCTATACAATTTTTACGAACATTTTATATATATATATATATATTCAAGGTCTTCATATATTGTTTGCTTTATATGAATATGCAGGATATAGTGGATCAGGCATTTGCATCTTCTCAACAGACAGTTATGTTACCTATTGAAGAAAATGTGCCAGTTGATTCACATGACCATATGGTAATTTATGCATACTAGAAATCATTTTTAATATATTTAGTTGATATTTAATTAGTTTTTTTTATCTAAAAGTTTATATTTTCAATTTTAAATATGTTTAATTATATCAAAATTTCTAAATAAATTTAAATCTAATTTCGAGTTTCTTGAACTCTTTTATAGCATGATGCAGGTACATCTAGTCAACGTGGAACAAAGAGGAGACTTGATTTGACCGATCAGCCTGAGAGTTAGATAGTTTTATATTTTATGGACTACAAACCTCTAGTTTCATTTCAATATATGTGTTGGACTTGACATATAAATTTTATGGACTATGTAGATCTCTAGTTTTATTTTGAACATGTTATTATCATATATGTGTGTTTATTTATATCAGTTGACTTTAATATGATGATTATATATGCAGTCAATTATGAGATCATGTTATGTTCATTTTCATAATTATATGCATTTATATACATATCTATATATTTATCTTTTATCAAATTGTCAAGTAATACATGCACTATATAATAATTCTTATCTAGAATCAAATTTCATATATATATAACTTATCAGATGGTTAGGTGACAAATTAAAACATTCCTTAAATAGTTTCTTAAATCATATTCATAATAAATTAAGGGCAAGTAATTCTAACTATTTTCCAATTACATAGCAAATATCTGAATCAAAAAACAAAAAACCATCTCCTTGTATGTATATTTAATGTATAATCTATACAATTGAATAATTATATAAAATGTGGTAAATAGAAGACACATGAAATATGTATAATCTATAAAATTTGAATAAGATATTTAAAAAGTGACATCGAACAAACATATATAATGTACATCAAGAAGTTTAATGTACAACTATATAACATGATGAAACATATATGTGCATGTAGATACAATTAAAGCTTATCAACTTTTAGGTGAATACCAAAAATTGATATTTACATAGTCTCTAGATAAAATAGTTTTTCAGTTCAACAATCACATTGTAGACCGACTTGATGAGAACTTGCAAAAATAATTAATGTAAGTAACTACAATTTTTACGAGTCATTTAAGTAAAAAATTCATGCAAGAAAAGAATTGCATATAGTAAATTCCATACAAATTCAAATGATGTTAGCCATAGGATGGATTAAGGGGACCTAAGAGGTTGGATTAAAGGGATGAAAGAGGGTGGATTAAGGGGAGTTGATAAAATGAGTTAAAGTGATGTAAGAGGGTGGATTAAGGGGGAGTTGAGAGAATGAGTTGAAAGGATGTAAGAGAGTGGATTAAGGGGATGCAAGAGGGTAGATTAAGGGGCTGATAGAATGAGTTAGAAGGGATGCAAGAGATTGGATTAAGGGGGAGTTCATAAAAATGAGTTAAAAGCTGATGTAAGAGGAAGTGGATTAAGGGGATGCAAGAGGGTGGATTAAGGAGGAGTTGATAAAATGAGTTAAAGTGATGTAAGAGGGTGGATTAAGGGGAGTTGAGAGAATGAGTTGAAAAGGATGTAAGAGAGTGGATTAAGGGGATGCAAGAGGGTAGATTAAAGGGGTGATAGAATGAGTTGAAAGGATGTAAGAAGTGGATTAAGGGGATGCAGAGGTAGATTAAGGAGCTGATAGGAATGAGTTGAAGAGGGATGCAAAAGAGGTGGATTAAGGAGTTCATAAAATGAGTTAAAGCGACGTAAGAGAGTGGATTAAGGGGAGTTGATAAAATGAGTTAAAGTGATGTAAGAGGGTAGATTAAGGGGAGCTTGTAGAATGAGTTGAAAGGATGTAAGAGAGTGGATTAAGGGGATGCAAGAGGGTAGATTAATGGGAGCTGATAGAATGAGTTGAAGGGATGCAAAAGGGTGGATTAAGGGGAGTTCATAAAATGAGTTAAAGCGACGTAAGAGAGTGGATTAAGGGGAGTTGATAAAATGAGTTAAAGTGATGTAAGAGGGTGGATTAAGGGGGAGTTGAGAGAATGAGTTGAAAATATGTAAGAGAGTGGATTAAGGGGATGCAAGAGGGTAGATTAAGGGGAGCCAATAGAATGAGTTGAAGGGATGCAAGAGGGTGGATTAAGGGGAGTTGATAGAATGAGTTAAACCCTAAACCCTAAATAGAGTTAAAGTGATGTAAGAGGGTGGATTAAGGGGGAGTTGATAGAATGAGTTAAACCCTAAACCCTAAACCCTAAAATGAGTTAAACTTACATAGAGGGTGAATTAAGGGGATGCAAGAGGGTGGATTAAGGGGAGTTGATAGAATGAGTTAAACCCTAAACCCTAAACCCTAAAATGAGTTAAAGTGATGCAGAGGGTGGATTAGGGAGTTGATAGAATGAGTTAAACCTAAACCCTAAAACCCTAAAATGAGTTAAACTTACATAAGAGGGTGGATTAAGGGGATGCAAGAGGGTGGATTAAGGGGAGTTGATAGAATGAGTTAAACCCTAAACCCTAAACCCTAAAATGAGTTAAACTTACATAAGAGGGTGGATTAAGGGGATGCAAGAGGGTGGATTAAGGGGAGTTGATAGAATGAGTAAACCATAAACCCTAAACCCTAAACCCTAAAATGAGTTAAACTTACATAAGAGGGTGGATTAAGGGGATGCAAGAGGGTGGATTAAGGGGAGTTGATAGAATGAGTTAAACCCTAAACCCTAAACCCTAAAATGAGTTAAACTTACATAAGAGGGTGGATTAAGGGGATGCAAGAGGGTGGATTAAGGTGAGTTGATAGAATGAGTTAAACCCTAAACCCTAAAATGAGTTAAAGTGATGTAAGAGGGTGGATTAAGGGGAGTTGAGAGAATAAGTTAAAGTGATGCAAGAGGGTGGATTAAGGGGAGTTGATAGAATGAGTTAAACCATAAACCCTAAACCCTAAAATGAGTTAAAGTGGATTAAGGGGTGTTGAGAGAGTGACTTAAGGGGATGCAAGTGGATGGATTAAGGGTAGATATATGAGGATATTGATTGAGGGGTCCTAAGAGGATGAATTAAGAGGTGTTGAGTGAGTGACTTAAGTGGATGCAAGTGGACAAATTAAGGGTAGATATATGAGGGTATGGATTCCAAGGTCCTAAGAGGATGGATTAATGGTAGTTGATAGAATGACTTAAGGGGCTGCAAAAGGATGGATTAATGGTACATAAGAGGATGACTTAAGGGGTTTTAAGAGAATGGCTTAAGGGGATATGAAATCAATTATAAAGTATCAATTAAATGTATCTAGAACTATATATAGTTACCTGTCTCTAGATTGAAATTCCATTGTAATATATGTGCATCTCCTCTCTTTTTTGTAAAGCATCTAATTTTGGGAGACCTGAAACAAAAAATGATATAAAACTTTAATTAGGAAATGATTAAAGACAAATATATATATATATATCAATTAAATATATATACGACTAGATATGCTTACCAATATTTATTTACTCTATTGTACCATCTGCATCCTCTCTTTTTTTTAATGCATCTATGATTGTCTCGTGATCATCCATTGAAATTGTCCATAAAACTTTATTAGCAGGCCTCCCTTGATATCTAACTAGTTTTATATTGGTTGCCAAAATCAAATGTGAATAATGCATAATTTTCTTGTGTCTTTCATAATCTTCAAATGTAGGCAAGCCATTCTTTCTCATCAAATATTTTCGAAGCCAGGTGCCAACAACAACCACTGAACCAGTTGGATACTCAAAGTTGTCATCATCTACTCTAGTATGTACCAACTTATGTTTTCTCTCAACACATCTAGCCAACCAGTACTCTATCTGCTCTTCATTCCCTTGAGGTGCAACAACAGCATACACATGTCCTACAAAAATAAATACAAAATTCAATAAAAAATGACTTATATTTAACTCATATAAACATGCATACATACAAAATTCAACTCAATAAATAATGTACCTTCTTGTACAAGATCTGAAACACGATCATAATCATCTGATGCGAACACTTGATTATCTTCAATTGTCATTTCATGTTGAACATGTGTCAATGTAGGCATTAAAGCTCTTTGTTGCCATTGTTCGACCCATTCCATATTTTCACATGCCTGCCAATCACCTACAATACAAAATTGACAATAGCATGCCAACTCCCTTGTCCATATTGTCCATGTGTTTGCATTGAACTCTTAAATGAATGCCATTTTGCACTTCCATTAATTGTTTCACAATCTGTCGAGAAAAAATATCATTTTCTTCAACTAACCAAAAGAAGCATCGAATTATTGATTTCTCACTTGTTCTTGTAGATAATTTGGTATTGCACCAATCTACAATTGCACGTGCATTTCTAAATTTTGCAGCATCCTCAAATTTTAGTTGCTCTCTAGCAAGAGCTCTTTTTACACATGCACCTGCTCCATCGTGTTCTCCCTTACCATGACCAGCTTCAAAAAAACTCCATATGTGTTGGATATTATTTTCCTTATGAACTCTACATAGCCAATAAAACATTCTAGCATTTTTGAATTGACCCGTGCAATTATCTGACCATATGAGATGTTCTAGCATTTGAATTCCTCTCTCTTTTAATTTTTATTAAATATATCAAAACAATATTGTACAAACTCAGATGAATGTAATCGATTATCACTTACATAAAAATGGTACTCTTTCAAAAAAATTCTATTATCTTCTGTACTATCTTCAGCATGTCTATAAACAATGTGAACAAATATAGCTACTTGCACTGAATTATAATATTGTGATTGGATTTCTTCTTGTGGAGCAAGAGTATAATTTTCAGCAAAATCAACAATTGACAATATAGTTCCAATTGGAAATGTGTTTTTACATAAACGAAATTGATTATCAAGCCAATGAGCATTCTGAGAGTGTTGAACATATTTAGGTACAAACTTATCTTTAAATTTAGTAATAAAAGTATGCACACTAACTTTTTCCACAATTAGCTCAACACGTCTTCCAATTTTACCATCTTTTAAAGAATACTCAATATTTTTAAATTTTTTTACATCCACTAATTGTTTTCCAAATTCATCTAAACTACTTTCATGCATACATTCTCCTAATAATGAAAAGTTACCACATCTATCGCATTCTCCATAAATGCATCCTTTTTAAAAAAAATGAGTTTCCATTTAAAGAGGGATTACAAAACAAACCTGCTATAAAATCTTTGATTCTTTCAGGTGGCATAGTAATACCACAAATGTCCTGCATAATTTGGTTAGCATGAAAAGTGCATCGTATATATCGAAATATATCATAATAATAATGAAATTGTACATGAGTCTTACAACAACAAGAGATTCGTTGCTTATTAATTCTAACATACCAAGGTTTACACTTTTCAAATGATCTTTGACTTATGCTAATATTCAATGGTAAGATTGAAGCATCTAAATTTTTTTTATATAATTCAGTTTGAGTCATATCTAAGAGATGCTTTGGATGAGGTTCACGAATTTTGGAACCCACCCTTAATTTTAAGACATCTCTAATGTTAGGTGATACTCTTGTATTATCATACCAAAATTTTTCGATTAAAGATTTAATTTCATTAGTTAATTTCATGTCTGATCTTGGGAGTCTACCACTAAAACTCCAACATTGATTAATAGGATCTTTTTCAATACTTTCTCTTCTTTTAGCAGCTCTTATCAAAGTTCTAGGATTTAAGTTTATACATTTACTAATCTTAGCATTCTTTTATTTGAAGCTGTTTTATCAACTAGAGTAGTTGTTATTGCACGGCGAGACGCATTCTTATCTTTTGATCGACTTTTCTTACCAATAACATCAATAGCATTAGCAACACTAGATATGACTTGTTCTACTGAATCATCTTTCTTTTTTGGTTTTACAAAACACCTAATTTTTTCATCACTTTTCTCATTTTAAACATTCTCATCAATTGCACCATGAGTTGACATTGGAATCCTAATTTCTTTCTATAAAAAAACATTTTATATATTTTATTTCCATAATTTCTAATTTGTCTTGAAGAAACTTTACCACGAAGGTTATTTAACACATTTGTTTCAATTGTTAAAAAAACATTTTCACCTTCATCCATAGATGGAGTTTCATTTTCATTCACACAAGGGGTTTCATTTTCATTTTCAAATGTAAAAGGGATTTCATTCTCATTTTCATCAATATTAGGGATTTCATTCTCATTTACATTCTCATAAGATATAATTTCATCATTTTCTTGTTTATGTATTGTTTCAACCCTAGTATTATTAATCTCATCAATTGTGTATCCAGCTTCTTCTAAACAAGCAATATCAATATTATAAAAACTTGGGTTTGAAGACATACCTGGATAGATTGTTTGAATAGGCACATTTTCCATATCATTGGGAGGTGGATTTG
This sequence comes from Sequoia sempervirens, assembly GCA_007258455.2. Lineage (NCBI taxonomy): Eukaryota > Viridiplantae > Streptophyta > Pinopsida > Cupressales > Cupressaceae > Sequoia > Sequoia sempervirens. The sequence continues at coordinate 327,833,498 of VDFB02373365.1, read as the reverse complement.
AAGACACACCCGAAGTTATTTGCATATCATTCAAAGTTGAAGTTGAAGGCACATTTGGGTTTGTCTCCATAGTTGCATTTTCTTCCATATTCACCATCTCCACATTTGCATCATCTACATTGATTTCATCATTCATGGCTTCCTCTTCGACATTCTTAGAACTAGATGCTTCCAAATCTTTCATTTGATGAATCCTTTGTCTCCTTTCCCTTTGTCTTTTTGCCTCCTTATCTTTATTTGCTTGAATTTCTTCGGGTGTCATTACCTTCCTACATCTTTTTCTTTGTCTTTTCTTATCACCCATGGTTACCAAACCCTCTTTGATGACAAAAACAATAATTCAAGAAACCTATTTAAAAATTGCCACCTCCTTCAAATATTCAAATAAAACTATGTACTATGAAGATTATTTTTTCTATAAACTCTGAAGTACAAAATCATCATGAGTACATCCAAAAATTCACTTTTTCCAAATCTTCTTGTAAAAAGTTCTTGCACTTGATTCCACTTCAGAAAATTTAACTTGCACTTTTACTCTTCCAACAATTTGAATAGAATATGCCCTGCACAAGACAAATTTGCAATAAAAAACACAAAAAATGACACTTTCGGTTCGTACTGCAGAAAAAGAATGTTGCAGGAAAATCGTGTTTTAACAGTATTTTTCAAATTAGGAAAAAATGGCTATTATACAAACGCGTACACGTTATATTTTTAAAACGCGTACGCGTTGCTTTCTGCCAACGGGCAAAACATAACATGTATGCGTTATGAAACGCGTACGCGTTTCATTTAAATAACACGTACGCATTTCTATAACACATACGCGTTATTTAAAAGTTGATCTCCCAAACCAAATCTAGCCCCGGTTTTAGGCTTGGGAAAGGCTTGGCAATCCGAGCCTTAGCTTTTGACCTACAACTAAAAAACTAAGGCAAACTGAAAAAAATGTCCAACTTTGACAACATAGATGATGAACTTTTTTTCTGAATTAGTCTATAAAATTAAAACCCATTAGAGAACACAATGTCTACTTTCTAGATATATAATTTTTGTTAAAATTGGATTAAGTTTGTTATTTTTAAATTAATTTCTAAGCAAACTAGGCCTTAAACTTGAAAGATCAGGTTTTTTTGGTTTTTTAATAACTTTGTATTGGTTAAGTTTCTTGTAAAAAAAATTATATGGTCCCAAACTTCAGACAATTCTCTACACAATGAAAAAAAAAGAGTCAAAAAATGTTTTGTTTAGGTCCAATTATGTTGTCCGTACACGTTGATTTGAAAAAACATCAATTAAGGCCAATAAAAAATTAATTAAAAAAAATATATTCAACCAAAAATTACAAAAAAAAATCCAGCCCAAACTTCATGTTGTTAGCTCTCTTTTCCTAAAAGGAATTAGCAAAATAATTTCATTTGGGTCAAAAAGTGTTGTCCGTACACCTGCTTGGTATGGTTAAAAAATAGGGACTTTTAAAAAGTGGTTTTTATAGATCTTTATCAAAATTTAATTTCTATAAACTCGGTATTTTAATAATTTACATATTTGGAAACTAGATTCAAAATTATAAATTTTATATTCCTGACTTTTTTTAAGATTCATTGTGGAAGTGCCTCAAATTTTTAATCCAAGTGTGACAAATTCCGAAAAACAGCAAAAACATTTCCACTTTTTGAGTTTTTTGTGTACCCAACTTCTTGCATCAACCCTTTCAGTAAATGCCATTACAAGTAAATCTCATTACAATGCCTTAGGTACTTTGTTCTCACAGATATTTTACAATGTCACTCATACATTCGAGATTCTCTTATAATGTCTACATCATAGGTTCTCATTTAGAGGTTAACTTCAAATCAGAAACTTGATATTCCCTCACAAAGCTTCACACACTCTTTTATAATGGCTTGAAATCAAAATTGAGATTTTTCAAGATCATCAAAATAAGGATGTTGCATTGCCTTTTTGGTTGAGATTCTCTTCGATGGCTCCATAATCAGCATTTTCTTCAAGGAGAGACCAATCAATTTTTACTAGTTTAGTTATAGATAGGTAAAGTAAAAGAATAAAAGGAAACAACTCATGTCCAAAATGGAAATGAAATGAAAATAGATGGAAGGCACTTATAGATAGGCATGGCAGTCTGTCAACTTAGTCACTCCCGCTCATACATCTTCACTACGAGTTCCAAGATACCTATTGCACACAACACCTCTCATGAATCTAGAATATCTTGAAATTCGAGATGCTCCTATAATGTCTACATCATAGGTGCTCATGATAAGGTTAAATTCAAATGAATAACTTAAAATTCCCTCACCAAGCTTTGCACACACTTTTGTAATGGCTTAAAATCATAATTGAGATTTGGATTCATAATCAAAATAGGGATGTTGCTTTGCTTTTATGCCTGAGATTCTCTTTGATGGTTCATAAATATGCATTTTTTGCAAGGGGACACCATTCAATGTTTACTGAGTTACTTACAAATACACAATGTAAAATAATGCATGATAGCATTGGCATCAAACAAATTAACATGGATACAAGTATAAATTAATAAGAACCATTGTGCATATACTTACAAATTAATCCAATGAACCATCTGGATATGCTCTACTCTTTATTGTGTCAATTATTCTGCATGGTCAAACTCACGGACCTTCCACAAGGTCTTGCTCAAAGGTCTACCCCCATATTTTCTCAAACGAACATTGGATTCCACAACAAGGTTTGAGTAATGAAGAATCTTACGATGCATGCCAAAGTCCTCAAACAGCCAATGTTTAACACTCTTATGTGGGTACCTTCTAAGCCACGTTCCAATAACAACAACTAAGGTTGTAGGGTATTCAATGTTTTCTCTTTCTATAACTGGTGCTTCCAATTTATTTTTGGCCTCAACACAATGACACAAGTAATAGTCCATTCCCTCTTTGTTTTCTTCATCTGCAATAACTGCATAAACATGCCCTGCATTGATATGTGCATAAAATCACTTGAAATTAGTCAAAATTATGAATACAGTACAAAGTAAGATAACAATATGGAATTTCAAAAACTAAGCAAGTAGATATATTACCTAGTTGAACTATATCTGATACGTAGTCAAAGTTGACCGATGTTTCCATCTGTGTTAATTCCAATGCCATCAGAGGGTGATATGTGTGAAGTGGGGTAAGATAACTTGTCAACCATTTGTCAAACCACACCCCTAACTCACAATCATTCTAGGATTGCATTGTACATGATGAACAAAAGCATGCCATCTTACATGTATCGATACTCCATGAACCTACATCTGAGCTAAGGAAAAAGTGTAGCTCACTCGATCCTGTTAGTGTACAAAAGTCCTCATATGGTGCAATGTTAGTATCATCCATCAACCAAAAAAATCTATGAACTGAAGATGTACCTTCATTACCTAGACCCATCGAAGCATTACACCACTCGACGATTGAACTTGCATCTGTCAACTTTGCACTGTCTTTATACTTTAACTCTTCTCATGCTAATGCTCTTTTCATGCATGCTCCTGCACCATCATGCTCCCCCTTTCCATGCCCAACCTCATATAAGTTCCACATATGTTGAACACTTGTAGTGAGATGCATCCTACACAACCAGTAGAACATGCGTGTGTTCATAGAAGTTCCACATATGAGGCAAATCACTATAGAACATCTAGAAGCAACCTTGCATGAACTCTAGAGAATGTGTGAAATCATCACTAATATAAAAGTGATACTCCCTCAATACCTTCCTTTGGTCCTCTGTACTATTAGCTGCATGAATGAATGCTATGTGCACAAATATCAAAACCTGTGTGGAGTTGTAATACTATGACTGCACCTCACACTGTGGTTGTAGACTGTAGTTCTTTGCAAAGTCAACCACTGATACTATGCTTCCAATTGGAAAGGTGTCCTTGCATAGCTTGAATTGTGTTTCCATCCATTGGGCTCTATGGGTATGCCTTGCAAACTCATACACTAGATTCTCATGAAACATGGACATAAACTGATACACTGGAATCTTCTCAATAACCAAATCACACCTTTTTGCTTGACATCCATCTTTTGTAGTGTATGCCACTTTTTTATACTTCCCAAAGTCTACTAGTTTATGCCCCACCTCATTTGTGCTTTCCATATGTTGACATACTTGCATTCATTGCAAGCCACCGCAATGCTCGCATGAACCATCCAAGCATGTTCTCCTATAGAATATTTGGCCATCCTCTATTTGACATAAAAATATTTATAAGAACTCTCTTGAATATTTTGGTGGGGCTTCTATGCCACAATCCTACAAAACATCATTAGTATGAAAATCTAAACATATAGAATGATAAACATCATAATGGTTAGCAAATTCAATATGTAGTCTACAACAACAAGTAATGTGTGTGTGATTTATCTTGACATAAAAAGGTTTAAGCATTTCAAAGAATCTTTGAGAAATACTAATTTGAGGATAATCATTTTGAAATTTATGAAAAAATTGGGTTTGAGTCATATCCAAAAAATGCTTTGGATGTGGCTCATGGTTCTGACTATCGATTCTCCTTCTTAAGACATCCCTTTGATTCAGAGATGGCCTTGTATTATTCTTCCAATAATATTCAATTAGTGTTCTCAATGCTTCAACAACTTTTCTATCTTTATGTGGTAGTCTTCTCGAGAATTCCCATAATTCATTTGAATTGGTGCCCTCAATTCTTTTCTGCCTTTGAACGGCTCTTGATAAAGTTTTTCTACTAATTCCCATTTGTTCACTTGTCTTTTTAATGAGACAAGATCTCTTTGTTTGATAGCTTACCAAAGTCAATGTAATGACACGTTAGGTGACATTGCTATCCTTTGAGTGTGAGGTCTTACCCACACTCTCATAAGCATCCATTAGATTCTTCACAGAAGTGTTTTCACTTGATGCATTCGATGTTCTCAACCCAAGAGTCTTCATGATGTTTCTATACTTTAAACACTACATCATTTGAACAAATAGTTGACATCTTTCGGTCTCATTTAGCCTTTCAAAGAACATTTTCCAAATCTTATCAGCATATCTTCTACAAGTGCATTTTGAAATCTTACCTTCCATGTGCTGCAAAATATACTCTTCAATATTAATCAAAAAATTTAGCTTTATACGCAAAATTCTAGGTTGTGTTCTCTTAGGTACATACATCTCCACATTAGGAATTTCATCAATATTTAATTGAGGTGTTCTAAATTGCGTACCTTCAACTAAGGGTGGAATAGAATACATACCTTGAGGTTCACATGGGGATGATGGCATACCTTGTTCATCAAATCCGAGTGATGATGTACTCTCAACTTCAGATGTGCTGGATTGTGTCCAACCATACTCACTTGTGGTAGATGGGGTCCCTCCATATTCACTTATGCTTAATGGTGTCCCTTCATATTCACTTGCGGTAGAGGGTGTGTCTCCAACTATTGTATCCACATCTCCCCTAGAACGACTCTTTCACATTCATGCCCTTTGTGCTACTAATTTCTTTTCTCTTTTTGACAGTTGAGGTTCCTCTTCAACTAGCTTGTTTTCGTCAATTGTTCCTAATTTTTTTTTTTCACAGTATTCCCTCATCCATTTTTTCTCTTTATCTCTGAAGGCTTGGAGCTAATCATCTGTTAGTTTTTCCCTTTTAACAGTTCATTTCTTTGGCATGATGAATACTTTTACCTATGCAAAAAGTGCTAAGTTAAGTCAAATTAACTAATAGTGAAGGGTTGTAAAAGTCTATTAAAGAGGGAGACCAACTGTCACCTCTTTCAAATGTTAGTTTTTGAAGATGAAGTGGTTTTTTTTTTAGTATGATATTGTGAAAGATGGAATCAAGTTCAAGCTAACCCCATTGTAGGGAGATGATAGGGAACAAGACAAAATGGCAAGGATAGTGATGATGGGAAGGAAGGAGTTCCTCAAGCATGGGGAAGATAAACATGGTGAAGGTGCAACTACTTACACAAAGAAAAGAGTTGAGGTAGAAAAAGTAGAAAAAGGAGTAATGTTAGAAAGAAAAAAAGATGGAGAAATAGTGATAAGAGAAAGGGAATCCTTTATATAGGATCTAGACATGTTTGCAAAGAAGGTTGGAGACAAGAAAAGGACCGATTTCAGTCAAAAAAAGGTAGGAACAGGTGTAGGATAGTCTAATACTGTTAAAATAGAGGTATGCAGAACTAATGAAAAGAAATGTGAGGTGAAGAACCTTGGGTCAGAGACCCTAATGCAAGGAAAAGGAAAGATAAGTGGAGACAAGATGGAGAAGAGGTGAGAATGGCCTAGTAAGGTCATGGTGGAAGAGATGGATTGTCAAATGAAAGGGAAAGATGGAAAGCAATAGACTGATGAGAAATAAGATGGAAAAACACATGATGAGAAGGTCTCAGAGGAAAAGGGAAAGAAGGAAAAGGTAAAAGAGTGTGGATGGATCGAGGAAAGAAATGAAGGGCTTGTCAATAATAAAGAAATTATGATAGGGGCAATGTTGTGTCCCCTGCAGATAAAGAGAGACGAGTGGAAAAGCATTGTAGAAAGAATGACATTTAAATTAGAAGATACATAGGTAAATGGAGATTTGATTCAAAGTCTAGATGCAAAGAACCCATGTAGGGGGAAACAAAAAGAAGACAAGAAAAAAAATTTGATACAGGTCATAAAAATGGAAGTTGCAAAGAGCCTAGATAAAAGGCCAGTGGAAGAATGTATGATAGTTGAGGATAAAGATAAATGCATGGAAATCATGGTAGATGTAGTAAGTGGTCCAATAAAGGGACAAGAAGATAAAGAGCCTGAAAATAAATTTTTGGAAAAAAGTTCAGTGGAGGATAAGAGATCAGAGCATGTGATGCATCAAGTGGAATGGAAAAAAGAAAAGGAAAGGAAAGGTCTGAGATAGAGTTTGTAGAAGGTGTAGACACCATAAAAGGTGAAATTGAAAATTCAAAGTGTTTGAATGACTCAAAGATGGAAGAGGCTAAGGAAGAGAGGTTGATAAAGGTTGGCCAAGTGAAGGCTAGAGGAAAGGTGAGAGTGGGATCTCCAAATGAAATGGAGAAGAAAGAAAAAGATGAGGCTAGGATAGTGGATGGTTCTAGATGGGTAAGAGTATTGATGTGGAAATTGTATGCAGCTGTGGCAATGGTTCCTAGATGGGAGAACCTGAAGCAGATGATGAAGAGGATGGATAAGAGGAAAAGAGTGAAGGGAGTGCTTTATTACTTCCTTGTTTTGATGATCATGTTGATGGAGGTGAAGCCAAGGGTGAAAATAAAAGAAGGACAAAGAGTGGACTATTTGGAAGTAAGTGACACCATGGAACAAGTTAGGAGCAATTGGATGCAACCATGGATGATACGACAAAGTAGGAAGGTGCAGGTTCAAGGTGATCAGTCGAGAGAGGAATTTTTTTGCAAGGGAAAGACCAAGCCTAAGGTGAAGATGAAGGCAAGAGGGAGCAATGGCAGGAATAAGGAGGAGCATCAGGGATTTGTTGCAGGTCAAGTTGTTGTAGAATTCCAAGAGACTTGGAAAGTTTTCATGGCCGGATGTATGGTGCAGGAGTACCAAGGACAACTAGGACCATTAGGTGGTCAAGTGATGATTTTTTTCATTGTAATCATGAGTGTGATGTAATAAGGTCTCAAAAGACCATTAGGAAGTGTTTTGAGTCATGTTAGGTTGATAGGTTTATGAAGTTGCCATGTCTTGGAAAATGTTGTCAATATGATGGAATGAAGCCTTCAATGGCATAAACATGAAAATACCTATAAGATGGAAATTTAAAGGTAAAATTAGTGTGATGAGGCTATCATAAGGCCATTAGAATAGGTTGAAAGTCAGATTTAGTGTCAAAAAGTGAAAAAATTGCAACAAAAAAAAAAAATGCAAAGGTGCACTAAAAAGGGAATTAAAAAGTCAAGTTGGTAAAGGGAAGTTGTAAGGTGGTTTTAGGCGGTTGTAGAGTTTGGATTGCCTTTAAAAAAGGCCATGTAAAAATTGGAGGGAGGTTGGCATGACTCCATTTGAAAATTTCAATGAAATCTTTTGTTGTTTCCACGTTTTTCCCTATTTTTCTAAACTTTGTTGGCAATAAACAGCCCGTACAGTGAATATTGTGGCATGAAATTAATTGGGAATGATAGTGGAGTGATTCTACTATGATTTCCATCAGATTGTAGGCTTAACCATTTAGCTTTGTAGGTTTTAGAGTAGATTTTCAAAGACTACCTGTGTAACTCAGAAATTAAGGGTTTGAGAGCGTACAAAGAATGCAAGCTTGATCCAGTCCACCTTCTGTAGTTATTGTAACTTGGTGGAATGGATCATAATAGGTAGGGTTAAATGTTTGGGGGTCTATTTTGTGTAGGTGTGTTCATTTGAGTGAGTAGGAGTGATGCCTAGGGCTGGAAAAGTCAATTTCCATATGAATTTGAAGGCTAGATGGTGGGGTTTGTCAAAATGACAAAGAACTTGTTGATCTAATGAACTTTAAGTTTTTGTAGGGTATTTGGAAGGTGTTTGATGCTTTGTGGGGGTCTGGAAATGCTTGGGAATATGAATTTCAATAAACCCTTGGGTTTTAGCATGTAAAAGGAGGGTTTGCTGAGACAACACTTTAGAATGTTTGTGTCTGGGAACTAACCATGGATTTTGTTGTTTTAGAGCATGTCAAATGATTTTCCATTGGTTTGGAGTAAAAACAGAGTCTTTAAGAGGGACCTCCTTTGCAAAATGGGACTAATCTAGTAGCCTTTGGGTAGGGTAACCTATCGAAACTACATACTGTTGCAAGGGAACCTTATGTGATTTGTTGGGAATTATACTTGTGGTCTGAGTGGATGCTAAATGGATGATGTGTTTGACCTTTTATGGCCTCTTCTAAAAGATAGGTCCATTTGATGAATTTTGAGACCTAGAAAGCAAAGGATATTGTTTTGGGCAGTTTGGGAGAATAAAGTTTTGAAGGTTGTTTCTTTGCATGCATTTGATCAAATTGGTTTGGTTGTTGTGTTGCTCCACCTTGTCTACATCAGTATTTGATATGTTGAATAACTCTGAAATGGGTGCTTGAATCCATGCTTTATTTCTCAGATGTTTTGGAAAGATTTAGACAAAAGGATGAAAAAGAAATTCAATTTTGTTAAATTTAACAAAATTCCTCAAAGATATGTGGTTTAAAAATGTAATAGGAAATTATATTGTGTAATTTAAAATTTCCATTGACAACCTAAGGTTGTAACATGAAAAACAAACAATTTGATCAACATGGAATGAGCAAAAAAAATAAAAAATGAAAGTAAGCCCTAATAGAATGAAAGAAAAGGTAAAAAGACTTCACATACCTAAAAAAAAAAAGTTTCAAATGGAGGAGTTCTACCCAATTATGTAGCCTTTGCTTCTTCTTTCCTCAAATTCCTCAAAAATTTGACTTTTTCAAAAGCTTGTTCCCCTCCAAAATTCAATTGTATATCAGTTATCACTGTAATTCAAACTGGAATTCATATTATATGCCTTTCATCATGAAAACTCTTCTATTTCATGCCAAGGTGATGGAAATATCATGAAAAAGGTGGTGGAATCTAAAAATCATGCATGCACACATCACTCAATCACCAAAAAGCTACTTTTTGTTAAAGCATGCATAGAACCAAGAGAATATGTAGAATGTGGGCCAACATTACAAGTATATTGTGTTTTCTTACCATTTTTAGTGCAATACATAATGTGCTCGCGTTATAATGCGAGCGTGTTATTTCTCAATAAATGGCCATCTCTCTATTTATTAATAATGCACTCGCATTATAATAAAATTATTTTTTTAAAAGATTTATAGCATAGACCCACTCCCACCCTATCTCCCATAATCTTTCACTCTCTCCCACCCTACTCCCACTTAACCACTCTCTCCAACTCTATCCCACCCTCTCCCAT
>VDFB02373365.1:327791897-327823435 GCA_007258455.2 Sequoia sempervirens | reverse complement strand
CCCTCTCCCACTCTCCCACTTTCTCTCACACTCTCTCACTCTCTCCCACACTCTCCCACTCTCTCTCCCACCCTCCCACCCTCCCACACTCTCTCACCCTCTCTCTCATAAGAATAAATACATGCATATAGGCATACATACATGACACACCAGCATACATATACATACAAACATATGAACAAACATTCAAAAAAGTGGCATTTAAATAAAGGAAGAAATAATGCGAGCACATTATGTGTTGCTAGATATGTTCCTCGAAGAAGCCAAAAATGTCAAAACCAATACATAACGTGAGCACGTTATAACACACTCACATTATAACACGCTCACATTATAACCCGTTATATTTTTCTTTGGGAATCCTCAAGCCTTAGCTTTGGTATTTTCCTTGGAATACCAACCCAAAGGCTTGGAGGGCATTCCCAATGACCAATGATGTGTTTTTTTGTAATTTCTACAATTTTTCACATAATCGGGTTCGTGCTCACTGTCAAGATTGCATCTCGTTCAATATCGAAAAAATTGAACACATGGGTAATGTTAAGTTCTCTCTTAGCTTTCCATGATTTAATTTTTTTCTAATTTTCCTCGACAATGCTGGGTCTTTCTAATTAATTTCTTTTGTTTGTATGTCTTTTTTTTTGTCCAAAGTAGTGTTTGGTTTTTCATTATAAATTCTCAACCGCTCATCAAAATTTCAAATAAATTACATTTTTAGAAACTAGACTCCATTCTAAAAAAAATTTTAAAAAAATCTATTACTTCTCTCCAAAAATTTGTAGGTGGAGCATAGCCAAAATTCTGCTTTTTAGGAAATGCCCACTTAGAAAATTAGTAAAAAATCAAATATTCATTAAAAAATTATCAGAAAAATTGTGCATCAACTAGATGTTGTTAGCTAACTTCTGACCATAGCGATTTTAAAAATACTAAAAAAAAGTTCATCGTGCTCAGGTCATACAAGAGTTGCTATGTTATGGTTTTTGACAAAAACAACACCAATTTGTGTACATCCCTCTTTTGAACCCCTTAATATCAACCATTTTCAAAATAAATTAGTAGTTTAGAAAGTAGACTCAGAGCACTTCAATCCTTGTTTGTGTTGCATCTCAAAATTTTGAGTGTAACTATCCTCAATTTCACGTCCAAGGTCAACATTTCCTGATTTCAGAAAAATAGTGGCCACTTAAGCTCCCTTTTTGGGAACCATCTTGGTGCACTTACCCATCCAATAAAATTTCAGCAACATAATGACATGTAAATTAACATTTCAAGAATGAGAAACATGAAGAATAGAAGAAAGATAGAGAGAAGAGAAACATGTAAATTCTAAGTTCTTCATGCATTTGTAAGGTTTTTGTCCCCAATTAGAGATAGTTTTTTATCCTTATTTTTTCACCTTCGTAACTATTAAATTTTCATGCTTTTCAAAATGACATCATTAAGTCATCTAAATTTTATTTTGATCTTCCAAGTTTTTGATGGAGTCTCCTTATTGCCTCAAATTGGTCAAAAATAAATAAAAATGGATCATGTATTGTTATTTATAAGTGTTCCTAGTCATCTTTAAGTGTCAAATTTTCTATAAAGTAAAATAGTTAATTTATGGGTGTATTCAAAAGTATTTTGTAGCCAAGTTTGATTTATTGAAAGCATCATGATTTTTTTTAGATTGAGTAGATATTTTCTTGTTAATATGGCATACATTTAGGTGAGAGACAAGTGTTTCCAATTTACATTGACAAGTATATCATCTAAAGGTATGTATTAGCATATTGATTTCTCTTATAGAATGTGGTTTCATAAATAAGTGATTTTTTCTAAAAATTTGATGAAAATCTCTAAGCGACTCTCTATGATGTTCAAATATATTGGTTCTAAGATAGTTTAATTCTAAGTGTAAATTTTAGCATCATAAATTATCACACTTGGCAATTTCACATCATATTGACATCTTATTTTTCATATATACAATTAATTATATTCATAATTTGATCATTTTGGGTCTAGATTGGGAAAATACATTTAATTCCCCTCCATCCCTAATTTTTGGGGCCAAAAACACCTAGACACAAGTGAGGCTGCCATAGTAAAGGCATGCTTTTTAAATATTTATCAATTTAGATAAAATTTACTTTTTTTTTAATATTACATTGCTTCATTCATGACAAATATTAGTGTGTCTTTGATTTTAGAGTATTTTCTTAAATTTTATTATTACTTGTTAGCATACTATTCAACAGTTTTTGTGGCATGTTAACTAGATCACTATAGCATTTAATTATATTATATTATAGTTTCACTTAGTTTAACATGTGTACACTTAGTCAAAATGTAGAGTTTAATTAAATAGTTATATTTAATTTTTAGTTAGATCACACCACTTATTTACATATATCAATTAGATCATTGTTGTATTTATTAAATATTCATAATAAGATTGTTTAATAGATCACATGTATTCAATTTGTTATATATGGAAATATAATGCATGTTATTAAATAAAAAAATCACATGTAGTACTAAAAGTATTTATGTAAGAAATATATTAAAAAAAATATAATATGCTCATACATATATCATGGTACTCATATACATCCTCATATCACCACGATAAAAAATGTAGTGTATCATACAAAAATTGTATCATCGTCTTAGGGGCCTATTGCTACTGAACTTCTCAGGGCCTAATAGTGGTGGTCGACATGAGACTGTAGATTGTGAGTGGCTCCTAGAGCTACTTTGTGTCAATACTACCTCGATCTTACCTCTAAGCTCAAAATTAGCTCAACCAATGATGTATGTTATTGTTGGAACCAATCTCTCTTGGCCCGTACCCTACCAAACTCCTCCTGTCAGAATTCTTGCATCTTAGTATTGGAAGGAGCTCGAGCTCTCTCAACTCTCCTATCCTTATGTGTAACTCTCAATTGTGTTATAAGATCAAAAACCTTTGCATGATGCCCTACACTTTGTTGTCGCATATGCTTATCTCGTACTGGCTAGCGTAGCTACATGTCGAGAATCATTTCCACCATCACTCAACCAATAAATTCGATCCAATCTTGGGCACCAAATACAAAAAGAGAAAAACATAAAATAATATTGAATAGAAAAATCGTAAATAAAATTTAAATATAGCATCTAGTAAATTATAAATAAAGGTAATAAAATAGAATATCATATTACCTAGATAACTGACCCGCTAGTGGAGATCTATGTAATTGACTATTATGGTCATATCTAAACTCTCTCCTAAGGTTGGGAACATGGTATATTATTCTATACTCATCTCTCCATTCTTGTAGGTGTGTATTCTATTAGGTCTTGGTATGTGCATGATCATCATGGAAAAAATAGGCCCTTAAGTGGCAATGAAATTTAGAAAAATCAGAGCTAGGAAACTTGATGTAATTTTTTTAATAAGTTAACTATATTATTTCAAAAATATGTAAGAATAGAATCTATAACAAATTGAATGTAGTTTCTAAACTACTAGGTTTATTTAAAAAATAAATCTATTTGGTGAAAATTTGAAATTTCAATGCAACAACACTTAAATTTCAGGGAAAAAATAAGTAGCTATTTATCTAACACCCCTAACCGTGCAATAAAATGATAATATTTTTTTATAATATTTTAGATATAAGTAGAGGACTCATGTCTTGATGTGATGCATATTTTTTTGTAACTTTTTCCAAGTAAATAATTAATTATTAATTTTTTATTACAACTTTTAAAAACTATAAAATCTCATATGTTTGACCACCTTAACTTGGGGGTTAGGCCACAATAGTGGTTTACAATTTTTTTGAGGAAGGAAATTTGATTTTTTTGTGTTTCCACAATGACAAGGGGTTCAGTCGAACTATATGGTTTGGATGAACTAGTTTAAGTGTTTGACCAAACCCATAAACATATGAATAAAAAATAGGACCTTTATAAAAATGGGCCTCATTCATGGTGGATATGACACCAACAAAGAAAGCTAGGGAGCACGGTGATAATGATGTGAAAATTTCATACCTAGAGCTATGAAGTAGAATTAATATATTTTATATCTTAAAATATTAATATAATTAGGTGCTTCTTACTATTTTGTATCACCTTAGATAGTTTAGAAATTCAACTTAAAATCTAAATCCTTGTTAAAAGAGGTAGTGTTGAGTTGTGTACATGTCCCAACTTAGATAGTTTATAAATTATACAATTCTAAAATGATAACTTAGGGTGCATACAATGGAAATTTGGATAAAATTATTCATATTTTTCCTTTGAGTCTTATGACATTACTCCAAAAATGGTTGGTTCTAAATGTATGAATCGAAGAACAAATTTAGAGGAAAGAAATTAGATTGTTTGAATGAAATGTATAATAAAATAGTTCTATTAAGATTAGAAGGAATGAAGGTATTATTAAATTTTCTATTTTACAACTCAAAAGGGAATAAAGAAAAGGGTGTGCCTTGTTTGTTGTTAATTTTTATTTAGTAAAAGTGAATGAGAACCATTCAAATGAAAATAAACCTCCATTAAAAAAGTCTTAGGATTTCTTTCCTAGAATGAACTCCTCATGTTTCCTCCTAAATGGGTGTTTTATTTTTTAATAGAGTTCATGCATGAATTAGCCCCTATATCTAGAGATCCCTATCAAACAAACACTTCATATTTGCATGAATTAAAGGATTTCCTAAATGACATTTTAAAGAAAGGATTTATATGTTCTAGTGTCTTGTCATGGGATACTCCAACTATTTTTATGAAAAAGAAAGATAAGACACTTTTCCAAGTTGTCTGATTATGTACATGTTCAATAAATAAACAATTAACATTAATATCCACCACCTAAAATAGATGACTTATTTTACTAATTGACAGGGGTGGCCATATTTTAAAAAACAAGTCTAATATTCAATTACAATTAGTAATGAATAAAGGAGGAATAAATTCATAAAACTACATTTAGAATTAGGTATAGGACATCAAAATTATATGTTTGATGCAATGCATATAAGACACCCATATACAAAATAGTACAAAAGAAAGAGAAAAACTGTAAAAAATGCAATTGTAACCTATACTTGCTTGAGTATTAAAATTTTGAAATTAAACATAAATAATAATAGGATTTATAAATTAAATAAATGAGGCTATTATATAATATCAAAAAATACTATTTTAAATTTTAAATTTATATTTTAATTTTAGGGTAAATACTTTTGGTTGAATTTATGAATTAGAAATAGAAATTTTGAAAGGGCCCAACCCTTTTACAAAGACCAATAAAGAGACAAAAAATGATCAATCATATTGGCATGGAACAACAACAAGAAAAATATAGTTGTAAGTTAGAAAAATAACATCCACTTAGAAATATTCCACCAATAGTGGCAATGTATCTAATAAAGAGGGTTCTTTTCCCAAAAACATTAGTAGATCTATCATTGAACACAACTTGAATCCAAAATTCAAGGAACTATATCTTATTTTCAACCTTATCCTTTTGCATGAATGAACCTAGTTCCTTTGTAATGGAGTTTCCATCTTTAGTTTCTAAACTTGAGACCAAAGGGTTCCTATAATCTTCTAAACTTTAACCTTCTTCATATTTTTAAATTATTAGAAAGAATACGAAGAGGTGAATGTTGCAATTCAAGAGAATGGTAGAGGCAATGAACTCTAACTAATCCATCTGTAACATGATTCTTGTCTCTACCAATCTCCTCTAAATTTCTCTTGACAAGACCTTTTAAATTAGTCATGTCTACAAGAGGACCAACCACCTCTCAGTTATGCTCAAAGGGAGCCTCAACCAAATCCTAAGGTAAACAAGGCTCCATCTCATCCTTATGCATTTTGTTCAACATTGCCTTCCTCTAAAATTCCTACACCCATACAATACATAGCTATGATCTACATATGATAACATGGTGAAAACACAAGAAAATCCTATAGCATGACATGTTGAACCAAATAACCAAATTCAAAAATAATTTAATCTATAAGTATAAATAGTTTGATGGTAGAAACTTTATACATATAAAAATATGATAAATGTGTGATTATTTTTCTTTCCAATCTATAAATTTTTGATGTGCTTGGTTATATAATTGAGATGATTCACTCATAATGTAACATGATCAAAATTTAGTATGTATGAAAGAAATATTTTTGAGACATCAAGCTACCATTCTACATAACTCTAATGGAAATAAGAATATTATTTTATTTTAACTAAAGAAATTGTGTGTAATCTATCTTGAAAATTACTAATTAATTTTGAATTATATACTTATAATTTAAAATAAGAGCATCCTTTTGAACATTGAATAGATAGGTTAATTAATGAAATAAAATATTTTTTTCTAGTAAGAAAAATTTACAAATATATGGAACTCATACATTGATAAATTGACTAAGACAAATTTGTATGAGAATTAAGACCTGCTCGAATAATAATTTATATACCTTCTTTCAATAATTAACATTAGAAATTAATACTTGGCTCATATTGTATAATCACACTAGAAACCAACAATGGAAGATTGAGAGTCTCAACTAAGAATTCCACCTTATAGATAACATTCATATTAGAAGCCAACAACTAAAGACCAAATTTCATAAATAAAGTTCATTTGTTATATATCATTCCTTTGAAGGGTCCACAAGTACCATGAGCATTTTGAAATCCTTCTCCATATAAATGCATCCATTCCAAGACCATTGGGAGGTGGGTATCCCAAGTTCCTTAATTTCTTGTAGGAATTTAATCAAGAGTGGGACATTCTGACTTTGGCATGTAAATTTAAATCTAAATGTGCATCCAAAAAATACAAATTCAATAACTAAATTTAATTCAAAAAGTGTCCCACCATCTATGGCCTTCTATAAACTTCTCGAAGATGTCATTCCCATAAATGATAAATTAGAAGTTAAGTTATGACTTCACCAAAATGACATGAAATTATCTTTCTAATCTATGTCATATTTGCATAAATCCCTCAAATAAATTTTTAACTAATTTTAAACACTCAAACAAATACATATATATCAATATATGGATATGTGCAGGATCATCATGGAAAAAACAGGCCCTTAAGTGGCAAAAAATTCAGAAAATCAGAAGTTAGGTAATCATCCTGATTACGTAAATTTTGAATAAGTTAATGATATTATTTCAAAAAATATGTAAGAATAGAATTTTAGAAAATTGAATCGTAGTTTCTTAAACTACTAGGTTTTTTTAAATCTTATTTGGTGAAAATTTGAAATTTCAATGGAGTAGTACTTAAATTTCAGTGGAAAATAAGAAGTAGGTGTCTATCTAACCACCCAACTACATAATAAAATGATAATATTTTTTATAAAATTTTAGACATAAGTAGAGGACTCCATGTCCAAATGTGATGCATATTTTTCTAATCTTTTTTCCAGCAAATAATTAATTATGAATTTTTTATTACAACTTTTAAAAAATATAAAAACTTGTATGTCTGACCACCTTAACTTGGTCAAAACTTCATGAAATTCAATTTTTATTTTTTTAATCCTATAGTATGTGAAGCATGTAACGCCCCGCCATGCGAACCCCAAAGGAACTAATAACAACAGAACAATTTTTTTTTTTAAAAGAATATAATATACATACTTAAGTATTCTAACATACAATGTATTAAGTTACACGACTAATTCCATTGGGGTACACGGGGTGACATTACTATACTAACCCATAACAACAATAACAAAATAACAATAATTAAACAATTACATAAATCTATTCATTCCCACTTCATCATTTAAATATCCATCAACTATATCCATATTAATAACACATGCACATATGACAATACATGGAATTATAAAGATATAAAGTGTTACATATTTTGATAGACACAACATAACATAACCAACTATAACAAATGATTCCTGAATAAATACATGGCCCAAATAAACATTACATCCAAATGATAGTAAAATACCATTGATTGAACATACATCTCAACAACTACATATAAAATTTACAACAAAGTAATCCCAACACATGTGGGAGATAGTACAACAACAATGAATTATATCCGAAGTATATACATCTATCAGGTATAAATAATTACTGGATCATCCACATCTTCCAAAACCTGCAATAAAAATATATCTGCAACAGAAAGGGAAACCCAACGGGGTGCGAAGCACGTTCCACCCAACCACCCCCGTGCTGAGAGTAGACAAGGAAGGGTCCCCGACCAAGCACATCAACAGTAACACAATACTAACTCCATGAAGACAACTTAACACCAAAAACCACTTAGAAACTCAACAATGACAAATCCAAAGGAACAACAACAAACCACTGATGAACATAACAACCAGTCATAATCACAACATCAATGAAACTCCAGACATAATATTGAAACTCAAGACATAATATCAAATACTACTTCCAACCATGACCAAAGACAATTCAATAAATCACTTCTAGAGGACTTGAGTAAATCAACACAAATAGAATGTTAGACGAGAGTGTCATCGCATGGTTTCACATGGATTATCCTGACAACCTATCACCAGGTGTCGCCTCCATCTCAACATGGATTCTCTAGACAACCAAGTTAAGGTGCCGCCTCCATCTATAGTTCTCCTGACAACCTATCTCAAGGCGCCGCTCCATAGGGTTACTCATGCGGAGTCATTAGCCTTTCGAGAAGACAAGGCAATGACCTTGCCAACCACGGCCTTCTCAGTCCCCTTTAGTCTGTGATAGCACTAACAGGTGGACGAGGCTTCACAATTATCTTGTTAGTGTTTAATTCCCACCCGTGGTTTATTACTTAAGTTATCACTGATTAATCTAACTCTACGTGGGTTACCCTGACAGCCCCTTTGTGCGCTGGCCCCCACTAGAGCCACTCTCTCTAAACACTCAACACAAAATATCCAACACAACATGATTGAATCAACAAGCAAAAACTGAACCAATCAATGGATCAACTGCAAGGCACAACCCTCTCACCCAAAATCATACGTGAAACGTTCACAAATAGTACAGTCCACATGTACATTAACATCACCACTCAAAACCAAAACCCAAGAACAACCATCAAATTACAAGCTCAAATATATAAGCCACAGTATTTCCACCTTTGGAAGTCCTAAACGACAACTTAAGCTCCTAAATCAAGATACATCAACTCTAGGGTTTCCCTCATGCCCAAACCCGAATTAAAGAAAATCAATCTAAAACAAAATAAATAATCTCAATAGTGCATAAAATCATAAATCAATGCAAACCCACTACATGCATAATAAATTTCACCAATTTCATAAATCAATCAATTACACGATAAAAACTCATTTCAAAATAACACAAGTAATTTATTTCAATCTTCTCAACCAAACTATAACCCTATAAACTTATTAAAAAATAACCAATCAATTTTAATTATAATTACAAAACTTATTTCCAATTTTCTAATTAAACTATAATATCACCACTTTTAAAACAAAACAACTTATTTCCTAACCATGACAATATAATTTAGTGTCCAACATACATACATAATTATGTATATATATATATATATATATAAACAAATATTTAAAATTCACTATATAAAAATAATAATAATAATAATTAAATTAAACAATTCATATATTTATATATATAAATATATTAAATAAAATATAACAATTAATAAACATATTACTAAATTAATAAACTATCATACTCTAATTATACAATATATATATATAAATATATATATATATAAACACATACATATATACATATATTAACATTAATATTAATATAATGTTAATAAATATATATATATATATAAAATAAACAGTCAACATCACACATAACCCAGAAAATGCATTTAATGAATTTGAAAGTCATACAACAAAAATTTGAATTATATAAAACAACAAAAAAGAAAAACAAACCAATTGATAAATATTACCGTGCCTTTGAAGAAAGCCCGCACTCACATAAGACATTGAGGGGACTGTTGTACACAGTCCCCACTGGACTGCGCCCAGCAGTCTCGACTGCTGTGCGCAGCCAGTGAAGGCTGCGTACAGCAAGCCTCGGGGTTCGTGGGGTACGGCCTGGGCCGTCCTCCCACCTTCCCCAATAAAAACAAATAAAATAAAATATTTATTTATATCTTGTTTTTATATTTCAGTATATTTATTTTTAAATACATACTTCCGTCCAACACACAGGGACGGAAATTTATTTAAATGAATGAATAAACGTGTTTTTAAATTAAGAATAATAATAATTTCGTTTTCGAAATGAATGCATGACAGTTCGATGCACGAATTTGCTTAACCAAATTTATTTTATAAAATCATTTCACTAAGATAACCAATATATTAATTTATATATATAATTTTTATTTATTTATATTTTGATATATTTTAATTTTGTACTGTACAAGTACGAAATTCAGAGTATCTAAATTTTCACAAGCATATTTTATTCCAAAAGTTTGACAAATGGTAGATTTTTCCAGAACACTTTAAAATTATAATTATATATATATATAATATTATATAGGAATAAATACATATTTTATTCAGTAGAATATATATTTAGTACACAGAGTACAAGAAGCAGCAACTACAAATTTATTTTTTTAAAGAGACAGATTATATAGAAATAATACATGTAGGTAATTTTTTTATTTTATTTTATTTTTATTCTTCAAATCTTATAAATAATAGGGAAAATCAAATTTTCATTCCAAATGCTAAATTCTTCGGGTAAATAAATTCATTCCATCATACAATAATTTTTTATTTCAAATAATAATTTCCTTACTAACTATATTAGAAAATTTCAAAAAGATTTACTGAAGTTTTTTTTTTTTTAACAAAATGGTTCAAGGGTTTCATACGAATGAATTCCAAATCACATAACTTATTTCTATTAATTTTTCAAAGCACATCAAACAGATATTCCAAATCATAGAATTTATTTCTATAAATTTTTTAAAACACATCAAACAGATATTGTTCAAAGTACAACATAATTAATAATAAATAAATAATAATAAATAACAGAAGAAAACATGGAGTCCTTCATCTAAAGAAGAATCCCTTATGTAACCTCTTTTCGAATTCCTCCTGCAGTTCCTTCTCGATCGCCTCCTGCAACTCTCTTTTCGAATCTATCTATCTTCAAATCAATTATTTTTTCCAAAGTTTTTAACAAAAATTCTTTTCTTTTTTTTATATTTTTTTCTTTTTCCAGATCCAAAACAACAGAGCAAAACCTCTGTATGTGAATAATCATCTCATAAAAAAAATAATAAATCAAAAATAAAGATCTATAAAGCTCTTATGCTTTCTTTTCTCAAAAAGCCTCCCTCCTATTGGTCCTTTTCCAGCTTTTAAAAGTACAACTTATCTATAATTTTAATTAAAATAATTTATTTAATCAAAACATTATCTACACATGATTTGCTAATTTAATATTAATAAAAAAGATATTATTTAATTATCTTCAACAATATTTATTTAATTTAATTATTATCAACAATATTAATTTAAAATAATTATTTACTCTTTTAATAAATTAAATCACTTTTTAATTTATAATATATTTAAATTTAACATTCTACTAACTCACAATTAAATCAAAACAACTAGACAAATTTAATCAATTATCATATAAAATAAGGTTAATTAAATAAACATGAACCATAAATAAAATGAATACTTCAACAATCAAACTACACAATCAACAAGAATGAAAACTTCAGTCACGACACAACAACGTACAACAAGACGACAGACTTGGGACGGGGACACTTCCAAACCTACTCCCTTTTTCAACTTTTTTTACCCGTTGGGTTAATTTATTGCTCGCCCTGTCCTGCCGAAGCAGGTGGAATCGAGACTTAATCCTGCAATCTTGCATCCAAATAAACGTCAAGTAGCACATGTATATATATAATCAAACATCCTATCGTGAGAAGGAATTGCAGTGTAGCAGGGCACTCGTGAAAGAGTGATGCTACACTATCCTCTCACCTGATCTATTCTAACAATTATAATATCAATATCGAGCTAACATTTCTAACCAAATTGATCATAAGATAACATGATATTTAACTACTGCATCAAAACTAGAATTATTAAACCATTGCATTATAAAATAATACTAAATTAAATAACATCACCATAGAATCATCATATAAACATTAATGAAACACTATTTGAATAAACAATAATCCAATCAACACCCAGAGTATCATAAATCATACCAATAATGTCACATGTAACAATTAACTAAACTACGCATCCGCACACACCAAGTCGGTGAATGAATCACCAACACAAATCAGTATCATGCTAACACATAAGAGAAACCAATAGTAGCAAATAGTATCAGAAATATGGGGGTATTACAAAGCATAGGATGTGATGCATGTTTTGGGTTCTAAAAATGTGATACCCTTTGAAAGCTATAGATGTTTTTCAATTAGCCTATCAATCAGGACTTTAGTCGTAATTCAAATAGAAAATAAATAATAATTATTTATTAAATTCAAAGTAAAGGATAATTTATATTGGTGGAAAGCTGAAAATCTCCTTTAAAACCCCTTTTCATTTCATCAATTTTGGGTTAAAAAAATTCATCAGCCACATACCCTACAAATACCCATCATATTGCCACTTTTTGGCCCATCATGATCTTGCACATACCCATATACTTCATTTATAAATTCTTGGAATATATCTTGATACATCACAATTAAATTCTTAGACATCATGCATAATATTTTTGATGTATTCACAAATCCACCTAGGGTCTCATAAAACTTGAGTAGGTCAATACCAATATGCATATCTAATGGTGGGGTAAATGGAGGGGGATTAGGAGTAAGTTCATATATATATATATATATAAATTATTTTGCAGTCCAATATATTGGTTGGAGAGATTGCATTTGAATAGGAGTGAAGATAAGGTCTATTAAAATATGACTCACCATCTTCTCTATTCTTCGGATTTTAGAGTTTATCAAAATATCCTTTGTCGATCTCAACCAATTTTTGCTTCAACTTTCAAATCTTCCACACAATCCTCCCTGAATTATTCAATATGTAAAACATAATTATGAGGAAGATACAAATAATCCTTGACATAGCTTTTTGTATCAAAGGATAATATGGTTCTATAATTTTAAAGTACTTCCAATTTTGAAATTTAAATATAATCAATAATCTATTTAATCGAGCAATAATAGTAATTTTAAGGAAAACATAAATTAATTGAATCTTTTTAAGGTCTAGATCATTAGATTCCACTTACTCTAACTTAAATTTAAAAAACAACATTAAAATCCACAAAACAAATTTCAAAGACATAATAAATTATTACAATATTATTTCAAAATCTAATTGTAATGAACATGTTATAGTAATAAATATTCAAATTTTAAATCTATGAAAATATATAACCAAATGATCCTTAGTTTTCATATATCATTTGTGATGAGAATGTTGAATATTATAATTTCTTAGGCCAATATTTAGGCACTAATTCACCATTGTTAAAATGATCCTTAGTTTATTCATTGTTTTTTTCATTATCATAATTTTTTTCAATTTCTATTAAACCAAACTCAAAATAATGGTATAGATTAAGATTCGTGTCTTTATCCTACATTCAAGTCATGTAATACCCCCATGTTGCTGATACTCTTTGCTACTATTTTTTACTCTTATGTGTTAGTGTGATACTAGTTTGTGATAGTGATTAGTTCACCAACTTGGTGTGTGTAGATGCATAGTTTAGTTGATTGCTACATTTGACATTATTATGATGATTTATGATACTTTGTGTGGTGTTTAGATTATTTGACTATGCAATGGTTTTTCCTTAATATTATATATGTTGATGTTGTGATTCTAGGATGTTTAATTTCATTTCAGTAATACATTGTGATGTGATTAGTTAGTTAGCAATGTTACTTTACATCTAATGTTGTATTTGTTAGTATAGCTTTGGTGAGAGGATAGTGTAGCACCACTCGTCTATGAGTCCCCTACTACGCTGTAATTCCTTCTCATGAAATGATGTTTTCAATTATATATATATGTCTTACTTGACGTTTATTTGTATGTAGGATCTGTAGGAATAAAGTCTTGATTCCACCTGTTTCGACAGGACAAGGCGAGCATTAAATTAACCCAATGGGTACAATGTTGAAAAAGGGAGTTGATTAGGATGTGTCCCCATCCCAAGTCCATCATCTCGTGTGATTTTTGTTGTGTTATGATTGAGGGTTTGTCCTTGTCTTCGTGTAGTTTGATTGTTGATTAATTATTTTATTTTTGGTTAGTGGTTATTTAATTAATCTTTATTTCATAAGATTAATTAATATTGTTTTGTTACTTGATTAATTGTAAGTTAGTTAAATGTTGAATTTAAAATATATTGTAAACTTAAAAGCTATTTAATTAATTAAAAGTGCAAGTAATTAATTTAAATTAATAATGATGATGATAATTATATACTATCTTTTTCCTGATATTAAATTAAAAAAAATCTATAGAGAATATTTTGTGAAAATAATTAATCTTTAATTAAAATTGTGAGATAAGTGTGTGCTTTTAAAAAGAAAGAAAAGAACCAATAATTGAAGAGGATTTTTGAGGTAAAAGATGATGAGTTTTATTTATTTTTATTTAGTTTTATTGTGAGGGAATTTTCATAGGCACAAAGGTTTTTTTGGTTTTGGGGCTATAAAAGAAAAGAAAATTAGCTTTTTGGGTTTTTGGGTAAAAAATTTTTTTTGAAGAAAGGATTGGTTTAGAAGGGAGTTGAAGGTAGGAATTTAAGAAGAAGCTACAAAAGGGATTCTACATCTAACAAAGGATTCTAGGTTTTTTTCTATTCTTTTAATTTATTATTATTTTATTGTTCTATAAACAAAATTTGGTTTGCTATGTATGAAAAATTCATTGAAAGTTCTATGATTTGAAATTTGTTCATATGAAACCCTTGAATCTGCTGTGGAAAACTTTAGTAAATCTTTTGAAGTTCTTCAATATAGTTTAGTAGTAAAATTTATTGTTTGAAATAGAAATCAGTTGTTTGTGGGTTGAATTTGCATACCAAATCTATATTGGGTTTATTGAAAAATCTATTGTTATATTATTGTTCTGAATTTCTTATTAAATATATATATATACTTGTATATATATATATATATAAACAAAATTAGATATACATATAATTGTTATTTTTTTGATTGAGTTATTTAAATGTATATATATAAATCTTGTGTACTGTGTGATTTCATTTTATATGAAAAGAATAAATATTATATTTTGTATTTGACAGTATTGAATCATAAAAATATATATATAGATATATATTTAAATTGGGTATTGGGTTTAATTTCGTTCTGTGAAAAGAATAAATTATATATATAGGTTGCACAGAATTTCATGTACAAGATATTTATGAAGTTGTTAGTTTTGAGGTTGTTTTAATATGAAATCATATTAAAAAAATATATAAAAATTAAAAGTTAAATGAAAATTAAAATGAAAAATAAATAAAATAAAATAAAATAAAAATCTATTTTTATGGTGGTGTGTGGATGGCTGAAGTCATACCACCCACCAGGGTACTACACACAAGCCACAAACTGCACATAGCATCCGGACTGCGCACAACAGTCCAGACTATTATATGCAGTCATGGGGACTGCGGCCTCCCTTTGGGAGGTGCACAGTACCCAACATATGGGCCTTTTTACCTTTGATATTTAATATGCTTTTTTAAAAAAAACACAAATGCTTTTTTATAATTTCATTCAAATTTATAAATATATATATATATATAAATATATATATATTTATATATTTATATATATATATATATTTATTTATTTATATATATTTTGTATATATGTATATACACGTAAATAGTGTATATATGTGTATATATATATAGATATATACATACATACATACATATATATATATATATATATATATATATATATTTGTATGGTGATGATTGTATATGTTGAGGACATAGGTAGATGATATAAATTCAAATGTAGCAATGTTAAAAAAATTGTATAAATTGGTATTATGCTAGTGCAATTGTGAAAATTAAAGATAAATTGTGTTAATTAATTGAATGTTCTTGAGTAATTGATTTGTTTTATTGGCAAAATTTATTGTGTATTGAAATGAGTTGTATAGAGTTGTGTTATGTAAATTGCTTACTCTAGAGACTATTCATTGAGTCTATTGTGGTTTTCTTTTGTTCGGGTTTATGTCTTGTGGGGAAACCTTAGAGTTAGCTTATCCTATTATAGGAACTTAAGTTGTTGTTTAGGACTTTTAGAGTTGGGAATA
Source organism: Sequoia sempervirens (assembly GCA_007258455.2). Lineage (NCBI taxonomy): Eukaryota > Viridiplantae > Streptophyta > Pinopsida > Cupressales > Cupressaceae > Sequoia > Sequoia sempervirens. The sequence continues at coordinate 327,807,046 of VDFB02373365.1, read as the reverse complement.
TTGATGTTGTATTGATTTTGGCCTATTTTAGGCCTATGGTAGTGAATTGTGTTACACATGGATTGTATTGCTTTTAGATGTGTTTCATATGTGTTGGCGAGATGGTTATGCCTCGCAGAGGATCCATTTGATTGGTTCATTATTTCTTGTTGGTACAATCCTTTTGTGTTGGATATTTGTGTTTGAGTGTCTATAGAGAGTGGCTCTAAGTGGGGGTCGGTGCACAAAGGGGTTGTTAGGGTAACCCACATAGAGTTAGAGTAATTAGTGATAACCTAAGTAATTAATTATGGGTGGGGATTTAAACATTAATAAAATAATTGTGATGCATTGTCCACCTGTTAGTGCTATCACAGACTAAAGGGGACTGAGAAGGACATTGTTGGAAAGATCGTTGCCTTGTCTTCACTAAAGGTTAACGATTTTGCATAAGTAACCTTATGGAGCGGCGCCTTGAGATAGGCTATCAGGAGAACCATATATGGAGGTGGCACCTTGAACTAGGTTTTCTGGATAATCCGTGTCTAGATGGAGGTGACACCTTGTGATAGGTTGTTTGGATAATCCATGTTAATCCATGCGATGACACTCTCCTCTAACATTCCATTTGTGTTGTTTTATTGAAGTCCTCTGGAAGTAGTCTATTGGTATTATGACTTGAGTTTTGTTGATGATGTGTTTCATGACTTATTGTTGTAATATTTGAAAAGTGATTTATTCGGAAGTGGTCTATTGTTATGTCTTTTGGTGATTTATCGTTGTTTAGTTTTTAGTGTGGTCTAGTGATATTATGTTATCTTTTCTGGAGTTATTCTTGTGTTCTCTTGATGTGCTTGGTTGGGGATCCTTCCTTGTTTACTCCCAGCATAGGGGTGGTTGGGTGGAATGTGCTTCACACCTTGTTGGGTTCCCTTTGGATGTAGTTGTTCTTTCATTACAGAGTTTTGCAGGTGCAATTGATCCAGTGTCCTTATGTACTAGATGTATGGTTATACTTCAGATGTAATTTATTTATTGTTGTATTGACCCCCACGTATGTTGGGAAGATTATGATGTAATTGGTATATGTGATTATTGAGATGTATTTTCAGACGAATGTATTGTATTATTCATACCATGTAATCATTCATGAACTATCATTGGTAATTACTGATTATGTTGTGATGTATCTTTCAAAAAATATATATACTTTATATCTTTATGATTCATTTATTGTCATGTGTATGTATGGTTTTATTTGGTATATTCACATCTTTCTTGATATCATGAATGAATGTTTAATGGATGTTATGAATGATTGGATTTACATTATTGGTTATATAATATTTCATCTATTACTTTGTTATGGAATTAGTATTGGTAATGTCCTCATGTACCCCAAGGGATTTAGTTGTGAAACTTAGAACATTGTTATGTTGGAATACTTAAGTATGTTTACTATGTTCTTTTAAAAAATATTTTTTTTGCGTCTTTATTTGTTCCTTTGGGGTTTGCGCGGTGGGGCATTACAAGTCATGTTTGATTTTAGATTTATTATCATAAATAGAAGTTGTATAAATTGTTAAATTATATATTTTTTAACATATATAAAATGTATGGTTGGATTAGTGAGATATTTATAACAAGTACAAACAATATGAAGTCAAACTTTATTAGATTTGATTCTTAATAAATTAATTTTAATGATTCAATTTATAGCTTTATGCAATCTATAAGTTTAAATAGTTTGATGGTATCTAAACTTTATAAATATAAAAATATGATAAATGTGTGATTATTTTCCTTCCCAATCTATAATTTGTTGATGTTGTTGGCTATATAATCGGGATGATTCACTCATAATGTAATGATAAAATTCAACCTCATATGAAGGATTTTATATATATCTTCCATTAAATTCATCCTCTTTATGAGATTCTTACAGAATATTGATATTCTAGTGTGAATTCTTAATTTTAGACACATCTTCCATTAAATTTTAGAACTATTTTAGATTATGTTTTAAATTTAAATTTTAGAACTGTTTTAGATTATGTTTTGTGTGCAATCTAGTAATTTGAATGTTTTGAAATTATTAAAAACTATGATAGATGTTGAATGTTTTTTTGTTAATGGTATGAAAATATTATTGATGAGTAGATGAATTATTACAACTATTTTAGATTTGTATTCCCTTTATCTAGATATATTTTTTACCATGGTCTCATTGCTCTTTTAGGTGTACTGTATATATATATATCTAACATGGAAAATGTATATCATGTTCCACCTGAGCTATATTCTTTGTTTGAAAATACCACTAATGAGATTAAAAAATTGAGAGACTCATTAGCATAGGGTGCAAACCCAAGGATATATTTTGAACCATCTATGTCAATATTACATAGTTTAGAAAAACGAAGAGATGAACTTGGGAGGACTAGTTCATATTCTCCAGATAGAGTAGTTGTTATTCTTTCCTACATGCAGGAAGAAGTACAAGGTGATGTTCCCCTTAAACAAATATAGGATAGTGTGACCAAATAAATGATAAAAAATAATTATTTTCCTTTTTATCAAAATGTACATAAGATTAGGGGATACCAGGTCACTAGATGTGTCGATTGTGCTATGGTTGAATTGATCTACCCATGATTTCTCGCAACACATGGTCAATACCCAAACAATGAGCAAATTCCATTATATTTTGTTTAGCAATTGTATGTTGAGGTCCATTTGGGCCTCAAAATTAACTACCTGGACATTCCACCATATGTTGGTCAGGGGTGTGGCAGGATTGCCGATAGGCCCACCTATCATCGAGCAGATAGACCAATCCTAATGTTTTGGGCATTGGTTAGTGAGAGGTCTCCTACTCTCACCCCAACTCTAGCCCCCATAGTAGATGAGGTTTTTGTTGCCTCCCAAAAGGAAGAAATTGACACTATAGGTGACATTGCAACTGCCACCACTAGGATATCTGATGATTGTGTAGGTCAGTATTTGATGTCCATATGTTCCCAATCCATGCCATTTTTAGCACAGTGGACCACCATGGATCCTTTTACAATGGCCTACATCCCTACTCCTACACAACTTGACACACTTATAGGAGATATGGCATGCAGGACTCTACATTGTTTGTTGAGGACTTATTGAAGGCATATTCCCACATTGCATCAAACAATGGGATCAGTATAGAGCATGTCAAAGATCATTTGGCACATGGATTCCATTAAGCTCCAGGATCCCATCACTCTCAGCCGAGCACTAGTACGCATCAGGATCCACCTACAGTTCATTTGGTTGTTGCACAAACTATGCGTTTTACTGATATGTTGATTGGTTCTGGTTCATCATCGTCAATGCCATCTCACCTTCATAGTCCTCTACATTCATCATTTCTAGCATGACATGGGATATATCAGATGGATGCAGATGTTGATTCGTCACTTGACCGTTTCAGAGGACTTAGGTCATCCGATATCAGATGATGTGCATGTATGTGTGCATGTGCATGTTTCAATTCTTTTTTAATTATTTTTAAATTTATGTTTTAACAAGATATTCATGTAAGTTGATATATATGTATATATTGTTACAGGTGGACATACCTCATGTCACTCCTAGCCTTGGTCCAGATCGTGTGTATGATTGACGTGACTCAGATGTGGATGAATCTGCTTCCATTGGACATGTGAGTTTTAAATTTTTATATATGCACGTGTATATATCTACATGCAATATTTATGTATGCATAGATCTAGATAGATATTTAAAAATACAAGTTCATTTAAAAATAACTTTCATTAAATTTATTTAATATAAATTATATGTATTTAACACATTCTATACACAATTTTATTTTTAGGGCTCAACACATCTATCAGAGTAGAACCGTTCTCATTCAGATGGTCGTTCGACCAGGATTCGACATTCATATTAGGCCCTGCACACTAGATTTATGATCTTTATTACATTTATTTTCTTATATGATGATCTTTAGTAATCAATATTTTATTATCTCTTACATTTTCTTATATGATGTATACATACATTTGCTTATTTGTTGATATTTAGTATTTGACATTTGATGATCTCTCGTTTACATTAATTTTATTATATGATATGTACATACATTTTATTATATGATATATACATACATTTTCCTCTTTGCTTATAACATGTGTTATGTTTATACATTGCATCTCTTTACATGTATGTACATGTGTTTTCTTATGGTTACATGTTTACAGATGATATATGTATGAATTTGCTTTAAATATTCAATATACATACATGTTTGTTTATTTGATGATCTCTTACAACTTACATTTCCTTATATTCAATATACATTTGATCTCTAGTATAATTTTAGGAAATCAATGCCACTTTATAATTAAGTTCATTCATGTTGATCACAATAAATATTTTTTTAAAAATTACTTAAGCAACATGAACCATTGATTTGAGAACAAAATATAATCTTTTTGACAAGTAACTTGAAATTTAATTCAAATATAGTTAAGAAAATTCAATTCAAATTATACCTCTATTATACATTTTTAACAAGTAACTTGAAATTCAATTCAAATTATACCTCTATTATACATTTTTGACAAGTAACTTGAAATTCAATTCAAATATAATTAAGAAAATTCAATTCATATTATGCCTCTATTATAAATTTTTGACACTTTAATAAAATTCTAAAATTTCTAGATATGTTGTGCATACCAATGCATTAAATAACAACAAACTCCACAATGAAATAACTTGTTTGTTTACTACTTGATTCATTTAAACTAGGATCTAGTTATTTGATGTATACTAGAATAATTTTTTTCCCATCCCATATGCATATAAATAAAAGCTTATTTTTCATTATTCTAGATATCAAATTGCAAGATTAATTCTCATTTATATCACTTGGAGCACAGATTTTGGAGAAGAGCATTTTGCACATTTATCAAGGAGGAAAATATTGGAGAGACAACTTTTCATTTTTATCAATCAAGGAAAATTTTGGAGGATAATTTAACTAAGTTGGTAGAGGACTTGTTTTGAGTCATATTTAAGTTGAAGAAGAAAATGGGACAACAAAGAAAAAGAAAAAATGCATCTCAACGAAAATTGTCAAAAGAAGAAGAACAAAAGAGGCGTGAACAAAATTTGGAAAATTATCATAAAAATAAACAAGGTACATGCTTGTTTCTTCTCTCTGTCTCTCAAGTGTGTGTTTAGGAATTTTATTAACACCTCAATTTGTTTTTCTTATAAATATATTTCCAATAGTCATCTTGCATAGACATTCCCTATATTCTTTATCATCTACTTCCAATTGCTTTTGTTCCATAGAATTCATAAGTTCAAGAATCTTTGATTTTATTTGTTTTAACTCCACTTAGATAACTCATAGTCTCTCACTTTCTTTGCTTGCATGTAAATTCAAACAACCGGGAATTTCTCAATCTGGAGTCGAGCCAAATCTAGATATTGGATCAAATGAATCTGTTGAAGAACACATGGACCTTGAAGTTAGGGAGGAGACACAAGTTGAAACAATGCTTGTTGGAGAGGGGTCAAGATCACCTCCTTCTACTAGTATGGATGAGCATATAAAACTAGTAGAAACTTCTCTCACTTATAGCATCATGTCTTATCACTTTGTTTGCTTGCAGACATGAACTTCACTTATATAACATCATCTCTCACTTTTGTTTGCAAAATATTTTGTGACACGTAGAAGGGCTCAACAAGCAGGAAGTTCTCATGCTCAAGTCAAGGAAAATCTAGACATTGGATCAAATGAATCTACTCAAGAACACATGGTCCTTCAAGATAGGGAGGAGGCACAAGTTCAAACAATGCATGTTGGAGAGGGGTCAAGATCACTTCCTCCTATTGGTATGGATGAGCATATAAAACTAGCTAAAAAGGTGAGGAAACAAATTTCTCATAGAAATTTAGATCATTACTTGAAATAGATATGGAGAAACTGAAATGTTATGCCAACCAGGCTTATAATAAGAGAAAGAGGTCAATGACTAAATCTATAAATGGAATAATCAATCATCATTTCAATAATCTTGAAACACTTGAAAAAACCCAATTTTTATCACATTTACTTCTTCGTGATGAGCTCAAAGAATCATTACAATGTTTGGGTGTACATTCAACATCAAATAAGAAGAAACACATGGGATTACAAAAGGATATTGTTCAAAATGTTAAAAAGGGTTTAGATTCCATTGGGAAATGATCTCGATCAGTGGATAAGGCCACTACAAGAAGGGTGATGTTGGCATCTATTATACATCAAGATATAGCAAGAAAAAGAAAAATTTCTGCACTTTCAAGGTATGTGCAAGATCATCATGGAAAAAACAGGCCCTTAAGTGGCAAAAAAATTAGAAAAATCAGAGTTGGGAAACTTGACGTAAAAATTTGAATAAGTTATCTATATTATTTCAAAAATATGTAAGAATAGAGTCTATAAAAAATTGAATGTAGTTTCTAAACTACTAGGTTTGTTTAAAAAAATAAATCTATTTGGTGAAAATTTGAAATTTTGAAATGCAGTAGTACTCAAATTTCAGGGAAAAAATAAGTACGTGTGTCTAACCACCCTAACCACAATAAAATGATAATATTTTTTTATAATATTGTAGATATAAGTAGATGACTCATGTCTTGATGTGATGCATATTTTTTGTAATTTTTTTTCCAAGTAAATAATTAATTATGATTTTTTTATTACAACTTTTAAAAAATATAAAGAAATTGTATGTCTGACCACCTTAACTTGGTCAAAACTTCATAAAATTCAATTTTTCTTTTCTTAATCCTATAGTATGCGAAGAAGGGAATGTGATGTATGTTTTGGATTAAAAAAATGTGATACCATTTGAAAGCTATAGATGTTTTTCAATCAGTCTATCAATTAGGACTTTAGTTGTAATTTGAATAGAAAATGAATAATAATTACTTATTAAATTAAAATTAAAGCATAATTTATATTGGTGGAAAGCTAAGAATCTCCTTTAAAAATCCTTTTCATTTCATCAATTTTGGGTAAAAAAAAAATCACCAACCACATACCCATCATATTGCCACTTTTTGGCCCATCATGATCCTACACATACCCTTCAACTAAAATTGGTTATAGTAGAACCACATTAATAAAATATGAGAAAAAGAGAGAGTTTTTGGATGAGAGTTTAGAAGTCAATTGGAAAATTATGTGTAGAGTTCCCCATTTTGACAGGATTGAAGATGTTGTTAGGAACATGGTCTCAGGGTTTTGGCATGATCAGACTCGTCCATCATCAAATACTAGAGATGTTATGAGACACGGGATTGGACCTGGTATTTATGAAAATCATATCAAACATTGGCTAGACATAACACAATTTGAGATGTATATGAACTTTTGTAATGCATATCCTCATATAAAGATTGGGCAAACAATGTTTCAAAGGTTAAAGCCATATTACGTGAAGATAAACAAGTTTTTTGATACTTGTCATATTGAATTTGATCTCTACTATCAGGTGTTTCAAAAGATGAGGGAAGAAAGATGTGGGTTTCAAAATGCACCTCCTAAACAGACAAGTTTGTTCATAAAGTCTATATTATGTGATCATGAAAATGGACCTCAAATTAACTACATAAAAGGAATTTGTGAGACATGTGGAAATTTGGCTAAATTTCCTTCAAGAATTAAGGATACTGACCTAACAACACTCCATCCCTCATCAACCCCCTTTTGGCTTGTACCTTGACTGGGGCAACATCACTCTTTGTCATCCATTTGTGCTTCATCTTCTTCATTTTGCATCATCTTCCTCATCTCCTTCATCACTCTCCCCTTGCATCATCATCCTTATTCCCCTTGCATCATCTCCTCCATTTCGAAAGCCCACATGTGTTCTCTTGAACCCACATGTCCTCTCGAGGGGGCATCCTTCATCCCTAATTTTCATCATCTTTTTCCCTTCCTAATCATTCAAAGGAATGACTAGGGCATCTTTCCCAATATAACCATCTTCTTCTAGGTTCTATGTTTTAATGATCCTTGAAATGATGCTACTTCATAACACCATCTCAAAGAGGGGCAAAATGCAGACATCTAAATTTGGACACTTAATTTATCCAAATTTATCCCCTTTCATCTTATTTTCATCAATTAAGTAATACTGGTATTATTTAATTAATAACTCTAATTCTGCCAAATCCCTAAGGTATTTAATCAATAATACCTTATCTCTTTAATCCTTCTTTCATCAAATGAATTAATAAAATAGGACATTTATTTAATTCCTCACGTGTCGCATCCTCCATCTTTTATTATCTAATCTTAATCCTTCTTCTAATCTCATCATTAGGATGTGCACATGCCTAATCCTTGATTAGGAGGTGTAACATCCTCCAACTTTTGCAAGTTGGCCTCTAATCTTTCTTAGCCACCTAACCTTCCTCTAACCCCTCATCAACTTGTCTAATCACCCCCTTTAGTCAACTCTTCCCATCCCCCAAGGAATTTTTAATTCCTGTGTATTCCCAAATTCCTTTGGAATTTTTAATTCCACTCTCATCTTTCAAGAATATTAAATTCCTTTTCTCTTCCCCATGTCCTTTATGGCATGTGTCCTTAATCAACCTTATTAAAGGCCTCCGGGCAAGGCACTCCACTTGTGTGAATTTTTAATTCAACTTTTAATCCCCAATGCACTCAAAAAAAAATTTAATTCACTTCTTCCCACATGTCCTCTCTTCATTCTTTATTCTTTCCCATCTCCCCATGAGGATATTTGAGGAATTTTTAATTCCCCACATGTCCTCTCACCCACATGGGGACAAGGACCTCCTTTATGAGGAGATCTTGTCCAATCCCAAGGTACTTTGTACCCCCCCTCCATGTCATGTACTACCCTTCCACCTCATGTCCACTTCACCTTTTAGGGCTATATCACATGCCACATGTCAAGATGTGAGGGCTTGTGAGTTCTCAACTCACCTGGCCCCTACATCTTGGTCATTGGTGGCTTCAATCTCTGTATCCATTTTCCTAAGGAATTTATCCAAAGAATTCCTATAAATACCCCCTCTTTTCTCTCATTTTGGGGAGATCATTTTTGCTAATGACTCTTGTAATTTTATTTCTCAATCTACACTTAGCCATTTCATGCTTTCCTTCATTTTCATCACATCCCTCACATCATCATCTAGTTTTACGCCTCACCATCGAACATACATCAAGGTCGAAGGGCCAACCAGGATCGATTCATTCAGGGTACTCACGTTCCATTTGTTGTTTTTTTTTTTATCTTGTGTTGATTCCAACAAACTAATCAGGGTGGAACGGTGAATTTATTTGCACTCTTCCCAGTTTTGTTGCTCATTTTCTAGATGCATATATACGGCCCTATGCATTTCTGGCACACCCGCGGTGGCTTGGCAACCATGTGTCATCAATGCAATCACGCAGGCGACTTCTATGTAATGCTCCCTCCATCCGCTATGCTTCCTGTTATGCTTCTAGCTATGCACTCATCTTCCTCTTATATATCCTTTTTATCAATCCCCTCCATCCTACCTATCTTGCACATCCTTCTTGGCATATCTCACTTATCTCCATTCTTCCATCCTCCTTTGCAGTCGCCCGGTAGCAATGATTCCTTCCTTCCTTCTCCCTCCATTTGTCCTTCCATCCTTCCACTGTCCTTCCTCCACCATCCACCCATCTTCCTCCATCCACCCCATCTTCCCTATCCATCAATCCATGTCCATTTCCTCTCTCCACACTCCCATCTTTCCTGTCCACCTTCATTGTTATCTCCATCCTCCATCCTCCCAATTCATCTTTGATTATTTCACTGTCATCCACAGGCTTCCACCATCCTCCATTCAATCCACTAGGTCTATCATGTCAATCCAATCATTTTATCCCTTATCTAAGGTTATCTAATAATCCTTTATCCATCATTTGTCTTTGGCCTTTTATCAAACTATGTTTCCCCTGCTCTTTCACATAGGCAAGGTTGATCATTTGATCCACCCCCGGGGTTCCATCATTGGTCTTTCTGCTTTGTCCATTTGATCCTTTATCATCTATCATCAGTCTTCATCTCTTGTTCCTATTGTCTATCTCATCCTTACCATCCATCGAAGTCTCTTACCTTGTGTCATGTCTCTTGTGTCGTGTCATCAAGCTATGCCATTATCTAGCTGGTTCTTAACCAACAAGATCCACTTGTATCATCAGATCCTATGAGTTCTGAATACCCTATGTCATATTGATCTTTTAGTCTAGTAACCATCATCGGTCTCAATAGGATGCATCCTTCCTAACAGACCTCATCACTCCCATCCATCCTTGTGATCCTATGGCAAAGGATGTTTGAAATTGATTGCAATCTTTTGATGTTTTTGGATTTTGTTTATCATTTCAGCTCCCTATCATCACTTGTCATGGTCGCCTTGATCCATCATATCATGGTGTGCTTTGACTAGTCAAGATAGGGGTGTATCTTGATCTTTTTTTTGTATTATCGGTTGTCCCACGTAGTACCCACCAAGATCCCTGAGGTCTTGTGTTACGTTGGGGCATCCTTGTGTGCTTGTGGTTATCCCAATACCTGGCCCAACCAAGGTCATCATGACTTTGGAGTGTTGGGATAGCCTTCTTGTTTGATGTGTTTGTTTCATGCATTAGACACTAATCCGCCTTGGTTCTTTATACCCTGGCATCTTTTGTCTTATGTTATAGCAAAAATTAGTGCTCCAAAGATGGAAAAATTGCATTAGGATTGCATTTCATCTTCCCCACCCATGCATTCATCCTTCATCATTCTCCTCCCCCCACTCGCACAAATCATCTAATCATATCTTCCTTAACCCCATCATTATCATAATTATCCATCTGTATTCTCCCTCAGTGTTGTTTTGGGATGTATCTTTCCCTCATCGACAACACTTTCATCATCATCACCGGGAGGTATTCTTCCCTATACTTTAGTGTTGTTTTGGGATGTATCCTTCCCTCGTCAATACCACTCATTGGGGTGTATCCTTCCCTCATCAATACCACTCAATGGGATGTATCCTTACCTCATCCTCGTGTTGTTTTAGGATCCCTCATTGACAACACTCCATCCCTCATCAACCCCCTTTTGGCTTGTACCTTGACTAGGGCAACATCACCTTTTCTCATCCATTTGTGCTTCATCATCTTCATTTTGCATCATCTTCCTCATCTCCTTCATCACTCTCCCCTTGCATCATCATCCTTATTCCCCTTGCATCATCTCCTCCATTTCGAAAGCCCACATGTGTTCTCTTGAACCCACATGTCCTCTCGAGGGGGCATCCTTCATCCCTAATTTTCATCATCTTTTTCCCTTCCTAATCATTCAAAGGATTGACTGGGGCATCTTTCCCAATATAACCATCTTCTTCTAGGTTCTATGTTTTAATGATCTTTGAAATGATGCTACTTCGTAACACCATCTCAAAGAGGGGCAAAATGTAGACATCTAAATTTGGACACTTAATTTATCCAAATTCATCCTCTTTTGTCTTATTTTCGTTAATTAAGTAATACTGGTATTATTTAATTAATAACTCTAATTCTGCCAAATCCCTAAGGTATTTAATCAATAATACCTTATCTCTTTAATCCTTCTTTCATCAAATGAATTAATAAAATAGGACATTTATTTAATTCCTCACATGTCACATCCTCCATCTTTTATTATCTAATCTTAATCTTTCTTCTAATCTCATTATTAGGATGTGCATATGCCTAATCCTTGATTAGAAGTGTCACATCCTCCAACTTTTGCAAGTTGGCCTCTAATCTTTCTTAGACACCTAACCTTCCTCTAACCCCTCATCAACTTGTCTAATCACCCCCTTTAGTCAACTCTTCCCATCCCCCAAGGAATTTTTAATTCCTTTGTCTTCCCAAAGTCCTTTGAAGAATTTTTAATTCCACTCTTATCTTTCAAGGAATATTAAATTCCTTTTCTCTTCCCCATGTCCTTTATGGCATGTGTCCTTAGTCAACCTTATTAAAGGATTTCTCCTTTTGGGCAAGGCACTCCACTTCCCCATGTGAATTTTTAATTCACCTTTTAATCCCCAAATGCACTCAAAAGGAATTTTTAATTCCTTCACTTCTTCCCACATGTCCTCTCTTCATTTTTTATTCTTTCCCATCTCCCCATGAGGATATTTGAGGAACTTTTAATTCCTCGCATATCCTTTCACCCACATAGGGACAAGGACCTCCTTTATGAGGAGATCTTGTCCAATCCCAAGGTACTTTGTACCCCCCTCCATGTCATGTACTATCCTTCCACCTCATGTCCACTTCATCTTTTAGGGCTATATCACATGCCACATGTCAAGATGTGAGGGCTTGTGAGTTCTCAACTCACCTTGGCCCTACATCTTGGTCATTAGTGGCTCAATCTTGGCCATCCATTTCCCTAGGGAATTCTCAAAATTCCTATAAATAACCCCTCTTTTCTCTCATTTTAGGGGAGATCATTTTGCTAGCCAAACTCTTGCAATTTTATTTCTCAATCTACATTTAGTCATTTTCATGCTTTCATCCATTTCCATCCATCCTCACATCATCATCTAGTTTGCATATCTTGCCATCCAAGGAGCATACACATCAAAGATCGAAGGGCCAACCAAAGGATCGATTCGACACAAGGTATAAAGTTCCATTTGTTGTTTTTATCTTGTGTTGATTCAAACTTAGGCTAATCTTGAGGTGTGGGTTGTTTTGGTGTTTATTTTCACTCTTTAGTTTGTTGCTCGTTTTCTAACGCATATATTCAACCTATCACAGGAAGATTTTCAAAAATTGATATGACCATACATACAACATTCCTTTTTTGCTAAGTGGAAAGCACAATAATTCCAAACATTGAGAGATACTTTCCCACGTGGAATAGTTCTATCATTAGTTAACTTTGTAAAAAATTACTCCTTTGTACATCAAAAAGAGATTCAATCAGAGTATTACTTTTCAAAGTAGATCACTATTATTGTTCATGTGTGTTATCAACATGCACAATTAGAATTGGATGGTGTTGAGAGTATAGATGAAGAACAGGCCATTAAGAAACAATATCACTTTTATATTAGTGATGATAAAGAGCATGACACACTTTTTGTCCAAGATTGCTTTACAATTTTTTTGAGAATTTGAGAAGCAGGGGTGTAAACTTTGAAAATAATTTTGTATGGTCAGATGGATGTGTGGCACAATTCAAATCTTCGTGGCCATTCTATGCACTTTGTAGATATCATAAAATCTACAAAATACCACATATTTGGAGTTTTTTTTAGAGTGGGCATGGAAAGGGTGAGCATGATGGAGTAGGAGCTTGCATCAAATGAGCTTTAAGAAAGCATCAAATGAGTTATCCAAAAGATCATCTAGACAATGCACATGATGTTGTTGAGTGGTGCAAGAAACTCTTTGCATCAAATGTGGTCGGCACATCTTCAAGAACAAACCGACACATTCCACATAGAGTTTTTTGGGAGATATTGGGTATATATAAATTACATTAAATCAAACATTTGAATTTATTTAAATTTAAAAGTTATATATATATATATATATACATATTTTTTCACATAAGTTTTGTGTTGTACATGTATCTAGGTGTGGATAGAAGATCGATGCATGGATGCAAGAGGGTAGAAAAAACAAGATCTTTGCATTGTGTTGGGAGTTTAGATAGTCGCCATGGATGGACATTAGACACAAGGGATTACTCTTGTTTTTGCACTAAGTGCATTGAGGGAAACTTTGATTATGCATGCAACAATCAAGAACTTGGATATGTTGGTAAATGGGATATGGTGCCACTGGTTGTTTCACAAACATATGATGAAAACAAGGAAGAAAGATTTGAAGTGATTCCTTTGATTTCAATTGATCATGACCATATCTTAGGATTGGTTAGAAAAGGTACATGTGTAAGTTTTCAATAATTTAAATATTATATATATCTAGTTAATGATCTTTAGAGACATTTCTAATTTTTTTAGAATTTTTTTATGTAAATTTGGTGTACATGAAATGTTTTTACAGTCATAGCAGAGCTTGGAAACATCAAAGGTGTTAGCTATTATTTATTTTGTTGCACAGAAGAAAGGAATAAACTACCACAACCTAAAACAAGTGATGGAATGTCATTTCCCACAGGTGAGTTTGAATTTAAAATTTTATATACATTGTATTCACATGTGCACATTACATTATAAACATTAAATATATATTGTACAAACCTTGAGCACGAAAATGTTGCACACATTCATATGTCTTACCTTAGGTTCACATTTACCATGCATGTTTTGTTGTAGTGTAAGGGGCATATCTAAAACAAGTCAAAGTTGTTCAACATGGGATTCATTTTGTTGACTATCAACCTAATAACAAGGTATATCAATATAGTCACTTAATAATTTCTATCGCCCTACATCTTCATGTAATTCCACATGCATGCGGCCAAAAAAAATGGAGACTAGATAGTGATGATCATCAAAAAATTCTACGTGTATTGAAGAGTGGGCTGAACCAAAATCTTTTATTTAGATTATATTCATGGTTTTCAAGTTCACTTGTAACCCTATACATGTTCAAATGAGAACTTATAGTAACTTGTACATAGTTGTAAATCATTTTGTGTAAATTGCAATTATATTTACTAATTGTTCCATAGAAAATTCTTAGGTTCAAGAATCTTTGATAGCTTCATCTCTCACTTATTTTGGTTGCATGTAACCCATATATATCCTTTCAATCCTTATTTGAAACCTAGTGAAGTTTTTTAAAATCATTTTTCCTAAATTACAATTATATACAACTTATATTTGTTTCATGGAATTCCTAAGTTCAAGAATCTTATATACAATTATTTACAACTTATATAATTTGTTCCATCGAACTGTTCCATGGGAAATTATGTAAGTTTTAAAATTAAATATTATATAATTACAAAATTATTGCACACATATATAAAACATAAATCAATGCAAATAAAAAAATAAACCCTTAACCCTATAACCCTAAACCCTTGTACCCCCTACCCTCTGTCTTTCTCCCACTCCCCCCTCTCTCTCTTGAAAGTCTCCCCCTC
>VDFB02373365.1:327621277-327791797 GCA_007258455.2 Sequoia sempervirens | reverse complement strand
TGATCATCTTCTTCCATAGGATCATTAACTTCATCTTCGATATTCACAGCTCCATGTTCATCCGCTTGCAAAACCACATTCTCCGGGCTGTGATAATCCATATCATCTGCCCTAGGGCGCCCCACTTTTATAATAATGATAAGACACAAATAAACCATGATCATGATCAAGTGATTATATATATATATATAAAGTGTTAAAACAATATAAACATTTACAAATTCAATCAATATAAACACATATAATGAACAAATTACCAATGGACGATAATCATGCCCCCCTTCAACGTGACCATGATGCCTACAATGTTTCTCAGCTGTTGTGATTAAAAGTCATCTCGTATTTAAGCCCTTGCAATTATTGCAAGGACAATAACATTTCCCATCACCCTTTCTTTTCAATCTAGCCCACAATCTATCAAGTGTCTCTTCATTTTGTTCTAGACAAATAGTATCTGACATGATTTTTCTTTGCCAAGCTTGACTATTTCGATCTTCAAAAAATATCAAACTCACACTCCAATAATTTTTATTCATAGACAAGTAACATAGTCTAATAATTCTGATATTTTACACCAAAAAAATTTGGCATGCAACCACCCCTACAAAAGAGAAGATAGTCTGAAGTTAATGACACCAAAAACACTTTACAATGCTAATTCCAAAACTTATTAAATTCTGATTTTACTATGATTTCCAACTGTTAAGACTCCTAAAATCAGAATATTGAACTTGATCACAAAATTCCTACAACAATGGAGGTAGCAAGCTAGTAAGAGCAAGTGACCAATTCCTATGGAGCAATGAGTCATAATCATCATTGCTAATGTCAATACGGATTTATCTTTTTAGTTAAAGATGCAATGTGTCACTTCTTATGATGAGCTTATCCCTAGGGCCCTCAACATTGAGAGAGCCCTAATAAAAAACAACAGAAGCATGTGTAAGGGCATGATTAGGTACAAACCCTAGGCCTCCGTAGAAACATAAACAATAACTATAGCGGATTAGTGAGGTTGCAATACCAGAAAGATTGAGACATTGTAGGTAATAACAAAATATTGCAATCTAAAGATTATAGCCAATAACAAGCACACTATGTAGCTTAGTGACATTTGTAAATGCGATCTATGGTAAGAAGAATGACAGTCACTTGAGATGTGACAGTCAAAAAGAGGCTGAGCAGTGACAAGATAATAAAGCTCAAACCTTGCATAGTAAAGTGGAGATTTTAACAATGAGTTTCCTTTACCCCTTACTAGCCTTAAGGGTTTTTCAAATGCTTTTGGTAGTGTTAGGCAAGGAAAATGCAATCAGGGAATGATCATTCAAAATGAAGCAACAGTAGTAATCATAGGTTCAATGTTTCTTCTTAGCCATTAATATTGTATAATGGAGGTAGTGGATTGCATGTTTGAGCAAGTTGTTTTGAGACTCACCAAAGATGGGAAATAGGGTGAATAATACCTCATGGACTGTGAAGTAGTGTCAATAAGGTTGAAGGATCTTAAGAACTACAATACCATGAAACAATGAGTCCCTCAGAGTAAGTAGGCAGCCTATAGGGCATAGTTTGATTTTATAGAAGGATGCTCATGAAAGGAATCTTCAAGTGATAGTGAGTGTGAGCTGTTTGATTGCAAACAGGGTAATACCCAATCTTAAAGGAAGTTAGCAAAGCAAAGAATGTGCAAGAAAATCAAATCGTGACACAACAAACAATTCACAATGTTATCTTCCATAATGCCTTGAGTTTGAAGACAAAAATTTCATTGTATCTTCATGATGAAAGTGGTGAGCTTAATGGTCAATCACTGGCAACCATGATTTTAAAACATGCTATTGTGTTTATGGAGGCAATATTTTCAGCAAGGCAGTGAGTGGTGGTTTAGAACAATGGCAGGTATGAAGGACTTGCTTTATATGCATACTATGCATTCTAGCTTAAGACAGCGTTCTTAGAAGAGATTGAAGGTGGATTATGGAACTCAAGGGTTACCATGAAAAGGATTAAAGCAAAGACTGAGATCTATTTAAAAGCCACAGTCATGAAGATATTAAAGATGTCACATGCAAAAACCTAGTAGCTGGAGTAATGAATAGAGTGCCAAAGAGGATAGTGTGCTGGGGCAGATTTAGGAGATCTCCACATTATCTAATTACAGGGAAATACATCATTTATTTATTTTTTTAATTAAAAGAAATCATTCTAAACCCTATATAGGATACATTGATACTTCAAAAGCCTCTGAAGGAATTTCAGATTATGTAAATATATGTCAAGTAACATTCATAAGGTTTAGAAAATCTTGATCACTCTCTAGAATAGCCCATTAAACATGGGTTGTGCTTGAATGCACTACATAATTGATATAACACAACCACTCTGCATATCAACCGAGTTATAGGCTCTTTATTGCAGCAAGAGGTAATCACTCTTGATCATGCTATAATTACATCCTAACCTGTTAAACTTGAGACAACCTCAATGCACCCAATGATGATTGACACCTACATTATACAACCTGAATTAACTACATTATATGAGTGCCTCCATTTCTATCACAACATAGCCACATTAAACTTGGGTCACACATGAATGCATCCTGTATTTGTTATAGCACAACATGACCAATACAGCTTATGGATCACATAATTACATTCACAAGAATCTATTCCTGGTTGTGATCTTATGGTGATTCCACACAACAAAATATGAACATGAAATTCTCAAAACCCTTAACCTCTAAAAATGAAATCTGATGAGATGTTGCTTTAAAATATGATTTTCAAACCTCGGAACTACAAATTTGACTTCACAACTGAATTCTGCAAAAAGACAATGACTACCCTCAACCTGGTGATATCTTCTTGAATTTTTTCTGATTTTTCCCAAGAAAATCGTCCGTAGTTCTCCACAAACTGTCTCAAGTAGAGCAAAACACTGTCGCAATACATTAGGTGCGAACTCACTTTTCTTTATGTCGGCCACAATTTGATTTTTTTAATTTTTCATGTTTGTCGAACATTTGACGAAAATAATAGCTGACATTTCGACGAACACCAGGTTCGTCGATATTTCGACGGACATCGGGGATAAACTTTCGAAACAATTGGAAATTACACATCAAATTTTACAAGCACCTGACGAACATCGAATTTTACATATTTTGTCGGACAGTTTCGTCGTATTTTGCAGTCAAATGCATTAGTGCAAGGCGACAAGGAGGACCCAAAAAGGACAAAAAAAGGTAGAAGGGTTACTTTTTTGGTGTCCACATTTAGCCCCCACTTTAGTGAGAGGATGAACTTGTTTCAAACTCTTACTAAAAGAGGACCCATGTGCAATCAATAGGGGTTCCCATGAACCAATGCTAGAAATATGGGAAAACAACGATCAAGAGGGGTGATGAAGCCCCCAGGATCAAGATCTCATGACATACCAACATAAGCACAAAGAGAACACACATGATATCAAGAATAATGACAAGGTACAAGCACATAATGCCAAAGATGAAAGAGAGAAAAATGAAAGAGAAAGAATGAAAGAATCATATCAAGCTTCGATCATTTGTACAACACAATAAGGATCAAATGTAGGTTGTTTGTCTAGAAAATGCATACTCGCTTTGAGGCGATGGAACTCATGGCTATTTGTCAGGTGAGAAGGCTTTAAAAGGTGAGAAACATACACTCATGGCTGGTATGCACTCACACACATGTAGGTGGCTATGGGAAAATTCATGCCTTAGAATGGGCTTCCTGCTCAACCATACAAAATTTATACCTCTCGATAACTTTAATAAGGTGCCACAAAATAAAATGACTTCTTGAGCTTCATGAAACAAGAAAAACTTTGTATTCTTGGAACTCATGAACAAATGTGGTGGCACCACATGCATGCAAGTTGTGGTATGCAAGGTGGCCATATAAAAAATGCAAAATGTAACATGTAAATGATGTTCAAAGGATTCTTTCTTAGTTCATTTGAGGTCTTTAACTTAGGGAACATTGTGTCTAATGTCTCCAAGAGAGGACCAATAAAAGAATAGAAAATTTGAAACTTAGTGGATGTAGTGCATCACATCAAGCCACAAAGAGGAATGAATATTCTAAGATAGATCATGCTTATGAAGGACATCATACCCAATATCATCCACAAAACAAAAAACACATTGTATGAAGCAAGAAGGTTGCACTAAGAACCAAGAAAAAGAAAGAATGAAAAAGAATAATGACAATGTATTTCCCCACTTTAAAGGAATTGTTACACACCATATTGTGAGAAATTACTTTAAAGTAGAAAATCAAACATGCAAACAAGAAGAAAGACATGAGATCTATCTTGAAAATCCCTATGCCAAGTGATTTTTTTTGAGTAAGGCTACGCCATGTAAAGAAAAAGAAAAGGAAGGGGTTTCCCCCAAAAGGAAAACACCAAACAAATAAGGGATCTATGGATTTGGGGTTAGTATGTTCTTTGCTACAATGTTGCATAGAGAGATCAAAACTATCATCATTGCCCAAATACATATAGAATTGGAAGAATAACATAAAGAGAAAATAAAAATAAAAATGAAAGAACCTTTTGGGTCAAAATGGAATAGACATAGGGTGTCTCAACACCTTGCATCATCCCCAAAATGAAAACACAAGCTAAATTAAAAATAAAATTCAAAAGAAAAATGAAAAGCTTTTGGGTCAACATGAAGGAGACATGAATGTCTCAATGCCTTGTGTCATCCCAAAAGGAAAACACAAGAAAAAGAGAAAAGAAAAAGGAAAAGAAAAAGAAAATCCTTTTGGGTCAACATGAAAGAGACATGAATGTCCCAATGCCTTGCATCATCCCTTAAAGGAAAACACAAGAAAGATACAAAAGAAAACGGAAAAGAAAAATAAAATCCTTTTGGGTCAACACAAAAGAGACATTAATGTCTCAATGCCTTGCATTATCCCCAAAAGGAAAACAAAAGAAAAAGACAAATAGAAAAAGGAAAAAGTGATGTACGAAATAGAGAAGAATGAAGGTACAAATAGAGGAATGTAACAATGAGAGAGAACTTCAAACAAAACATCACGGGGGAGCACATTGTGCACATGCAAACACATAAAAGAAAATGAAAAATAAAATAAAATACAAAAGAATAGTAAGGAAAATTCAAGTCAAACATCGAGCAAGCCATTCACCTCCTAGTCTCAATTGGTATAAAAAGAAGGTGAATAACATAGCTAAGGGACAATGACAAATGCATTACTAGGATAGAGCTATCTCAACTTCTTGCCCCCACTAGGTGCAAAGCAAGAATGATCTGAGGTAGGTGATGGGAAAGGTCATGTAATAGTGAGAAGAGAATGTTCTACAACTATTACATTACAAGGAGTGGGAGAGTGTTTTATGAGATTATTGGATATAAATTATTGCCATCAAAATGATACTCAATATTTCTTTCAATGTACAACACTCATCACTTTTATGTCCAAGAACACAGTGATATGAACAATGTGGAATGTTAGCATCTTTAGGATATATTACCAACCTATTCATAGGTGGTAATAGTATGATTCCTTTGTTTAAAATTATTTGAAATTTACTTTTAAATTCATGTGGTGGATGTAGAGGAAACTTTAGTTTTTGTAACTTGTAAGGCCTCTTGCATTTGCTAGATTCACCCTTTTCTCGAATTGAAGGAGGACCCAAAGGGATCCTCTCATCCTGGTCATTATTATTAGTCAAGGGTTACTCTCAAGGAAGGAGGACATTCAGGTCAGTAGGGGAATCAAATATAACCATGCCATCATCGCAAAGCCTCGGATATTCTCTAGGAGACTAGTTGTTATGAGAGGGATCTTCATAACCTAATCTCGTTGTGTTTTCATTTGTTGGATTTTTCTCTAAGAGTTGTTCAGTTGTGTTACATCCTTGTTTGCTCAAAATGGTAAAACCTTTGCCACATGTTTCTTCAAGGTTGTTTGGAGTATTTTTTACTTTATTATCATAAAATGGTTGAATTGTTGTTTGTTTAGAAGAACTAGGTTCACCTTGTGTAAGGAATTTAGGTTCTAAATTTGTTTTAGGATGTAAGTGACCAAACATATCAGGAGGTGGTACTGTAGGAAGGTCTTGTTGTTTCATGGATGGATAAAAGGATTCATTAGCTTTAAGGTTGTCAAGGTATTCATTTAGGAACTTTTTCATTCTTTCATCATCTTCTTCAATGATATCAATGGGTGCTACCACAATAATGGGTTACACTTTTTGGGACATCCTAATTTTTTCCTAAGATCACATATTTTTAGAAAATACAATGATTAAAGACTTTAAAGGTTTCATTTAAATGATTTTAATTAAAGAGGGGTTGATCAAACACCCTTAGATCAAACCTCCTTGGATAGAACCTTGTTAGATTTAAACCATACCTATAATCAAGTCTCCTCTACACCTATCAAAATGCTGATAAAAACCCACTTTTGATTTACCTTTTGGGTGATCAAATTAATTCATTTAAAATTTATGTTTTGTAATCATGTATCCCTTATTATAAGCTTCCCAAAAAGTATAATTTTAAATATTTTTAATTTGATTATTATATTTACTTTTTTATTTCTTATGAATGTAGGATTTTCAATGAACATCAAGTTCTTTGTTTCACACATATCAAAAAATAGAAAAATAGAGAAAAAAATTCTAAAAAATACATGTGCACTAGGTATTGATGTCTTTATTCCAACAAAAAAATAATAAGTTAATTCAAATGAATATAAAAATAGTTATGCAGACAAAAGTACACTTTTGTCCAAATTATAATTACTTTGACTTGGAAAATTAATTTAAAAAAATATGTAACAAAAAATTATGAAAAAATATCCATGCACTAGATATTGGTGTGAAAAAATTACATTTTAAAAATTACAATTGTATCTTGTCTATAAAAAAAGTTATACGGTCTGAAGTAAACATCACTTTTTAAAAATGTTGATTAGTAGAAAAAATAAGTTATTAAAAATTACATAAAATGATTCACAATTTATTTTTTACTTTTTATTTTTTAAAAATATAATTAGAATATACACAAAAGATCTAACAAATAACTAGTTTGATTCATATTCAAATTCTTAATGGTTGAGCTGCTATACGTGTAAGAAAGTGAATATCTGGTGAAAAATCCTTATTTTAATGTCAAGTTTGGCCAAAAATTGTAACCCATTATTGTGGGATCACCCCAACATCATGAGGAGGAAATTCATGAGGAGTTGAAGGAGAATGAGGAAGTTCAATTTCATTAGGATCAATTCAAAAGGCACAACTTGACATATCAACTAAGGATTTTAATGACATCCAAAGCTTATTAAAACACATATCCATGGTGCAAATGAATGAAAGAAAACTAAGTCAAGAAATAGAATAAAATGAAAAATCTAGAAATAGCAACAGAAATATAATAACAGAAAACAAAAATGTAGGAAATAGTTTGGAAATGACACAAATTATAGTACAAACTATGGAACTGGATTAAGTCGCCCAGGGTGGTGAATGAGTCCAGGTAGTGATTTTTTTGAAAATTTTCAAAAAATTTGAAGTGGTTTTTATTCCTTTTAGATTTTGAAATGCAGATACAGTTTTAAAATACAAATTTTTTGTTAATTTTTTAATGAAATGAATTGCAAAAATGCAAGCTAGATGAGCTTTTCACTAATGCAAATTTTAAAAACCTACGATGTAAATTAAACAATGCAAAATGCAATGCAATGTTAATGTAAGTTATTCCTATAAATGCACTTGAAATAAAAAATATAATGTTTAAAATTAAGGTTCACCAAAATGTGGACAATGAAAATGGGAATCACAACTTCTCTCATTCACACCTAAAAGGGGAATAAAGGAAGAGAGATCCAATTTTGCAATGTTCACACTCAAGAGCAATTCCATGAGATTCCAATGAAATAATGATTGAAATTTGTCAAGGGAGATTGTTCCTAAGGCTGGAAATTGATAGTGAAGATGAAATATGGATGCAAAACAAAGAAAAAGGAAAAATATTGAAAACACAATATGTTATGCAAAATGAACTAAGAATGCAAATCAACTATAACAAAAATTGAAGAAAATGAAGAGGTGCATCTGGGAATTGGAAAGTGATGGAAAGGAGCTCTGGAATCCTGTAAAAATCACTATTGAAGCCTACTAGGACACTTACACCAAGTTGGGTGACTTAGTCATGTTTCGTGGAAATTCTATCGTAATAGGTTTTAGGCAAAAGGGTACTCAGAACAAAAAAAACCACTTTTCATGCCTAGTAGTGGGACTAATTCACCACTGATTGTGACTTAGTCCACCAACAGATTTTGGGAAATTCAAAGGTGGAATTTGTAGCTCTTGATATGCACTTTTTGTTCCTTCAGGTATCTAGGTCCGAATTTGAAGAACCTGGCATGTAAGTGTTCTCCAAGCTTCTTTTAAGGTTTTTACCACTTTGAAATACTTTGACAAATTTTTGACAACTTTTTACACCTTACTCTTTGAATAATCTACACAAAAGACCTACAAAACACATTCAAAGAGGGGAAAAAGAGTTAAGGGTTAGTGAATAAGGGTTTTCCTTGGTCAAACCTTGGTTTGGTAAAACCCTTGAAAATGAAATGAAATGAAAAGATATTGATGAATGAACAACATGCAATGCTAGAACTCACCAAACCCTTGATGTGGAAATCTGAAGATATACAAGTAATGGCTCCAAAGTGCTTGAATACTCCTGTAGACAAAATTCTTGAATGTTAAATCACTTGATTGCTTGATTAGAAAATAAAGAAAGTGTTGGAGATTGAGGGGGATGAAAATGAGAGGAAAACCTTATATTTATACACGATTATACAAAAATTCCTAAAAATACCACATCATAGGCTGACCTCAAGGCTTAGAAAATAATGTCACTAGAATTTTGAAATATTTTTTATTTTTGAGCCAAATGGGACTAAGTCACCCCTAGTGGTGACTTGGTTCCACTTAGGAAATTTAAGTTGGTGTTGGGAATTAAGATTTATTAAATGATTTTTAACGAGATTATTCTCAAAAATACACTTAACTAGGGCTTGTAAGTGTATAAAGGGGTCATTTAAACATAAGAAATGGTTAAATTATTGATGACAAACCTAGAAAAGCATGAAAGTTTGTTACAACTCTTTACAACACTTTGAAAAAAGGCTTGGTAAGTAATAAAGAGAGGTTATTTAGGTGAAATATATTAATAAGGTCCTAGAAAAGTGTGAAAGTGTGTTACAACACTTAAGTAAGACACCACTTGAATTCTTTTAATTTGCTAGGGCCCAGGACCTAATGTGAATGTGTTGGCCACATTACAACATTAAATCAGGGCACAACTAAGCCAAGTTCACAAGGAAGACCCAAACGAGATAGAAAAAGTAGAATGGTTACTTTTTCAGTGTCCACACTTTTTATTCGGTTCACTAATGGGAGGTGACTTAGGAGGCTCACTAATTAAAAGAGACTAAATTTGTGTTGTCATAACCTCAAAAAAATTGTCTTTATTTGCATTATCTCTTAGTGAAGAGGATTCTATTGTCACTTCATCATCTTCATCTAAAGAAGCCTCATTACTACTATTTGAAAGACATGTCAATGTTCTCATTTTCTTAAACCATGATATCCTCCCTAGGAGGAGAATTTTTAGGAGAATTACAAACTAAATGTTCATGACATTCAAAGGTTTGTTCTTATAAAATGAATTCATCATAAGTAAGGGAGTTATCAATGGTTGGACTGTCTTGTTCAAAAAGGTTTTCCCTACTGGAAGAGGGGAAACTAAGATTCTCATGACTTTCATTGATTGTAGTTTCTAACATCAAATTATCTTCTTCAAAACTAGGAGAGATACTAGGAGAACAACAAATTTGATTGTCGATATTGTCCATAGTTTCATTCCTTTTTCCCATAATGACTTCTAAAATAGGATAGGTAGGGGAATAAACATAAAGAGGGTTGTCATAGATCTTAAATATTTGATCATCTAACACCAACATATCCTTATCACTTACAATTACATTTTCACAAGTGGGAAAGATGTTGGGAGATGAATGTAGACTAGTTGAAGTGGTTTTTAGGTAGGTTTAAATGGTCTCTTGTTGTGTTATGTGATTTTCATGATTACATATGGTTGTGTCCTCCTATTCATAAATGTCTTTCCTAATAAGAGAGGTAAGAGAAGAGAAATAACTAGGACTCTCAAAAGTCTCATTGATGTTCTTTTTCACTAAAGAATTCTCATGAGGGTGAGGGATGGACTTTTTCTTAGCGTACTTAGAAGGGTAGGATACTAACATTGTTTGACCAAGAATGAAAAGTACTTCTAACCATCTTATGCAATGCTTCAATAATATAAAAATGTATATCCAAAGAAAAAAAGTAATTTATCCTATGTATGAAATTTTTTAAAAATGAAAACAATGTGTAATCAAAAATGGAAAGAAATTTTATCAAACTGATGGTAAGCTTCATGAATGTAAACATTGTGTATGCAAAAGTGAAAAGTACTTTTATCCAAATTATGCAAAGTTTCAAAATGTGAACATTTTCAAATCTAATTATTTTTTCTTGTAATGATTTAGGAAGAATTGAAAAATAATGCATAAAAAAGAAGTTACTGAAACTTTCCAGACTGATACTATAGGTTACCAACAAGCTTAAGAAATACAAAAACAAGGTTTTTAATGTTGGAAAAGGTAGTTTTTGGTCTGATTTACGACTAAATCACCCAGAGGGGAATATGAGTCCCAATTAGGGTTTTTCAAGGGTTCAAATGTTGAAAAAGATTCCACATAGAATACCCAAAAAATAGGTAATGCCACCTATACTAGGACTAAGTCTCCTAGAGGGGCATATGAGTCCCAAATTAGGGTTTTTCCAATAATTTAAGGAAATTATAGTTGAGTTTTAAGATTTTTGATTTGTATGATGTCTAGATAATGTGAAATTATAGATTTCAAATTAAATTCAATGATGCAAGATGAAAAAATTCCATCTATATGTTCTTTCACTAATGCAAGATTTAGAAACCCTAGATGCAAATTAACTAATGAAAAACCTAATGCAAAGTTAATAAAAGCTAGATCTAGGACTATGATGCACTCCAAATAAAAAAATAACATGTTCTAAAGGCTAGGTTCACCAAAATGAAATAAAGAAAATAGGTGTTCCACCTTTTGGGAGGTGGAACACAAACTAGGATTTAGGGACCTAAACCAATTTTTTGTAAGTTTCATACAAGGAAACCCTAGAGATCTTAATCCAAGGATGGAATAAATGAAAGGGATCTACTAGAAGGGTTTCATAGGGTGTGATTAAAGGCTAAAAGGGAGTTCACCACCAAGATAGGGCTTGGATATACTTGAAGTGAATGTAACATGTAAAACCTAACTAGATGACCTAGGAAATGAAACTAAAAATCATGATAACAAACTGAGAATGAACAAAGGTGCACCTAGAAGAAATTGCAGATCTCTTTTCCTCATTACATCCCTAGATTTAGATCTCTAAGTTTTCCTTGAGTGAAACCTATATGAAATTGGTTTTTGTATCTCCTAAAACATATATACATATAATGACAATTTTCAACATTTCATTTTGGTGAACCTATTGTGATCTTTCCAATTTAATGTTCTAATTTAAGTTCATTTCTAGGTGATTTACTTAACTCTTTCATATCATATACATTTATTGTCTTTCCAAGCCCTAGCTTCATGGTTTATTCCCTTTTTATCTTGTAATCACACCCTAGGACACCTTATTGCACATCTCTTTTCATCATTACATCCCTAGATTGAGATGTCTAAGGTTTCCTTGAGTGAAACTTGTAGGAAATTAGTTTTTATATCTCCTAAATCATACATACATACTATGAGAATATTTGACATTTCATTTTGGCGAGCCCAACATGATTATTTGGGTTCACCAAAATGAAACATTGAAAATTGTCACTCTATATGTTTTAGGACATAGAACAACCAATTTCCTACAAGTTTCATTCAAGGAAACCCTAGAGATCTTAATCCAAGAATGGGATGATGGAAAGAGATCTATTAGAAGGGTTTCCTAGGGTGTGATTAAAGGATAAAAGGGGGTTCACCACCAAGCTATGGCTTGGAAGGAGAAGAAGTGAATGTAACATGCAAAACCTAACTAGATGACCTAGGAAATGAAACTATAAATTAGGATAACAAACTAAGAATGAATATAGGTGCACCTAGAATAAAGATGAGGTAAAAATAAGCTCCAAAACCTTGAAATTTTTCTATTTGATGCTCACTAGGACTCATATTCTAGTTTAGGTGATTTAGTACTAGACTAGGGTTTCTATGCCAAAATTGGGATCTGTCAATTACTAATTAGAATCTCCTAAAATCTGGAAAAAGGCACTACTAGGACTCATACACCATAAGTGGTGATTTAGTCCTAGTATTAGGGTTTGGTTTAAATTATAGTTTTCTCTGGTGATCTCCTATAGTTTCTTTCTTGTCAAATCTCCAAATTAGAAACCCTTATTTGTAACATGTAGGTGACTTTCCATGATCTTACAAGGAGACAACTCTAACAAATTTCTTCAATATTGCAACTTAGTCTTCAAAGATCATTTGAGCTCAAAAACACCTAGATCTGTAATCACACAAGTAGAGAGAGAGAGAAAAAAAACTTATTGATTGTTAGGAAATGGAGGTTTTCCTTGGTCAAACCCTATTTATTTAATTAAACCTTATGATGAAATAATGAAATATGAACATGAAACATGAAATATGAAACATGAACAATCATAGCTTGAATAATGTTTTGACATATAAATCACCAATCTAAAATGAAGTAGACATGTAGAATGTAGATCTTGATCTTGAATTAGATGTATAACAATGCTTAATCTTGAATCTTGAATGCTACATAACAACACTAGCTCAACAACATGCTTGATGCTTTATCCCCTTGACATGATAATGGATCTTGAATTGCTACAAGAAATAAAAAATAAGTCTACCCTTGAATGTCTTAGAAATTCTATTGAATACTCTATGAAGTTCTTGTGCAGTCTTAGCATGCTTAACTCTTGATTTCTTAGGTTGATATTATGAGTTCTTAGGTGAAAAAATTATTGGAAACCTTGTTTATATAGTCATTCCATCTAACTTACCATTTATTAGATCCCAAATGTTGAAATTCATGAAATTTGAATTCAAAACCTTGATTTCCCACTTAAAACCTTGAAAAGGTGCCAAATGGGACTCATATGCCCAAGGTGGTGTATGGGTACCACTAGGCCTTTTTGGATAGAGGAAATATTAGGGAGTTAAGATATTAAGTGTATATGTTGATTATTTCGAGGTCTAAGTTGAAATAAGCCTTGGGATGCATGATAAAGCATCTTAGGGTCCTATTAATGATGATATGAGTGTCATAAATACAAGAGGTCCCAAAACATAATGTGAAGGTGTAAATAAAAACACTTTACAACACTAAATGAAGGAAAAATTAGGTCAATTTAGCTTTAAAGTTCCCTAAACCTAATGTGAATGTGTAAAACACATTAGAACACTAGATCAAGAAAAATTTAGGTATTTTTAATGTTAATAATTCCAAAATTAAGTGTGAAAATGTAAAGGACAACATTTTTCTACACTATAGAAGGAAAAATAAATGATAAAACACTCATAATGTAAAAAAATAGTGTTTTTTCTTTATAACATGAATACATGAACTTTTGGTCTCTTTATAAATCCAAGCACATTATACTACATAAAACCTTAAAAAAATGGTAGCTAAGATCTACTAATTTAATTGTTTTTCTTAAAATATAGTAAAACATGTTGAATGCACAAGACAACTGAGAGGGCAGGTGAAATAGTTGTACATTAGAACATAAAAATATGCATTAACATTAAAATTAACATTAATCCTTAAACCCTTAATAACCTTTAAACCCTTATCATCCATTAGAAAAATATAACCACAAGAAACAATAATCCAAGCAAATCCATACACATAAGAACACTATATTTATGTGCAAAACCCAATAAGGGAAAAACTAAAATGATGATTAGATCACAATATAAAGTAATTGTAACACTAAATAAAATAGGCTTACAACCCAAAAGAAAGGACTCATACCAGTGGATCACAACGAGATTAGAAAGAAGAAGATAGAAGAGAGTAACAAAGAATATCCACTACAACTCTACACCATTAGTAACCTCCAACTCACTGCTATCAAAAACTTCAGGTACTTTTCAAATGTACACCCTTCTACTCACTTCATTGGAGTGATAAGAAAATTAAGCTCTCACTTTAGATCTCTACATCTAATTAAATTTTCATCTCAACACATCCTCACATCTACACATGCTTTTCCAACAATTCACCTTTCCTTTATACCATTCAAAACCTTAGAAACATCTTTCAAGGTTGGATATACCTCAAACATGCAAATTCAAATGAGGTCAGCACCAAAACATTTCTACGGTGGAGAGGAATGAAGGCAAACCACATCGCACCTTAACTCAAACCTAAATCCACATATACATACCTCACCATGCTTCAACAAACATCAAAGCATATCTACAATTAGTGTAAACACCCAAGGTCAATCGAACATGTGTTAACACCATTAAACATTTAAGTACATGCTTTCCCAAATCCAAAGATGACTTATGGACCACACACAACACTTAAACAAATTCTAGAATATTCCATCAATATCTTGAGATCCAACAAATCCTTCACAACATCATACACTTGAAAAATATATTCATTTTGTACACTTAGTTAACCTTCCACACACTATAACATATGAAATATCCAACCTTGTGGAGCACCATGGTGAATAAGTTATACATTAAATCATCAAAACCATCATAAACATTTAGATCCTCATCAACTTTATTAAGCATTAATTTGTTAGAATGATTTAGCATGAAAGAAAATAAAAAAAAATTGAAACACATCAACACCATGCACAACAGAACACTAGATTTACATGGAAATCCCAAGAAGGGAAGAAGCATAGTGAGGATTGTCTCACAATATAAAGTAGTTGCAACACCGAATATAATAGGGTCACTATCAGAGGGATTATTTCCCAAAAGAAAGAAGGGGTCATAGCCAATGGCTATTGCAAGTATCTATAGATTGGTGTTATCATTGATTTCAACAATCTTGTGTTATCATTGGTGTGAACTATACATATGTTGAGGAATATTTATGTTGAATATGAATAGTTGGTGTTGTCTATGCTTTGATTTGTTGTATTATGTTGTCATTAGTTAAGCTATTGGTGTTAACCTCTATTGTTACTTTGATAAGCTTATGTCTATGGTTGTGTTAGTGTTGAATATTTTTTGTATGTGTCTCTTGTGCTTGGTTTCCAAGTTCTTTTGAGAAAATTTGATAAAAATAGGAAACAATGTGTTGCAGTGGTGTTATGTGTTAAGGTGATCCCACAAAGCTGGTTTACAATTTTTGGGAGATTCTGATTTTTACTAAAATCACATATTTTTAGAAAATATCATGATTTAAGCCTTTAAAAGTTCCATTTAAATCATTCCAATTAAAGAGGGTTTTATCAAACTACCTTAGATCAAACCCCCTTGGATAGAACCCTGCTAGTTTTTAGCCATACCTATAACAAGGTCTCCTTTACACCTATCAAAATGCTAATAAAAAAATGATTTTGATTTACGTTTTGGGGGATCAAATGAATTCATTTTAAATTTATTTTTTGAGTATTTAGTCCTTATTATAAGCTTCCCAAAAAGTATAATTTTAAGTAAATTTAATTTTATTATTATATTTATTATTTATTTCTTGTGAATGTAGGATTTTCACTGAAAATCAAGCTCCCTATACTGCACATGTTGAAAATAGAAGATTATCAAAAAAAAATTTGAAAAATATGAGTGCACCATATATTTAAATCCTTAATCCAACAAAAAAAAAAATTGAATACATACAAAAAAAGTTGTGTTATACAATCCGCGTGTCTAAAATTATAATTGGTTTGACTTCAAAACTTGATTAAGGAAAAACTATTCAATAAAAAACTATGAAACCAATTGGAAGCACTAGATATCATAGTTACAAATCTAAATTTGAAAAATTGGAATTTTATCCTTCATGCAAAAAAAATTGTGTTATACGGTGAGCTTCACTCCTTAAAAATGGTGTTTACTAAAAATAAATAGTTTTCAAAGGAGATGGAAAGAGAAATGTAATTGATTCCAAAAATTTTGAACAAAATATATTTAGAATCTACAAAAAAAAGGTCACAAATCAATAGTTTGCATCATCATCAAATTCCTCGTTGTTGAGCCACTATAGGTGCCCGAAAGTGAAGATTTAGTTAGAAAAAATTAGTTCAGTGTCCAATTTGGCCAAAAATTGTAAACCAGTATTGTGGGATCACCCGTTATAGAGAGGTGTTCTAGTTTTGTTCCACATTTATTCTAGGTTGAAGATCATCCTATGAAATTTTTATAAGTTGGTTAGAGATGTTCAAGGATGTTATATTCAATAGTTGGTATGTTGGATCATCGCACAATAGAAGTTGTGTTCACCAGTGTGTGACTGTGCATTGTAGAGGTGTCTAGGAGATATGTTTTGGGTTGTGTTTCTCTATTGTTATTATTTAGGTCATGTGATTCTAAAGGTGTATTGATGAAGTTGGTATTTTACCTCAGTCAAGAGGATTTGAGGTTTGGTTCTCTAGAAGATAATTTTTCAAGTAATAGTGTTTGGCAGAGTTGTTTAAGTGTACTGAGTTTGTACATTCTTCAGGTGGAAGTTGTTGCAAAGGATTTTGGTAGATTTTAGAGTGTTTGAGGAATATTCTAGAACATGTTGAAGTGTGGTATGTGGTTCACAAGCCGTCTTTGGGTTTGATGAAGCATGTACCTAATTGATTAATTATGTTTGTGTGGGTAACAACTGACCTGGTGTTTACACTACATGCAAAGGATAAATATTATTTGTGGTGGCATGTGTTTAAGTGGTGTTGTTTATTTGGGTCCCAATTAATTTTTCATGTTGTCCATATTCACTTCTACCTACCACAAAAGTGTTTTGGAACCGACCTAATTTTAATTTGTATGTCTGGGGTGCGTTGTCGAATGAGGAGAGGATTTCAAGGTTGAGGATGGTATAAGTATGAGTTGAATTGTTAAAGGAGGTTAAGATAGATGGAATTGTGAAGTGTATTCTTCTCATGATGCAAAATTAAGAAGAGAAATGCAAGCTTCCAAGTGTTGGATTACTAGATTGAATGAGAAAAGGGTGTATGCAATCATTCAAATAGATTGTAAAGGTATTGGAGCTATTGTGGTGGATTTTCTATTTCATTGAGATCATGTTCTCTACGTAAAATTTCTTCTCTATCTTATTTTTCATTCCAATAGTGAGGCTTGGTTGTGAGATTTTCTAGATACTGTGTCCTATTTTGGCAGTGATCCCTTGTAACTAGTTTTCCAATTACTTATATTTTGAGCTAATCTTCACTGTGGTTTTTCCCTCATTGGTTTTTCCATGTAAATATTGTGTTATTTTGTGTTTGGTGTTGAGTTTTTTAAGTTTCTATTATTTTCTTTTCATGTTAAAACTTCATAACAGATTAAGGGTTTAATGAATGCTTATGGATCTAAATGTTAATAATGGTTTTGATTTTTTGATAAGATACAACGGATTCACCCCCCTCTTAGTTATCTTTTTCATTCAATAATTGGTATCAAAGCAAGGTTCCTTAGAGAAAATATTAACAGCTAAAGAGGTAGTTCTGGGATGGCGAACAAGAAGGAGATCCCTATGTTTGATAGAACAAACTATGCATTCAAGAAAGTAAATATGGAAGGATATCTGGTGTACTTTGGATATGTTGTCTGGTAGTCAGAGAAGACTCAATATACTAAACCTAAAATTGAACCGAGCAAAAGTGATGAGATCAATTCCTATGAAACAAATGGCAAAGAAAGTTTTTTTTCTTTTGAGTAGGCTTGCAAATTATGAATTAGTGAAAGTAATGGATTTGAAAACTACTAAAGAAATTTGGGATAAGCTAGAAATTATTTATGAAGGAGATGCTAAGGTTTAACAAGCTAAGCCATATAATTTGAAGACACAATTTGAGAACCTTTAAATGTTTGAAGAAGAAAAGATCACAAGCTACATGCAAAGAGTTGATCAAATTTTCAGTGCAATTAGAGGTCTTAGAGGAAAAGTCAAAGAACCAAAAGTTGTAAATAAAATTCTTAGAACTCTTCCTAAATCTTATGGTCATAAAGTTTCTGCTATTGAGGAAATTTCCAATTTTAATACTTACACTAGAGATCAGTTGTATGGGTCTTTAACTACATTTGAGATGAGAGAGTTTGGAACTAACAATGGTGCAAATGTGGAGACTAATTTTAAGTCTAGAAAATCAGAGAAGACTGAAGATTTAGATCAGGATGATCTTGTTGATGTGGAAGCTATCTTTGTGAGAAGGATGAAAAAGGGCACAAGTAAGTACAAAGGTAAATTACCTTTCAAATGTTTCATTTGTGGACAAATAGATCACTATGCTTCAAGATGTCCAAATAGAAGTATGAACAATAAGAATAAAGAAAACAAAGGTTTAAGATGATCAAGAAAAGCTATTATGTTAGAGAAGATGCAAGTATTTTTTATGATGAATCTGATTATGGAGACTATGATGATAATGAATGCTTTTTCTTTTCTTTAAACGATTAATATATTTCTACAAACTCTAAAATATGTGTGAAGGAAAGTGCTCTAGAGACAAAGGAGACAGAGGTTAAGATTGGAGGTACTTTGGTATCTAATTTTCATGTTAAAGAAGATAAGAACTATTAGATCATTGGCAATGGTTGCTCAAATCATATGATTGGAGACAAGAGTAAGTTTGTTAAACTTGAAAAATATGATAGAGGAATTGTTATATTTAGAGATGATTTAGGGGCTAAGATTTGTGAAATAGGTTCAATCAATTTTGATGGAAAGCACAATATTGATGATGTTTACTATGGGTATGTGTAGGATCATGATGGGCCAAAAAGTGGCAATATGATGGGTATGTGGCTGACAATTTCTTTTTACCCAAAATTGATGAAATAAAAATGGTTTTACAAGGAGATTCTCATCTTTCCACCAATATAAATTATGCTTTACTTTGAATTTAATAAATAATTATTATTTATTTTCCATTTGAATTATGACTAAAGTCCTAATTGATAGGCTAGTTGAAAAACATCTATAGCTTTCAATCGGTATCACATTTTTTTAATTCAAAACACATGTCACATTCTATACTTCGCATACTATAGGATTAAAAAAAAAATCATGCAGTTTTGACCTAGTTAAGGTGGTCAAACATACGAGATTTTATATATTTTAAAAGTTGTAATAAAAAAATCATAATAAATTATTTACTTGGAAAAAAATTAGAAAAAAATATGCATCCCATCGGGACATCAGTCTTCGACTTATATCTAAAATCTTATAAAAAAAATATTATCATTTTATTGTGGTTAAGGTGGTCAAACAAACACCTTATTTTTTCCCTAAAATTTAAGTACTACTGCATTGAAATTCAAATTTTCACCAAATAGATTTTAAAAAAAAAAAAAAACCTAGTAGTTTAGAAACTACATTCAATTTGCTATAGATTCTTTTCTTTCATATTTTTTAAATAATATAGATAACTTATTCAATTTTTTATGTTAAGTTGCCTAACTCAGATTTTTTTTAAAATTTCACCACTTAAGGGCCTATTTTTTCCATGATGATCCTGCACATACCCCTATTTCAAGGGTTTAAGGCATAACCTTTTGAGTTTTAAATATATTTGTAGCAAAAGGATATAATCTTATGTTTTAGGATGATGGATGTGAGATCAAAAAGGGGTCCAAAACTATGATTGTTGTTGAAAAAAGAGAAAGTGGAAATTTTATTAGCTCAAGGGTGTCGATGGTCATTCCTTTATTACTCAAATTAATCAAATTTTGTTATGGCATAACAAGATGTGTCACATAAATTTTGATAATCTAGTTACAATCAATCTAGTTCAAACAGTGAGATATTTTCCAAGGATTACAAAGCCTATCGGTGATGTCTACAAGGAGTGTCATATTAGAAAGAAAACAAGAAGAAGTTTTAAGGGTAAAGAATAATATTCTACTAGATTGTTGGAATTGGTGCATATAGACCTTTGTGGTCCTACAATAGTAAGAATTTTTCAAGGTGACAGGTATTTCATGATTTTGATTGATGATTATTCTAGAATGACATGGGTTACTTTTCTTAGAGAAAAATATGAAGCCCTAGATAGATTCAAAGAATTTAAGTTATGGTTGAGAATGAAATGGATTTTAAAATCAAATGTTTGATCTCTAACAGAGGTGGAGAGTTCACCTCCAATGAATTTAACATGTTTTGTGAGAAACATGGCATAAAGGGGAACTTTTCTACGCCTAGGACTCCTCAAAAAAATGGAGTGGTTGAAAGGAAAAGTATAATTGTTCAAGAAACAAGGGCTATGATGAAAAAAACTAACCTACTGAAAGTTTACTAGAGAGAAGAAATTCATACTATTTTTTACATACTTACCAAAGTACAATAAAAAGAAAACAACACAAAGACTCCTTATGAGCTGTGGTATGGAAGGATTCCTACTATCAAGTACTTTAGAGTGTTTGCAAGAAAATTATATATCAAGAGAGATGATGAAAAATTAGGAAATTTTGATGCAAGGTCTAATGAAGGTATCTTCCTTGGATATTCTACAAAGAGAAAAGCTTATATATGTTACAACAAAATACTGAGAAAGATTGTTGATAATACAAATGTCAAAGTTAATGAAGAACTATGAAATTTAGTTGTGATAGATGGATATAAATTAGATGAATCTTCTTGCAGAGAAGAAGAAAAAGCTTAGGAACAAGAAGTGCAATGTGAAGAGGAAGACACTCTAGGAAATACCCCTAAAACCCCTAAGTATGTAACGATAAATAATTATAAAGAATAGATCTAGTGAAACCCTTTAAAAAATTGTGTTCCTCTAATTTTAGGTCCATCTTTGGCTAGTGTCTTAGTCTTAATGATTTTCTATTGGTTAAGGTTTATACTTTAGGGTTTAGGGTTTATCTACCTTTCATGTACAACCTTAGTTGTTTGTGCCCTTTTGGTCTAATTTTTCATCAACTTTTTGTTGTTGGCTTTTGGTCACCTAAGTTATCTTTTAAGTCATTGGATTCATATGTTAACCAACCCATTGATGCCTAAGTTTAATAATCTATCCCTTTGCATGAGTAACCTTTTATTTTTATCTAAGGATTTTTTTTTTGTCACATGGTCGAGGATCTGGCAATATTTCCTTCATTATCCTACATTAGATCTATGCCTTAGGTTATATTATGTCATGTTTACTCATTAACTAGGTGGCCCCCTTTCAAACTAACTTATAGGCATGTCTGAAATTTCCTTCACCTAAGTTATTCCCATTGTGTGCTCCATGTGCATTGCTCTTTTCTTCTATCTCATTGGCCTTATATCTATGATGCATGATGAATAGTATTCCTTTGCATCACATGCTGGCTTCATACTCATAAGATTAGTTATAGAATTCTTAATTGAACCTTGTGAGCTATTACCCTAGCTTCTAGTTTCAAATCTGTAATACCCAATCTCTCTAAGATTCTTCCAAATGAGTCAAATCAGTGTACCATCTATGAAAAAGGATAATCCTAAGATGACAAAGGTTAAGGGTGAAACACAAAATTCAAAATCCTTAGAAGTGTCAAAAATAATAGGGTCAAGAGAGACTTTATCCATTTTATGGAAGATGAATAAAAATAATTATTTCCTAGTGCAAGGATAGCGGGGAAAATACCTATAGGAGAGGGCATGTTGATAGGTCATTTTCATTATTTAGAAAGGGTAATTGGAGAATTTTTAGTGCCATAGAGTGGATGGAAGCTCTTGTTGTATGCTTTCAATCATAGCTTGGAAAAGCATCCAACATGCAATTTATGGACCTGTGACCTTGGAAAGCTTATTGTGCCTAATTTGTTCATGGAGGTAAATTTGATACAAGAGATAGCTAAATGGTATGATCCCTAGGATAGGATTATCAAAATACTTGATGGAACCCCATTTCTAGACATTTCTAGAAGTCGAATCATGGAAGTGTTCAAGCTAAATCCATCTACAATTA
This sequence comes from Sequoia sempervirens, assembly GCA_007258455.2. Taxonomy (NCBI): domain Eukaryota; kingdom Viridiplantae; phylum Streptophyta; class Pinopsida; order Cupressales; family Cupressaceae; genus Sequoia; species Sequoia sempervirens. Next base: position 327,769,548 of record VDFB02373365.1, on the reverse strand, counting down.
TTACAATTAATTTTGGTGCACAATATCAAGAATATGAAAGGGATAAGTATGGATACAAGATACATGTGCTACCAAGGCATAAAATGATAGATAAAAACAAAAGGAATGTGTGGTTCTCATCAAAGGAGGTGTAACCATTTGATTGTGATTATTTTGAGTACTATTTCAAGAATCCAATTATGGTTTGTGCCAGGTCCTTGGAAGGAGATATGATGTGAAGATGAATGTTCCTCTAATGGTCATTTCCATGGACATCTAGGAAAAGCATTCAAACAAAGGGTTTGATTGTGTAGCCTACATAGAAAAAGACATTCACAAAGAGTTGGTAGGGTTGAAGGACATAAACCCCCCTTTGAGTTTCTCACATTATTCATTGTTAATGCATATGTTAGTATGGATGGGTTGCAAGGCCTGGAGAAATTTCATGAGATTGAGAGAAAAGGATGAACAAGATAATGAGTTACCTATGCAAATGTGGACTCACATTTGGGATCAAAATTTCCTAGAGTCCAATTATGTTTCCTTTTGTAATTGTTTTAAGTTTGGTGTTTTTGAGAATTTGGGTTTGAAGCCTATGTATAGGATTTCTAGAGGCATTAAGGAAATTTTATGTCCACTAGAGTTCAAGGAGATTATCAAGAATGATCATAACTAGGGTGATTGGTATTTGCATTCCAATTACACTGTGATCAGAGTTTATGGAAACTTAGTGCAGCCCCATTGTTTATCATTTTATGTTTCTAACAAATTAGCATTCATGGAAATAATGTGGCATCTTGATGCCATGGATAAGGAGCATTTTAGGAATGCTAGGAAGGGTTCTCTTTTATTTCCCAAAGTTCTTTTTCATACTTTGTGACAACATTGAAAGAGGGTATTGATAAATTTAGTAATATGATAAGCAATTATAGGATGAAAATGGAGAAAGTGAGAAATTATGATCTAGAAGGATTCAATGATAAGAAGAGGAAAACTCGAGGAAGATCTGGTTTCTATCACCACTTCCTCTAAGCTAAAGATGTCATAAAAAAAATTCATTAGATGTTTCTAATGTTGAGAAGAAGAAATAATGGATGATAATGTCTAGTATCAAAGAAAGAATATTGAAATAAAATATTTTCTATATCATTCCTTATACCAAGACCAAAGATCTATACAAGAAGGCTATTGATATGTTGGATGCATATAGGGATGGTAAATTTTTTGAAAAGGTTAAGGAGGTCGAGGAGAAATCCAAAGTTACTAAAATGGAACACAATGCAAGAATAAGGAGCCAACTGTTTCAATCATCAACTCATGGCACCCAAATGGAGCCATTGAAGGGACTAGTTGTTGATCCTTTGGTTGACTATTCAATGGACACTGAGGGAGGTGGAGATGAGATGTAGGAATAGTTAGTAGACTATATTCCTATAGAGTAAGAAGTGGGAAAAATCTCCCCCTCCCTTTTGATGGATGATGCAATTGATCCTTTTGTACCAAATGATAGAATTGTGCAATGGGCATATGATGAAGATGTTGATGATGATGTAAGAGTGAAGGCTTGTTGAGAATTCAGGGATGATGATTCTTGTCCAAACTAAAGGATTCATGGAGTTTGTAATTCAAGTTAAAATAAAAGATATAAAAGAAAGGATTGAGAAATCCAAGGAAAAAGTAGAACCTTCATTGCAAGAAGAGGCTGAGAAAAAGGAAGAAGAAAAAATAATGCAGGAGATTGTTCATATCACTCCATATGATGGGAGAATATTAGTAAACTATAGTGGTATCTTGATACTTCTCTGTTGGGATCATATCACAGAAATTTCCATGGATTCCATAAGGAATGATCCAAAGGCTTTTATTTTAGAACAAAATTATGATAATAAAGTGTTTGGCTCAAGTTTCATCCCTAAACTGCATACTATGGAAATTTGGTCAATGGAACCAAATATAGGGAAGCCTAGAGTTGTGAAATAAATTGGAGAAATAACAAGTGATTTATGGTTAAAATAGCTACAAAGATAACACCAAAACAAGATGCAAAGCTAACAGTACATGCAACAATGTGGAGTGTAGACACTATAGAGATATCTCAAGAAAGATAGATTGTTGGACAAGTTCAACAGGCTCTTGGAAGAGTATAATAAGATGAAAGACACTATTGCTCGGTAAAATCTAGCACAAAAGGCTTTACCACCTCCAACTTCTACACCTAGATTTTCAGCATAGGATAGAGAAACATTGTCTCTTAGAAGTAATATTTTGAATGAGAAACTGCAAATTGAAAAGGAGAATGTGAAAAGGCTAAAGATGAAACTTCAAAAGTTGCAATAAAAATAATTGATGATTTCTTAAGTCAGGATTTTGTGAATTTTGCATCAGTTAAATAATTTATGGAATGTGTACATAAGAGCATTCATGAGCCTCATCAAAGGTACACTCAAGTATAGCATTCCTTTCAAAAAAAATGGAGAAAATGGAGTACAAGGGTTAGTGCTCTCAAGGAAATGATACCAAACATGAAGGATGATCTTGATGCACCTACACATCTTCCTAAATTAATAAAGGAAATTGATTCGTTGGGAGAGATATCAAAATTCCATGGTGAGTTAGGTGTATAACTCCAAGGAAAAATAAAAATGTTCATAGAAATGGAAGACCAGGGAGTACCAAATATTTTGAGTGATGAATGGGTGTAGAAAGATATCACTATGTGGAAAGAAGAGTTGGGAAGGCTTGCTCCCTTACATCAAGGAATTTATTCAGCTCATTTATTATGCAGCTTTAAATAATGCTATTGATGATATGACTAGAATTGAGGAGAATATGGATGTGTTTGTTAAAGAGGCTGGGATACTAATTGATGATAAATATAATCTACATAATTTCAAGGTGTAGAGGTTACTAGATATTGAATGGACCATAAAGGAGGAGTACAATGCATGGCTTAGAAAATTTGTAGATTAATCCTTCGATAAAGTATTGATAAAATTGTCTCCTCTGGGTTTAAAAGTTGTTGACATACAATGCTAATGTGGAAGATGATTCACTTTCTTTCTTGTTTTTATGCTTTATTTCCTACACTTTTGAAAGGATGTGGAAGGAATATTTTCTCATGGAACAAGTTTTTACTTTAGAAAAAGTTCCTTTTGGAAGGCAAGAATATCTTCATCAATGAATGGAATTTTTTTTTTGTCTCATATGGATATTCCCCCCACGGATTGAAAATATAATAGTATTTTGGAATGTAATTTTGATTGTCAAATGAATACAAGACAAGTATCAATTGGACCGAATCTTTTTTTGCTCCCTTTTTTTATAAAAGGGAATTCAAGGCCATTGATGAAGGGGTTGATTGATCTCCAAAGGAAATTTTCTAATAGGTAGCATAGAGAATAGAAGTTGAGCTTGTATCTAGGTTTTTGAGTTTTTGTTTCTACAAGTTTAATGTTGTATAATAGTACTATCATTTGGATACAAGAATGGTATAACTTTCAAGCTATGGGTAAGTGCAAAAATATGGGTTCCAAAGAGGGTGCTTAAGTGGCCACATTTTTTTTTAATCAGGAAATATTGACCTTGGACATGAAATTGAGGATAGTTACACTCAAAATTTTGAGATGGAACAAAAAAAAGATTGAAGTACTTCAAGTCTACTTTCTAAACTAATAATTTATTTTGAAAATGGTTGAGATTAAGGGACCATTCAAAAGAGAGATGTATAGAATTTGGTGTTTTTTTGTTTGAAAAACATAATATAGCAACTATTTTACGTCCCTACCATAGCGAACTTTTTTTAAGTATTTTTAAAATCACTCTAGTGAGAAATTAGCTAATAGTATGTAGTTGATGCATGATTTTTTTGATAATTTTTTAGTGAATATTTGATTTTTTACTAATTTTCTAAGTGGACACTTCCTAAAAAATAGAATTTTGGCCGTGCTAACCCTACAAATTTCGGAAACTAATTGATTTTTATTTTTATTTTTTTAAATTAGAATGGAATCTAGTTTCTAAAAATGTAATTTATTTGAAATTTAAATGAACGATTAATTTATAACAAAAAAAACACCAAAAACTACTTTTTGCCAAAAAAGAGACACACAAACAAAAGAAATTATAGATGAAAGGCTAAACACTGTCAAAAAGTGAAAAAAAATACATTGTTGGATAGCTAAGAAGAACCTAACATTACCCAAGTGTTTGATTTGTTCAACATTGAACCACGTGCAATCCTGATGGTGACACAAACCCAATTATGTGAAATATTATAGAATTTGCAAAAACATGTCTTTGGTCATTGGGAATTCCCTCCAAGCCTTTGGGTTGGTATTCCAAGTAAAATACCAAGACCAAGGCTTGGGAATTCCTAAAACAAGATATAATACACTCACATTATATCTTAGTTTTGACATGGATTTTTAAGTTTTTGAGGGACATGTCTAGCAAGACATAATGTGAGTGTAGTACAACATGCTTGTGTGATGTATTTCTTTATGTTAAATGCTACTCTATTGAATGTATGTTTATATATTTGTATGGTTGTATGTGCATGTATGCTTGTATGTCATGTATGTATGTATGTATGTATGTATGCCTATATATATGTAATATTGTATCTACGCATGTGCATGTATGTTTTTATGTATGTAGAATTGTATGTACATATGTATTATTCTTCAATGTATGTATGTATTTATTTATGTATGTCTTTAGAGGGAGAGAGAATTTTAAGAAAGAGATAGAGAGTTGTCTAGGCAGGGTGGGAGGGAGAGAAAGAGAGAGAGAGAGAGAGAGAGAGAGAGAGAGAGAGACTGGAGAGATGGAGAGGGGGTGTAAGTGAGAGTTTAAGAGAGAGGGAGTGGGAGAGAAGGGGCTGCAGTGAGAGGGACTTAGCTAGGTAGGATGGGAGGGATAGAGGAGAGAGGGGGGGTTGGAGTTATAGAATTGATAAAGAGGGGGAGAGAGAGAGATGGAATGGGTGCGAGAGAGAGAATTGAGAGAGAGAGGGAGAGAGAGATAGATAGAAGAAGGGGGAGAGAGAGTTGTGTAGGTATGGTGCCAAAGGGAGAGACTTAAGAGTGTGAGGGAGTGAGAGGGAGAGAATTGAGAGATAGGTAGTGAGAGGGAGTGGGAGAGAGAGGGAGTGTGAGTGAGAGACCTAAGAGAGGGAGAGGTTGTGGGAGGGAGTGACCTAAGAGAGGGAGAGATAGAGGTGGTGGAGTGACAGGGACTTATCTATGTAGAGTGGGAGGGATAGATAGAGAGAGGGGAGAGAGAGAGAGAGAGTTACCTAGGTAGGTTTTGAGAGGGAGAGACTTGAGAGAGAGGGAGAGAGAGGGAGTGGGAGAGAGTGGGAGGGAGATAGAGAGAGATAGAGTGAGTGAGTGAGAGATGGTGATAGGTATTGATTGAGCAAGAGGTACATAGAAAGATGGAGAGGGTAGGAGAGAGGGATAGAGAGAGAGGTGATATGTATAGATAGAGAGAAAGGGTATTGGATTGAGGGTATAGGGTAGAAAAGTTAAGGGTTTAGGGTTAAGGGTTTAGGGTTTATGGTAAAGGTTTTATGGTATAGGTTTGAGGGTATATGGTTGAAGGATTAGGTTTAGTGTCCAATGTAAAGGGTAGAGGGTATAGGGGTTGAGGGTTTAGGGTTTAAGGATTGAGGGTAGAGGGATTAAAGGTTGAGAATTGAGGGTTGAGGGTTTAATGTATAGGGTATAGGGTAGAGGGTTTAAGGGTTGAAGGTTGAGGGTTGATATTTTAAGGTTGAGGGTAGGGGATTGAGGGTATAGGGTTGAGGGATTAGGGTTGAGTGTCCAATGTATAGGGTAGAGGGTATAGGGGTTAAGGGATTAGGGTTTAAGGATTGAGGGTTGAGGGTATAGGGTAGAAGGTTGAGGGTTTAAGGGTTGAGGTATTAAAGGTTGAGGGTTTACAGATTAGGGTAGAGATTTTTCTTGGATTTAATGGTTTAAGGGTTGAGGGTAGAGGGTAGAGGTTTTAAGGGTTTAGGGTTTAAGGGCTGAGGGTTGAGGGTTGAGGGTTTAGGGTTGAGTGTTTAAGGGTTTAAGGGTTGAGGGTTTAGGGTTAAGGGATTAGGGTAGAGAGGTAGAGATGGATGGATAGAGAGATGGAAGGAGAAGAAAGATAAAGAGAAGGAGAGAAGAGGCGGGAGGGGCAAAGATATATGATGGTTGAGGATCCAATGTATAGGGTGAGGGATTGAGAATTGGGGGTATAGTGTTGACGACTTATAGGGTTGAGGGATTAGGGTATTGGGTTGAGGGATCAGGGTTGGGAGTATATGGTTGAAGGATTGGGGTTGAGATTCCAATGTATAGGGTAGAGGGTATCAAGTTGAGCATTTAAGGTTTGAGGATTGAAAGATTAAGGGTTGAGGGTTGAGGATTGAGGGTTGAGGATTTAATTTATAGGTTAGAGGGTAGAGGGTTTAAGGGTTAAGGGTTTAAGGTTGAGGGTAGAGGATTGAGGGTCCAATGTATAGGGTAGAGGGTATAGGGATTGAGGGATCAGGCTTTAAGGGTTGAGGGATTAAGGGTCAATATGGTTGAGGGATTAGGGTAGATAGTTTATTAAGTGGATTTAAGGATTTAATGGTTGGGGGATTAGGGTTGAGAGTAGAGGGTAGAGGATTGAGGGTAGAGGGTAGAGGTTTTAAGGGTTTAAAGTTTAGGGTTCAGTGTTTAAGGGTTTAAGGGTTGAGGGTATATGGTTGAGGGATTAGGGTGGAGAGGGAGGAATGGAGGGAGGGAGAGATGGAGGGATAAGTGAGATAGAGAGAAGGAGAGAAGAGGAGAGTGGGAAAAAGATATATGAGGGTTGATAATTGAGGGTATAGGTTTGAGGCCCTATAGGGTTGATGGCTTAGGGTATTGGGTTGAGAGTATAGGTTTGAGGGATTAGGGTTGAGGGTACATATGGTTGTAGGATTATGGTTGAGGGTCTAATATATAGGGTAGAGGGTATTAGGGTTGAGGTTTTAGGGTTTGAAGGTTGAGGATTGAGGGATTAAGGGTTGATAATTGAGGTTTGAGGGTTTAATGTAGAGGGTAGAAGGTAGAAGGCATAAGGTTTAATGGTTTATGGTTTAATGATTTAGGGTTGAGGGTAGATGGTTTATGGTTTAGGGTAGAGGGTAGAGGGTTTAAGGGATTAAAGGTAGAGGGTAGAGGATTTTAGTGTTAAGGGTAGAAGGTATAGGGTGAATGGTAGAGGGGAGAGAGATAGGAGTGAGTGAGAGAGAGAGAATTCGGGGTATAGGGTTGAGGGTAGAGCGTAGAGGGTTGATGGTTTATAGTTGAGGGTAGAGGGTTTAGGGTTTATGGTATAAGTTTGAGGGTACGTGGTTAAAGGATTAGGTTTGAGGGTCCAATGTATAGGGTAGATGGTATAGGGGTTGAGGGTTGATAATAGAGTGTTGAGGACTTAATGTATATTATAGAGGATAGAGGGTAGAGGGTTTAACATTTTAGGGTTTAAGAGTCGATGGTTGAGGGTTTAAGGGTTGAGGGTTGAGAGTATAGGGTTGAGGGTGAAATTGGAAACCTAAATTGGCATGTTTGAGAAAATGGGTCCAAGAAATGGGGTCTCCCAGTGATTTACATCACTAGGAGACCCCATTTCTTGGACCCATTTTCTCAAATAGACCAAGTTAGGTTTCCAATTTCATCAACTAACTTGCCAATTCAGTGAAATCGAAAATGTAGTGGCCTATTTGAAAAAATAGGTCCAAGAAAAGGGGTCTCCCAATGATTTACATCACCAGGAGACCCCATTTTCTCAAATAGACCATGTTAGGATTCCAATTTCACCAATTGGCTTTCCAATTTGGTGAAATTGGCAATGTAATGGCCTTTTTGATAAAATGGGTCCAAGAAATGGGGTCTTCCAGTAATTTACATCACCAGGAGACCCCATTTCTTGGACCCATTTTTTAAATAGGCCAAGTTAGGTTGTCAATTTCACCTAATTGTTTGCCAACCTATTTGAAAAAATGGGTCCAAGAAAAGGGTTATCTCGGTGATGTAAATTTCACCAATTTCACTAAATTGGCAAGCTAGTGGGTGAAATTGGAAACCTAACTTGGCCTATTTGAAGAAAAGGGTCTAAAAAAAGGGGTCTCCTAGTCATTTATAGGGAGACCCCATTTCTTGGACCCATTTTTTTAAATTGGCCACTACATTGCTAATTTCACTGAATTGGAAAGCTAGTGGGTGAATTTGGAAACCTACTTGGCCCACTAGCTTGCTAATTTAGTGAAACTAGAAACCTAACTTGAGAGGGATAGAAGGAGTGAGTGAATGAGAGAGAGAGACTTGAGAGAGGGAGAGGGGATAGGAGGGAGATGTTGGAGTTAACAACCCAAGATCTTCAATCTGCAATGCCAAAGAACCTCCACAAGAGATAGAGAGAAGCAACAATGGAAGATGCTATTCCACCAAACAAGGATTGCAATATGATACAATATGATCAATGCAATACTATACAATGCAATATGCCATCTATTAACAAATATGCTAGAGATGCCTTGCTTATAAAGGCAAGGATGAGAGATAGGATAAGACAAGATCATGACAAGTGTCTTAATCCTATCACATGAGACAACTAACTCATAACTACCTAGGAAAGTGGAAATTCTAGATAAGACAACTAATACTTATCTAGATATGACAACTAATATCCTAAGTAAACTTAACATGTGAATTAAGTCCCCTAAGTCCTAGTAAAGGAATAAACTAGGTACAAGACTTATTCACACCAACAGGAGAGAATTTAGAGAGAGAGTGTGTGAGGGAGTGGGAGAGAGATGGAGGGTAGAGGATAGAGGGTATAAGGGTTAAGAGTAGAGAGTAGAGGGTTAAGGGTAGAGGGGAGAGAGATAGGAGTGAGTGAGTGAGAGAGATACTTGAGAGAGGGAGAGGGATTAGGAGGGGGAGACTTAAGAGAGAGAGAGGGAGAGATTGGGAGAGAGAGGGTAGAGGATAGAGGGTATAAGGGTTAAGGTTAGAATGTAGAGGGTTTAGGGTAGGGGGAGAGAAATAGAGGGTATAAGGGTTAAGGGTAGAGGGTAGAGGGTTAAGGGTAGATGGGAGAGAGATAGGAGTGAGAGAGAGAGAATTGAGAGAGGGAGAGGGGGTAGGAGGGAGAGACTTGATAGAGAGAGAGAGAGAGAGGGAGGGAGTGAGAGAGAGAGAGGATAGAGGATAGAGGGTTAAGGTTAGAGGGCAGAAGGTTAAGGGTAGAGGGGGGGAGATAGGAGTGAGTGAGAGAGAGAGAGAGAGACTTGAGTGAGGGAAAGGGGGTAGGAAGGAGAGACTTGAGAGAGAGAGGGAGGTACTGGGAGAGAGATAGAGGGTAGAGGATAGAGGGTATAAGGGCTAAGGTTAGAGGATAGAGAGTTAAGGGTAGAGGGGAGAGAGATAGAGGGTATAAGGGTTAAGGGTTAAGGGTCTAAGGGTAGAGGGTTAATGGTAGAGGGGAGAGAGATAGGATTGAGTGAGAGAGATGGAGAGACTTGAGAAAGGGAGAGGGGGTAGGAGGGAGAGACTTGTGAGAGAGAGAGAGGGAGGGAGTGGAAGAGAGATAGAGGATAGAGGATAGAGGTTATAATGGTTAAAGGTAGAGGGTAGAGGGTTAAAGGTAGAGGGGAGAGAGATATTTGAGAGAGGAGGAAAGTGTGAGGAGAGACTTGAGAGAGAGAGAGGGAGGTAGTGGGAGAGAGATAGAGGGTAGAGGATAGAGGTCATAAGGGTTAAGGGTAGAGGGTAGAGGGGAGAGAGATAGGAGTGAGTGAGTGAGAGATAAAAACTTGAGATAGGTAGATGGGGTAGGAGGGAGAGACTTGAGAGAGAGAGAGAGAGGAGGGAGACAAAGAGAGATATAGGGTAGGAGGGAAAGAGATGAGACAGAGAGAGAGGGAAGCATAAGTTAGTAGAGAGAAGGAGAGAAGAGGAGGGAGGGACAAATATATATGAGGGTTGAGGATCCAATGTATAGGGTAGAAGGTTGAGAATTGAGGGTATAGGTTTGAGGACCTATAGGGTTGACCATTTAGGGTTTAGGGTTTAAGACATACATATAGTTGAAGAATTAGGGTTGAGGTTACATATGGTTGAAGGATTAGGGTTGAGGGTCCAATGGATTCGGTAGAGGGTATCAGGTTTGAGGGTTTAGTGTTTTAGGGTATAGGTTTTAGGGTTTAGGGTTGAGGGTAGAGGGATTAAGGGTTTTGGGTTGAGGGTAGAGGATCAGCATAGAAAGAGAGAGATGAAGACTAAGATAAAAATATAAATTTCTCATATCAGGTAGTTGCGATTTTCAAGTAATGAGATAGGCCTTTTTTTTAGAAGAAACTAACTGCTCAAAAGATAACGGAAAGAATTTTGGCTTGAGTAAAAATAGAAAAATCTTAATGCACCCATGATTCAAGCCTGTCCCAAAACTCAATCTTAGTTTTTCCAGCTCTGAGAAAGAAATAGCTTTTGATGAGACCATGAAGTGTCATGCATGTTTAGCACAATCAAGAATCCACCTTTTTCATAGATCTTTCAGACCCCTTTGCATGAAGAAGAATATTAGCACTGAAATAAATGCTATCAATTCAAGTCTAATCTCTTAAAAGTGATCTACATGTTAGTTTTGGAAAATGAACAAGCTCCTTTCAAATTGTTGGACTTGGAAGAAGAATCTCAAGGGCTACATAGATTGGGAGAACTTGAGTGAAACTCTATTTTTTTAGGTTGTGAGTCTTTACACATTTTATTTCTGCTTTATGGCTTCTTCTTTTTTTTTATTTTGCATATTCCATTTGATCATGTTTGTTTGAATTATAACCTTAACTGAATTAATGCCTTTTAAATTCACAAAATAACTCAATGTACATTTTTAATCCCCATTCTTTGAGAAAGTATTTAACAAACACTTGATAAGGGCCCTTTTTTATACACAATAAGAAGATACATTCATCAGTAAAATACATCATGTCCACATCCTTCCAATGGATGTCAAACTCTCATCTTTCATTTTGGCAAGACATCCACATGTTGGAAACGTATTGAAGTTGGTTTAACTGCTACAAATTGCAATGCTTGAAATGATTTACGGTTGGGACATATCTCAAGGTATTTTGTCATCCAATAGATTTCCTTATCTATGTACAAACTTTTCCATAATCACTTTTGATAGATCTTTGTAATTGCTCCTAAATGCCTGATTCATACTCCCATATTATGATAAAAATTTTCCTGAAATCTCCACAAAGGAATTTAAAGTCTTGAATTTGAAAAACTTTTTCAAAAAGTTAGAATGAACAAATCAGCAATTTTACATACAAGCTCAAAAAGAAGGATACAAGGTAAGATCGCTAATGTTTTCAAAAAGGCAAAGTGGTAGACTTACAAGCGTGACCTTGCGATCTGATGTTGCTTGCCAAGCGACATCGTTGACAAACAAGCATCTTCAGCTGCAAGTGAAAAATCACTTTGGATCCGATTCTCAAAATCACAAAGTATTATAGTGCTCTTAAATCATGTTGCTGAAGTGGTATCTATGTGACTTCAAGCATGTCCTGGCCTCTCAATCACATCATGCCAAAGCTTGCAACTTGCAGAATGTGGCAGCATGAGCTAACAATGCCGACCAGAAAATAATTTGAAAATATTATAATTTCAACACTGACGACACGCGTACTTGCGCGGGGGCCATGCGGCCGCAAGCTATCATTTTTGCCCCTCTGCCGAATATAGGCAAATTATATATCAAGACTCGAAACCCACCACGCAATGTGACTTATTTTTGGCCAAAGTGCACGTAAGAAGTTGTTTACCAGATCTGAGCTCGAAACCCTTCTTTGCCACAGCTGCAAATGGTGACGAAATTAAGTGAAACAAAAGCCAGATCTGACTTTTTCGAGCCTTCTGGACAGCAATGGGATAGCCTAAAATACTGCCACTATAGCCAAAAGTGTTGCAATCACCGGTGATCTCACCAAAATGTAAGCATATGCAATACTTTTTTAAAGCGCTATATAAAAAAAATTTAATTTTTTTGAAATTTTTCAAAATAAACAATGCCGACCAGAAAATAATTTAAAATATTATAATTTTTTTTGAAAAAAAAATTTCTGACGACACGCGTACCTGCGCAGGGGGGCCGTACGGCCGCCTCTGCTAAAATTTTTTTGCCCCGAAGACAACTTTTGCCGAATATAGGCAAATTATATATCAAAAAACTCGAAAACGGCCACCCGGACGCAATGGAAGACTTATTTTTGGCTCAAAGTGCACCTGTAAGAAGTTGTTTACCAGATCTGAGCTCGAAACCCTTCTTTGCCACAGCTGCAAATGGTGACGAAATTAAGTGAAACAAAAGCCAGATCTGACTTTTTCGAACGCAATGGGATAGCCTAAAATACTGCCACTATAGCCAAAAGTGTTGCAATCACCAGATCTCACCAAAATGTAAGCATGCAACAACTCCAATAGATCTCTCTAATCTTGCCAGATTCAAAGCTCTGATACCACCCCAAGATCTTCAATCAACGCCAGAACCTCCACAAGAGATAGAGAGAAGCAACAATGGAAGATGCTATTCCACCAAAGAAGGATTGCAATATGATACAATATGATCAATGCAATACTATACAATGCAATATGCCATCTATTAACAAATATGCTAGAGATGCCTTGCTTATAAAGGCAAGGATGAGAGATAGGATAAGACAAGATCATGACAAGTGTCTTAATCCTATCACATGAGACAACTAACTCATAACTACCTAGGAAAGTGGAAATTCTAGATAAGACAACTAATACTTATCTAGATATGACAACTAATATCCTAAGTAAACTTAACATGTGAATTAAGTCCCCTAAGTCCTAGTAAAGGAATAAACTAGGTACAAGACTTATTCACACCAACAGTGAGAGAATTTAGAGAGAGAGTGTGTGAGGGAGTGGGAGAGAGATGGAGGGTAGAGGATAGAGGGTATAAGGGTTAAGAGTAGAGAGTAGAGGGTTAAGGGTAGAGGGGAGAGAGATAGGAGTGAGTGAGTGAGAGAGATACTTGAGAGAGGGAGAGGGATTAGGAGGGGGAGACTTAAGAGAGAGAGAGGGAGAGATTGGGAGAGAGAGGGTAGAGGATAGAGGGTATAAGGGTTAAGGTTAGAATGTAGAGGGTTTAGGGTAGGGGGAGAGAAATAGAGGGTATAAGGGTTAAGGGTAGAGGGTAGAGGGTTAAGGGTAGATTGGAGAGATATAGGAGTGAGAGAGAGAGAATTGAGAGAGGGAGAGGGGGTAGGAGGGAGAGACTTGATAGAGAGAGGAGGGAGTGGAGAGAGAGAGGATAGAAGGGATAGAGGGTTAAGGTTAGAGGGAAGAAGGTTAAGGGGAGATAGGAGTGAGTGAGAGAGAGAGAGAGAGACTTGAGTGAGGGAAAGGGGGTAGGAAGGAGAGACTTGAGAGAGAGAGGGAGGTTGGGAGAGAGATAGAGGGTAGAGGATAGAGGGTATAAGGGCTAAGGTTAGAGGATAGAGAGTTAAGGGTAGAGGGGAGAGAGATAGAGGGTATAAGGGTTAAGGGTTAAGGGTCTAAGGGTAGAGGGTTAATGGTAGAGGGGAGAGAGATAGGATTGAGTGAGAGAGATGGAGAGACTTGAGAAAGGGAGAGGGGGTAGGAGGGAGAGACTTGTGAGAGAGAGAGAGGGAGGGAGTGGAAGAGAGATAGAGGATAGAGGATAGAGGTTATAATGGTTAAAGGTAGAGGGTAGAGGGTTAAGGTAGAGGGGAGAGAGATATTTGAGAGAGGAGGAGGGGGTAGGAGGGAGAGACTTGAGAGAGAGAGAGGGAGGTAGTGGGAGAGAGATAGAGGGTAGAGGATAGAGGTCATAAGGGTTAAGGGTAGAGGGTAGAGGGGAGAGAGATAGGAGTGAGTGAGTGAGAGATAAAAACTTGAGATAGGTAGATGGGGTAGGAGGGAGAGACTTGAGAGAGAGAGAGAGAGGAGAGACAAAGAGAGATATAGGGTAGGAGGGAAAGACATGAGAGAGAGAGAGAGGGAAGCATAAGTTAGATAGAGAGAAGGAGAGAAGAGGAGGGAGGGACAAATATATATGAGGGTTGAGGATCCAATGTATAGGGTAGAAGGTTGAGAATTGAGGGTATAGGTTTGAGGACCTATAGGGTTGACCATTTAGGGTTTAGGGTTTAAGACATACATATAGTTGAAGAATTAGGGTTGAGGTTACATATGGTTGAAGGATTAGGGTTGAGGGTCCAATGGATTCGGTAGAGGGTATCAGGTTTGAGGGTTTAGTGTTTTAGGGTATAGGTTTTAGGGTTTAGGGTTGAGGGTAGAGGGATTAAGGGTTTTGGGTTGAGGGTAGAGGATAGATAGAAAGAGAGAGAAAAGATATCTATAAAAAAATCAACTTTCTCATAAGGTGAGTGCATTTTCAAGTAATAGAGATATGGCCTTTTTTTTAGCAAGAAATAACGTGCTCACGTTATAACGCGAGTGAATTTTGGCTTGCTCTAAAAATAGAAAAATACTTAATATACCCATGATCTCAAGGTCCACATTCTACATATTCTCCTAGTTTTTTGCATGCTCTAACAAAAAATAGCTTTTTGATGATGTTGTGAAGTGTACATGCATGTTTTTCACATTCCACCACCTTTTTCATGATCTTTCAACCACCTTTGCATGAAATAGAATATTTTTCACGTTGAAAGAAATATAATATCAATTCAAGTCTAAATTCCATTCAAAAGTGATCTACAATTGAATTTTGGAGGGGAACAAGCTTTTGGAAAAGTCAAATTGTTGACGAGTTTGAAGAAAGAAGAAGCAAGGGCTACATAATTGGGTAGAACTCCTCCATTTGAAACTCTATTTTTTTAGGTATGTGAAGTCTTTACACATTTTATTTCTTTCTATTATGGATTGATTTCTTTTTTTTTATTTTGCATATTCCATGTTGATCATTGTTTGTTTGTCATTATAACCTTAGCTTGTCAATGCACATTTTAAATTACACAAATTTTTACACTTTCCAATTACATTTTTAAACCACATCTCTTTGAGAAATTTTTTTATTTAACAATTGACTTACCTTGTATATTCTTCCACATTTTTTATACACATATATATTACATAAGTTATAAGGAAGTAAAATAAAACATCATTTCTCAATCCTTTATTATGGATGTGCATACCACTCTCCAAAGCTTTCATTTTGGCATAGACATGGGGATGTTGGAAAATGTAGTTGAAGTTGGTTTAACACCTACAAATTGCATATGCTTGAAATTTTATAAAGCCCTTTCCAATAAATCTATTTTTTGCATATCCTACAATCATTATAGTCCATGAGGACATATCTCATTGAGGTATTTTGTCAAAGAGTTATACCAAATAGCTGATTTCCTTATCTATGCTACAAAATTTTCCATACATGTCTCTAAAAAATTGGAATATACTCCTCCCACATTGATAGATCTTTGAATATATTTTGGTTTTTATCTCTATTTCTAAATTTACCTCATCTCTATACCTACCTCATCACTTATGTTGTGATATATTTTAAATGTTTCCTTGATTAGTCTACCTACAAGGAATTCTAACCCTTCTCTCCACTATTTCAAGAAACTTTATTCAAGGCTAAGTTAGCAACATGGGGAAAGGTGCAGCCTATCTTGTAATCATGGCTCAAAATCGAAGCATGGACAAGGCATTTGAATTGTTTTGCAATAATATTTTCATATAAATGTATGCAAAATGTGGTAGAATTGACAAGCTAGTGAGCTTGGCAAGATAGTGAGTGAGCTCACTAGCTTGCCAATGCGATAGTGTTGACAAGGTAGGGGAAACATATTCCTCATAGAAATGGGGTATCATTATGATGTATCAAGATCCGTTCAAAGGTTGCAAAGAATTGAGGGCACTATTTCTTAATGAATTATAGGCATTCTCATGGAAACTGCCATGAAAAGATAAAAAAGTTGTTGAAGCATTAAGAACACTAATTGAATAGTATTGGAAGAATAACACAAGGCCATCTCTAAATCAAAGGGATGTGGTAAGAAGGAGAATCAGTAGTCGGAACTGTGAGTGACATCCAAAGCATTTTTTTGATATGACTCAAACCTAATTTTTTCATAAATTTCAATAGCATTATCCTCAAATTAGAATTTTTCAAAGATATTCTTAAACCTTTTTATGTCAAGATAAATCACACATGCACTACTTGTTATTGTAGACTACATATTGAATTCTCTAACCATTATGATGTTTATCATTCTATATGTTTATATTTGCATACTAATGATGTTTTGCAGGATTGTGGCATAAAAGCCCCACCAACATCTTCAAGAGAGTTTTTTCTGAAAAAAATTATGTGAAATAAAGGATGGACAAATATTCTATAGGACATCATGCTTAAATGGTTCATGCGAGCATTGTGGTGGCTTGCAGTGTATGCCAGTATGTCAACATATGGAAAGCACAGATGAGGTGGGTTAGAAAATAGTAGAGTTTAGGAAGTATAAAACAGTGGAATATGTTACAAAAGATGGTAATCAAGAAAAAAGGTGTGATTTGGTTATTTATAAGATTCTAATGTATTAGTTTATGTCCATGTTTCATGAAAAAATAGTGTATGAGTATGCAAGGAATACCCATAGAGCCCAATGGTTGGACATGCAATGCAAGCTATGCAAGGACACCTTTCCAATTGGTGGCATAGTATCAGTGGTTAAATTTGTAGAGAACTACACTCTATAGCCACAATGAGAGGTGCAATCACAATATACAAATCCACACATGTTTTGATATTTGTGCACATAGCATATATTCATGTAGTTGATAGTACAGAGAACTAAAGGAAGGTATTGAGGGAGTATCACTTTTATATTAGTGATGATCGTACACATTCCCCAGAGTTATTGCAAGGTTGCTTCTAGATGTTCTATAGTGATTTGGCTCAGAGGGGCATAGCATATGGTCAGCATATAATATGGTTAGATAACTATGCAACATAGTTAGAGAACTCATGCATGTTCTACTAGTTGAGCAAGATGCATGTCATTATAGATGTTGAGAATATGTGGAACTCTCGTGAGGCTAGGCATGGAAATGGGGAGCATGATGGTGCAGGAACATGTGTGAAAAGAGCATTAGCATGAGAAGAGTTAAAGTATAAAGACAATGCAAAGTTGACAAATACAAAATCAATCATCGAGTGGTGTAATGCTTCGATAGGTCCAAGCAATGAAGGTACATCTTTAGTTTGTAGATTTTTCTGGTTTATGGATGATACTAACATTGCACCATATGAGGATTATTGTACACTAACAGGATCGAGTGAGCTACACTCTATCCTTAGCTCAGATGCAGGTTCATGGAGTATCAATACATAGAAGATGGCATGCTTTTGTTCTTCATGTACAATGCAAGCTTGGAATGATTGTGAGTCAGAGGAGTGGGTTGAGAAATGTTTGACAAGTTATCTTAGCCCACTTCACACATATCTCCCTCTGACAGAATTGGAAGTAACATAGATGGAATCAATAGTCTACTTTGACCACATATCAAATCTAGTTCAACTAGGTAATATATTTACATGCTTAGTTTTTGAAGTTCCTATTGTTATCTTACTTTGTAGTGTATTCATAATGCTAACTAATTAGAAGAAATTTGTTGCTAATATCAATGTAGGGAATGTTTATGCAGTTATTAGAGATGAAGATAATGAAAAGGGAACATAATATTACTTGTGTCATTTTGGTGAGGCCAAAAATAAATTGGAGACCCCAATTATGTTGGAAAATGTGCCTCAAGCTTACTGACATGAAACTCCTAAAAGAGAAAAATTGGCGAGACCCTTAGAATGTCCTATCGACTAGTAGTTGTGTTCATAAGATCAAAGTCCCTGAGACTTTGGTTCTATCTTGCTGATGGGTTGGTTCCTAGTGGTCATCGAGGAGACTCTTGGTGACGGTTGAATATCAGGGTGACTGTCAGACACATTTTGACTGTGTTAGTCCTGCCAATAGATTTATTCATATTGGACATCAAGGAGACTCTCGGACTCTTTCCGAAAGTGCCAGTCTCACCAATGGTTCTCCTCTCACCGACGGGTATACTTTCGGTATGAGCTCTTGCCAACAGTGTTGGTCTCGCTAATAGATTTGCATTCAGTATGATCTCTTTCTGATGGATGTTTCTCTCGCTGACAGGTTTGCATTCAGTATGATCTCTCACCGATAGTGTTGGTCTCACCGACAGGTCTATGTTTAGTGAGAACTCTTGCCAATGGATGTGGTCTTGCTGATAGGTATACATTTTATGTGAGCTCTTGCCGATAGCGTTGGTCTCTCTGAATGTTCTGCTTTCGGGGTGAACTCTTAGCAATAGTGTTTTTTCTCGCCGATGGATTTGTGTTCGGTATGAGCTCTTGCCAATAGCACTCATCTCACTGAAAACTCTACACGATGAACATCAGTGTGACATAAAGGTTCTATAAGACTCTTAGCGACAGTGATGGTCTTGTTGATAGTTCTATAATGGACATCGATGAGAAGTCTTGCCAATGGAGTGAGTCTGGCTTATGGGTTTGTATTCAATATGATTCTTGCTGATAGATTGAGTCTAGCTGATAAGTTTTAACTTGATATGACTCTTGCCGATGGTGGTGACTCTTGCCGATAAGGATAGTCAGGCATTTGGCATCGAGGAGACACAATCTAGTGTTACACTGACATGCAATACAGTTTGAACATCTTGACCGAATGTCTATCGTACGTGGTCTATTTTGAACAAATGAACGAAGAGGAAAGAGAGCCATTGGTAGTTGAACTATTGTGGTCATTCCTGTGTGGAAGATCAACAGACTATGAGAGTATGGATTACTCTCTACAATGGTTGATGATGATGATTTGTTTGGTGTGTGAAAGTGTTGTTTGATTGGATATGGATTGATCAGTGTGAATACATTATATGTTTTTAGAGAGCTATTTTGTACAAGATTGATCAGTAAATGTTGTTGCTATAGAAATTAACATTAGAAAGTGAAGTTCATCTCTGTATATAATTTTTCTTATTGTAATACAAAGATACTTTTCTTGGTGTGGTGGGTTTTTCTCTCGTAAGGGTTTTCCCACATAAATCTGGTGTCCAATTGTGTATGTGTTCATTTCTCTTTTCTATTATTCCTTTCACGAGTATCTTAATTGGACTATAATTGAAAAAAATTAAAGTCACCTCTGCATTTTTCCCTGAGGTTTTGGTGTTAGGAGAGTTTGTTTTGCACCTCAGCTTTCCTTACAAGTGGTATTAGAGCCTGGACAGTTGTGTTATCCTTGTGGGTATGTTGGGTTTTTTGTGTCAATTCTATCTAGTGGGAGTCTTGTAGAAGTATGGAAATTCAAATTATACATTAAGATGGCAAGAACGTCAAGAAAGATTGAAATTGAGAAATTCAATGGTAGTAATTTTGAGTTGTGGAAACTCAAAATGGAAGATCTATTGGTTGATCGTGATCTTTGGCTTGTTGTGTTTGAAAAAAAGCCTATAGGCATGAAGCAAATGGATTGGGACCTTGAAGATCGAAAAACAAAGGGGTTGATAAGGCTCTATTTAGAAAACTTTATTCTTCTAAATATTCATGAAGAAAAGACAACATCCTCTTTGTGGAAAAGACTGGGAACTATTTATCAGGGCAAGTCCTTGGTGAATAAGTTGTTCTTGAGGAAGAAGTTGTACTATTTGAAAATGCAGGAAGGAGCATCTTTTGTTGATCATTTGAATTCTTTCAAAATTTTATTGCTCAGTTAGTATCTGTGGGTGTGAATATTGATGAAGATCATTGTATGTTATTCTTGTGTTCTTTTCTAGATTCTTGGGATCACATGGTGATGGCTATTGGGAGTACACTACTTCCTCTTTTAAGATGGAAGCTATTGTTGCTTCTTTATTATTAGAAGAGATGAGAAGAAAATCTTCTGAGATGGCAAAGGAGGCTCTTGCTGTTAGAGGCAGATCAAAAGAAAAATGCAAGAAGAAAGACAAGAAGTTCAAATCCAAATCAGAGGAGAGATCAAAGTCCCCTAGTAAGAATTCCAAGGTAAAGTGTTGGAATTGTGGGAAACCTAGTCATGTCTGAAAGGATTGCAAAGAGGAGAAAAAGAAGAAGTATTCTTCTGACAATGATTCTTCTCAGAGTGATGTAGAGGTTTTCATTGCAGCCTTGGCTACACAGGCATCAGATGATGTCTGGTTGATTGATTCTAGAGCATCTTTCCACATGACATCTCATAGAGACTGGTTCACTAAGTATGAAAAATACAATGGTGGAAGGGTGTATTTGGAAAGCAATTCATCTCTGGAAATATTTGGTTGTGGAAGAGTCAAAATTCAATTCTCTGATGGAGAAGTGAAGGGAATCAATGATGTAATGCATATACCAGGTCTGGCTCAAAATTTACTTTTTTTTAGTAAGTTGAACGATGTTGGAGTGTAGGTCTCATTCTTTGGAAATGGATGCAAGATGACTAGAGGCTCAATGGTGCTAGCTAGGGGTGCTTGTATTGGTACTTTGTATAAGTTGGATGCACTTGTTGTTCAATGCAAAAGTGTCTCTGCAAAGTCACAGAAGGCTACTCATGGAGAAAAGGAGGAAAATGTTCTTGATAGTGCAAACTCTATGGAAGTTAAACTTCCAATAGAAAAGACTATGCTCTTGCATCATAGGCTTGGCCACATTGGAGAAAAAGGTTTAAAAACCTTGAAAAATAAAAACCTAGTTGAGGGGCTTGATGACTATAACCTTGAATTCGAATTTTGTGAACATTGTATACATGGTAAAAAATGATGTGTTTCATTTTACTCTAGTCCTCACAAATCTTCTGGTTTACTTGATTATATGCATTTTGATGTTTTTGGTCAAGTAAATGTTCCTTCTTTGTCTAAATCAAGATATTATGTATCCTTCATTGATGATTATTCAAGAAGGGCATTTGTTTATTTTTTGAAAAGTAAATCAGAAGTGTTTAGTCATTTTAAGGAATTTAAAAACCTTGTGGAAAATTAGACTAGAAGAAAAATAAAATGTTTAAGGACTGACAATGGCGGTGAGTTTTGTTCTGATTAGTTTGAAAGGTATTGTAAAGATCATGGGATTAAAAGACATAAAACTACACCCTACACTCCACAACAAAATGGAGTTGCTGAAAGGTTCAACATGATAGTGATGGAAAGAGCATGAAGTATGCTAAGCAGTGTTGGCTTGGAGGAGAAGTTATAGGCTGAGGTAGTTGCAACAACATGTTATTTAATAAACCATTCTCTGAATTCCACTCTTGTTGAGAAAACACCTTTGGAAGCATGGTCTGGAAATAATCCCTCTCTGAGACACATTTGTGTCTTTGGCTGTGAGGCATATGCATATGTACCAAATGAAAAAAGGTCTAAATTGGAAAACAAGGTTGTTAAATATTTTTTTATTGGTTATAGTGCTGGTATAAAAGGATACAAGCTTTGGAATCCTGATATAGAGAAGGTTCTATATAGCAGAAGTGTTATTTCTCGTGAGTTGAAGCCTTCTACATTGGATCTATAGTCAGAGACAAAATCAGAAAATAAAAAGGATGTTGAAATTTCTCCAACACCAGATAAAGAGGAATTGAAAATTCAAAATGTACCTGAAACTAAGGAGAGCTCAAATAGTTCTAAGAGTTCTGAAGAAGAAGATCAACCTTAGCCTCAACTTGCGAGGAGGTCAACACATGAAAGAAAGCAACCTGGCAGGTATGGGTCTTCTTTGTTAGATTCTACCTGTTCCTATGTTTTAATTTCTAGCACTGATGAGCCTAGGACTGTGAAAGATGCATTTAGAATGTCTGATTCAAACTCTTGGTTGGAAGCCATGAATGAAGAAATGGAATCATTAGAAAAGAATGATACTTGGAGTTTGGTGCCCTTGCCTAAAGGAAAACAAGTTGTTGGCTGCAAATGGGTATTTAAAAAGAAAATAGGTCTGGATTGTAGTGTGGAAAATTATAAGGCGAGGTTGGTTGTGAAGGGGTATTCCTAGGTAGAGGGAATTGATTATGGAGAAATTTTTTCTCCTATAGCTAAGTTGATGTCTATCATATTTCTTTTGTCACTTGCAGCAGCGTATGACTTAGAGATTGAATAGATGGATGTGAAGATAACATTTCTTCATGGTGACCTTGCAGAAGAAATTTACATGTCCCAGCCTGAGCACTTTGTGGAAAAAGGTAAAGAAAAACTAGTTTGCAAGTTGAAAAAATCTTTGTATGGATTTAAATAATCTCCTAGAATGTGGTACCAGAAGTTTGACACATTTTTTTTGTCATTGGGATTTGTAAGATCAAAATTTGATCACTGTGTGTACTTCAAAGCTGAAAATGATTGTGTTCTTATTATTGCTCTCTATATTGATGATATTATGTTCATAGGCAATAGTAAGTTAATGATTTCTGATCTAAAATCTCAGTTGTCTGCAAAGTTCGAAATGAAAGATCTTGGTGCAGCCAAGTATATTCTGGGAATGGAAATAACTGGTGATAGGAAGAGTAGAAAACTTTGGCTCGGTTAGAGTAAGTATATTAATACTGTTCTAGAGATATTTTGTATGAGTGATTGTAAGCAACTAGTTGTTCCAGTTTTGCAGGGAATGAAGCTATCATCTCCTATTGAGATAGAGGACATGACCAAAGTGACTTATGCTAGTGAAGTTGGAAATTTAATGTATGCAATGGTTTGTACAAGGCTAGACATTGCCCAAGCAGTGGGAGTACTTAGTCATTTTATGGAAAATCCTAGAAGGACACATTGGGATGTTGTTAAAAGAGTGTTTAGATATCTGAAGAGCACTTCAGAATATGCTTTATGTTACCATGTCAATTTGGTTGAATCACAGAGGTCTCTCAACATTCAAGGATATGTGGATTTTGATTGGGCAAGGGACATTGATAGCAGAAGATCCACCAGTGAATATATGTTCATGATGAATGGCGGTGTAGTTAGTTGGATGAGTAAACGATAGGCTATAGTCACTTTTTCCACTATGGAGGTAGAATACATGGCAGCTACACATGCCTATAAAGAAGCAATCCGATTAAAATGTTTGTGTTCTAACATTGGGTTTGATGTAGGGATAATTACAATTTACTGTGATAGTCAAAGTGCTATTTGTTTAGCGAAAAATCCTACTTTCCATGCCAGGATGAAACAGATTGATGTGCAGTATCATTTTGTATGAGATATGGTGGAGGATGGAAAGGTCTCTTTAGAAAAATTGGATACTCTGGAAAATTTTGCAGATGCATTGACGAAGCCAGTGAGAATAGACAAGTTCAGGTGGTGTGCCAATTTGATGGGCCTTAGTGCCCATGAATTTTAGTAGTTTTGTTGTGCTCTGGAGGTGTCAGTAAGATCTTCGTCAAGTGGGAGATTTTTGGAAAATGTGCCTCAAGCTTACTGACATGAAACTCCTAAAAGAGAAAAATCAGTGAGACCCTTAGAATATCTTATCGACTAGCAGCTCTGTTCATAAGATCAAATTCGCTAAGACTTTGGCTTTTTCTTGCCAACGGGTTGGTTCCTAGTGATCATCGAGGAGACTCTTGGTGATAGTTGAATATCAGGGTGACTATCAGACACATTCTGACTGTGTTAGTCCCACCGATAGCTTTATTCATATTGGACATCCGGGAGGCTCTTAGACTCTTTTCGAAAGCACCAGTCTCACCGATGATTCTCCTCTCATCAACGGGTATACTTTCGGTATGAGCTCTTGCCAACAGTGTTGGTCTCCCTGACAGATTTGCATTCAGTATGATCTCTTGCCAATGGATGTTTCTCTCACTGATAGTTTTTCATTCGGTATGATCTCTTACCAATAGTGTTGGTCTCACTGATAGGTCTGTGTTTGGTGAGAACTCTTACCGATGGATGTGGTCTCGCCGATAGGTATACATTTGATGTGAGCTCTTGCCAATAGCGTTGGTCTCTCTGATTGTTCTAAATTCGGTGTGAACTCTTAGCAATAGTGTTTGTCTCATCGATGGATTTTTGTTTGGTATGAGCTCTTGCCAATAGCGCTCATCTAGCTAGAAACTCTGCACGATGAACATCGGTGTGACATAAAGGTTCTATAAGACTCTTAGCGACAACGATGGTCTTGTTGATAGTTCTGCAATGGGAATTGGTAAGAACTCTTGCCGATGGAGTGAGTTTGGTTGATGGGTTTGTATTCGATATGATTCTTATCAATAGAGTGAGTATGGCCAATAGGTTTGCACTCGATATGACTCTTGCCAATGGTGGTGACTCTTGAAAATATGGACAGTCAGGTGTTTGGCATCAGGGAGACACAATCTAGTGTCTCACCAACATGCGATACAATTTGAATGTTTTGACTGAATGTCTATCCTACGTGGTATGTTTTGAACCAATGAGTGAAGCAGAAAGAGAACTGTTAGCAGTTAAACTATTGCGACCATTCCTATGTGGAAGATCAACAAACTGTGAGAATATGAATTACTCTCTACAATGGTTGATGACGATGATCTATTCGATGTGTGAAAGTATTGTTCAATTGGATATGGATTGATCAGTGTGAATACATTGTATGTTTTCAAAGAGCTATTATGTACAAGATTGATTAGTAAATGTTGTTGCTATAAAAATTGACATCATAAAGTGAAGTTGATCTCTATATCTAATTTTTCTTACTGTAATACAACGAGACTTTTCTTGGTGTGGTGGGTTTTTCTCCCATAAGGGTTTTCCCACATAAATCTGGTGTCCAATTGTGTATGTGTTCATTTTTCTTTTCTATTATTCCTTTCATAAGTATCTTAATTGGACTGTAATTGAAAAAATTTAAAGTCACCTCTGCATTCTCCCTTGAGTTTTTGGCTTTAGGAGAGTTTGTTTTGCACATAAGCTCTCCTTACAAATTATAGATGGAGAAAACATCAAATAAACTACAAGCTCATTTGTTGTTACTAGAATGTGGGTTAGAAGGCACCCACATAAGAGTGTTAAATATTGATTGTTTTAGGACTTTCACATGCATCGTAAGATTCTTCATTACTTGAACCTTCTCTTGGAATCCAATGTTCCTTTGACCAAAGATGGAGGTAGACCTTTGAACAAGACCTTGTGGAAGGTCCGTGAATTTTACCATGAGGTAATACTTGACACAATAAAGAGTAGAACAGATCTGGATGGTTCATTAGATTAATTTTTAAGTATGCATATTGGTTCTTATTAATTTATACTTGTATGCACATTAATTTGTATGATTCCAATTCTATTATCTTCTTTCAATTTTCCTATTTGTAGGTAACCTACTAAAAATTGGTATTCTCTTGCAAAAAATGTTGATTCATGAGCCATCTAAGAGAATCTCAGCCAAAAAAGAAATGCAACATCCTTATTTTGATGATCTTGACAAATCTCAATTATGATTTTAATCCATTATAAAATTGCATGCAATGCACACCTATGATGTAGACATTATAAGAGCATCTCCAATTTCAAGTTATTCTATTCATTAGATGTGTTTTGTGCAATAGGTGTCTTGGAACTCCTAGTGAAGATGTATGACCAAGAGTGACTAAGTTGAGAGGCTGGCATGCCTATCCTTAATGGAAGCATCAAGATTTATGCCTTGGTGTTTCTCGAGTTGGAACCAAATGGTGTGGATTTGTTGTCTATAAGTGCCTTCCATCTATTTTCATTTCATTTCCATTTTGGATGCTCTTTCTTTTTCTTCTTTTGCTTTGCATATTTTTAAGTAAACTACTA
The DNA here is from genome assembly GCA_007258455.2 of Sequoia sempervirens. Taxonomy (NCBI): domain Eukaryota; kingdom Viridiplantae; phylum Streptophyta; class Pinopsida; order Cupressales; family Cupressaceae; genus Sequoia; species Sequoia sempervirens. The sequence goes on along the minus strand of VDFB02373365.1, from coordinate 327,743,704 downwards.
AAAATTGATTGGTCTCTCCTTGCAAAAAATGTTGATTTATGAGCCATCAAAGAGAATCTTAGCCAAAAAATCAATGCAACATCATTATTTTGATGATCTTGACAAATCTCATTCTGATTTGAAGCGATTATAAAAGAGTGTGTGAAGCTTAGTGAGGGAATCTCAAGTTATTCATTTGAAGTTAACCTCATCATGGGCACCTATGATGTAGACATTATAAGAGAATCTTGAATGTATGAGTGACATTGTAAAAGATCTATGAGAACAAAGTACTTAAGGAATTGTGCCTACAAATACAAGCACTTGGGTTTCAAAACTTGTGCCATATAAATCTCATTTTATTTTAAACATCATATTATTAATATAGTAAGTTTAATAACCATTGATGGTTACTAATCATTCTTCTTCATCTTTTATTCTCTCCCTATTATAACTAGCACCAATTGACTAATTATAAAAACTTCATTTATTAAAACAAATCAACCTAATGATTATATCTCAATATCAATATAGCATAAAGTCTATTGAAATAAATACTTGTAATGAGATTTACTCAAATATTGAAATTTAATGTTTTGCTTAACAGTCCAAATTGTAAAAGGGAAACAATCTTTGATGACTTGTTACCCAGATACTTTGATAGTTACATACATTCTTTTAAAGGAATTAGGCTCACGTAGGGAACATCTACAATAATCTTTCTCAGTTTTTGTTATCTTAGAGTCATTTTTCCATGGTGTCCAATTTTGACTTGATAGAAAAAGTGTCAATTGTAATCAATGTAAAGTTGCAAAGTGGTACAACTTTTTTTCTACAACTCATTTGACCAAACAAACCATTCCAACACATTTGAATGGATATTTTTATGCTATGCATGATCCTCTTTCATACCCAAACACATGGAATCACTCTAAGCTATATTCAACCGAATTGATCCCTCAAGAGTCCAAAGTGCAAAAGTGCAGTAATATTTGATAGGCTATTACTCATAAACCATGACACTTAAGAACTCTTTATCTGTTCCCATAGGATCATGTAGGGCCCTCTATAATAACCTCTCTTTTTTTGTTATCTCGGGTTCATTTTCCTGTGGTGTCCTATTTTCACTTGATGAAAAAACTGTCAAATACTAGTGTAAAGTTGCAAAGTGGTGCAACTTTCATTCTATAACTTGTCTAAACAAATGAACTATTCCAACATATCTAGATGGGTACATTTATGATAGTCATGGTCCTCTTTTTTACCCAAACACAAGGAATCACTCTGAGTTATGTTCAATCAGCTTGATCCCTTAAGGGTCCAAAGTGTAAAAGGGAAACAATATTTGAAGAGATATTAATTAGAAACCATGAAACTTATGAACTCTCCATCTAAGCCTACAAGATCACATTGGGACCCTCTATAATAACATCTCCCATATTTTGTTATCTCAAAGTGGTTTTCCCGTGGTGCTTAGTTTTCACTTGATGGAAAAAGTGTCAAATACAAGTAGTGTAAAGTTGCAAAGTGGTGCAACTTTTGTTCTAAAACTCAGGTGACCAAACTAAATATTCCAACACATCTAGATGGGTGGTTTTACACTAGGAATGGTCCTCTTTCTCACCCAAATATGCGGAATCACTCCAAACTACATTCAATCGGTAGAATCCCTTAAGAGTCCAAAGTGCAAAATAGCTACAAACTTCTACATGTTGTTACTCAGACACCATGATTCTTAGAATCATGTTGGACCCCTCTACGATAAACTCTCTCCATTTTTTCTATCTTGGAGGCATTTTTCCATGGTGGCAAATTTTCACTTGGGGAAAAAGTTGTCAAATGTAAGTAGTTAAAAGTTGCAAAGTGGAGCAGTTTTCGTTGTACAACTTGTGTGACTAAAAAAACTATTTCAACACATCCAAATAGTTATTTTTATGCTATACATGGTCTCTTTTACACCCAAACATGTGGAATCACTCTGAGCTACATTCAATCAGATCAATCCTTTAAGAGTCCAAAGTGCAAAATGGCTACAAAGTTCAACATGTTGTTACTCAGATACGATGATGCTTAGAAACTTTTTTTCTAAGCCTATGGGATTGTGTTGGGCCCCTCTAAAATAACCTCTCTCAATTTTCACTATATCAGAGGAATTTTCTTGTGGTGGTGAATTTTCACTTGGGGAAAAAGTTGTCATATCCAAGTAGTTGAAAGTTGCAAAGTGGTGCACATTTCATTCTACAACTAGTGTGAAAAAATAAAGTATTCCAACACATCTAGGTGGGTAGTTATATGCCAAGAATGGTCCTTTTTTGCACCCAAACATGCTAAATCACTCCAAGCTACATTCAACCGATAGAATCCCTTAAGAGTTCAAAGTGCAAAATGGCAGCAAACTTCAGCATGTTGTTACTCAGATACCGTAACACTTAGAAACTTCTCGTCTAAGCCTATGGGATCACATTGGGACCCTCTACAATAACCTCTTGTGGTTTTCACTATGTTAGAGAATTTTTTTCATTGGTGGTGAATTTTCACTTAGGGAAAAATTTGTCAAATGCAAGTAGTTAAAAGTTGCAAAGTGGTGAAACTTTCGTTCTACAACTTGTGTGACCAAACAAACTATTCCAATGCATCTGAGTGGGTACATTTACACTAGACATGGTTCCCTTTCACATCCAAATATGCTAAATAAATTTGAGCTACATTCAATCAATAGAATCCCTTAAGATTCCAAAGTGCAAAATGGCTGCAATCTTTGATGGATTGTTACTTGGACACCATGATGCTTAAAAACTACCCATCTAAACCTATGAGATCATGTTGGGCCCCTCTACAATAACCTCTCTCAGTTTTTGCTATCTTGGAGGTATTTTCCCATGTTGGCGAATTTTCACTTTGAGAAAAAGTTGTCAAATGCAAGCAGTTGAAAGTTGCAAAGTGGTGCAACTTTCATTTTGCAACTCGTGTGACCAAAAAAACTATTCCAATGTGTTTAGATGGGTATGTTTACACTAGGCATAGTCCTCTTCCACACCCAAATATATGGAATCACTCTAAATTATATTCAACCGACTTGGACCCTCAAGGGTACTATTAACAACGATTTTACTCGTAGCAAATAAGGTGAATAAATTATTCACAGACAAACCACAAAGAGCCTATCCTTCTTGAAAGATATGGAACAAAGACAATCTAAAAGGGGATTCTACTTTAACATGAAAATATTGGCTTCAGTTCAATCCCAAGTCTTCAATAACCAGGTCATTATTGCACTAGGGTTGCTCTCAGGTATGATGTGATATTGTTGTTAATCTAAAAGGGACTACGATTGTTTAGAATTGTATATTTTAGGCAATGAGTTTTCAATTGGATCATAAAGACAAGTATGATGAAACTGAAAGATTCACAACAACATTTCATGAACATCACAAATTATTTTCTATCACTTAAGTAGATTTAGCATTAAGCATTCAACAATTTCATAGAAAATGAAATATTTTCAATAAAATTCCATCCATTCATTTATTTTTTTAGAACATTTTCTATAATTTAAACATCTACTCTAAAATAAAGCATAAAAATATTGAAAATTAAAAGTTTCTCCCAATTATTCTCCATGCATACCCCCAAAGAATCAATTAAAATAGAGAAAATTGTTTTATAATTCAACAAATTGCTTCATATAATATGGTGTGAGCTTTTAAAGAGAGAGGGTTTAGTCTGGACATCGAGTAGGTTTTGTATGCACCCTTAAACAGTACAACATATAGTGTTGTTCAGTTGAACTAACAAAACCAGCTACGAAAGATTCATGAGATAGGTAGCTATTTAATTGGCTTTGATATTAATCAACATCTATGTGCATACAAAGTTTTATGTCGGTATGATTTAGAAAATAGGACAAAAAAACAAAACTTGAAAAGTTTTATGCTCTTCTAACACCTACAAATTTTGAACTTAAAATAAAAATAAAGCAAGAAACAACCTATTATAGGAACAAGGCCCCAACAGTTCAACTTAAAGTCTATCCAAAGAATCAAAAATAACAAATTAAAATGCAACACGTGGCATACACCAACTGTCATTAGAATATTCTAGATCAAGTCAAAGCTTTGACTTCATCAACAACACTTTCATTTCATACTCTAGCATGCAATACTTTGCATATATCGAGGTCATCAACTTATTTCAAAATACTCAAATGAGGAATATCTATTGAGACCGGGATCAACCTACAAACTCAAAATTACAAGCAAAACAAAAACCTCCACCACACCTCTGGTGTCCAGTATTGGATTATTCATCTCATCACTCAGGGCTCGGGATCCAAGATCTTTTCTTTGCCTTTCTTCAACTGATACTCTTAAAAATAATACAATACTTGATGCATAATTTCTTTAGAAATCCCTTGTATTTCTTTCCAAGTGAGTTTGAACCTAGTGTATTCTTTAGATACCTGTAGTATAATATTATTCCTCTGCACTTTATCTACTTAATATTTAGCTATAGTGTTCTTGCACTGTATAATTTCATCAATGACTTCAGTTAATAGTTGAATAGAATCTTTGTTTATTCTTTCAATCCATTTCTTGAAGGCTTTAGCTTCTTTACCCTCCTGTCCTAATGTATGGGGATCACAACTTTTGCGTGCTAGCATTTTAATAAACTCTCGATCTTCATCAATCAATTTTCTACATTCCATGGTGACCTTTTCAAATCCTTCAATCAATTTCATTAGCATGTCACCTTCCCATTTCAATTGTTTCTTCTATTTTTCTAGAAATGGAAGTTCTTGTTCTAAGATTACATTTCTTTGTATTAATTCTTGGATATCTACTTGCATGAGAATTCTAATATTTCACCTTTCTTCAATAACTTGCTCCTAGTGAAATTTGCATTCACTTTCAAATATTTTAGATTTCTTTGACCGGTGGTATGATTCCTAGTACTTCCCCATTACATCTATAATAAATTCTTCTCCCTGCTTTACCCAGTACTCAATCCATTTTTCAAAAATATTCATTTTGTGGTGAACTGTTGCGATCGAATCCACCTGTTCTTGTGACATCGATACTATATGTTGGGGAAATTCAGCTTGTGCTTGACTGAATAGGGTTAGTGACTTTATAAAATACTCCAAGGTAGCAACCCTTTCTTTCAATTCTCTTTTCTTCTTTTTATATTTCTACACTCTGACAATAGTAGCATCCAAATTCACTTTTATTTCTTCTAACTCTTGCCTCCAAGATGAGTGTCTAAGATTAATACTTGTTATCTTCTACTCCTTAGGCATTATTTCATGTCTATCTTTGTCAACTGTTGGAGTAGGTATATGAATGGTTCTGTCACTATCTACAATTCTTTACATGACATGTTTTTCTTTTGCTTTGCACCTAGGCTTAGGAGTATCTACTTCATGTATAAAACTATTAAGATTCATAGGCAATACTTCTACTTCCATTGGGGAATCCAATTCCCCAATTAACCAATCAAGTGCATCATCATGTTGCTCTACCTCTGTAACATTTATTTTTTCTTGGTTTCCACTTGATTCGGGAATTTCTTCTCTTTTATCTATCACGTCCTCTGAAATGGAAATTTCCTTAGTAATTTTTGGCATAGATTTGGGATTACTAGGGTTTGGCACTATCTCCTCTATTTGAAGACTTACATTTTCCTATCTACCTAGATGTTCAACATCATCTCTCTGGATGTTACTTTCTTTATTCTCTACTACATTAGGGTTTTCATCATTTTCAATTCCATCACCTAAAAATTATGTAGCTTCTCCCTTTTCAATTTCAATTTCAACTTTAACATGGCCTTTCTGTAATTCTTCAAAGACCTATGATTGTTCATTAACATTTGGAACATTCCCAAGCAAAGCCTAGGAATCAAAAGTATCTTCAACAATTATTTCATCAATAGGGCTCTAATTTGTAGTTTCCCTTGTTTCCATCTCAAGGATGTTAGGATTTCCCACTTTTGAGGTGAGTGTTCCTTGTATAAATTCTTCTTCTTCAACATTTATAGGATTAGACCCTTTATCCTAAATATCTTCTATCACTGGTTGTACCATAGGTTTATCTTTAGACTTCTTTTCTTTTACTTTCTCCCACATGGAACCCCATCTATCCATCTATTCTTTGATTTTGGCTTCATCCTTAGAAATCTCCTCCAAAACCACAGGAGATCCTCAATCTATCCATCTATTCTTTGATTTTGGCTTGTTTCATACTAGCCATGTTAACAGGAGGAGAAGTAAATAGTGCTACAACCCTTTGAGATGTAGACCTATTTTGTGTTCCAACATTTTCTGTTACTCCTACTTCTTCATCAATAACCAGTTTAATTAGTTTCACTATAGAGGAAGATGCACCTTTGGGTCTTAATTTTCATTTATCTTTACCTGTTTTGGCATCTTTCTACTTATCATATGGCTTTATCATAATTTCCTATTTTGAAATTTCAAGGGTTCTTTCCTCAATTTTTATACCAGGAACTACACTACTAGTTTTCCTACTCTTCCTAGTAGTCTCTTCACTCTCAAATGTTGTTTCATCTCTTTGTAAATTCTTCTTTCCTCTTCTGAGAATGTGGGCTCAATTCCTCTTTCTCTCAAAGCTTTGCAAAAATCATCAATTCAGTGTCGAGTGTATACCAAAACTAGTCTAGAGAACTCATTAATCAATGTCATGTCTTCATCTTCAAAATTTGGGTGGGTATGTGCAGGATCATCATGGAAAAAATAGGCCATTGTGGTAAAAATTTAGAAAAATCAGAGTTAGGAAACTTGACGTAAAAATTTGAATAAGTTATCTATATTATTTCAAAAATATGTAAGAATAGAATTTGTATCAAATTGAACATTTGTAGTTTCTAAACTACTAGGTTTGTTTTAAAAAAAAGAAAAATCTATTTGGTGAAAATTTGAAATTTCAATGTAGTGGTACTTAAATTTCAGGGAAAAAGTAAGAAGCAGGTGTCTATCTGACCACCCTAACCACAATAAAATGAATATAATTTTTATAAGATTTTAGATATAATTAGAGGACTCATGTCTTGATGTGATGCATATTTTTTTGTAATTTTTTACCAACTAAATAATTAATTATCAATTTTTTATTACAACTTTTTAAAAAATTTAAAAACTCATATGTCTGAACACCTTAACTTGGTCAAAACTTCATGAAATTCAATTTTTCTTTTTTCGATCATATAGTATGTGAAATATAGAATGTGACATGTTTTGGATTCAAAAAATGTGATACCGTTTGAAAGCTATAGATGTTTTTTCAATCAGCCTATCAATTAGGACTTTAGTCATAATTTGAATAGAAAATGAATAATAATTACTTATTAAATTCAAAGTAAAGTATAATTTATATCAGTGGAAAGCTGAGAATCTCGTTTAAAAACCCATTTCGTTTCATCAATTTTGGGTAAAAAAATAGTCATCAGCCACATACCCATCATATTGCCACTTTTTGGCCCATCATGATCCTACACATACCCAAGTCTTGGATGGATTCATCATATACCATGTCTTTGTTATAGACTTTATTCATCACTTTTCCATCATCCTCTTCTAATTGATTTGGAATTTCATGAATCTTGAGAATCTAGGCATATTTTAGAGACAATCTTTCATATTTTCTTATTCTTACTATGTGCTTGTCTTCACAACTAAGCCAATAATCTTCTAAGTGCTAGACATGAGCACAATAACCATATATATTCTTGGAAATATTTTCCTCAATGTCATAATATATTCTCTAAAGTGGGAAATCCTCAAAATTATATGATCTTCATTCTTCTTCACACAAGTCAACCACTCTTATTGCATTACACTTATAATTTCCTATCACAAGGGGAATTTGAAAGATGTCTTATTGTGAGCATGACTATAAAGATCCAGAGATTATTTCAACTGTCTCACCAATTATAATAAAAGAAAAATTTATGTTGGGTACTTGGATAGCATGAATGGATGTCCATCAAATCCTTCCATCCTAATGTAGGAGTAAGTGGGGAACTGAATGTACTAGCCTCCCATTGGTTTAATGACACTTTGCGCCTTCAAGGACATTATTTTGGCTTTATAACCTTCCATTGTTCTAACCAGTTTCATGGAGAGTAGATCATTGACTCTCCTGTAATTCTTTTTACATCCTTGATGGTGATCTAGGGTAAATGAGCATATATCAAACTATTTCCTACCTTCGTGCCTAAAGTACCAATCTGTTTTAACCCTTTCTTGTTGGCTCTCATGGCACAAGAGTACATCACATATTAAGACATATAAAAGCACCTAGCTTTGGGAAATGTTGTTATTTTTTCATATAATTTATCACTTATAAACTTTCCCCAATGCATTTGCATGGGAGTTTCCATCAGGCTAGATATTATTACAAATATCTAGGGTTCAAATTTACTTGCATCCCTTAAAATAGCTATCCTTCTTAGCAGATTTATAAAATCTTAAATTTCTTGGTTGAACATAGACCTTTGAATAACTTTGGTTTGTAATGTAATTGGTCCTTGGAAACATTGGGTACTCATAGTTTCTTTGTTGTAGGCTTCAAAATTCTGATACATTTTTCCCTTTTCCTTTATATCAACATTATGCATTTGCGTGTAGATAGGGAGACCAAATGTGTATATAATTCCTTTTTGTGAGAGGTTTGAATAAATTCTCCCTTTTTTCTATATGACTCTTTTGGTTAGGTTGTAGTAATTCATACATTGCATAACCAATTCAGGGTCCACCATTGCTGGTGGAAACCCTCCTGTTGAAAGTAACCCACTTGCTATAGCATTCTTGGTACATTAAGAGGCATTTTCTTGTAGTGGCCATAAAAATTTCAATATCAAAATACCATCCCATATGAGTGTTTATAACTACCACATTGATTGGTATGGCTTGTGAATTATAGTATTTAAATTCATCTTCTACCCTTGCATCAGAAGTACTCATTTCCTTTGGTGTGTTCTGAATTTTTTCAAAAATGTGTGTCTTGTGTGTGAGTTAGGGTTAAATTTAACCAAATTTACAATTTATAAAACTTTTAGTTCACTTTCAGTTAAATTTAAAATCAAAGAATAATCAACATTTCAATTTCTAGAGAGAAATACCATTTTTCAATATTTTTCATGCTTGAAAATCACTACAAAATATCAATTATCTGAAACATACCTCGTTCTAGTGGACGATGATAATATTTCAGAATGCAACTTCAAAACCCTTGGTATATGTGTTCTCAATTTCTCCAAATTTACCTCTCCTTGCATGCCAATATTATTTCATTCTTTCAAAGTCCTTTGCAAATTTGTAGCATGATGTGAAATGGAGTGTTACAAAGGCAACTGGAAGCTTGAGGTGGTGACAAGTACATAGGTAGTTCACCACCTACATTAATTACCTATTATTTCACATTAATTCCTTGAACAAAGGTGAAATCATGATGATTAGGGTTCAAATTACGAACACCTAGATTTCTACACGAGCTCACTACTAGAGGAGAAAGACGATGTGATAATCATACATGGAAATTAGGTGCCATGCTAATTCTCTATGAGGTATAGGTCATTAAAGATACATAATCAATTTGTGATCACCGAGATTAAGAATTTATGGTATTAAATTTAAGAAGAAATGCTAGGATCTGAGGAATTTACCTCCAAGCTTTAGAAAGAGAAAACTTGAATGAAAGAAAAAAAATTGGGGACTAGGTTCAAGAGAGATTAACAAATTTCAAAATAGACTCTTTGGTTTCTAATTTATGAAAGGAAATAAAATTAAAGTACTAGACTCTGATAAAAAAGATATTACTAGGATTGATGACTCTAGTTGATGAATGATCAGTTGGAGCTAGAACCAAGTGAAGATACAATTTTCCTTGATGAAAATGAAAGACTTTTGGATTCTGATTTCCGATAATATATTAAACTTTTATGAAAAGACCGAAACACCAAATATAGGAAAGAAAAAGATAAAACAAAGGCCAAGCAAAATTGAAAATGAAACCAGCAACAAACTAAACCATAGAATGATGCTAAAGTAAACAAAAGCGAAAGGTAATAGAAGGAAAAAAGAGGGGGTCCACATTTTTCTAAGGGGAAAAGTGGGGCGTGTTGTGAGACCACACAACAGGTCCAAAGTGCAAAAGGGTAGCAATCTTTGATGGGTTGTTTCTCAAAAAATGTGACACTTACAAACTCTCTGCTTGAGCCTACAAGATCACATTGGGACCCTCTACAATAATCTCTCTTGGCTTTTGTTATCTCAAACTCATTTTCCCATGGTGTCCAGTTTTCACTTGATAGAAAAAGTGTCAAATGCAAGCAGCGAAAAGTTGCAAAGTGATGCAACTTTCATTTTGCAACACATGTGACCAAACCAACTACTCCAACGCATCTCAATAGGTATGTTTATGCTAGGCATGGTGCTCTTTCACACCCATACATGTGGAATCACTATGAACTACATTCAATTAGCTTGATCCTTTATGATGGCATGCAAAACAATTGAAAAGAGAAACATACACACGACGGTTGAGAAGTATGAGTTTTGCACACAAAAAAAATATGATCATCCTAAATTCTAGCAAGCGCAAGATATTTTTTAATTATCCTCCTTTCCCTAACAAAAATATACAACCAATTGTAAATGCGTACAATGGTGGAACTTGGAAACATTTTATTTTTCCTCAATTAACAAATTTGGTTGTGAAGCATTTTGTCATTTTCATTTTGAAATTATTTGTTATGCTCAAAAATTAGAGTCGAAGAGAAACAAGTGATGCTCTCACGTACATTTATTATTTGGTGTGATAAATAAAGATTCCACCATTGAGTCCATTTCTTATTTGTATTATAAATTATAACTTGCATTCTCCCAAGTTCATTTCCTATATAAGAGATAATATTGTTGAAAGGTGGCATATACATCTTTCGACGTGTTTATATGGTGATGGATCAAGAACATAACAATTCATTATGTACTATGGGGATTATGTTGTGCAAATATTTAAAGAGTATTCAAAATAAATGTTTGTATGATAATGTGTCAATCAGTTAACTACTCATGATCTACTATGAATATTATGTTTTGCAAGTGTTGTTAAGATTGTGTATCCTTTGCTTAATTGAGTTGTTCCAATCAAAAGATTAAATATATTGGAATATTTTTATGAAACATTTCATGGAAAACCAATTGAAAATTTGTTTTTTAATTTTAGATAAATCATTTCATGTAACTCTTTGGATTAAACTAAATTGAGATATGTAAGAACAAGGGAGCACTAGGAAATACATTGCTCAAGGATATTAAATAAGCCTTCTCTCCCATTGCAATTTTGGGTGGATTATTACTTTCAAAGTATTGGGAATGCTTTCCTATTTTCTAGTTGGAAGTTTCCATTCTAGAAGGATCATCCCTTGATATATTTTATACTCATTTTTAATCAATTATCAAGTTAATAATTAGTGCATTTAATTACAATTAATTTTTTCTTTTCAATTTGTACAATTTTGGAATTTGTAACTCTACTATTATTCCTAGAAATATTGAAGTTTTTTAGCATCAACTAATAAAATTGTTTAACATCAATCAATTAATATTCAAAATAAATCCTTAAGGACAGAAATGACAATGCTAGGGCTAATCAATTAATAAGTATACACATGAATAATTCAGGCATGTACATGTGAATAAGGGAAGCATAAGTACTCAAAAATATGTAAGCCTTTAAGTATACACAAAGTATACATTGGAATACATGTAAGTCACAAAGTATACACGTAAGTTGTAAAGTATACACTTGAATACACATAAAACATATCTATTGAACCATGAATTTATAATGCAAATATGGAAAATATTGATAAAAAATATTTGTATTAACCAAATAGCCATGTAGGTATACATCAATATATGTCAATATAAGTATAAAATATAGGTACAAAATATCCATATAGGCTTATGAGAATGTCATATAGGAATATAATGTCAAATATATCCAATACAAAATATGTGCAAAAATGCCATATAGGCATACAACAAAGGGCTCTAGAATCAAAATTTATTGCTCTCCATGCTCTCAAAATAAACTCTTTCCCTTTTCTTGTCGATTGGATGGAAATACATCTATCACTTGTTTATGTTGCAATCGAGGAGTGCTCTTGGTGCTCCTACTAGGGTTTAGTTCTTGGTCAAGTCTTATTTGTTACAATAAGAAGTAAAAACATTAATATATAGAAATTATATTATAAAAAATGATATATTTAACAAAATAATCACTTACCGCCATTTGATGATCACTCTCTGTGAGGGAAATATTCAAATGCACATGTTGAGGTGTGTTGAAGCCCTATATAAACCATCCAAATAGAAATTAAACTATGAATCAATAATGGTTTGATTTTTCACTAACATCTATAACAATGAATGTAAATTGAAATTTAGTAATTTGCCTCATACCTACCCTGTCAGAGCCATCAAGGAGTCTATAGTATATGAAACATTGATCTTCATTTCCCTCTAAAATTTTGGAGTTGTATCCACTTGAAACATCTTAAAATAAAACAATAAATTATTCAATCACAAAAACTACAATAGCAATCCCAGTCATGGCTTATAATATATTAAATAATGAACAAAATTTTGAGTACTTATTAAACTATATATTTCTAACTATCATGCTTACTATTTTCCCTATCCATATCTTGTTTTAAAGCACATGTTTTTAGTATTTTACCCATAGCATCAAGCCAATGAACCATTTGATAAAATGCTTTCATAGAAATGTACGATAAGTGTGGTGGCATAGAGAAGGTAGTGAGCTATTTGAAAACATACCTCAAAGAAATGGAGTCTCATGGTGACAAAATGCCATTACAAACAAATGTGTCATGGCATTCCATCACCATAAGACTACATTTCTTTGAGGAATTTTTTCAAATAGTTCATTTCCTTCTCTATGGTATTATGTTGGGATGGCGTGGATGGTATAGTGTAGGCTTGGTTATGAGATGGAGGGAAATCATGACATGAAGAGGGAGGGTTGGGGACATGAACAAGTGGAATAAAAGGTGGAAGGTTCCATGGATTGATAAATTGAGTATGAGGACCTTGAAAATAATTTGGAGGGGAATTTTGGCTAATGGGTTTGTTTCTATTCTTCAAGCAGTGAGATGTTTGAAAAAATGCCTTAGAGAAATGTGGTCTCATGGTGATGGAATGGGATTCCATCACCATAAGACCACATTTCTTCAAGGTATTTTTTCATACTACTCACTTCCCTAACTATGATATTGCTTACTATTATGCTTTGATATATTTTTTCCAAGCATCCATAGTTTATTGGAAAGAACATATTTTAGGATTTTAGTGATAGCAACAACAAAGTGAGTAGTTTGAAAAAATGATTTGGTACACATGTATGGAAAATGTGGTAGCATAGAAAAGGTGGTGAGTTGTTTGAAGAAATTCCTCAAAGAAAAGTAGTGTCATGGTGATGGAATGGCATTCCATCACCATGATACCACATTTCTTTGAGGCATTTTTTCAAACTACTCACTTCCTTGTCTATTCTATTGCTTATTATTATGATTTGATAGATTTTTTCCAAGCATCCATAGTTTGTTGGAAAGTACCTTTTTTAAGCTTTTAGCCATAGTAGTGAGGAAGTGAGTTGTTTGATAAAATTCTTTGGTAGACATGGATGGAAAATGTCGAAGCATAGAAAAGGTAGTGAGCTGTTTGAAAAAGTGCCTCAAAGAAATTGGGTCTCATGGTGATGGACATCACCATGAGACGGCATTTCTTTGAGGAATTTTTTCAAAAAATTCATTTCCTTGTCTATGCTATTGCTTACTATTATTATTTCATATATTTCTTCCAAGCATTCATAGCATAGACAAGATAGTGAACTATTTGAAAAGTTACCTCAGTAAAATGTGGTCTCATGGAATGCCATGACAAGAAAATGCAATTGGAAGATGCTTGATAGGGTAAAAGTAACCTCATTAGTATAATGGGCTCAATATGTAAATCTAAACCCTTCTTGAACTTAATAACCTTTCCAATTGATTACCTTTAGGAAAAATAAATGCTTTCTTTCTATGAATATGCGTACAAACTTTATTTCTTAGAGTTGATCGAATTTAACTAACTTATGCTGATTTAATGGTCTATTCTTCAAGTATTTCATAGGTCAACTCCATTCCCAATCACATTCTAGTCAGAAGGGAAATGAATGTGGATCTTGACACTTTTGAAAACCAATGAGCGGGCGCCAGAATTCCAGGAGCACATGTTTTGGTTGAGTCTTTATAATTCTGTTATTTTTCAGTTTCAAAAACTTTATGGCTCATGTGAAGCCTCTTTAATATTGTATATCATGGGATTTAAAGTCCCTTTTACTATGGGAGATCTATTGAAAGAATCGATCGACTGAAAATAAGTATTTTTGTTAGTCATTTTTCATATAAATATGTAACTATTACAAATAATAAAGGAGATTATTGTTATGCTTCCAATTTGTTTGTGAGTAAAAACTACCTTATGAATAAGAGTTTTCTTGCCACTCTTGGAATTATTGTGTAATATTGATGCATCTATGGAATGAAGTAACTGAGAGATTTTTCCAATGCATGTGATCTGAAGTAGATGTAGTCACACCTGAGAGTTGGCCACTCAAGGGTTATAGAAAGATAAGTATTATGTTTCCTATTCTATATTTTCTTTCAGGAGACAATAGTTGAATTTGTATTTCATTTTCATGAGTATATGTTATACTATTAGTGTCAAGCCTACAAGTTGTAACTGAGTCTGTAGTTTCTATGTTTAACATTTGAATGTCTAGAGCACCTTTCTTTAGTTGATTTTGATTAATGGTTTTATGATTAGCAGTTGGCTTGTTATCTTTTGCATTAGATAAATGTTTCCTAATTTCTTTACATGCTTTAATTCTTCAAAAATTTATGCATTCTTTAGATTAATCATTTCCATGCTTTCTAGTTTAATGGTGATGGTTTTTAGATTCTTAGTTTTCCATTTTCTTATTTGGGTTATTTTCCTGCTTTCTAGATAGATGATTTATTACTTTTAAGTTTAGAGGCCCCTTAGCTTGGAACTTTTATTCAGTTGATTAGTGCTTAAGAGAGAAGTTGAAATGTCCTCTATTGCATACAGCCATTGGACACTACCTAGTCGATATATTGATGTATTTATTCACTAAAGTGTTAGGACCTAACAACAACCTATCACTTTTTGGCACCATTGCAGAGGATGCCCTTTTTCTAGTGTTAGTAGGAGATATATTGAATACCTCTCTTAGGGGTAGAAATAGTTCCTTGGCTTCTTTTCTACATGATCAGGAAACAAGGCCCCCAAGAAAATTCATACCAAAAACCCTCCCAATCAACATACCAACAATAAGTAGGGAGGAAGGAAACTTAGACCAAGAACTTACTGAGGAATTGACCAAATAGGGTCAACCTGAGACCTTCCCATATACCCTAAAAAGAGAGCGAATAGTGGTCAAGGAGCATATTCTTTCACAAAATATTCAACCTCCTTCCACTGAGCAAGTTGGTAAAGGGGATCACATCCCTTTCAACACCATGGGTGACCGTAGAAATTCTAAAAATAACCACAACAATAATAACCCCCCACCATGCACATTCACTTATCTAATTGTTATTTATGTCGATGACAACATGACAATGAAAAATATCTCACCAGCCTTCTTTCCAACCTTTCAAGGTTTGTCTACTAAGGACCCTAATTAGTTCCTATTTGAATTCAAAGTCTTGTGTTAGACATATGACTACAAGAATGATAATCAAAAACTTAAACTTTTCCCTTCCACTTTGAAAGACTCAACTATGCACTAGATTATGGGGCTAGCTTCTCAGTCGATAAACTCTTCGGATGAAATGGAGTTAGTCTTTTTGTAGAAATACCAAAGTTACTACATGGTGAGTGATAGAAAAGATGAACTATTCAAAATAAGGGAAA
Source organism: Sequoia sempervirens (assembly GCA_007258455.2). Classification (NCBI taxonomy): domain Eukaryota; kingdom Viridiplantae; phylum Streptophyta; class Pinopsida; order Cupressales; family Cupressaceae; genus Sequoia; species Sequoia sempervirens. The sequence goes on along the minus strand of VDFB02373365.1, from coordinate 327,727,698 downwards.
ATGAGGATGAAATTCTTGAAGATTACCTAGATAGGTTTATCTTCTTGTCCAATGTTGTGTTGGAGAAGTCATAAGTCTTGATATTTTAAAGAAATTATTCCTCAAAGGTCTCGATGATGAACCTCAAATGAGTTTAGACTTAATGGGAAAAGGAGACATGTCCCAATTGAGACTAGAAGAAATAACAAAAAAAATTCAGAACTTCTCTCGTACTCGTGGAGGTATTAGGAAGTCCACCCCCTTATGTGGTTCTAATGACATAAATAAACTTTGTGAGGAATTGGACAATTTTAAGACCAACATTATTGTCCAACTAAACACCAGCTTAGATGGCATAGAAGCTAAAACCAGAAATCCTGAGATCTTGTCTATTTATTTCCCTAGGTGTCAAAACAAACATTTTCTCAGAGAGTGTCCCTTGGACAAAGTTGACAAGATTGACGTTTGTCAAGTATGTGAGAAGAACCACCCCATTGATCAATGTGAGCTATTGATTGTCATAAAAAATTCCAAGAAAAGAACAACTCTAGTCAAGTAAGAGGTGAATGTTGTCAACCAAAGAACGGGAGGTAATTTTTCCTATTGTTAAAATTCTAATCCTAACTAGCGGCCCCAATCAAATTGGAACAATAATCAATGGGAAGGGCTCTGGACTCAACCACCACCACCAGTACCCTCTAACTGGGGAACCTATCCTTGGGGACCACCAGACTAGACAAACCAATCTTGGTGTAACCCTCAGTGGCCCAACCAATCTCAATAGTAGTGGTACCCTCAAAATCCCATTCCTCAATGGAATCAACCCCAACATCAGTTTTATTCTAGTCCTAGGAGGATGCCTACTCAACAGAATCTCTTACCACCTCCCCAGAACACTCAATAGACTAAAAAAGTTAACCAACTACCACCTCCAGTGCAACCAGTCCCTAATATAAATAACAACCATCCAAATACTTTGGTGTATTCCATCAAACAAGACAATGTCATCGGACTTAACACAATACAGTGTGGAAACCTATAGTTGAGGTCTAGTAAAACACTTTTGCAGCTGGCTATCAAAGAAATCATAGATGACCCTATCAAGAAGTCTACTGAGGAAACAACAATAACACCCACACCCATAGAAAAAACCCTAGACACTACACAACATGAGCCCAACCTGCCATCTTCAACAGGAGTTGTCGACCTACCTCGGGAGGAGGAGGGTCAATCTCCAACTAAATTTTTGAAAAATCTCGTTCCTAAAGAAAAAAAAATCCCCTTTTCTGGAGTGATTGAAACCTATTTCTATCAAAGATGCTCCAGAAACAACCTCACCTACAAAAATTGCATTAATACAAGAAATTAAATGATTGCAGATTGAAGTTCCCTTATTACAAGGGATTAAATAGATCCCTGAGTTAATCTAGTTGATTAAACAATTGTGCATCAAAACTCTAAGGAGGAAGCCAAAATGAATCAACACTATTCATATCATTGGATACTTTGTTGATTTGTTAGTTGGAACAATCACAGCTCTAAAATATGATGACCTAGGGAGTCCACTCATAAAAGTAACAGTTTATGAGGTAGCAATACCCAACACTTTAGTGGACCTCAGAGTATCCATTAACGTAAATGACTGTTGATGTGTTGGAAAAATTAGGAATTACTGATCTACACCCCACAACTACAATCCTACAAATGGAAAATTAATCCATAGCTATTCCCAAAGGCATCATTGAAAATGTTCTTGTCAAGGTGGATGGATGGGAATATCCAGTGGATTTCCAGATAATTGAATCCCTTACGCCTAAAGACAGTTATCCAATAATTTTTGGATTACCATGGTTGGCTATGATTGTAGCCAAAATTGATTGTAGGGAGGGAGGAATGACCATCTCCCATGGATCTAATAGTAAATAGTTCTTTTGTATCCTCCTGCTAAGCCTGCCAAACATAGTAAAGTATGGGTTGATGAACCAAAAATTCCTATTGGACATGAAAATTTGGCTTCATTGGCCATGGTAGTCATCAAACAACACAATGAAGAATCAGAGGATAAATTAGATAACAACGTGGGAAGTAATGCAATAGACTCCAGTAGTGAAGAGATGTTAGACATAGAATAAATCCTAGGACATCCAATCAACACAGACTAGGTAGAATTTGATGATGATAAGCTTATTGGATTTCCTTTCCCTTTGATGAACCTAGTTCCAAAAACTTTCCATTTCCTTGTAGATGTTGCTCGGCTTCATAAAACTGCACTATTCAGTTGTCCACTTAACACACTAACAAGTCCCATTCACTTTGTCATATTCAATTATCCTAGAGTTTAAACTATTATGTTGCTACCAAGAAAAACTTTGAACATCAATAGCTGGTTGATTGAGATGGAAGAACAAGGACTATTTGATACCCTGGTGAGTAGATCTAAAGCATTGCCTAGGACTATAAGGATATGAGAGGAATAAACCCTAGTGTATTCACACACCATATCTATACTAAGGATGTTTGACCTATTCACCAACCACAATAGAGACTCAATCCTACCCTCAAAGTCATCGTTAAAACTGAGATTGAGAAAATCTTGCAGGTATGATTTATCTACCCAATTTTTGATAGCAAGTGGGTGTCACCCTTGGTTGTAGTTCCAAAGAAGAATGGGAAGTGGAGAGTTTGTGTAGATTATAGGAAGCTCAAAAAATCAACATGCGGAGATTATTTTCCCATGGCATTTGTGGACCAAGTGTTAGATAGTTTGGCTAGGAGAAAATATTTTTAATTTTTGGATGGATTTAGTGGATACAACCAAATATAGATAGTAGTGGAAGACTAGGATAAGATGACCTTTACATACCCTTGGGGGACATTTTCATATAGGGTTCTTCCCTTTGGGCTATGTAATGCTCCTACCACATTTCAGAGGGCCACCCTAGCTATATTTGTTGAGCTAGTAAATGTGTTCATGGAAGTCTATATGGATGACTTCACTATATATGGTTCAACCTTTGATGAAGCCCTCACAAATATATACAAAGTGTTAAAATGGTGTGAGGATCATCAGTTGTCCCTCAATCATGAGAAATGCTTAATCATGGTGAAACAAGGAATAGTGCTAGGACATCATATTTTAGCTGAAGGGATTAAGGTTGATTCCAAGAAAATCGAAGTCATACAACTTGAGATCCCAAAAAATCAAACTGATGTTAGGAGTTTCTTAGGGCATGTTGGATACTACCAAAGATTCATAGAAAACTTTAACCAAATTTTAGCCCCAATGTTTTCTCTCCTTTACAAAAATATTGACTTCATTTGGACACCCAAGTGTTAGTCCTCATTTTAAATTATCAAAGAGAAACTCATCTCTACCCCTATCCTACGAGGACCTAACTGGAACCTGCCATTTCAAATTTATGCCGATGCATTTGATGATGCCACTGGAGTAGCTCTAGGGAAAAAATATGAGAAAGGAGGGAAATATTCTATATATTTTATCAGCAAAAATCTAATGCCAACAAAGAAAGAATTCTTGGCTGTAGTGCATGCCAATAAAGAAATTTAGACATTATGTCATAAGATATAAAGTTACAGTGCACACAAACCATGCAGCCATCAGGTATCTCATGAATAAATCGGTGGTAAATGAGAGGACAATCAAGTGGTTACTCCTTCTCCAGGAGTTGAATGTGACAATTGTTGACAAACCAAGGAAGTCTAGTGTAGTTCCAATCTTCTTATCCCAAATAAAACATGATGGTGGTTGTGCTCTAGTACAAGAAAAATTCCTAGATGAAACTTTATTCATCTCCACAAAAACTCCTTGGTTTTCCAATATTGTGAATTACTTAGCCACCACAGAAGTACCACCTCATTTTTTGTCAAAACAAAAGAAACACCTCATAAGAGAGAGTGCCCATTTTAAATGGATTAATGGAATATTGTTTCGATGTGGACCTGATATGGTTTTGTGATGGTGTGTTAGGGTAAATGAGACCTACAGTGTCCTTAGGGCCTATCATGATGACCATTCTAGAGGGCATTATTCTACTAAAAGGACAACTCACAAGATTTTGGGAGTAGGATACTATTGGCCTTCAATGCATAAGTACATCAAGAAGTACATTTGTAGGTGTGACGAATACCAAAGGGTCGGAAGACCAGCTGCATCCAATGAAATGCCCCTGCAACCTCAAGTAGTGTTAAACCATTTGAAAAGTTGGTATTGGATTTTATCGGTCCCATAGACCCTCCTTCACAAGGAAAATAGTATATTCTAGTCTATAATGACTATATGACTAAGTAGACAGAAGTGCAAGCACTATGCATTGCTAGGGAAGAGTAGGTAGCTGAATTTCTTTATAATAGAATCTTTCTTAGATTTGGGGCTCTACAAAAAATTGTTACAAATCAAGGCCCCTAGTTTATGTCTAAAGTCCTATTGGCATTCACATATCACTTCCAAGTAAGTCACAAGAATTCCTCACCCTGCCACCCACAGGAAAATGGACAAGTTGAGGTTACTGATAAGGAACTGGAGAATATTTTGACAAAAACGGTCTCTTCGGGAAGGAAAGATTGGGCTAGGAAACTACAAGATATCTAGGCCTACAACATGACTTGGAAGTCAACCACTAGCTATAGCCCCTATGAGTTAGTCTTTGGGAAGAAGCCCCTCTTTCCCATTGAATTTGAGCTCTAAACCCTTAGGATGGCCATGGAATTGGGCATGGATCTTAAATGAGCTCAAATCAAGAGAGTCTTATAGCTTAGTGAACTAGACGAACTTCATCTAGATGTTGTCCATCTAACTAAAATGGTCCAACAACAATGTAAGGTCTAGCATAAAAAACATATTAAAGAGATAATTTCATACCATGGATTGGGTATTATTGTTTGATTCCAAATACAAGGATCATCAAGGGAAACTCAAGACACACTGGCTTGGACCATACAAGATTTCTAAAGTGTTTGCTAGCAGTTTGGTCCAGTTAAAACCAATTGATGATGACACTTGAACTCTTCTGGTTAATGGGCATTGATTACGCATCTACCATAAACCCATTAACAAAGAGGAGTTTACAAAAATGGTAGAAATGTAGGGAGAAATCCATTGCATTGACTTTGTTGTGGCAAGGTCAATATATTCAATATAGTTGTTAAACAAATAATCCAAAAATAAATAAATAAATAAAATCATCATTTCATTTCTCAAAAAAAAAATTCAATTTCTCCATCAACTCCACCATGAGAACTTGGCTAAAGTTTTGTTTAGATTTTGCAGGACTTCATCTTTTAGCAAACCCAATTCTAGCGCACCTTGTTGTGATGCTCTGGAATTGTTGTTGCAATGCTCTAGAATGTACACATCAGAATGGTTCCACATCTCATCCTGATCCTGCATTCTAATGCATCACTCAATGGTGCTTTGGAAAGTCAAGTCCAAAGTATCACAATTTTCTTCCTTTTGGCTGCATCTTTTTAGTGATGCTCCAGAATTCTATTGTTTCTTTTCTAGATGCATCTTTTCAGTAATGCTCTAAAATTTAGTTGTTTCTCTTCCAACTGCATCTTTTCAGTGATGCTCCAAAATTCAGTTGTTTCTTCTCCAAGCTCTGCATCTTTTTAGTGATGCTCTGGAATTTTGTTATTTCTCTCCCGACTACATATTTTTAGCAATGCTCTGAAATTCTACTTGGATACTCTGAAATTCTATTCGAATGCTCCAAAAAATTCGGTTGTTGCTTTGACTGCATCTTTTGACGATGCTCCAGAAATCTTGGTTCCTTCCTTGGCTACATCTATCAGTGATGCTCTAAAATACTCAATCTGGTTACTTTGTTCGATGACATCTCTCTATAATAATTATGGAACTCTTTTCTTCTCTACTTCAAGTGCATTACTTGATAATGCTCTAGATTTTTGTGTAAATTTTGTCTTTCTAATTTTTTTTAATTTTTCCTAAGTTTTGCTCATGCCCATCCCTTAATGCCACTTCGAGATCTGCCCCCTTATTATTACTCTACCGCATCACATCAAATCTTTCCATAGTAAATAAGATTATTATGACACCTTTTTGTCATAATGACCTCTATCATTACTTCAACCATCCCATCCATGCCATCATTATCTACTTCCACCCTCGCCAACCATATGACTATCCAATTACATTAGCAAAGTTAAGTGACGTTTGATCTAATGACAAGATTTAAGGTATGTGCAAATTTATTTATTAAAAGGGTAAGTATTTATTTTGAATAAAGGTTAATTAATTAGCATGATTTGTTCCCCTTGTAACTTTGAAACTTGTTCCCTTAACACAATTGGTAAGAGTGCAACAACAGTTGTAATTCCCCATGAAAGGTCATCGTCATTTTGCAATAAGGTGACAAGCAAGCTAGTAATTAATTTTTTCCTCATCGAGTATATCGATGCAAAATTATTTTTTCATCTGTAATTCAAAGAATCAAGCATTCCAGAGTTTTGTAAAATTTCACTGAGGAACAAAGGAAATGGGAGGTGCTAAGAAAAAGTCTGAGCCAACTTCTGTAGTGCCATTTCTAGCATTAAGCAATATAGTAGCTTTATTTCAAATGGTTGGATGGATGGACTTAATGAAACAATTTGAAGGGCACAAAAAGAAACTGATGAAGGAATTCAATGAGAATTTTGCAGATGGGAAGACTGTGGTATGTGGAAAACCATTCTGAGTAAGTACAAAATTCCTTACTCATCTTTCTAGTCTTGAGAATAAAGGAATTCATTTAAATGAAAATACCCACGTCCCTTATCAAAATTTAATAGATTTGTTCCATAGGGAAGGGGAACCCCAACCTATAATGACCATAAACACTAGAGGGAAAAATATGGGAATTCATAGAATGTCTATTCCAGAACCCTGGAGATCTATTACAACCTGAATTGTTAAATATTTCACTTGTGAGGGACAAATTACTACAATAGTGGGACCCCCTTTCTGCCTGCTGACTCATTTATGCCACAACATTGAGGACCCTACTCTTAAGGTAAATTTACCATCTTTTCTCTACCATTCAATCACCTCTATGATAGAAAAGTATAAAATTGGGATGGGGACCCTTAAACTTCATGGTCTGATACATTTAATATGTAAATACCATTTCCACCATAAGCCAGAGAAAAAGTGGCAAAGGTTTATACAAAAATTTGAGAATGAAGAGCCAGGGAGGCCACTTGAGGAAGGAGAATCCTCTAAACAAAAGGAATATTCTATAGAGGAATCCTCCTTAGAGGCATTAGGTGCCTCTAAATCCCAATATACCTCCATGACTCCCAACGGTGATGCACCAGAAACCTTTCTTGATGAATTAAAAACCCCAGGACAAGAAGGGGAGGTGGGAATTGTACATTCTGAAGAAGAGGAGTAACCCCCTCAGAAGAAAAAGGAACAAAGTAAAATTGTTTTTCAAATAACTCTTCTACAGAGGAGTAAACGGTTATCTTCAAGGGCCAATGAAATAAAACTCCAAGATATAGGTAGTAGTTCAAAAATGAAAAAGGTTGGGACTCCAATAAAGGTGGTAGAAATTGATAGTCCACCTAATAATGAGTCAATAAATGGAAAAAAATAGCAAGGGGATGAACTTCCTAATGAAAAGAATAAAGAAATCCTATCACCTAAAGAATAGAAAAGAAAAATAACACAATTTCCACACTTAGAGTAGAATGAATATGAACCTATGGGAGGATTCTCTCCTTTCCTTGATAGGTTGGAAAGTATACCTGAATTTGTGGAAAGAATGCTTTAGGAAACTCCTCATGCATCTTTCTATGTGGATACCGATGAAGAAGAAGATAGACCTCATATTGATGGAGAAATTCCTTGCTCCTCCTTACCTGAAGAAACTAAAGAAGGAAGTATTCCTCATACTAAGAATACAAAAGAGATAGAAGAAGTGCTTCTTGAGAATATTGAAATAGAAAATGCACCTCATATTGATGAAAAAGTGGAAGAAGTGCCTCACTTATCCCTTCCTAAGGACAAAAAAGAAGAAAATGTGCCTCATCCTAATGAAGAAATTCCTCACGCATTAATTTTTGTGGACACAGGGGATGAAGAATCTAGTCAGAGAAATGAGGAATTAGAAAAGCTAAAGATAGAAATTAAAGGGTTAAGAGTTAGGTTGCAGGATGACAAGGCACAAATTAATCAATAGAAAGAATAAATTGAGGTGCAAACTGCCATTGTCCATAAAAGAAATCAAGAAGTTGCCAGATTGATTACACAAATGGAGGAAAAATACAAGCTTATTAAGCAACTACAATTCTAGATCTAGCAATGGAATCAACAGGGTAAGCAAAATCAAGATGCTCTGTGTGAAAAAGAAAAATGTATTCAAGATTTGAAAAATAATTTAATGCAATTATTCAGTGCTTTTGAAGAAGAAAAGAATCAATAGGAAATTGAGTTAAATTCCTTTGTGAGTGAAATTATGGAGCTAGAACAAAGTTTGTAGGAGAGTGACACTCAATCAATCATGGAATCAAAGGGGACATAAACTGAACCTATTGTTATAGACTGGTTCCAGGTACATATTCTCTCAATGCTAATGAAATGGATAGAGCAATTTTACCTAATGAAATGGATAGAGCATTGTTACCTCTTGAAGGATGTGGAATTCGAAAATAATAGGTTAAAGAGGGAATTAGTTATGTTAAAATAATCTTCCCATTAGGCATATAGGGGTAAGCAGGATGCCTATGAAATTGGTGAATTTTTGTTAGCCTATAGAAGACCATCTAGGTTGTACTCCATGTTTCTTAATAAGCAACTTTTAAGATGGAATTGCAAAGAATTCACCAAAACCAACCTCATGACTCTAATATCAAGGAATTTGTAAAAGTATTTATTGAGTCACTCCGTGAACAACAAAATTTTTTGTGTGAGTTCTTTGTTCACAATTTTCTCTTAGAAAAGTATACAAATTTCTTTATTAACTTCTTTGTGGGGAAAGTAGAATTAAGAACATTCCTTCCCACTATGAAAAATCAACTTCATTGGAAAGACAAATCAAGAGAGTATGCTCAAGTAGAAAAGACCATAGAGTTACATATGAGATACCCTCATAGGAAGCCTCTCTCTTTCAAGAAACAATTTTTGGGTGTCAAAAGTAAATAGGAAGTACAGGTCAAATACAATAGCAATCTTAGGTTGTTTCATGATTACTATCAAGAACAAGGGCCACATTTAATAGGACCAACATGGAATGCATGTGAAGAGAGGTACACTCCTCTTCCCATGCATCTCAAAAAGAGGGAAATCATTTCACCTCTTAATATCATAAAATTTTGGAGGAATTAAAGATCAACTAGATTGGTATGAGATACAGACCTCCCTTGCTTCATTCACCGCCACCTTCAGTATACACCAACTTGGACTTGAGTGAGGAAATTTTTTCTAGGTGGAGACAAAGGGTCACTTTTCATTAGGGATTCTTGAGGAATCCATATATATTAGACATAGAGGTAGATGATGTGTATGATCTCAATCTTAAGTATGAGGAAATGAATAGAAGGAATGATGGGTAGGGGACACACTAGAGAGCAGGAGGACCTACTTAGACTTAGGAAGGGGGGAAAATGATGAGGTAAAAATAAACTCATGAATGTAATGGGCTCAATATGTAAATCTAAACCCTTCATCCTTAATAACCTTGCCAATTGATTACCTTTAGGAAAAATAAGTGCTTTCTTTCTATGAATAAGTGTACAAACTTTATTTCTTAGATTTTATCGAATTTAAATAACTTATGTTGATTTAATGTTCTAGTATTCGAACATTTCATAGGTCAACTCTACTCCCAATCACATTCCATTCAAAAGGGAAATGAATGTGGATCTTGACACTTTTGAAAACCAACGAGTGGGCGCTGGAATTCAAGGAGCACACATTTTGGTTGAGTCTTTATAATTATGTTATTTTCTAGTTTCAAAAACTTTATGGCTCATGTGAATCCTCTTTAATATTGTATATCATGGGCTTTAATGTCCCTTTTACTATGGGAAATATCTTGAAAGACTCAACTAACTAAAAAATAGGATTTTTGTTAGTCATTTTTCATATAAATATGTAACTATTACAAATAATAAAGGAGATTATTTTTATGCTGCCAATTTGTCTTTGAGTAAAAACTACCATATGAATAAGAGTTTTCTCACCACTCTTGGAATTACTATGTAATATGGATGCATTTGTGGAATGAAGTAACTAAGATATTTTTCCATTGCATGTGATTTGAAGTAGCTGTAGTCACACCTAAGAGCTGGCCACTTGAGGATTATAGATAGATAGATAAGTATTTTGTTTCCTATTATGTATTTTCTTTTAGTAGATAATAGTTGAATTTCCATTTCATTTTCATGAGTATATATTATACTATTAGTGTCAAGTCTGTAGGTTGTAACTGAGTTTGTAGTTTCTACACTTAACATTTGAATGTCTAGAGCACCTTTCTTCAGTTGATTTTGATTAATGGTTTTATGATTAGTAGTTGGCTTGTTATCTTTTGCATTAGATAAATGTTTCCTAATTTCTTTACATGCTTTACTTCTTCAACAATTTATGCATTCTTTAGATTAATCATTTCCATTCTTTCTAGTTTAATGGTGATGCTTTTTAGATTCATAGTTTTCTATTTTCTGATTTGAGGTATTTTCTTGCTTTCTAGATAGATGATTTATTACTTTTAAGATTATAGACCCCTTAGCTTAGAACTTTTATTCAATTGATTAGTGCTTAAGAGAGAAGTTGAGATTCCCTCTATTGCATACAACTATTGGACATTGCCTGGTCGATATATTTATGTGTTTATTCACTAAAGTGTTAGGACCTAACGATAGCCTATCAATGCTCCTACTTATTACTTATGCTATGCGAAGTAATTGCATCACTGCTTATGTTGACTTTCTAAAAAACCATATTGTAGTTGAAATTTTGTCATCTATCAACATCTAGTTACTAGTTATGGAATGTGAAGTAATGCTTTGAGTTTGAAAGATGTGCAATGCAATGTAATCAATGATATGAATATAAACTACACAAATCTATTAAGTACAATTCATTAGTTAAAATCTTTATTCTACTACCTGCATGTAGGTTTGTCTAAATCCACTGGAACTGGGAGGTGTTCACTTGAAACCTCCAATATTATCCTATTCAACATACAAAATCACATATTAAAATACCATTCATAAAACAATGCTATTGACATGTAATAAATTTATAATTTTTTACTAGTTACATACCTCAACGGTATAGATGCAGTGGATAAATAAGTGGGTGTAGGGATGGCGTATCTAGTATCAACACTGTGACCCTAAAATTTTATTAAAATCATAAAACTAAATTAGTTAATCTTTCATTTCAAAATTCAAATTTACTAAATTAAATTCAATGAACATGCTAACATTTACCTAAGTATCAATGCCATAGGCCTCATTCAAAAATGTCAACTACCCTTGCCATCTCCATAGTTGCAAGAATATCCTACATAGAAATCTCTTGAGTGTTGGTGGGGTCATATAAAAAAATTCACCTTGCAAGACTGATACTAATAGGATTGAAGCCCACCACTCAAAGACTCCCCTGGATGGCATTGTAGTATAGGGTTGGCATGTTGGATGACACTTTGGTTCAAAGAGTTGATGTCCTGTAAAGTCTCTACCTCAGCACCCTCCTTCACAATGGAAGGGATAACGATGTGCTCATGAGGCGGCCTAGCAAGAGGTTGTATCGCTTGCCATGTAGGATCTTTCTATGCACCGGGTCCATCTTGAGATGACCCCCCACCTCTCCCTTGGAAGTCCCTCATATCAAAATAATTCTAGATTTTTTTCATGATGAACTCATAGTATAGTTTCCTAAGGAAATATTGTGGGACTTCACAATTTTTGCATGGTGGGTAATAAAAAACCATGTACCACCTATCCCTAAAAAATGTCCTGATTTTTTAGTGGTAGCACTGATGGATAGGAAACCTCCTCGCATTGAGGGTAAGATTTGCATTTGTGTGTGGGTTAGTGAATAATGAGCACAAATCAAATTTTGTAATTTTTTGATCTTTTACATCTTTATATGATAATTTATCCTAGTAATAATTCCTAGCTGCCTACCTCCTATCTTTCCAACCAGTTAATTTTTTGTTGATTGAATCTACATGTTTTAACATTTATTTGAGTGAAGTTGCTAGGGTCATTCTTTCCATGGTTGAACTATTTGGATCATTCAATCTCCTGATTAAATCGTTAATTTTTTTTTATTGTTTCCAATTTAACTCATTAAGTTTTTCTAAGTGCTAGGAGGATGTTGAGGGATTGGTGGAGATTTTTGTTGTGGTTGTTCAACTTGAGAACTTTGTTGTTGTTATTCTTGATGTTCTTGTTGAGGATTCTATTCCTCTTGTTGTTGTTTTTCTTTTTGAGTATTTTGAGGAGGTTTTATAGGTTCATTAACATCTCCTAAAAATTCAAAAAATAAATATCAAAAACAACATAAAACTAACAAAATCACAACAAAAAACTAACAATCCTTACCTCTCAAACCTCCTCATTAACCCGGTGGCATTCTGGCAATGAAACAAGAACAATTTGATGAAAATTCTTGCAAAATGGATCCTCTTAGAATGTGAGTGTGGAAATAAAGGGTTTTGGCCATGGGTAGAAACAAACATAGTCACAATGAAAATGATTTTGAATTCCTTTTTTTTCTTTTAATACCTCATAACGCAAGCGTGTTATAATGTGCTCATGTTATGGGCTCATTGTGGCCAAGCCTTAGGCTTAGAACACCAAGCCATAATGTAAGCATATTATAACACACTCGTGTTATAACACACTCGTGTTATAACACACTCGTGTTATAACACACTCGTGTTATAACACACTCGTGTTATAACACAATTGGCCACAAATTGGCCACCCATCTTTTTGCACCCACCCCTAATTCTCTCCTGGTGTATAACACACTCGTGTTATAAGCTTTCAAAAGAAAAAAAAAATTGGCCACAAATTGGCCACCCATCTTTTTGCACCCACCCCTAATTCTCTCCTGGTGTATTCTTTATATGAATTATCAATGAAAATGATAAAATTTATTTTCAACAATCTTCATTGTGTTCCAATAAATGTATGATTTTATCTTTGTTCTTATTCAAAGAATTAGTTAAATCACTTTGATAGAATCATAGATTTATATATTTTGAGAACAAGGATAAGATAATGAGTTTTGGTTCTGAATATTTGCGTATAATATTGTAATGTAGTGTTATAAAATCTATATGATGCTATTTTTAAGATGTTGTTCCTCATGGTTTGTGCTAAATTAGACTCCATACCCTAGAGGTTAAGGAACTGGCCTAGGATCTATACTTATGTTAAATATTCATGATCTCTCACAAACACTACATTCAAAATCATTAAATCTTTATTTTTCTATCAAAATGTATGTTGATTTGGAATTAACCATGCTCTACTACTTATGAAATGATTAATGTTTAAAGATATTATTGAGTATTTACATTCTTTGAATTACCAAGCAATTTTTTGTAGAGAATATATGTTTTCTACAATTTTTATAAGTAAAATGGCACAAGAAAGCTTGAAAACAATTTTTGGGATCACCCTCCCAGGTTTTGCAAACCCCAAAGTTTAGAGGGAAATTCTTGTAGACTTTCACCTACTAAGTTAGCCAATCCCTCTTGATTGTTGATTATTGAATTAGGAAAATTCATAAGTAATTGGTAAGATTATCTTGGTATTTAAAAACACAAATAGATTGGAAACTTTGTTGAGGACAAAGCTTGTCTAAACATCTCTAGTTCCAAATCATACATAGTCAAAGTCATTAATGTCATTGTTCTTTGTAGTATGAAGAATAATTTCATCAAATTTCTCATCATAAGTTAATTTTTCCTCCCTAAGTCTAGGATCTAAGTATCTTTTTTGTTTCCTATCTAGTGTGTTCAAATTTCTCTCAATATTTGCATAAAATCTCTTAGGATTTACCATATATATTCAATTTCCCATTAACTAGGTGGCAAATCTAAAGTCTCTTATGCCAGTGCATTTTGATTTCAAGAAAAGAGAGAAAGAGAGAGTTGTAAGAAGTATCTAAAGAAATTAAAGGAACCTAAAGTAACATGAAGAAGCATCCTGAGTAGAAGCTAGAGGAATTTCCTTATGGTTCAAAGCCCTCTTGGAAAGCAAAGAACATAGAAACAAGTAAGTTCATTAATCCTCCTATTATGAGATCTTCAAATTCTAACGATGCTATGGAAAATGATTTTTATGAATATGGCATGCCCCTTGACAATGAATAAAATCCCATTATAAAGGAGGCTACTACCACTAATCAACTTGCTACCACTAGTTAGCTAGGTCTTGGTCCTAAGGTCTCAAAATTATTTGAGCCTTGGAACTTTTGGGATAGGAAATTTAATCCAAAACTAGCTACCAGGAGAGGAAATATTGGGGCTACTACTATTCACAATGATTTTAACCCAAGAGGAAGATCTAGAAGCATAACTCTTAAAACTTTCATACAATGGGAGGTGTTGAATTTGAAAAATTACACTCTTGAACACTTTGAATTAGATGTCACTCTAGAAGATGTAGAGGATATAATAAAGGATGTGGCAACACTTTGAGAGTAATCATTAAGGTTTGATAAGTTAAATAGAAAACAAGCAAAAGAAAAGGAGGAAAAACTAAGAACTTCCATGTATGAAACAAACTAGTTAAGGAGAAGGGTAGAGAGAATGAGACAAATGGTTGATGAAGAGCCCACTCCTACTACCACTTATCAACTTGTCGTGACCCCAAACATTGATCATATTAAGGTGAATGTTCCCATTGGAACAACTACCACAAGTACATACACAAGCTCCATTTTGACAACTAAAGTTTTAGATCCTTCCACTAATTTCAAGTAGTCTTAGCCTATAGATAATGGAAAAGGACCTGTAGGTCAACCTAAAGCAACAACCATAACTACAAGTACCAATGTTTCATATGGTACTATCCCTACAGGTACAATCCCTAACCCTATAATTCTAAAATTGCAATTAGCAAATGATCAATTATAAAAGAAATTGAATAAGATGCCAATTCTTGCTACAAATGAAGAAATTGAATAGAAGATTGCTTTTGTAAAAAAAATTAATTCCTGATCCCCAACTATCTAGTTCTCAAAATCCACCTCATTCCACATCACAAACTATTGGTATGAATATCCCTTCCTCATCTAGTCACTCAATTCCTACTTCATATCCATTAAAAACTTTGTCTAGTGGGAATATTCAGAGTGGAGGTGGAGGTTATGAAGGGCGTGGAAGAAGTATCACCCAATCTAGAAATCAAAATGCTAGTGGTCAAGGGGGTGGAGGAGGACAAGGTAGTGGTGGATCCCATTCTGGACAAGGTGGTGGAAGAGACCAATTTACTAGAAGACCTATGTAGCTGGATAGGTGTAGACAACTATGTTTTCTTGGGATATTTGGTTATCCTAATCCTCTATCACATGACATAGGAAATGTATTGGTTAGATTCTTAGAAAATAATGCAATTAGTGGAGAATACCACCTAAGGTCATTCAACAATATGATGGATGATTTTGAGGTAGAAAATAAGGATGTAATGATGTTGTTTATGCAACCATTCACTGAGGATTCTAGAGATTAGTATAGAAGATTATCCAATGGAAAGTACTAGGTCATGGGAGGAGTTCAAAAGATTATTCAAGGAGCAATATGGTGACAAAACTAATCCAAGGTTTATGTTGAATGAATTTAACAATATTTCTAAAGGTTTTAATGAAATGGTTTGTGATTTCAATACCAAATTTTAGAAATTAATGTATAGGCTACCTATCAACTTGAGGCCAAATGATCAAGCATGCTTGGTTAACTATTGTAATGATTTTGGCTTAAAGATGAGTTATCACTTAAGAGTCAAGGACCCTCAAACTTTGAGGGATTCTTTCAAAATTATATTTCATATTGAGAGTTTTGAACAAGACAACTGAGAGGGGGGTTGAATCAGTTGTAGAAAAATTTAATCTTAAAAACTTTCACCAAAAATTAAATCAATCACAAATCCTTTATTCTACTAATTTGATTAATCATTAAGTGCAAAGGTAGAAATTGAAAAGTATCACACATACACAATACCACTAGATTTACATGGAAAACCTAGTAAGGGAAAAACCATAGTGAGGATTAGCTCACAATATAGAGAATATCAAAACTGATTACAAAGGCTCACTGCTAGAGAAGGCTCACTGCCAAAACAAGACTCACTATCCAACAAGGGTTAACCACCTAGAGGGCTCACTACCAAATAGATACAAAGAAGATAGAAGAGATTTTTTACACAGAGAAAAACAATCTCAATGCAATAGATATTTTCACCATTCAAACACTTACAGACATGCTTGAATCATAGAGTACACCTTCAGTAGTACACCATGATTTTCTCAAACACTTACATGCATGCTTGAATCATAGAGTACACCTTCAGCTCACTACTTCTAGAAACTTATCAATTAGACTTTGCACTGATCTACACCAACTCACATTATGGACAAACTGATTTGCATCTATCTCACATCTATCTTGTTCTATTTATTTGCACACCTTTCACCAATATATCATTTTGTATTTATACCATCTTCAAATTTGAAACATGTCCAAATTTTTCCATATACCATTTACATTTACAAATTTAAATTACGTCAGTGCCAAAAAATTCTAGGATGGAATTAGAATAAGGGTGACCCAAGCACACACTTCAACATGCTTCTATAAAATTTGAAACTAGTGTTAAACACAAGATCAACCAAACCAGTGTAGAAAACATAAATCAATTAAGCACACACAGCCTTGGCATGATCCAATCCTTCCAGATAAAAAAATTATCTTGAACATGATCATATCAACTTAGCTCCAAAACTACAAGTCATCAGACTCAAACAAGTAGAAATCTAGAGCAACTGAATTTCTCCTAGACCTTAGCTAGATACACTAAAAAAATAACTCACAAGTGGTGAACATAACTTTCACTATACAACAATCCATAAACCCAAAAAACTATATATAAAAACTTCTAACAAACATGATCAACATATCCGAACCACATGAACATAGAAGAAAATCCTGAAGCAAAACCTAGAGCAACCACTAGACACCTGCAACATTTCTTCATTACAATTTTCTCAATATCCTTGAAATATAAAGCCAATAACCATTATCCATGACATTAATGACAACAACTAGTTGATAACCAGTTAACCAATTAACATCAATGACAACACCTTCACCATACTTCCTTCATACTCACAACAATATCCCCCTTTGACATTGATGACAACACATCAATTCAGAACACACTTCCTCTTGATTTTACTTTCTCCCCCTTACTAGATACTCTTTTCACATCTTTGTATCCCCCTTTGACATCAAAGGAAAAGGAAAAATATATTTTTCATTGATTTCCCCTTTGACATTAAAAATTGACTATTCTTTCAATGACAACACATAACACTACCTTCTCCACCTAAGAGGTAGCCATCAAAACATCAGTCCAAAAGAAAGATAGATCCATAGATTCATGAGATTGATGCATCTCCATATAAATCTAGTTCAAGGAAGGAGGGGAAATAACCCCTAACTTCTCCTAAAGATACTCAAAATTATCTTTAGGAAGAGCCTTCATAAGTATGTCAATCACTTGATCCTCCTTACGTACATACTCAAGCGTTACTTCATTCTCCATAACCTTCTCTCTCAAAAACTGATAGCTGATAGATATATGATTTTTCCTTGAGTCCATCACTAGATTCTTTGAAATGTTAATTGCACTTGTATTATCACAAAAGATAGAAATAGGATCACCATACATTACTCTGATATCTTTCAATTTATGTCTCATCCACAAAAATTATGTACAACAAGATGCTACAACAATATACTTAGCTTTTGTAGTGGATAAGGAAACTGAATCTTTCTTTTTACTCAACCAAGCGACCAATCTACAACCAAGAAAGAATGCACCACCACTTATACTCTATTTTCCATCTACACAACTAGCCCAATCTCCATCTATGTAAGCAGTTAGTGTAAAATCGGTATCCCTAAGCTACCATAGCCCATTATTCAGAGTGCCATTCAAATATCTAAATATCCTCTTAACAACAAAAATATGTGTTTTTGTAGGTTCTTCTTGAAATATAGCCATGAAACAAACTACATGCATGATATATGCTCTAGTAGCATTCAAATACAACAAACCTCCAATCATAGATGTATACATGCTCTGATCAACCTTAGGTGAATCATCTTTAATCAATTTACAACTAGTCACCATAGGAGTGCATATTGATTTTGAGTCATCCATCCCAAACTTCTTCAACATTTCTCTTACATACTTTGACTATGAAATAAAGATCCCTTTCTTTATTTGATTAATTTGTAGCCTAAGAAAGACATTCATCTCTAAACATAGACATATAAAAAAAATCATTTTTTCAGTGAACATCTTACACGTAGTTTCATTTCCTCCAAAGATAATGTCATCAACATATATAGCCACTATCAATATTTTATCATTTTCAATCTTAAAATATAGATTAATATCTTTTGTACCTTTGTTAAAACCTTGATGAGTCAAATAGATGTATAATATCTGATACCAAGCTCTAGGGGCTTGCTTCAATCCATATAAATCCTTCTTCAATCTACAAGCAATATCCAGTTGATCAAACAACTAGAATCCTTTTGATTGTTCCATGTAGACCTCTTCTTCTAACTCACCATTCAAGATTGCATACTTTACATCCATCTGATAGACCTTGAAATATTTATGAGAAGCAAATTCTAAAAAAAA
This sequence comes from Sequoia sempervirens, assembly GCA_007258455.2. Classification (NCBI taxonomy): domain Eukaryota; kingdom Viridiplantae; phylum Streptophyta; class Pinopsida; order Cupressales; family Cupressaceae; genus Sequoia; species Sequoia sempervirens. The sequence goes on along the minus strand of VDFB02373365.1, from coordinate 327,708,801 downwards.
TTTGATAGCTTCCATTCTTTCCACCGAAGCAAAAGTCTCCTAAAAATATATGCCTTCTACTTGTGAGTAACCCTTACACAAAAGCCTTGCTTTATTTCTAACTACTTCTTTGTTCTCATTCAACTTGTTTTTGAATACCCATTTTGATCCAATTATATTTTTGTCTATCGATCTAGGGACAAATTCCCAAGTTTGATTCCTCTCAATCTACACAAGTTCCTCTTTCACAGCTTACATCCAATACTCATCTTTGTATGCTTCACTTATGGTATTTGGCTCAATCTCATAAAGTAAGCATAGATTTATCTCACCAGCAGTAGTAGCTCTACTTCTTGTAAATACTCCTTTCATTTTGTCTCCAATGATTTTATCTTTTGAATGACTCTTTTTCACATATCTAGGTGTCTTATGGGACACCACTAGAGCTTGTTTTTCTTCTTCACTCTACTTCTCTTGTTCTTCCACAACTTCAAATCTTACACAATCAGGTTCATCATATACATATCCATCAACTTCAATTGAATTCTTCATTGCTTCATCAACATTGACATTTGTGATTTCTACAATTTTTCTATCTTTTATTGAAACATCTATAACCTTTGCTCTTAGTAGAATATCCAAGAAAAATACCTTCATCACTTCTAGCATCAAACTTCCCTAAATTTTCTTCATCGCATTTGATATAACATTTACTTCCAAATACATTGAAATACTTAATAGTATGAATTCTTCCATACCATAGATCATAGGAGGTCTTAGTACTATTAGCTCTTGCTTGAACTTGATTGAACTCATAGAAAAAAGTGTGAATATATTCTCTCTAGTAAACTTTCGATAAACCAACTTTACTAATCATTGATCTAGTAGCTTCTTGAATTGTTTCATTCTTTCTTTCAACAACTCCATTCTACTAAGGAGTTCTAGGAGAAGATAATTGTCTTTTTATTCCATGGACTTCACAAAACATATTAAACTCATGGGAGGTGAATTCACCACCTCTATCAAAGCTCAAGCATTTTATTCTTAAATTCACTTCATTCTCTACCATATCTTTGAATGTCTTGAATCTATCTATTGCATCATATTTCTCTCTAAGAAAAGTAACCCATGTATACCTATATTAATCATCAAGCAAAAGCATAAAGTACCTTTCACCTTGTATATTTCTCACTCTTGTAGGACCATAGAGATCTATATGAATCAAATCTAGTAGTTCGATAGTAGATTTTTCTTTTGATCTAAAGTTGTTTCTTGCTTACTTTCCAAACTAACAATTCCTACAAATAGCATTAAGAGGCTTTGCAATCCTTGGTAAATCTCTTATGGCTTGCACTACAATAATCCTTACCAAGTTATCAAAAAGCATCTGACACATTATCTAATGTCATAACCAACTAGCATTAGTGTGATTCATAAGGCAACGTCCATTAGCACCCTTAAGTTGATATATATTTCTTTTAGACTTCTTTCCTACAGTAATCACTATTCCAGATCCTTTCCTAATTTCACATCTCTCATCCTCAAATACAAGATTATATCCTTTACTACACATATGTCCAATACTCAAGAGATTATTCCTTAAACCATTAACATCATAAACATCATCAATATTATGCTTGCCATCAAAACTTACTATACCTATCCCACAAATTTTAGCACCAGTATCATCTCCGAACATAACTAAGCCTCCATCATATTTTTCTAGTTTGAAAAACTTACTCTTATCACCGATCATGTGATGTGAGAAACTGTTGTCAATAAACCAATAGTTCTTTTCTTGTTTGGCATGTAGGGCAGAGATTACAATATATTATTCTTTCTCTTTCTCTAGAGGACATTCCTTTACCTATCTTTCATATTTATTAGAAGTAGTTTCATCTTTTATAGCCATGAAAAAAGAATTCATTTTCATCAAAATCTCCATAATTAGATTCTTCATCAAAAAAATAGCATTCTCATTCACATAATATGCTCTTTTGATCTTTTTTCCTCTATTTTCTTTGTCACATCTTTGTTTTTTCCTCTTAGCTCTTTCTAGACATCTCAAAGCATAGTGACCTATTCCTCCACAACTAAAGAATTTAAAGGATAACTTACCTTCATACTTTTCAAATCCTTTCATCATCCTTCTCATAAAGTTAGCTTCTACTTCATCAACATTCTCCTCATATGGATCTTCAACTCTTGTAGCCTTAAAAGTAGTTTTTGATTTGGATCCATTTCTCATATTTGGTTTTCTCATCTCATAAGATGTTAGAGTTTCCAATAACTAATCTTTAGTATAAGTCTTGCAATCCACATATTCTTCAATAGAAGATACCATTTCAATGTATGCATCAAGAAGAGTTCTAAGAATATTTTTCACAATCCTGGATTGATCTAATATAGTGCCAAGTCCTCGCATTTCAACTACCAACTCATACACTCTCAATACATAATATTTAATGATCTCATATTCAGACAAATGCCGGATCTCAAACTGTTCCTTTAAATTCTGCAAATTTTCTTCTTTGACCTTTTCATCTCCTTCATACATATTTTCTAAAGCATCCTATACTTCTTTAGTAGTCTTCATATTTTGAACTTTAATCAACTTGAAATGTGAAATAATATTCTTCAGAATAAACTTCACCTTTTTGTTTCCTTCATGTGCCTTGTTCTCATCAGTTGTACTCATACCACTAGCTGGAGGAGTGTAAGCAGTCTTGTAAGTTGTTTCAACATCCAAAATACTCTATATATCCTTCCATTTGTATTTTCAAGATAGCATAATTTGTTTCATCGAACCTATCACATTCAAAATTGATCTTGCTTGCAATCCTAAACCTTCCTTAAGCATTTAAGATTTTCTCCAAGGAAAAAAGATCTAATACCAATTGTTGAAAAAGACAACTAAGAGAGGGGTGAATCATTTGTAACAAACTTTAATCTTAAAAAATTTCATTAGAAATTAAAGCAATCACAAATCCTTCATTCTACTAATCTGATTAATCATTAAGTGCAAAGGAAGAAACTAAAAAAACCTCACACATACACAATAAGACCATATTTATGTGGAAAACCCAATAAGGAAAAACTATGATGAGGATTAGCTCGTAATATAGATAATATCAAAACCAATTACAAAGGACCATTGCTAGAGAAGGATCGCTGCCAAAACAAGACTCATTGTTTGGATCAGGACTCACTATCCAACAAGGGTTAACCATCTGAAAGGATCACTACCACACAAATATAAAGAAGATAGAAGAGATTTGTTAGACAAAAAAAAATCTCAATGCAATAGAGATTTCCACCATAATTTTCGCAAACACTTGCAAAAATGCTTGACTGATAGAGTACACCTTCATCTCATAACTTTTAGAAACTCAATAGTTGGACTTTTTACTGATCTACACCAACTCACATTACATAAACACTAATTCACATCTATCTTGCATCTATCTTTCTCTATTTTTTTCACACCTTTCACCAATATCTCATCCTATATTTATACCATCTTCAACATTGAAACATGTCCATAGTTGAACATACACCATCTGCATTTACAAATTCAAATTAGGTCGGTGCCAAAAAATTCTACGGTGGAATTAGAATGAGGGATACCCAAGCACATGCTTCCATAAACTTTGAAAGTAGTGTTAAACACAAGTTCGTCTAAACTAGTGTAAAACACATAAATCAATTAAGCACATGCAACTTTAGTGCGGCCCAATCCTTCCAGATAAAAAAATTATCTTCAACATGATCATATTAGCTTAACTCTAGAACAACAAGTCATAAGACTTGAACGAGAAGAAATTTGGAGCATCTACATTTCTCCCAGACCTCAGCCAGATACACTAAAAAAACACAGTTCACAATTGGTGAACATAACTCACACTGTATAACAATCCAAAAACCCAAAAACTAGATATAGCAACTTCTAACAACCATGATCAACATATCTGAACCATGTGAACATAGGAGAAAGTCCCAGAGAAAAACCTAGAGCAACCACTAAACACCTGCAACCTTTCTTCATTACAATTTTTTCAATATCCTCAACATATAAAGCCGATAACCATTATCCATGGCATCAATGACAACAACAAAAATTTGAGAACTAGTTAACTAGTTGACATAAATTATAGCACCTACATCATACTTCCTTCATACTCGCAACAGAGAGTAATAGAAGAGATTCAGGAAAAGTGGGGAGAAGAGATGATAAAATCTTGAAGAATCCAAAATAGGATAAGGGAACAACAAAAAAGAGGTCTTCAATTGAAAAAAACTGGATAATATTATGAATTAAGTGAATGATTTGAACTGTAGGTTTTCCAAGAAAGAAAAGGGGTTGGGAAATGATAAACCCATTTTTTAAAGAAATGAAAAATCCCTAAAGATTACAAGACTTTCCATATAATATAAATTGGCACAATGGTAAGATAGTTCACATCAAAATAATGTACAAAGTAAAGTTCCATCTAATCCACTACAAAAAAAATCTAATAATTTTTTTTATGAGGCTTCATGGTGTGTGGCCTGTCAGTTTCCACATTCCCCTCACTAATGTGTAGCCACACGGTCCTTGGAGGAAGAATAAGCTATATCTGTTGAGTACAATTCATCTCATGATCATAGTGAGGAGATAAATGTCCATGTGAGTAGACTTGATTTTTCTAAAAAAGAGTGTTCTTATGAAGAAGAATCTCATGAGATTGATATTGATGACCAAAGAAAAAATGAAAGTACATACCAACAACAAGTACTCTCTGATGAAGATGTTGAAAGGGATTATAATTTTTTTACTCTAGAAATTGATGATCCTAATACATGTCTAAGAATACCATCCAATGATGAGGATTGAATGAATGACATCTACTTTAGTTATACAATCGAGGAACACTTTCCATCTCAAAAATAGAGTTGTTAATACTGAGCAAGGCAAGGAAGACAACATGTTCATCAAAGATCAGAGTACAAATAATAAGGTGTCAAAAATAGAGGGTAAGGTGGACAAGGCCAAAGTGAGAGAATAAGGGAATTAATATTTGGGCCAAGAAGGGTGACATAACCAAGGTGGATGGTGAAATAATTTCCTTAGCTATGAAGGAAAAAGATCAGAAGTAGAGAATTGAGGAAGAAAAGAAGACAAGAAAAAGGTTGAACAAAGATTTGAATAGCAAAAGGGAAAGATTGATGAACAATGTATGATATTTCATGATTTTCCTAAATATACTTCTGTAGAAATGTTACAATTGTTGTCAAAAGTTAAGGTCATGGTTACTTTATTAGAAATGATGAGAATTTATTAGCATAGGCAAAATGCAGTCACCCTTATCAATGGCATGACTACAGCTTGTAATGAACAAGTGGTTTCTACTCCACCTAAAGTGAGTAGAAGTGAATTAAAAGATAAGGAAGTTGAGGGAGTAATCATTGAAATCCCTTAGATCTACTTGGGTACCACTATTACTGCTTGTCCCTACCAATTAGATCCCTTTTATGTAACTTTCATTGTTGATGGGAAGTTGCTGAGAAATTGTATGATAGACTCGAGAGCTTCATCTAATATCATGCCGATGGAAATTATGAAGGAAATGGGGTTAAATATTAATAGTTTTTATGGAAAATGTTATGCCATGGATTCAAGAGAGGTATCGGACATCAAGGTTATGAAAGATGTCTCATTCAAGCTTGTTTCCTTTCCTAATATGGAATTCACAATGAGTATCACTATGGTGGATATCCCACCTAATTATGGAATGATGTTATCCAAGAAGTGGAGTGCATCTATGGGAGGTAGTATGCAATGTGACATGTCATATGCCACATTCCTAGTAGATGGAAAAGATATCCAAAAATTGGTTAGGGAATCTAGATTCCCAAAATGATAGAATTTGACACACTTGAAGATAAGATCCGCTTTGTTGACATTGGTATAACAATTTCGGGATTGAGGAGTTGCAAGAAGAAGATGACAAGCAACTTACACCTCTGGACAATGTATTTTGATGGATCATGTTCAGAGGATGGATTAGGTGTAGGAGTGAATTTAATCTCTCCCAATGGTAAAACTTTCAAGTTTTCATTCGCATTATTTCTTGGATGCATAAACAATGTTGTTGAGTATGAAGCCCTATTATTAGGATTAAGACTAGCTGAAAAATATGGGATAAAGAAATTGAAAGTAATTGGTGATTATGAACTAGTTGTATCCCAAGTTAGCTCAAAGTTTGCATATAAAAATAAAAGACTAAAGCAATTGAGGAATTTCATTGGGATTCTATAGAACAATTTGATGCATTTGGTATCAACTGGTTGGAGAGAGGAAAAAAATTAAGTGGAAGATTTTCTATAAAATATTGCACTTAGACCAGATGATATAACATTTGCAAGCATTTCCAAGGTGGAAGTGCAAACTAGACCATCAGTTCTTGATAACATATAGAGTTGGAAGGTTTTCAATTATGATGGGGACATTCTAAAATTCTTGCATTGCATTTGATCAATATGAAAGTCAAGAAATTGACTTTAGAGAATTTGTGGAAGTAGTAGATGGAAAGGAGATAATATTTGTAAATGAGGTGATTTATTTGAATACCAACAAGATTCCAAAGGATCTAGTTGCTTTAGAGAGGGTCTTTGATGGAATTGACAAGACCAATGTTAAGTAGAAATCCAATCATAAGGATGGCTTAGAAGAGGTGAATATTTGCACAAAAAAATGCTCCAAAGAAGGTTTATATAGGCAAGAAGATGAATCCTCAGGTCAAACCAATGTTGATCTCATTGCCTAGAAAATATAGGCATGTATTTTGCTGATCTTACGATGAATTAAATGCCCATAGAAAGGATTTTTTCTAGCATGAAATTCCTCTAAAACCTAATGTAAAACCTTTTAAGAAAAAACAAAGGCCTATAAATCCAACACTGGCACCAAAAATGCAAGAAGAATTGTTAAAACTAAGGGATGTTGGAATTATCAATCCAATCAAGCATTCCACATGGGTGTCCAACATAGTGCCGGTAATAAAAAAGAATGGTGACATAAGGTTGTGTGTGGAATTTAGAAATCTAAATGTGCCATCCCTCAAACACAACCATCCATTGCCCAACATGGAGGCCATGTTACAAAAGGTAACTTGTTGTGAATTGTTATGATCCATGATGGAAGGTTTATTAGTTTAACCAAGTCATGTTTAAGGAGTCAAAACACTACAATACTATGTTTACTACTCCTTGGGGTACATATGTGCATGTCAAAATTCCTTTTAGCCTAACAAATGTAGGTGCCACTTTTCAAAGGGCTATGGATGTAGCCTTTGTTGACTTCATAGATATCTTCTTAGCAATGTATCAAGATGACTTAACAACATATAGTAAAAAGGAAGAAGATCACTACATGCATTTAGAGAAGATATTTTACAAAGAAATTGAGTATGGTATATCTTTAAACCCCAAGAAATGCACTTTTGGGGTAAAGGAAGGAAAATTCCTTGGACACATTATTTCCAAAAATGGATAAGAATTGATCCTGAATGTGTGGCTACAATTGACAAGATCCCATAGTCATTTTGAATGTTAAACGCATCCAATCATTCTTTGGGTAGATCAATTTCTTGAGAAGATTTGTCACCAACTTTGCAGAGACCACTCACCCTATATCCAAAATGTTGAAGAAAGATGAGAAAGTGGTTTGGAGTGAAAATCTAAGTAAAGAATTTCATAGTATCAAGCAAACAATCAAAGAGGATTTAGTTTTTAAGACTCTTTTTTTTTCTAAACCACTTCAGATTTTCTCTTTTGCTTCATTCCATATGATTATTTCATGTATTATTGCAAAAAAATGAAGAAGGTTTTGAACAACCAATCATATTTTTTAGTAAGTCATTACAAGCTATAGAGCTAACGTATGACATGATAGAGAAACAAGCCTATGCGTTGGTCAAGGAAGTAAAAAATTTCCAAACATATCTTGTGGAGACTACCATTATTGATTATGTTATCAATGTTGTAGTCAAAGACATCTTCACCTAGCAAGAGGTCACGAGTAGAATATGCAAATGGACAAAACAAATTCAAGAATTTAACATTGATGTGCAGATTGCCAAGTTGGTTAGAGGCCAAGGTTTAGCCAAATTAATGATTGAAACAAATTTAGAATCTAACCATATTAATCAAGTAGAATGTGTACATGTGTCACCAATTTCTGATATGTAGATCTGCAATTGGTATAGGTGCATTGACCATTACCTACAAACAATGCAGTACCCTAAAGTATTAACAGATAATGAAGAGGACTTTAAAGCTATAAGAAAATAAGTATGTTATTATTGACACTGAATTGTGGTGGAGAAGTCTAGATGGGGTCTTATTGAAATGTGTTGATGGTATGAAATCCTTAGAGCTTTTTGAATGAAATTCATAGTTGAGTATGTGGGGGCCATTATGTGGCAAATACAATTGCTCATAAAATCTTGAGAGTAGGTTTTTGGTGACCTACAATGTTTAAGGATGCCCATAAAATGGTAAAGGCATGTGATGCATGCCAAAGGTTCTTTGGAAAACTCAAGTTCTTAGGGAACTTTCCACTTAGACCTATTTTAGTCCAAGCACCCTTTCAACAATGGGGGATTGATTTCATAGGGGAGATCTCAGAAAAATCCAAATGAGTACACTCCTAAATTATTGTTTCCACTGATTATTTTACAAAGTGAGTGGAAGAAATCCCCACTAAAAAGGAAAAAATTAAGGTGGTGATTGATTTTCTATTGGATAACATATTGATCAGATTTGGGGTGCAATAAAAGATTGTTTCAAATAATGCAATGTGTTTCAAATTTGATGAGTTCACAAAATTCTATGATAAATATGGAATTTAGGTATCTTATTCTTCTCCATACCATCCACAAGGAAATGGTCAAGTTGAGTCAAGTAACAAGATCCTAATGAATATTTTCAAGAGAGTAATAGAGAAGAATAAAAGGGCTTGGGACTCCAAATTGAAGTTGACATTGTGGGCTAATAGAGTGAGTCAAGAAAGTAACAAGATATTATCCATTTGGTTTGGTTTATGGCATAGATGAAAGGTTTACACAAAAAAATTTAATGAAAATGTATAAGTTTATCCAGGAATATGATGATGACATATGTGATGACACCATTTCATCCCAAATCACCTCTTTTCGAACATTTAATTAAATAATCTTCATTATTTAACTATATTTATCATTTTCTCCCATTAATCAAATGACCAATATTATTTGGCTAATTCATCCCCTTTGATGATAATTCTCATCTTATTTAATTAGGTAATGCAAATTATTTAATTAAATTTCTTGTCTTCTCATTTAATTAAAAAATATTTATTATTTAGTTAAATATCATTAAACCCCCTTTTATTAAATAAGTTAATTATTTAATGAAATTCCTAATTTCATCCATCTTGCACAATTATAACATTGTTTTAATTATCTAAATAGCTAATTTATCTCACCCTCCCAATTGCAAGGTAATATACCCCTGGAATATTCCTCCATTTGAACTCCTCCAAAATGGAATATTCTTGTAACAAACTTCCTAACAACTTCCTAATTTTTAGGAAATGTTATTATTTGAATCAATGATATCCATTGATTAAATCATTAATCCTTGTCAACTTTCATTCTCATCCATTGATGATAATCCATGATCCATGCTATCCCCTCTCATGGCTTTTCATCCATTGATTAATCAAATCGATCTTGACCATTGATTCAGCCATTTCTCATATAAATACTCCTCATTTATATGAGAAATAGATCCGCTTTTATTTAGAGTAACTAGACTATACTAAATTTTAAAGAATTCCCCATTATCATTTCAGCATTTAGCATCCATTTTAGCTTAGATTTTCATCCATTTTAGCTTATCTTCATCCATTTTCATCAAATCTTCATCAATGGAATCAATTTAAAATCTTGTTTCAACTAAGGGGTTGGAAAAGGGCTAACATTCCACATCAATGCCACACCAATCCCCCAATGGGATGAGGTTTGAGGAATTAGATTAGTTTCCATTATGCATTTTAGTTAGTTTCTTGTTTAATGGCTTCTTTACTTGATTTTTCAAGAATTTCATTGGGATATTTCCTTAACTAGTTAAATCTTTGTTTATTTCATGTGGATCTAGTAGGTTTAGCTTAGGTTATGATCATGATAATAATTTGGTTACATGAGCTATCCCTCTAGGATCTTATGAGAGGTTGGTGGAGTAATGGTTTTCCTACTTATGACATAGTTATGTACTCTTTTCTCAAGAAGCTCCATTTTGTAAAGTTTCAACTTAAGAGGTGGAACAAGAAATTTTTTGGGAATATTTTTATGGATAAATCACTTTCTTAGAACCATCTAGATTCCTTTACCAATTAGAATCAAGATCATTGGATTACTAAGGAATCCCTTATAGAAGAAGATGAAACTATTAAGGAGTTAGAAAAATGAGAATTGTGAGAAGAGATCTTTTGGAAACAAAAGGCTACGATTGACTAGCTTCAAGAGGGATACATGAATAAAAATTTATTATTTAACTCTATCAAAGCCAAAAGATATGGAAATTTTATATCTTCAATAGTTTCTTCTCTGAGAGATCAGTTATCTTACTTTCATGATATTTCAAAGGAGGTTATTCAACACTACTCATCATTGTTCACATAGGAATCTCCTTTTTCCTTTGTGGAAGAGAATCCTATTTTAGATTGTATTCCTTTGGTTCTGTTGAATGAGATGAATGAAATTCTTATTAATCATATCTCTCTAGAGGAGTTAGAGGTGATATTTTTCAAGATAAAGAAAGCGAATTCCCCTTAACCAGATGGATTTCAGATAATTTTTTTAGGATTTTAAGGAGATTATCAAAATTTATTTATTTTTGGTAGTGCAATAATTGCAAAGAAGAAAAAATATAGTGAGAGTAATGACTTCTAGTTTTCTAGTTCTTATTCCCAAGAGAGAAGGCGCTAATTATTTGGATCTATTCAGGTCAATAGCCCTATGAAATGTCATTTATAATGTTATCTCTAAGTTATTTGTGGAGAGACTTAATCCATGGTTTAATAGACTTATTCCAAAATAGCATGGTGGTTTTATGATAGGAAGGAAAATCTTGGACGAGGTGGTTATTATAGCTGAGGTAATTCATTATATAGAGAATTCAAAGGAGAGGTCTATGCTCATCAAAGTAGACATTGCTAAGGCTTATGATCATTTCAAATGGTCATTTCTTCATAAATTACTCAATTCTTTTGGGTTTGGAGATGACTAGGTCAATTGGGTGACTAGTCATGTTATTTCTACTTCTTAGTGTGTGTTGATTATAAGTGATCCTTATGTTTTGTTTGGTGCATCTTGAGGCCTTCAGTAGGGTGACCCTCTATAACCCTATTTATTTATTATTATGGATGAGGGCTTAGGATGAATCTTAAAATCCCATGTGATATAATGGATTGTTCAAGAATTGAGTTAGGGTGATGGTTTTCTTCCTCATTCTCACTTATAGTTTGTAGACTTACTGCATTGATGGGAGTTGATATAATTAGAGAAGTGACTAACTTCAAACGTGCCTTGGATATGTATCTTACTACTTCAAGGTAGAGAATTAATGAAGCTAATTCCTCCATATTTTTATTCAATACCCCTTCTCTTATTTAGTTTGGAATAGTTTAGATTCTTATATTTTAGATTGGTTCTCTTCCTTTTGTGTACTTAGGTATTCCCTTATTTGTTGGCCCCTTTCCTAGGGAGACCTAGTAGAATGTACTAGATAAGTTTCATGGAAGAATCATCCACTCAACTTTCAAGTGGATTTCTTTGTTAGAAGAGTAATGTTTTTGAAATATTCGGTTCAATTGTTTCCTATTTATAGGTGCGTGGTGCAAGTTTTTCCCTTAAGTTTCATTAAGAAATTGGATGCTATATCTAGAAATTTTTTATGGGCTAGTAATCTAGCCTCATTAAACTGGAGTTTAGTTAAGTAGGAGACTATTTGTAGACTAAAACAAGAGGGTGGCCTTGGACTATGATAGGTTTTCCTCACTGGTCAGGCCTTGGCTATCAAGCTTTATTGGTGGTGGTACACTACTCATGATCAAGCTTGAGGAAGATCATTTCTTCTAAGTATTTGTGAGGAGTGACAAGTGAAGATGTGAATAGGATCTTCTTGTCAGGTAAGGGTTCTATGATTTGGTACACTCTTAAAATGGGTTCTAACTTAATCAAGAAATGCTTTTTTTCGATCTATACCAGAGGCTCTAAGGCCCTCTTCTCATTTAACTCTTGGGATGGCTAGACTACAATCATGACTATGTGTCTACACTTACAATATGTGTGTCTTAGCTTCTTATAGCTTGGCTGAACTAGGGTTAAATACTTTAAGGTTGGCATAGGTTGAGGATTTAAGTGGGAGGATCCTCATGATTGGTTTCCTACGGGCTTTGAGGAGGATCCTAAATATTTTTCTTAAATTCTTGCAAGTAGAGATTGCAGTTCTTTAACAAACAATGATATTTTTTCTTGGGGTCTTGATTTTAGTGGGTATACTGAATGGTTATTGGTTATCAAGAATTGAATCAACAAAAATATGGGGGGATGAAGTCCATTGGTAAAATAATATATAGAATAAGTCTTATTTGCTTGAATGGAACATTTTTCTTTGGTTATTTTCCTATAATAGGTGTCTCACTTGGGATAATATGCAAAAACAAGGGTTTTAAGGGTCGTTTATCTATGTTCTTTGTGGAAATAGTGATGAATATTCTTCATATTTTTTTAGTGTTCCTTTTCTAAGACCATTTCTCACCTATGGTGAGATGTTTGGAAACATACGTGTGCATGCTTTGTATCTTATTGATTTTTGGAGAATTTTATGGAAGCTTCTTGTTAAGACTTTTTTTCTTTAGGTGGCTTGGAATATCAGGCCCTCATGCATCTTTTGGTAGATTTGGTTGGAGAGGAACCACAAGATCTTGTATGGAGGGGTCATGACAGCTTGACAGGTTTGGTAGAGGATTATTGGAATGGTTCAAGAGACTATCCAGGCTATGTATGATGTGGTTATCCCCTTAGAGGATATTGAGGTGGAAATGATGCAAGGATTGAGTTTAGCTGGGAATGGAATGAGGAATACTTCATCAAGGGAGACAACCTCCAAATAGGGAAATTCAAAGAGAGGGCATATGGTCTCCACCTCTTGTTGGTGTCCTTAAGATTAATACAAATGGATCCTTGAGGGGAAATCCTAGGTATGCAAGGATTGGAGGTGTTGGGAGGGATAGTCCATGTGTTGTACTATTCCTTTTCTCTATCTATGAGATACATTAGAATAATAATATTATAGAGGCTCTTGCTATCCTTATTACTCGAGAGAGGGGTTATTCCCTTGGTACAAGGACATCTATGAATTATATTCTCCAATCTTAGTTTCTATGTTGAATAAGTAGAATTATGATGGGATGAATTTGTAGTTGGATTTGATGGCTCAGAAAATTCATTAACTTAATAATCATTTGGAATTTATTTCCTATGTCCACATCTTGAGAGAGTGGAATAGTATCATTGATTGCTTGGAACAATGGGCTTTAGAGTATAGGGATAATTGAAATGTTGGTGCCTATGAGCATCTTCCCTTGGATTGTTCCCAAAGATTGAAGGTGTTTATTTATGAGGATATTCATGGGTAATGGGTGTGTTAGTTGGGTTTTAGGTGATTTGTTCTTTTTATGATTTTCTTATGTATAGAAGGGTGTGTTTCTTAGGCCCTTGTTGGATGAGATCTAGTTATTTTCCTTTTATGTTGGTTTCTATTGATTAAATACATTTTTACCCCTTCTTTTCAAAATTAACTTGATTGATAGTTATTATAATCTAATCCCACAATACTGGTTTACAATTTTTTGCCAAAATGGACATTGAACTGAATTTTTTTTAACTAAATCTTCACTTTTAGGCACCTATAGCTACTAAACCATGAGGAATTTGAAGATAATGCAAAATAGTCATTTGTGACATTTTCTTTGTAGATTCTAAATATATATTTTTTATTTTTTTGAATCATATTTCATTTCTTTTACCATCTCCTTCGAAAACTAGTTGTGTGTGTGTCGAAATGTGTGTAGATTGGATTGAGTTATTCTAATGTCAACACAAACCTTAATGAGATAGTTTACATTCAAAGTTTGAAGCAAGTAAAACTAATCTATTTTGTAGTACAATCAAACCTTTCAAATATGTATCATTGTTCTCTAATTCTAGGAATTTATTAAACCATTTGGCCCTCAGATTTCTATGAGCACAAAGGTTGTTAAAATGACTACCTAGAAAATGAGATTTGATGCTTAATATGCAAGCTAAGATGATTTCTATGTGCAAATGTGTGGTGGAAGGATTAATGGCATGCAAATGTGTGCTGGAATGATTAGTGGTATGCTCCTAAATGAAACAAGATGATGGAATTGATGATGAAATCAACGATAAATGAAGGATGATGTAGGTGATGGATGAACAAGTGGAGATGAGTGAGATGATATGCAACTATGATGAACTATCTATGATTATGCATATGCTCAAATGAAAATATAAAAAAAACTAACCTAAAATGTAACTATGATGCAATGAGGATGATAAAATGTAACTATGAAGCAAGTAATCTAAGATGAGAATGAAAAGTAACATATGATATGTAAGCTAAGTATAAGACTTCATGAAAGCTCCAAGCTCCTACAAAAAACCTGCATGGTAACAATACTTCAAGTTTAGATGGAAAGTGGAATTATAACACTATTCCAATTTGTATTTCAAAATAGAATTATAACATTACTCAAAAGGTGGATGATAATGCAAAGGATGAGGGGTGTATTTATAGAGTTTTGCAAGCATTTTGTGAGATGGCACATATCAACAATTCAGATTCAAAGGAGACAAGATAGATGGTGGAGATGAAAGAAATCATGATGTGGTCCCCTTGACCAAGGACAACATGCCATGTGTGTGAAGAGAATCCCCTTGACCAATTGGAAGCATGCCAAATGTATGAGATTCCAAGTGTGTGAAACAAAGACCCATGTGCTCCAAATTTGTTGGAAGTGTGGGTGAATAAAGCTATGTGCTTTTTCTTATTAATGGAAGTTTGTGAGGATAATTCTAATTAATAATTAGGTTTATTTATTTTCATGTGACCTTTATGAGGTGGCACATAAAAAAATGTTGTATAAATGTGCTCTAATTCTTAATCAGGATTAGGGAAGAATAATTAAATAAACACGTTTAGGGTTTTTTTGTTTATTTAATTTAGAAGAATGTAAATTAGGAGAATTAAAAGGAAAGTGAACAATATATATAAAGTAAGACCTTATTTATGTGTATTCAAAGCATTAATCAAATAGGTTGTATTTAATTAATTGAATGTGATGACCATTTTCAGGTGTATACATTTTTGCCCCTCTTTGAAGTGATGTGGTCACATGTTACTTCAAAGAATATTTTGATGTTGATGCTCAGACGATGCAAAATTTTGATGCCCAAGATGATGCAAGATTTTGATGCCCCAGACGATGCAAGATTTTGATGACCAAAATTTTGAATTTTAGATATTGATGGATATTATGCCCCCTCGAGAGATAAATCGATAAATACAAGGATGAGAAAATGAAGTGTTGAATGATGTGATAAGTGTTGTGATGATGTAATAATGATGTAATAAGGATTCCAGGTTGTATTAAACCGTTTGGCCTTCAGATTTCTATGAGCGCAAAGGTTGTTAAAATGACTACCTAGGAAACAATATTTGCTGGTTAATATGCAAGCTAAGATGATTTCTATGTCAAATTTGTTGTGGAAGGATTAATGGCATGCAAATGTGTGCTAGAATGATTAGTGGTATGCTCCTAAATGAAACAAGATGATGGAATTAATGATGAATGCAATGATAAATGAAGGATGATGTAGGTGATGGATGTACAAGTGGAGATGAGTGAGATGATATGCAACTATGATTAGCTATCTATGATTATGCATATGCTCAAATACAAACATAAAAAAAACTAACCTAAAATGTAACTATGATGCAATGAGGATGATAAAATGTAACTATGAAGTAAGTAAGTAATCTAAGATGATAATGCAAAGTAACATATGATATGCAAGCTAAGTATACGACTCCATGAAAGCTCCAAGCTCCTACAAAAAAACAACATGGTAACAATACTTAAAGTGTAGATGGAAAATGGCATTATAACACTATTCCAATTTGTATTTCAAAATAGCATTAAAACATTACTCAAAAGGTGGATGATAATGCAAAGGATGAGGGGTGTATTTATAGAGTTTTGCAAGCATTTTGTGAGGTGGCACCTATCAACGGTTTAGATTCAAAGGAGACAAGATAGATGATGGAGATGAAATAAATCATGATGTGGTCCCCTTGACCAAGGAAAAAATTCCATGTGTGTGAAGATAATCCCCTTGACCAATTGGAAGCATGCCAAATGTATGAGATTCCAAGTGTGTGAAACAAAGACCCATGTGCTCCAAATTTGTTGGAAGTGTGGGGGAATAAAGCCATGTGCTTTTTCTTATTGGTGGAAGTGTGTGAGGATAATTATAATTAATAATTAGGCTTATTTATTTTCATGTGATGTTTATGAGGTGGCACATAAGAAAAAGTTGTAGAAATGTGCTCTAATTCTTAATCAGGATTAAGGAAGATTAATTAAATAAACACATTTAGGGTTTTTTTGTTTATTTAATTTAGAAGAATGTGAATTAGGAGAATTAAAAGGAAAGTGAATAGTATAAATAAAGTAAGACCTTATTTATATGTAGTCTAAGCATTAATCAAATAGGTTGTATTTAATTAATTGAATGTGATGACCATTTTCAGTGTATACACTAGTTTTTATTGGTAAACACCATTTTTAAAGAGTGATGCTCACTATAAACAACATAACTTTTTTTCTATGAAGAATATATTTTTTTTTAATTTAGCTTTGTAGCTACTATATCTAGCAAGTCCATTTGGTTTTATATTTTTTTATTGAATATTTTTTTCTTAATCAAGTTTTGAAGTCAAACCAATTACAATTTAGACATAGGTGGACTGTAAACAACATAACTTTTTTTTATGTATTGAAATTCAATTTTATGTTTTTACTAGATCAAGGACATCAATACCTTGCCTAAACATATTTTTTAGAATTTTCTTTGATAATCTACTATTTTTCCACATGTGCAGAACAAAGAGCTTAATTTTTTGGTGAAAAACCTACCTTCACAAGAAATAAAAAATAAATATAATAATCAAATTAAATATATTTAAAATTATACTTTTTGGGAAGATTTTAATAAGGACTACATAATTACAAAAATTAAATTTTAAATGAATCCATTTGATCCCCCAAAAGGTAAATGAAAAGTGGTTTTTTTATCAAAATTTTAATAGGTATAAAGGAGACTCCATTATAGGTATGCTTTGAAACTAGCAAGGTTCTATCCAAGGGGGTTTGATCTAATTTGGTTTGATCAAACCCTCTTCAATTGGAATTCTCTAAATGGAAATTTTTATGGCTTAAATCATTATATTCTCTAAAAATATGTGATTTCAGCAAAAATTAGGATGTCCCAAAAAGTGATTTCATATGTTAGAGGTAGAGGTATTTAGCTTTAGGATCAATGACAAAAAAATACTTTTGTGTCATGTTGAACCTTATTTTCACTATCCAAAAATGTAGCCCCTATTGTAATAGATGCATTAGGGTTAATAAAGTTTCACAATATCTTTTGCTTCATGGCATGCCCAATTTTAGCTCGAAGGTAAAAAACACAACCAACAATTATTTTTGAAATATTAATGTAATTTCACTCTAGACTAATCTACTATGCTTGAAATGGTGTCATATTGTATGTATTAGGTGATGTTGTTCATGTAACATCATCATAAACACAACACTCAAGAGAAAGGTAATGGGATAAGTGAAAATTGGAGAGAAATCACCTACACACACACCCTAAATGATGGTAGATTCACCTAGTTAGGTGTAGTTGTCTACAATAGAGACACCTTCATAAGGACCCTACTCATGGGTGAAAACCATTTTCAAGCTCACTATACAAAAGTGATGAGGTGGTACCACATTGGAACCACCAAGGCCTAACACTACTAATCATAAATAATTTCTTTCTAAACTTTTAATATTCATTTAACACATTCTATTTTACATTGCTAGCCATAACTAACCAAAGATACATTTAAAATTTAACATGCAAACCCATCACCTATAAAAAATCACTTAACCCTAAATTAGAAATGGAGAAATAATTAGAAGTTGTATTAACACAATTTAATCTATAACTTTACAATGATATAAAATCTCTATGAATTTCAATCCATCCCTTCTAGTTTAGTTTTGATTTAAACTATAATTATTTTTTTGACAATAAACTAATCAAGTTTGATATTTAATTAATTCAATTTCTCCATCGCATATCTTAATTTAAACTATGTTCCAAATTACTCATTAACTAAGGTTCTCCAAAATAATCATTAAATAATCTACTCCAAATATTTCACTAAGTTTCCTAAGGTTTAAGGAAATAATTAATTTTCTAAAGTTGAACTATACAATCAATGAATAATTAAAATTTAATTTAATTCTTGTATATAGTCTAAATTATAAATTAGAAGGGTTGAAGGGACTAGCTCGATTGGCTAAAGCATCCTATTGCAAGAAAGAGGTCACGAGGTCTAGTCTCCCCCAAACTTGTGGTACTAGAGGGCGTATCACACCATTGCCACTGGTCACGTGAAATTTTTTTATCAAGCACACTACAGTTTATAGGGTGACGGATACCCAATCGATTCCTGCAGTCTAAAAAAAATAGAAATAATTAATCAATATTATCTCTTATTACAAATCAAAAAATAAAATTTAATAAATTTAATTCTCTATAGTTTAATCTATACAATCAAATTGCACCCCATGGAAATTTCACACTTACACTTCTAGCTTGATGCATTTATGAAAACCTACCCTACTAATGACAAAAACATGAGTAAAAATTTCATGATTTCAACTTCATAGGGGACAATGATGACGTGATAATAGTCTAGATACCTCATTCTTGCAAATTTTTGAGTAGGATGGTTGCATGACATATGGGCATTCATGTGACGCACTAGCATCCTAGAATTTTTTGAGATTCAAATGAGAGAATCTTAGATCCTTCTCCTATGGAATGTGTCATTATGAAAAGAAAATAAGTGTAAAAGCTCTCCCCACCCATCCAACCTCACAAAACCAATCTTTTCACTCTAATTCACATCCATTCTCTCTCATTCAATCTTGCTCTCTCATTCCATTCTCTCTTCTACATATTTTATCTAGATCTTCATAATGAAGCTCTATCATTTTTTTTTCTCAAGAAATAGTCAAGGCTCTCTTACAAGAAAGCACATCATGTCTATCAAGCCAAGAGGGGAGCCATGGAAAATTGGTAATGCTCTCTTGTTGATTTTTCTTATTTATATTTTACCATCTATTTTTCTTGTCAATTACATTCATTATAGGAGCTCTCCTCCTCAGTGGGGTTTGTTTATGTCCCTCATCTTTACATTTCATATCTTTTTATCTGTCTCTATCTATTTTGTTGTTTATGTAAGTGGAAACCCCAAAACATGGGTTTAACTGAAGCAAGCCCCAAAATTATCCCAACAATTTTCCCTCTCCATATTTTGTGCAATTGTATAGATTTGAAGAGCTAGGTGTTACATATTTAAGTATTTTACTCTCTATTTTGACAGGGATGATAGTGTAGAGCACAAATTTCCCTGAGAAACACTATCATCTATGTGTGAGGCTTAATCCTCCTAGGGGTATAATCTATAAGTTTTGTAGTTCTTTTTCTTTTTTAGACCGTAGATTGTAAGTTTATTTCTAGTTTCTATTATTAAGAAATCTTGTTATTCTTGACTTTAATGGTTTAGATTTCTATTTGATTAGGTTGTTCAAACATTATTTATTTTATGTCTTGTTACTTGAGCTTTATTTCTTGAGGTAACCAAGGGATATTTGATCCTTGTAGACTCTTTTTGTCTCGTGTCTCAAGAGTAGAGAATCCCCTCTACATTTTGGTGAACCTAAAGTGAATCAAATCATGTTAGATCTTTTTCTTCAAAATTTTAATGCCTTCAACAATTCATTCTCCAAACAAGATTTCAATATGTTGGATGATTCCCTAGATTATTTCTTAGAGGCATCTCCTTCTATCTAAAGAGATAATAAACAAACTTCATCAAAATATTCTTCTTCTTCACAAGTCAAAGAGTCTATGAATGTGGTTGTAGTCTCTACTTCCCCTCAAAGGCCTAAGATACAAGTCATTTAGATGACTATAGCTATTCCTTCTCCTAAAATAATTCATTTTATTCATGGGGTTCCTATGGTAAATTACATGATGAACCTTTACACAAAGTTTATACAATATAAGGCTCCATCTTATAGAGTGGTAACCCATACTTACAATACTATAAGTAATCAAAAAAAATTAATGAACCAACTTCTCTATCACCTTCTCAACTAAACCTTACTCAAGCAACTAAACCTAGAACTAAGGCACCTAGTGAGTATGAGCTTTTTGAGCAACTTCACATTACTCCTGCCAAGATATCACTTTGGGATTTTCATCAGACTACTCTATTTTACAAAGGTATGCTTTAGGAAACCTTAAAAAAGATCCTCTTGCCTTCTTCCACTAGGCTGACAGATGTTAATGCATTGATAGATCATACTCATGTAGATTCATTGAATATTATGTTCCATATGCATGAACTCCTACCTCCGAAAGTATAGAAGCAAGTGAATCCTCTAATGATAATAATTGACATTAACAGTATTGGTATTAGATGTGCTCTCATTGATATTGTTTCGACACTCAATGTATGTAGCATTGATTTGTTACCTAAAATTAAAATTGATTCATCTTCTCTTGTTTCTTCTTCTTTATACATGTGTGGATTCAATAATGTTGATTGACAATACTTAGTCACAATAATATTGTCTTTGAGTTTGGGACCCCTTACCATACCCACCCTAGTTTATGTTATGTTAGGACCATTACCCTACAACATTCTCTTAGGAAGACCATGGATTCATGCTTTGGGAGTAGTCACTTCTACTTTGCATCATTCTATAAATTTTTTTACTAATAATGAAGTATTCACAATCAAGGCTAGCCCTAATGCTATGCACCTTTGTGAGATGGTAGTTGTTGGTCAAGCCTCAGTTGCTTCTACTCTTAAATTTTGTATTCATTTATTATCTTCTAAAGCATTAAAACCTACACCATTAGTTTCTATTTCAAAGGCTACTCTTGAGATGGATGTCCCTAAGGAAGATCATACCAAAGTAGATAATCCTAAGTCCACCCCTTCTACTTCTTCTTCCTAATCAAACACATGTCTTGGTGATGATTAGGGGTCCTTGGAATTTACCAAATCCTAGGTATATTAGGGAGTACAAAGTAGATCCTATCCATCTATACATTCTTCCAATCTCATTCACCTCTATTAAGTAAGTTGATTGCCCTCTTTCTAAGGAATATGATCACGCTTCTATTAAGGAGGCTAGTCTTTATGTTCCTTCTAAGAAAAAATATTATGTTCTTGTAAAGGAGTGTGATACTTATAGTTGGGAATATGCTCTTTACACTCATCCTCTTTCTTTCCAAGAATTAGAAACATGTTATGGTCTAGGTTTCAATATCTTTTCTAAATATGATTATGGAGGTGAAGGTTGTGGACATAATGAACAAGGTATTAAAGTTCCCTTAGAGGTTGATCCTCATAAGTATAAGATTATACTTGGGTACTACCATACGAAGTCTAAGGTAAAACCATGGTTGAATTTCAACATGATTTCCATCAAACCTCCTTCTCTAAAATTAATTAATCCAAAATTTATTGAAAGCAAAGTAGATTATAAGGAAGTTCCTCCATATTTTTTCTCTTTAGATGAAGCACTAGAAGACTTCTTGGGTGAGTATCGATGATAAGGTCCCTTTATCTAATCTAGATGATAGTACTCATATACCTCATCCTGAAGATCATAGTACCCTCCTTAAATGGGATACTCCTAATGTTTTCATGGATCCTAAATCTTTTGAAAAATTGATTAAGATTGGAAAATATCACTCTTCAGAGGAATCTAAACATGTTGATATATTACATTTTTATCCTAACATTTTCAGTTGTTGATATTAGAATGTGCCTAGTATTGATGAATTTTTGGTAGTTTAAAATATCATTCTATGTCCTGATGTTGAGTCTGTTAAATAAAAAATTCATAAGATGAATCCCAAGGTCACTTTATTGGTCAAGACTAAGATAAAAAATCTTCTAAAAGATGGTTTTATCCATCCTATTGACTATTCACCTTGGATACCAAATATATTCATTGTTAGTAAACTTTATGGTCATATTCATATTTGCATAGATTTTTTATGATCTCAATAAGGCTTCACTTAAGTATGATTTTTTGCTGCCTAATATCAATATGATTGTGGAATTGACTACAATCCATCTTATTATCCTTTATTGATGGTTTCTTGGGCTATAATAAAATATGTATTAACTAAAAAGATCAGAATAAGATAGCCTTCACTACCCCTTGGGGTACATTCTATTACATACTCACGTCATTTGGGTTAAATAATAATAGAGAAACTTACCAATGGGAATGACTTATATTTCATGATTCCATTTACAAAATTCTAGAATATTGCATTGATAACATCTTGGATAATTCTATGAATCATCAAGATCACATTAAAAATATTCATCTTATCTTTGAAAGGCTTCAACTATATAAGATGAGACTAAATCTTCTTATGTGTGTCTTCAGTATGGAAGTTAGCAAAATTTTAGGATTTATCATCTCTCATCATGAAATTGAAGTCGACACAAATAAAATTGATGCAATTATTAACATGCCTCCACCTAAAAAATATCTCTCAACCACTTAGATTACAAGGGAAGATTCAAGTGGTTCATAGATTTGTATCTCAATTGGTTGATTGACTCTTCCATTCATGTGTCTATTGAAGAAAAATTTCTACTTCTAATGGGATCATGAATGCAACAAATATTTTGAGTCTATCAAAATTTATTTTTCCAATCCTCCTATCTTGATTCCAGCTATGCAGGATAGACCCAAGTTTTACTTTATATATTTACATCACTTCATGCCTTAGTAGCTTTATTAGCTAAACATGATGATGATGGTAAAGGAGTGGTCTATTACATTAGTCATATTTTGATTTATTATGAGACTTGATATTCTGCCATGGAGAAATAATTTCTTGCTCTTGTTTTCACAACAAAAAAGTTACAAAATTATCTTCTTCATATCGAAACCCATATTATTATAAAATGTGACCTTCTTAAACATTTATTCACTAGAATTGATCTTTTTGGAAGGTTGGAAAAATGGGTAATGTTGCTCTCTAAGTTCAATATCAAATTCCTAAATCAAAAAGCAATCAAAATTCAAGTCATTGTTGATCAATTGGCAAAAGCTCCCTCATCTCACTCCTTCCCTAATCTAGATTTATTTTTGAAATTTATTTGTATTAGACCATGAACCTATATGTGATATGTATTTTGATGGATTGAGATGTCAAACCAGCTCTAAGGTGGGTGTATTTTTAATCTCACTCAAAGGTAAGTTGATTCCTCTATCTTTTCAATCAAAATTTAATTATACTAATAACATCATTGAGTATGAAGCCCTTATTTTTATCTTACATATCCTGATGGTATTAAACATCAAACATATTCACATTCATGATGATTCTAAACTTATTGTAGATCAAATCACGAGAATATACCAGGCTACGTAGAGTAAGCTATCTTAATATATGGATTTGGTTTTATCCTTACTTAATCACTTCTCTTCCTTTATTATATATAGTGTTCTTAGGAGAGAAAATCACCACACAAATGAAATGGTAAGTGCAGCCTCGCTTGTACTCTTAGATGATGGTATAGAAGAGTACCACTTTATGTTTCAAATTATTCACTCTCCTACTATCTTAGATCAACCTAAACCCAACAGTCTTGTGTGTGCTCACATAGACTTAGGGGAATGGTATAATCACATTTATAATTATCTAAAGATTGGAAATTTTCTTGATGATGTGACTAAAAATTCTCACACTCAGATATGAAGTATTTCAACATAGTATATTATTCTATCTAATGTTCTTTATCATAACTCTTATAATCATCTTCTTCTTTGATGTCTCACAAAGGCTAAAATACCACTTTCCCTTCAAGAAGCTCATTCAAGATCTAGGGTGAACACTTTAGTGGTAAATCCTTAGTACATAAATTGATTCATATAGGATATTATTGGAAAATGATGAAGCAAGACTCCTTTGCCTTTGTCAAGAAGTGTCATCAATGTTAGCAACACAAAAATATCATCTAAGCTCCTATACAAGAGATTCAAAATTAGACCTCTCCTTTTCCATTCATGAAATTTGGGTTGGATATTATCAAGAAAATATCATACCCTCGTAAAATGAATAACTTTATCATCACAAATATTGGTTACTTAATGAAATGGATCGAAGCTATTCCACTTCAATCCACTAACGTTGAAGCAATTCTTGGAAAAAATTCATATTTAGCATAGATTTTTTGCACCATATTATCCTCAATATAATGGACAAGCAGAAGCATCTAATAAATCTCTTAAGTTGATTCTTTGAAAAATAGCAAACAAACACATTAAATACTAGCATGCTCAATTAACATACACCTTATGGGCCTATCGCATTGACATTCACATGGTTATTGGTACTACCCCATACAACCTCATGTATGGTGTTGAGGCTATCATGTTTTTAGAGTTGTAAATTGCATCTATGCAAGTTTCCCTTAAAGGGTTGATTGATGATGAAACTTATCATGATGAACATCTAAACTAGCAGTTTCTCGATGAGCATTGACTACAGGCCCTAGAACATCTCCAAGCTTATAAAAGGTCTATCTCTAAACATTACAATAAATATTTTACTTCTTGCACTTTTAAGGTGGGTGATCTCATTCTCTATGAGAATAAGAGAAATATAAATGTTTCACTTAATCAAAAGGGGAAGTTCAACCTTAATTGGTTAGGTACTTTCATAATCATCTTTGTGTATGTTTTTGGTGCATATGGACTATCATATATGGGTGGTAGGCCTCTAAAATAACTTTTCAATGCAATGCATCTTCACTGATACTATACATAAGGTCTATGTGGCATGAACATGACACTCATCCCTCCTTAGGGATCGTACTCCATTATGCTATGAAATTTCTTCATTAACACATTCTTTTCTTAGTTTTTGTTATGATGTAAACATGTGTATGTATTTAATTTATTTAATTAGGATATATATACATGTGTTTTATTATTATGTTGTGTATTCATGCATAGTGTTTGATTAAATATTTTGGTCAAGCATTATATCACCATTGAATTTAATTAAGCATACATCCAATGTGTTTTTACTAAACCATGATAGTATCTAATCTAAACATGCATCCATCACATGATCATACATGAAATAGATGTACACATAAAGAACACCATGACGTCAATCAAAAACCTCATATATATATCAAAAATGTCATGTACATATATCACACCATTATAACAAAATTAGGTGTATAGATCTATATATGAATATATACATCACAAATCTATACATAAAAATGATATGGTATATGAAATTTGTCTCTCAACCCCCAGGTATGTGGGTCCTTAAGCCCTCTAGCACTAGTGTTAGTGGAGGAGGGTATTGGATCAACGAATGGGAGTGTAATTGATGCAACCATGATATGGACATGATCTACACCCATAGTCCTCTGATATCTCCTTGAAGCTCGATCATGTACTCCTAGAGCTACATGACCTACTCATGTAGTGAAGCCTCTCTCTCGTGGGCCTATTATAGCTCATCTCTAAGTCATTGCACCTAAGGATCAATGGGTATCATCTTCACTACCTCTACCTACCTACCAGGGTCATCAACCTAGCTCTATAGGGAATCACGTGCCACCTTGGCACTCTCATCCCACATCATAGCTTGATCTCACTCAAATAGCACAATAAGGAGTTGTATGTCCCACTAGTATCCCTGCTCAATCATTATGGTTACCTCGATGATATGTTGGATTGCTTCCACCTATGTCTCCTCATAGGTCATCCCTAGATATGCTATAGGATCAAATAGTTGATCATGGCACCTTGGTAAGAGATGTATGTAGGTTTCGAGGACTGGCCCCCAAATCTAGAAAGTTGGGGCTACCTTTGAGATGCACCACCCAATGAAATCAAGCAACTCCTATGTGAGCACTACAAACAAAAAGACAATGGCCAATATCATAACCATATCATACATGTATATATCAGAGAAGAAAACTAAAATGAAAGTAATGAAATGAAAACATACACCATAGTTGTACTTGATTCCCCAGCCTACCAATGTGGCTCTAGGGGTGGAGCCATGATTTTCCCTTCCGCTACTATTGAGGGAGGCACAATCATTAGATGGTAGGTGGTTCCAAAGAGATGAGTGTCATGTATACTAGTAATTCCACCTATTGCTGCCACCTTAATCTCTCCCATGCTCTTCCCACCTCTTCCTTATCATTGCTACTAGGACACCAACCTCTTGAACCATGAGAATCAACATCACTAAAGGGGAATCTACTAGGAAAATTGAGGTGGGACCTATTGTTAGCCACTTATCAACGAAGTTGACGAGGATACTGACATCATTGGTCACAAGGACCTTGGGGTGGTCACAATCATTTGATTCGTCATTGCCACCATGTGATGATGATTTCCATACATGTCCACACTCTCACTCAATTCATTATTTTGTGCGGTTGTATATACATAGGAGCCATCATGGGGATTTCTTGCACCTATTAAAATTGATGGGTGACCTAGTGCCAATAGTATGGAACTATAATATGGTCTGACCATTTGACCAAGAGTCATTCATTCTGCATCCTATGTAGTTTCCTCCTATTAGATGACCAGGTCCCCATCTACCCATAGGATGTCATCTAATACCCTACACTTGTAATATATCTACCTACTATTACCAAAAAATACAAATTACCATATCACCAATTGTGTATCAAGGGGTATGCATGTGCTCAAGGAGTCTTGTATAGTAGGCCTAAGGGATACGCAATCAACCTCGTGCACTAAATGTGCTTGAACACCCACACCTAAAGTGGCATGCAGATGATAAGGCTATGGTACTCATAATGGATGTATCACCCAAGGTCATGGAAGAGGTGCATGAGCATTCTTTGACCCTAGGTGTATATTTTCCCCTAATCCTCCATGGCACAAATGCAATGGATGAGGCCCCCATGAAGGTGCGATCCTTTCCCATCCATCATGACCCATAGAATGATAGTCATGATCATCACCTATCGCACTAGTGGCATTGCCACCCACCCCTACTCTATCCAATGCATGTAGATTTGTGTAAAAATGGACACTAATAGTTTGAATAGTTTGCATACCTCATTCTTAAAAATAATTTATTAGGACAGTTTCATGATACGTGAACATCTACATGATGCACTAGCATCCCCAAAAATTTTGAGATTCAAATGAGATAATCTCACATCCTTTTCCTATGGTATTCTTGAGTACTAAGTAGTGGGAGTGATTCATGTACCATACTCATCAACAGTCAGTAGTCTTATGTTTTCCATGGTGTGCACAATAAAAAACATTGCATAAATAGTGGGAGTTAGTCATTACATGGAAAATCCGGGTCTTGAGCATTGGATGGCTGTGAAGTGGATTCTCAAGTATTTGAGAGGCACTTCTGATGTTGCTATATGTTACAATGGGAGTAGTCTTTAGGTTAATGGGTATGTGGATGCAGATTTTGGTGGAGACAGAGATAAGAGAAAGTCCACTATAGGTTAAATCCTCATGGATGTGCTTGACTGGTGTGGTTAAATCCTCCCCGGTGAAGTATGGTAAACTTCTAAGGGCTGCAACTGGTATGTCATCATGCTGAACAATGTTTAATGGGGTACCTCCATTGAAAGGCGTGAACGGGTGTTGCCTTAGTGCTTCCATTGGTGGTACTTGAGAAATTGGAACTGGTACTCCTTGTGACAAAACTAAGGCACTGAAAATAGGAGGTGTAGACTTTGATCTTGTAGGTGTTTCAAAAATCCTCCTTGTTTTTCTGCCTCTTCTTCGTGATAGGGACAGCTCTCGATACTTGAAGGGTGCAGAACTTGACCTTGTCTATATCTTTCTCATGCATAGGCTACACTAGTATGCAAAAAAAAAAATTGAAGTCACCAGGTATATTGTAATGAGCCTCCAGAAGGCTAGAAAATCTGCTACATACACCAAATAGCAAACTAAAAATATTAAAAATTTCTCTAAAAATAGCTTTCAGAGTCCCATCGAGCATGCCAAAAACTGTTGTCAATTAGATATGCACATTTCTAAATGCAAGATTCAGAAATCTACTGAAACATGGAAACATTCTTTAGATGTGGGTGATTTGAATGAAGAAGGAATCTCTAGAGTGAGCTGGTTCTCCAAATGATCAATCCTATTCTAAATATTTCTAAGGAAAGTGATAGAAAGATAACTTGAGAGTAAAACCTATGACTTAAAATGATCCACAAAACTTAACAATGACTTTGATAATTTCTCTCACAAAATAGTTTGATATTTCTCTCATAAAACAATCTTCAGAAAAATAACAGCGTATTCACAATCCCCCATGAACAATAGTGCAAAATTGATATGCATGAAGGTTTAGAAGTAAACACAGCATGCAACCTACAACAATGTACTTTTTGCATCGATGATTTGCAATACTTAGGACATAAAGAGGATCTGTAAATAGAATCACAACATCAATATCATACTAAAACTGCAAGTTGAAACAGAAATTGGAGATAGGAATACTATTTTTTAATTAGATCAAGGAGTGAAACTCTCAAACTAAGTACAAAATCTTACAAGCTCCAAAATGTTAAGTGCAAGAAACTGAAAATCTAAACTGGGAACCAGGAAAAGACTAAGTCCTTTTAAAAAAAAAACTCTCCAAGAAACCCTAATCTGAGCTTACAAAGAAGCTCAAGGAAAAAAGCTTCAAACGGTCTCAAAAACTGCATAAAAGCAGAAAAAAGCACTGCTTTTATGATCAAACTATAAAGCCTCTAAAAATAGGTTGAATATGCTTTAAAAGCTAGAAAAACACCTTATCTCTCCAAGATAAAGCTCAATCTCGACCAAGAGGAAAAGTCATTATAATCTGCTAAAATAGAAAGAAATCACAAAACAATTTATAAGGATTGCTTTATGATTCTGCTTTACATCACTGCAGATTTTACAATTTGTCCATTTTTGCAATTAAAGATTGCAAAATCTTTTGCAAAAGAATTACATCTTATCTCAGCAATACAATGCTTTGATTTTTCTTAAAAAATCATAAAAATATCAATGGAAAATTGTTCTCCTATCAAAATCCTTAATTGATTTCTCTAAAATCAATTAAAACAAAAAACCCTAAGTAGATAATTGATTTTCTTGAAGATACAACAATAGCCTAAGTGATCAAAGAAATATCCACCCCTAGGTCATAAGATATTCAATGTTCATACTCTCATTGTTTTCTCACAAAAACAATAACATTAAGATATTTAAGTCTCCAAATTTTCCTAAGGCACAAGGGTGTCAATAAGAAACACAAGCCCTAAAGACTTAACACATCGACCTAGGCATATGAATTTTTGACCACCAAACATTAGCTTTAGATTTTGAATAAATCACAATGCAAAACTACCCTAATTCAAATTCCCAATGTACTATTGACCATTGTGAATATTCTAGATAATCATAAACTTGGGTCGAATTAGGGCATGAGAAAAATATTTCAAATCCTAAAATGATTCATTTGCACTTATCATTTCGAAAACATTGAGCTCACACTGAGAGAGCACGCTGCCATGATTGAACTTAGTCGGAGCTCGTGTGCTTTGAGAACATCACTCTTGCTTTTAGATAGTCGAATTCTTCAATGGATAAGCTCAACTTTTTTGCCATTGCAGTTCTTTACTCCATCCAAAGAGCAATAAAGATTACTAAGGCTGTGACCTGCTTGCTTTATTTCTGATTTCTTTTGCATTTCCTGTACAACTCTTCTTGGCCACTATGCACAAGCTCGGGCTTGGTCTGGAGCTTTATGAGAAAACTTGTTGAGGGTTCTCATTGTTTTTTCTATTGAGCTCAAGGTAACATAGCTTCTATGGCTTCTCGTTTTTGTTCATTTTGGCTTTGTGGTGGCAACCAAGACAGTCCCTATTGCATTTCCTTTATATTTTATGTCCTTATATTTGAATATGGCTTCTTTGGGCAACATACATAAGCTCGTTTTGGGATCTTACTTTAAGGGAGCTCGAGTCTTGGTTTTCGGCTCTTTGTGTTTTCCTTTGGTCGTGGCTATAAGCACTCTCTATAGACTCGAACTGGTAAGCTACTTCTCAGCCAAATATTTCTATCCTATTGGTATTTCCCTTCACACAGAAAGCTTGTAAAAGCTTTATCTCTCGGTGGATAATCAACATTTACTTGTAAATTTTTGGCCATTATGCAGGTCACGGCCACATGTGTCTGATTTTGGGTGTATGGAGACTTCTGACTCATACCCATAATAGCAATTTATTGAATCTTTGAATCTCAGTGCTTTCCTACTGGTATATTTAGTCGGCCATCGAATTTGAACTTGACTCTAGATGGGTCAACAAGTCATGGTTATAAAAATATTGTGAAGAAACCTTTGAGCATTTTGAGCTCGACCCATGTTGAAACTTCTTACCAACTTCACATTTTCAAACAAACCCCTTCATGGGTAAGATGAGATTCGAATGAAAACTACTTTCTACACTCTAAAGATCAACCCAAGGAAAGAATTCCCTCTGTATTCCATTGCTTATCTTATAAATATCATAAGACTTTTATCCTACTATTTTTTGATAGAAATACTCGAATGGGTAAGCTAGAAATGATGAAAAACTGTACACTTACTTGGAACCCCAATATGGGTATTTGTTGTCTATTGTATCATTTTCCTTTAGAAACAAAACCCCATGTGGGTATATGAAAAACAAAATCTGTATATTAATTTGTATTTAGTTTATGGGCTCGACCCATCATGGCTGGTACTTTACTTTGAAATTCCTGTGGCTTTCTCATTGAACCCTTCATGGGTAAACTAGGAATTGTATTAAATCTAGACTATATTTCAAAACCCCAATGTGAGCTTTCTTAAAATGACGAAAATTGTTCATTTAATTCCTTGAAAACTGGGTTCGAACTGTCGTCTTATTTCTACATTTGTGAAACATATTTCTGAAATCCTCACCATATGAGTTCAGTTGTAATATGGAAGGCCTGTACATTTCAATAATTGTGTAAAATTGGGCTTCTTTAGCATTCAAATTCTTTAATTTTAAAACATACTTATGTATTTGTCTCTTTGTGAAGAAAAGTATCTCAAAATATACTACTAATGAACACCCTCCATAGGTCCACGAAATGCTAGAACTGTATCTTTTGTTTACATGTTTAATTGTCATCCTCAGGCTATTTCCTTCTTGCACACTGTATTTAATGAAAGCTCACATATTTAATCTACAACAAACTCTTGCTTCTGCCCTTGTACTTCACATTTAATAATGAGAATAGTTATGATCTCGCTTTTGTTTAGGGACCACACATACCCTGATAGAACAGTGGTATCTATACTCCTCAGGCCACTTTGATGATGCCTCCTTATTGATCTTTCCTTGAAGAAACCTAGGATGATTGACTTCTTGATTCTGTTCTTGGACTTATGCAAAAATTTTGATTGAAACATTGTATTTCTAAGGACTGCATCTTACTTGATTATTTCAGTGCATTTTGAGTGCATGATTAACACTTCAAAAACACCTTTGTTATGCTTTTCATTTCCTTGTCATTCTGGAACGATCATTTCTTACCTTGCAATTCCTAATGCTGCATTTGCATTATCAGCCAAATTAGAATTGACTGTTCATTACCATTTGAATGCAACGCCTGTCCCTTCATACCATTGGGCTTCAACTTGGCACTCTTCATGCATTTTTAAGCTCCACTTAACAAACTATTCCGTAAATTTTTTTGCTTCTAAGATGAAAATTAAAACAAATCTCTTCATTAAGGCATAATGTATGCATGTTCACTATCCTTGGTTGTGAAAAAGAATACTGATGAACCAAACCTGATATACGATCATGATGAACAAATAACACTGTATAAAAGAATGTGAACCATACAACAATGTTTGGTATAAATGTACTCAGTTGAATTAATTGAGCAAGTTAAACTCACTGTTCACCTGTAGCTTTCAAAAAGTATCCACCTGATTGTTATGAATGCACAGTTGGTTTAATGCTTGATAGATAATTATGTTTAACTCTTTCAGTTGTATATCATTTCTTTTACTGATGAATATGATGATGTAATTACTATCTCTTTATCAGCCCACTTGTAATGAGTAGGGCAGCATGTCGAGCTCTACCCTTGTGGGAGCCCAATTTTCTCATGCTTGGTCTTCAAAAATGATCAGCTTCGTGTTTTCCCATATACCTGCACAAAGAAACAAACAATGTTAGCATAAAAAATAGGATATGATGATCATGTTGATGTTTCTCCTTTAGCTCATTTCTTCTGTACTTGATTGTTTCAGTGTATGATTGATAGCAGGCTGCACTATTGTTGGTGACTTATATAGGTGTCTTCATAATTGGAGCCTCTAACATCCCCCTCTTTTCTCTTACAGGTCAATGGAACTTGAGAAGACAAAGGTGCACCACTTCAGCGTTGACCATCGACCAATCAGGAAATGATGATTATGTCGTTACTTATGTGATTTCTTCTTTTCATCTTCTATAGTGTAGTGTGTTATTAATGATGTACTGCAACAGTCTCATCCACAGCTTGTGTGGATATTTGATTTCAATCTTTTGCTTTTCATTTGAAAAGAAAATGCATTTCAATGCAATGTTGTAATATCATTTGGATTCTTGCAATCAAATGAAGCTATGTAAATATGAATTATTCCATGAAATAAATGAAAGCATTTAAAATGCTCTGTTGTTTATATCCTCAATTTTGTACTTCATTTAATTCTGGAACATTTGAATAGCATCTCTGAAATTTTGATTCCTCTTTTAAAACACACAACTGTCACTTGATGAATAATGATAAAAAATGTAAACACTCAAATATAATCTGTAATTTCACCTTAAGATATAACATATGTTCAGCCAGCTCCACCAATTGAGTTGTGGTAAAAAATTGGTAACATTTTGGTGATTTCCACTAAATGCTTGCCTGCTAAGCATAGATCAGTTGCCTGAAAACACTTTATTGGGAATGGAGTCAAATTTGCCCCTTCTTGAAACTTAGAAACTTGAACAGCAGCACTCGAAACAGTAGCAAAAGAAAACTAAACTAAACTGAAAGAAAACTAATAGGCCCTGATGGCCAACAACGCTTAGGGAAAGCAAAACTATCGAAAGTAAATGTGCGGAAGGCACTTATTTGCAATACCAATCTACTTAACTATGAGATAGAACTTATCTCAGAGGAAATGCTTGAGGTGGATCCCATTAACTGGGATAGACAACACCTTGCCAACCAACTTGAAAAGTTGGAATGTGTTGTGTTCCTTGCATTTCGTGATCACATAAGGCTCATCCCACATTGCATCAAACTTGGAATGGTGTCCAAGTTTTCTTTTAAATTCATTCCACTTGAAAACTAGATCCCCAAAAATGAACTCACGTGGTCTTGTCCTCTTATCAAAAGAATTCTTCATCTGAGCTTGATGTATCTCTAGTTGTCTTAGAGCTTCCTTTCTAGTTTCCTCTAGGTCTACTAGCAGGGAAAATCTCACCTCAAGAGGTTGTTCATTCAACAACTCAAGTTCTTT
Source organism: Sequoia sempervirens (assembly GCA_007258455.2). Lineage (NCBI taxonomy): Eukaryota > Viridiplantae > Streptophyta > Pinopsida > Cupressales > Cupressaceae > Sequoia > Sequoia sempervirens. The sequence continues at coordinate 327,674,719 of VDFB02373365.1, read as the reverse complement.
AACATAACTTAAAGTTGGCAACTCAATTGAAATAGGTAACTTAGCCTCTTTACCATAATTTAAAACAAAAGGAGAACAACCAGTGGCCCTTTTAGGGGTTATTTTGTCAGCCTATAGAGCTAACCTCAGCTTTTTGTGACATGTCCTTTGATTATCTTCAACAGTCTTCTTGATTATCTGAATCAGATTATTATTTGTAGATTCCGATTGCCCATTACCCTGTGGATAATAATTGGAAGACATGTTCAAATGAATATTATTTTTAACTGACCAATTAGAAATCCTCAAACCAATAAAATCCAAACCATTGTCATAAATGATTGAGTCTAGAACACCAAATCTCGATACAAGATCTTGATAGAAATTAAGCACTAAAGTCTCATTTTCTTCCTTTAAAGCAACAACTTCGGTCTATTTTATAAAATAATCTGTGGTAGTAAGAATCTTCTTATGAACCACACTCAAAGGTGGATTAATAGGGCCAATAAAATCTAAGCCCTACTTGGCAAAGGGTTGTTCTACCTAGATCTGGTGCAAGGGCAGTGGTGCAAGCCTTTGTTTACCAGCAAATAAAGCACATTTCTCACATTTTATGACCCAAGAAATGGCATCTTTAAACAAATATGGCTAGTAATAACCAGCTCACATAATTTTCAGAGTTGTTCTTGCAACAAAGTGACCTCCTGAGGATCCATCATGAAACTCTACTAAAATCTTGTCAACTTGATTAGGCTAAATACAATGTAATAAGATACCTTGAAAATCTCTCCTATAAAGAACATCATCAATGATTGCAAAAGGGATGGCTTGTAATTTGTAATACCTTCATTTTTCTCTATCTAAGCCTTTGGGGCACTCACCAGTTTGAAAATAATGCATCATTTGTTGCAACCAAGTAGTGGGAAATGTTGGAACAACACCTACAACATCATTATTTAGCATTGTTTCTGTATTTGCAGCTTCTTTTAAGTTGTTCTCATTACCAACAATCTATTCACACAAACCTTTGCCTCTAACGAGCTTGGTTACTTTTATATCAACATCAAATTCCATTACTTTGGTAACCCAACCAGCACACTTATCATTAATATCTTTGTTAAGTAGAAAATCCTTAACAGTTGAATGAGCCACCAGCAAATGAATCTTGTTTTTGGACAACAAATGCCTGAATTTCTTTAAACTTATTACAATAGCAAAAGCATGCTTCTCAACAAAAGAATATTTTACCTCATAATCATGCAATACTTGGCTGAAAAATGCAACAAGCTGCTCCAAGCCTTCATCGTTTTGCTGGCATAACATAGTTGAAATTGTATCTACTCCTCCAAAAGCATACAGAATAAACTCTTTGTCAAAGTTTGGATTAATGAGAGTAGGAGCAGTTGCGAGGGCTTCCTTAATCTGCTCAAAGCTCCTCAATAAGTGAAGAGAAGTATCTCATAATATACTACTGATGAACACCCTCCATAGGTCCATGAAATGTTGGAACTGTATCTTTTGTTTACATTTTTAATTGTCATCCTCAGGTTGTTTCCTTCTTGCACACTGTATTTAATGAAATCTCACATATTTAATCTACAACAAACTCTTGCTTCTTCCCTTGTACTTCACATTTAATAATGATAATAGCTATGATCTCGCTTTTGTTTAGGGACCACACATACCCTGATAGAACAGTGGCATCTATACTCCTCGGACCACTTTTATGTTGCCTCCTTATCGATCTTTCCTTGAAGAAACCCAGGATGATTGACTTCTTGATTTTGTTCTTGGACTTATGCAAAAAATTTAATTGAAACATTGTAGTTTAGAGGACTGCATCTTACTTGATTATTTCAGTGCATTTTGAGTGCATGATTAACACTTCAAAAACACCTTTGTTATGCTTGTCATTTCCTTGTCATTCTGGAATGATCATTTCTCACCTTGCAATTCCCAATGCTACATTTGCATTATCAGCCAAACTAGAACTGACTATTCATTACCATTTGAATGCAACGTCTATCCCTTCATACCATTGGACTTCAACCTAGCACTCTTCATGCATTTTTAAGCTCCACTTAACAAACTGTTTCGTAAATCTGTTTGCTTCTAAGATGAAAATTAAAACAAATCTCTTCATTAAGGCATAATGTATGCCTGTTCACTGTCCTTGGTTGTGAAAAAGAATACTGATGAACCAAACCTGATATACGATCATGATGAAAAAATAACACTATATAAAAGAACATGAACCATATAGCAATGTTTGGTATAAATTTTCTCAGTTGAATTAGTTGAGCGAGTTAAACTCATTGTTCACCTGTAGCTTTCAAAAAGTATCCACCTGATTGTTATGAATGCATAGTTGGTTTAATGCTTGATAGATAATTCTATTTAACTCTTTCAATTGTATATCATTTCTTTTCCTGATGAATATGATGATGTAATTACTATCTCTTTATTAGCCCACCTGTAATGAGTAGGGCAGCATGCTGAGCTCTACCCTTGTGGGAGCCCATTTTTCTCCACATGCTTGGTCTTCAAATAATGATTAGCTTCGTGTTTTCCCCTATACCTGCACAAAGAAACAAACAATGTTAGCATAAAAAATAGGATATGATGATCATGTTGATGTTTCTCCTTCAGCTCATTTCTTCTGTACTTCACTTGATTGTTTCAATGTATGATTGATAGCAGGCTACACTATTGTTGGTGACTCATATAGGTGTCTTCATAATTGGAGCCTCTGACATCCCCCTCTTTTCTCTTACAAGTCAATGGAACTCAAGAAGACAAAGGTACACCACTTTAGCATTGACCATCGACCAATCAGGCAATGATGATTATGCCATTACTTATGTGATTTCTACTTTTGCATCTTCTATAGTGTAGTGTACTATTAATGATGTTCTGTAACAGTCTCATCCATGACTTGTGTGGATATTTGATTTCAATCTTTTGCTTTTCATTTGAAAATAAAATGCATTTCAATTCAATTTTGTAATATCATTTATATTCTTGCAATCAAATGAAGCTATGTAAATATGAATTATTCCATGAAATAAATGAAAGCATTTAAAATGCTTTGTTGTTTATATGCCCAATTTTGTACTTCATTTAATTCTAGAACATTTGAATAGTATCTCTGAAATTCTGATTCCTCTTTTAAAATGCATAATTATCACTTGATGAATAATGATAAAAAATACAGACAACACTCAAACATAATCTATAATTTCACCTTAAGATATAACAAATGTTCAGCCAGCTCCACCAATTGAGTTGTGGCAAAAAATTGGTAACAGTACCAACACCTTGGCTCTTGTGTTAAACCATACAGTGACTTTGTCAGCCTATAAACAAGATTCTCCTTGTCTCTTTCCTCAAAATTTTTTGGTTGGTGCATATAAATCTCCTCTATGAGATCACCATGCAAGAAGGCCATTTTTACATCTAACTATCATAGCTCCAAATTAAAACTAGCAACTAGAGCTAGAACAACTCTAATAGTACTTAACCATACAATAGAAGAAAAAAATATCAAAATCAACACCAAACTTTTGTTTTTGCCCCTTAGCCACCAGTCGGGCTTTATACCTCTCCAAATTATTATTTATGTCCTTTTTCAATTTGAAGACCCACTTGTTCCCAATATCTTTTCGCCCCTTAGAAAATGGTACAAGTGGCCATGTCTTGTTCTTATGAAGAGTTTCCATTTCCTCTTCCAAGACAACTCTCCACTTACTTGCACATTTAGATTCACAAGCTTCTTGATATGAACTAGGTTCACTAATATCAGTTAGTAATGCATAAGAAAAATTACAAGTAGGAGAGTACCTTTTGAGTACTTTGGATACTGTAGTGGACCTCCTTACAAGGGGTAATAAATCACCCTCTAGCATATTTGGTTGTCATTCGCCTTGTTAATTTTCATCTAGTACCTATAGATTATCATCATAACTTTCCACCTTGACTGGAATAATTTATGTAATTTTTTGTTCTTTACCTCTTTGCATTGAATTTTTATTAAAATAAACATCTTGGCTAACTATAACCTTGTGGGAAGCAGTATCCCACAACATGTACCCCTTTATAACTTCTAAATAGACAAGTAAGTACACTTTTTGGACTCCACATCCAAATTATTCCTATTCTCTTTAGGAATATGAGCATAAGCATTAGAACAAAATACACGAAGAAAAGAATAATCAACAGGTTTACCTGTCCATACGTCTTCAAGGATTTTACTATCAAGAGTTGTAGTGGTTGATCTATTGATCAAGAAACAAGTTGTAGAAACTTCCCTTGCCCAAAATTTTTGCTCTAAACCAGTAGTGCTTAGCATACATTTGGATCACTCCATAATTGTACCATTCATGCATTTAGCAACACCATTTTGTTTTGGTTTCCTATCAACCATCAATTTCCTTGCAATACCAGACTCACTACAAAACTAGTTAAACTCTCCTAAAAAAAATTCTCCTTCATTATCTATTCTCAAACATTTTATAGTCTTACCCTTTTGATTCTCTACCAAATCTTTAAACTTGTTAAAATAAGATAACACTTCATACTTCTTCTTGAGAAGATAAATCCACACCTTATGAGAATAATCATCTATAAATGAAACAAAATATGATGAACTCCCAATACATGTAACATGAGCTTCCCAAGTATCTGAATGAATTAATTCTAACAAATCTTTACTTCTGGTAGTACTTCTAAAAAAACTCAATCTATTATGTTTTCCAAATAAACAATGTTCAAAAAAATTTAAATCTTTACATTTGGCACCTAGGAGAATATTTCTATCTAGTAGTACTTTGAGACCACATTCACTCGTATGGCCTAGCCGTTGATGCAAGGTTGATATTGAGTTTGTTTCTTCATCAGATGCCACTGTATCTTCTCCACTACTATTTTCTCCAACTAGCTTGTAGAGATTTCCAACCTTTTCTCCCTTTAGCACAACCAACATACCCTTTATTAGCTTGAGGAAACTATTTTCACCATTGAATTGGTAACTTTGTTCATCAAAAAATCCAAGAGACAACATAATTTTCTTTAATCCTGGTACATGTTTGACATGTTGAATAGTCCTTACCATTCCATCAAACATCTTGATTCTAATGTTACCTTCACCAATAGCTTCAAAGGGGTTGTTATTTCCCATGTAAACCATACCTCCATCACATGACCGATAAGAAGAAAAATAGTCTATGTGTGGAGTCATGTGAAAAGAGGCACCAAAATAAAGAATCCAAACATGATATAAAGAACCTCGCAGGTTAGTAGTTAATACCTCTCCATCTTCTAATTTTGTTTAAACTTCTACTATGTTGGCCTCAAATGCTTGTGAAGTATAATTTTATTTTCTCACTTTTGTCATTCTGCAATCCCTTTTGACATGTCCATTTTTGCCACAATTCTGGCATTTTACTCTTTTTTTCCCCTTGGATTTGGACCTGGTTTGTCCATGCTCAATATTTCCTCTTTCATGAGTTCTACCTCTTGCAACTAGGGCTTCACTAGAAGAATATTTGTGAGTTGTCTTCCACCTTGAATCTTTAGAAATAATAGTGGCCATGACATCTTCAAAGACCAGTTTCTCACTTGAAGCTGAGCTACTAATATCCATAACCAGTTGATCCCAAGTTTTAGGCAATGAGCATAATAAAATTGTTTCCTTATCTTGTTCTTCAATTTCCACACCCACTAAAGTTGCTTGTTAGTGTGTTGAAATCATTTAGATGATCTGTTATAGATGAATTATCATGCATACTCAAATTATAGAGTTGCCTCCATAATAGAATTTCATTTACCAATGACTTTGTCTCATATAGCTTTTCAAGCTTAGTCCACAAGTCATGTGAATTTTTCTCCTCTGCAACATTGAATAGAACTAAATCTGCTAGAGATAATTGGATTGTTGCTCTAGCCATGCTATCCTTATCATTCCAATCTAGATGACTCATGGTTGTAGGTTTTATCGCTACCCATTTTAGAGCTAGGGAACATCCATCCTTCACCAACAAATCTTGAATCTTAAGATTCCATAGAAAAAAATTAGAACCATCAAAATTTTGAACCTCAAATCTGGTAACGGTGCTTCCTATCATTGTTAACTTCTCAAAAAATACAACTTCTACACAAACAACCCTGCTCTGATACCAACTATAAGAAAATTTATAGTGCCAAAAATAGAGAAAAATAATAAGAACAATATTAACACAGTATTTACATGGAAAACATGGTAAAATTATACCAAGAAAAAACCATGGGCAAAGATCTTTTATATTTTATTTCTCATGAAATTCACAATTAGAACAATCTTTTGAAAAGTTACAAAAAAATGACTTCAATGGAGTATAATAAATCTGAGTTGTAGAGTCCTAGTCAAACACAACTATCCAAAAAATAGTAAGTATGACTCTTACAACTACATGTCAAACATTTGGAAAAACGGCCAAAGATAGAGAGTCAAAATGGCCAATTTTTTTTGGCTTTGCCAAAAATTCCTTTAGCAAATTCCTTCTACATTCTTGCCTAATAGAAAGCACTTTCAATGTGTAGGGGGGCTATAACAGCCCCTTGGGACACCTTGTCACTTCAACCTTTAGTTGAATAGTAGGCCTTCTATCGTGTTGAGCGCATACCATGAATGCTAGTTCTCTATGTTGACTATTTGTCACTATTGGAATAACAATAAAATTGACTTTATATTCCAACATGGCATGTTTCATTACAGAAATAGCATTAGTTTAATGGATCTTCCCATGCATGCAACCTCACAAAACCCTTCTTTTCACTCACATTCTCATTCATTCCCACTCTTTTCTATTTTATCTTTCTCTCTCATTCCATTCTCTCTTCTACATATTTTATCTAGCTCTTCATAGAGAAGCTCTACCATATTTCTATCTCAATCAACAATCAAGGATCTCTTGCAAGCAATAATTTCACATCTATCAAGCCAAGAGGGGAGCAATAGACTAGTGGTAACACTCTCTTGTCTATTTTTCTTGTCTATTTACTATCGTATATTTTTCTCATCTATTACATTTGTGATACAGACTCTCCTCATCGAGGTTTGTTTCTATCATGTATGTCTTTATATTTCATGTAGTTTTTTCTATCTCTATCTATCTAGCTATCCGTGGAGGTGGAAACACCAAAATAGTGGTTTGAATGAGGCAAGCCTCGAAACAGCCCCAACATTTTTCCCTCTTTGTCTTGTGTGCAGATGTACAGATTTGAAGAGTTGGGTGTTACATATTTTTGGATTTTACTCTCTATTTTGATAGGGACGATAACACAAGGCACAAATGTTCTCATGGTACAATGTCATTCATGGGCAAGGCTTAATCCTCATAGCAAAAAAACCTATAATTTTTGTAGTTTTCATTTTTGTAAACCATAGATTTTTTTTTTTCGAGTTACTATTATTAAGCAATCTTGTTATTCTTTCCTTTGATAGTTTTAGCTTTCTATTCAATTAAGTTTTTTAAACATTCTATATTTTCTAACTTATCACTTGAGCTTTATTTCTTGAGGTAATCAAGGGCTATTTTCTCCATGTACACTCTTCTTTTCTTGAGTCTTGAGAGTATCAAATCCCCTCCTTTACAACAACATTTAATTAAAATCTCCATATTTTGGACTAGACAATTGATAATAAGTATTAATCATCACTTAAGGGTTAAAATGCATAAAGTTGTATTTTACTCCCCCAATAATAGGGTGACACAATTTGACTTAATTTTTTGTATCAAAGAACACATAACCCTCTTATATCCTCACAAGCATTTGGAAGGAAATCTATCTCCCAGAACATAAGGTGATTTATTTTATTTCCTCTATTTTTTAATTTTTCTTTCCTCATTTATAAATTTAACCTTATTATTATGTATATGTTTGTGTTTATTATAATTCCTTTTCATTTATATTTTAAATAGGAAACACATCTTACTCAATAAGATTTTTTTTTGCTCTCATTAATACACACATACACACTTATATATATATATGCCTTATTTTTTTAATTATTTTACAAGGATTACACAAATATATTGTGTGTATATATATATATACCAAACTTTTGAATATCATTAAAAATAAAATAAATGATAGCAAGTCAGATGCAACGGTGTCACCATAGAGGCGACTTCACACAACGCCAAGCCCCTATTCATTTTTAGTGCATATGTTTATGAATATAGAGAGGGTGGTTTGAAGGGGGGTTGCGACCAACCACTCTAGACAAGCTATGGTCTATGGGGAGTGGGGTAGAATTGGTTATTTTATTTCCAACAAACTTTCATATATATAATATATATAGATATATATACACACATACTTTTATGGAAAAAACAAATAATAATCCAATGAAATATTATTTTTAAGAGAAATATAATTGTAATATATAAATTTGTCCAACACACACATATAAGATCTACTCAAAAGATTTTTTATTTAATTTGTTCTTGGTAAAAAATTAACAACTCTTTTTTTACCAATATAACAAGATTAATCACAAGTACAAACACAAACACTCACACATATATATATTCTCAATTTATATCTATTTTACAAATATATATAATACACCTACCTATATATTTTAGGAGATAATAATCTATCAATAATAGATGCTTTGTTTGTAATAATGAAAAATAAGTTTATCCACAATGCAAAGCCAACTATATTTGTTACTTTACTTTTTTAAGTAATGCATACAACTTATCTTCCTTTAAGTGAGTAAAATAATTTATCACTTTAAAAATTTAATAGAAATATATGCATTATTTTATTTATTTTACAAAAAAAATAAAAATAATAGAAGAACTTCTCTTTAAATAATAACCTAATGTTCTCTTCAATATTTTCACATAAAACTATAAGGAAATACTCAAATGTTACATTGATATCACACAATTTTCCCATATGAAAAATAAAATAAAGACCTCTTAAAGGTCTTCATCTAAAAATTTTCTCTAAACCAAATACCACAATGAAAACATGAATCCATTTTCATCATTTGACTTGCTCTCCATAGTTCTCCACACCTACACATAAACACAAACACCCTCCAATTGCCATGTGATTCTCACCTCCCAATTGTTGACCTACTCTTAAGTCACCCTCAAGCTTAAGGACCTCTAAGGGAACTAGATACACACAATCACACACACAACTAAACAATGAAATTATACTCAACCAAAACCAAAAACACAAGGACACCCAATGCAAGGGAATAGACACATGTATGAATCCTTTCCAAGATTCAAAAGTAGGTAGAAGAGAAGATAACTCTCCATATGGGGATACTTTCAAAATAATTCACATTTAACTCATTAATCCTTTTAATAAAACCTCAATTATATCCTTCAATAGTAAAAAAAATACCAAAATAAAAATGAGAACTCATACCCTAAATCCTTTTCTTCTCTAAGGAATAAACTCCCCAAAGAGGGTCCTACATCTCTCAACCCCAAAATTATGGTTGCTCTATTGGAAGTTGGAATTTTTTCATTGATGGTGTAGTTTGGCAACATGAGAATGAAGTGTATATACATTGGTTGATCTAGTATTTTCATTGATGTCAATAATATAATGATCATCGTAGCATAACAAGGAAGTATTATTGGTAATCCTTGTATAGTACCAGTTGATCCAGAAAGCATGGTTTATTAGGAATTTGACTAAGTGTTTCCTTTGTTAGTATTGTGGTTCAGTGTGTTAGTATTTGGGTCCACACTTCACCATACGTTGATATAGTCTTCCACAATCATAACTAAATTTATGAATCCATCAAATGGAGCAGCATTTAGATTTTTGTGGCATTTTGTACAGTTTCTAGAAAGATATGAATAATAGTGTGTGGCTTTGTATATCATAGTTATCTTATGAATAGTTTACCCATGTAGGCAATTTTTCACTTCTTCACGAATAATTATTTTGTCTTGTGATGATGAAGATAAGTTAAATGAATGTTGATTGAATAAGAATTTGATGGGATATTGAGTTTTGACACACGGATGAATCCTTTCCAAGATTCAAAAGTAGGTAGAAGAGAGGATAACTCTCCATATGGGGATACTTTCAAAATATTTCACATTTAACTCATTAATCCTTTTAATAAAACCTCAATTATATCCTTCAATAGTAAAAAAAAATACCAAAATAAAAATGAGAACTCATACCCTAAATCATTTTCTTCTCTAAGGAATAAACTCCCCAAAGAGGGTCCTACATCTCTCAACCCCAAAATTATGGATTCTCTATTGGAAGTTGGAATTTTTTCATTGATGGTGTAGTTTGGCAACATGAGAATGAAGTGTATATACATTGGTTGATCCAGTATTTTCATTGATGTCAATAATGTAATGATCATCCTAGCATAACAGGGAAGTATTATTGGTAATCTTTGTATAGTACCAGTTGATCCAGAAAGCATGGTTTATTAGGAATTTGACTAAGTGTTTCCTTTGTTAGTATTGTGGTTCAGTGTGTTAGTATTTGGGTCCACACTTCACCATATGTTGATATAGTCTTCCACAATCATAACTAAATTTATGAATCCATCAAATGGAGCAGCATTCAGATTTTTGTGGAATTTTGTATAGTTTCTAGAAAGATATGAATAATAGTATGTGGCTTTGTATATCATAGTTATCTTATGAATAGTTTACCCATGTAGGCGATTTTGCACTTCTTCACGAATAATTATTGTCTTTTGATATGAAGATAAGTTAAATGAATGTCGATTGAATGAGAATTTGATGGGATATTGAGTTTTGACAAACGTATGAATCCATTCCAAGATTCAAAAGTAGGTAGAAGAGAGGATAACTCTCCATATGGGGATACTTTCAAAATAATTCACATTTAACTCATTAATCCTTTTAATAAAACCTCAATTATACCCTTCAATAGTAAAAAAAAAATACCAAAATAAAAATGAGAACTCATACCCTAAATCCTTTTCTTCTCTAAGGAATAAACTCCCTAAAGAGGGTCCTACCTCTCTCAACCCCAAAATTATGGATGCTCTATTGGAAGTTGGAATTTTTTCATTGATGGTGTAGTTTGGCAACATGAGAATGAAGTGTATATACATTGGTTGATCCAGTATTTTCATTTATGTCAATAATGTAATGATCATCCTAGCATAATAGGGAAGTATTATTGATAATCCTTGTATAGTACCAGTTGATCCAGAAAGAATGGTTTATTAGGAATTTGACTAAGTGTTTCCTTTGTTAGTATTGTGGTTCAGTGTGTTAGTATTTGGGTCCACACTTCACCATATGTTGATATAGTCTTCCTCAATCATAACTAAATTTATGAATCCATCAAATGGAGCAGCATTCAATTTTTTGTGGAATTTTGTATAGTTTCTAGAAAGATATGAATAATAGTGTGTGGCTTTGTATATCATAGTTATCTTATGAATAGGTTACCCATGTAGGCGATTTTGCACTTCTTCACGAATAATTATTTTTTCTTGTGATGATGAAGATAAGTTAAATGAATGTCGATTGAATGAGAATTTGATGGGATATTGAGTTTTGACACACGTATGAATCCTTTCCAAGATTCAAAAGTAGGTAGAAGAGAGGATAACTCTCCATATGGGGATACTTTCAAAATAATTCACATTTAAATCATTAATCCTTTTAATAAAACCTCAATTATATCCTTCAATAGTAAAAAAAAATACCAAAATAAAAATGAGAACTCATATCCTAAATCCTTTTCTTCTCTAAGGAATAAACTCCCCAAAGAGGGTCCTACCTCTCTCAACGCCAAAATTATGGATGCTCTATTGGAAGTTGGAATTTTGTAATTGATGGTGTAGTTTGGCAACATGAGAATGAAGTGTATATACATTGGTTGATTCAAAAGTAGGTAGAAGAGAGGATAACTCTCCATATGGGGATACTTTCAAAATAATTCACATTTAACTCATTAATCCTTTTAATAAAACCTCAATTATATCCTTCAATAGTAAAAAAAAATACCAAAATAAAAATGAGAACTCATACGCTAAATCCTTTTCTTCTCTAAGGAATAAACTCCCTAAAGAGGGTCCTACCTCTCTCAACCCCAAAATTATGGATGCTCTATTGGAAGTTGGAATTTTGTAATTGATGGTGTAGTTTGGCAACATGAGAATGAAGTGTATATACATTGGTTGATCCAATATTTTCATTGATTTCAATAATGTAATGATCATCCTAGCATAACAGGGAAGTATTATTGGCAATCCTTGTATAGTACCAGTTGATCCAGAAAGCATGGTTTATTAGGAATTTGACTAAGTGTTTCCTTTATCAGTATTGTGGTTCAGTGTGTTAGTATTTGGGTCCTCGCTTCACCATATGTTGATATAGTCTTCCACAATCATAAATAAATTTATGAATCCATCAAATGGAGCAACATTCAGATTTTTGTGGCATTTTGTACAGTTTCTAGAAAGATATGAATAATAGTGTGTGCCTTTGTATATCATAGTTATCTTATGAATAGTTTACCCATGTAGGAAATTTTTCACTTCTTCACGAATAATTATTTTGTCTTGTGATGATGAAGATAAGTTAAATGAATGTCGATTGAATAATAATTTGATGGGATATTGAGTTTTGAGGTAGAATAATTGACAAAATTGCATAATCTCTTGAAGACTTTGTGTTTAGGTTTATTTTGGTCTGACCTAGCATGGTTGGTATTTTATGGAGAATATTTGAACAACTCTATCTTATGTGGGATTTATATTTAGGTACATGTCGACCTATTTTGATGTAAATTGAGTGTTGAATTTAAGTGCTAAGTGTGGATGAAATACTTTGAGGATGACATGTTTATTTTTTGTGTTACTTCTAATTAGGCCAACCTAATTGAATTTTCACCTAATGTGGGTATATACATGAGATCTTTACTGAGGTGTTAGAAGGTCTAAAGGAGATAGAGCAAGATGAGTGAGAAGAATGGTACAGAAAAATGTGAAAGGGATATATGACATGCAAATGTGGTAGAATAGAGTAGATTGATGACATGTATGGTGAATCACCTACATTTGTGTGATGTAGTGATAAGAAGACTATGTGGAGATCATTTTTGTACCTTAATGAAAATATAATCTGGCATATGATAGATGTTATTGTATTATTTCAAACAGGTAGTGTTGCTAACCCTTCTTTGTACTTAGTGATTTGTGAGCTCTTTTCTGGATAGTGTTTTATTGTAGTGAGCCTTTGTAATATCTTATATCTAGATATAATATATTCTAAGCTAACCCTCGCTATGGTTTTTCCCTTTTTGGGTTTTCCATGCAAAAATTTTGGTGTTCATGTATCATGTGATTATATGGTTGTATTCATGCTTTCATTCTTCATTGCAATTATTTCTATTCAGTTAATTGGATGGGTTGTGTTTAATTGGTTTAGAGGAATAGAGGAATACTAATTCACCCCCCTCATAATTTTGGGTGTTCAACAATTGGTATCAAAGATTGGTTCCTTGGAAGGAGCCTAATTGCTTTGGGAAGATCTTGGAGTTTGAACATATGTCTAATAGGAAGTACCCTACTCCTCTAGAAGAAATTTTTGCAATTGAATTTACAAAACAAGACTATATGTTGGACAAGGATGAAGAACTCAAAATTGCATTTGAAGATCTTAAAAAAATTAAAAAATGAGAATGGGAATTTGAAAAAAAATATAAAAGAAGCAAATGAATGTATCAAGAAGCTAAGAGAGTAGATCAAAGAATTTAGAGAAATACATAGAGGATTTAATTCAAACAAGTGAAGAAAATAAATGAAGACATCGCTAGACTAAAAATACAAGTGGAAGAAAGGAAGAAAACTAAGGATTGTCTAAATGTAGTGATACAAAGCAAGACTAATGAATGCACTAGACTTGAATAGGAGGTAGCAAATTTGAGAGCGGATTTGGAGAATGAAAAAATTCATGAGGATAAATTTTAGGAAAGTTCTACAATGCTTGATGAGTTAATTGTTGGATAGAAAGAATCTAAAGATAAAGATGGTTTGGGATTTGAAAGAGGAGAAAACTCTTAAGAAGAATAGACACCTAACACAAACAAGATTAGTGAATATGGAAAGATTGAATGCAAGAGGAACTATGACAATTTCTAGAATTAGAGAAGCAATGCTAAAAGACTCCCTATTAGACAACCAAATCATTAAAGGTACCCATCTTTTAATGGTGTTTTCTTTCCATGCAATAAATTTGGACATAAGGCTATAGAATGTAGAGGTAGAATGGATCAGAATAGTAGATCATTTTCTAGACAATCTTTAGTTTGCAAGAAATTTGGACATAAATTTTTTGAGTGCAAAAGTCAAGGGATGAATATAGCAAAAGTCAAGGGATGAATATATTTAATATTGGCAGATCTTTCAATGGCTACTATTATACATGCAATGAATTTGGGCATAAGGCTAACTAGTATAGAACAAGATTGAATGGAGGTCAGATTGGTTAGAGAAAAATCATATGCTACAATTTCAACAAACCTAGACACATTTCAATATTTTACAAAAGTAAAAATGGAAGGTAGACTAATTTGGGAAAAAGGAATGACACTGTAAAGAGAATTGATCCAAATGAAGTAAAGAAGGAAATGGAAAGGGTATGGAGAAACAAAGAAGAGATTGAGGAAATGGGAGAACTTGTACCTATCTTCAGTGCAAATATTTCCTCTAGTAACTAACCTAGAGCTATGGCTTAGGGGGAGCTTTACTGAAAATAATACAACCCCCTTGCTGATATGTTGTGTCATGGCTTGACACAAAGCGACAAGATGGAGAGAAAAAATGTGGATTTTTTGCTGAAAACTATAGGAGAAAATATTTTAATGTAGAAGTTTGTAGAGCTTCTGAAAGTTTTCTATGCATACAAGGTTTCAAAGTTTACCATCTTTTTATTTGAAGCATTTATTGTTGATATGTGATAAATAAAAGAGTTAAAATAATTATTGGGAAGACAAATTTATTACATGTGAAGAAGTGGAAGAATTTGATGTGTCTTCTAGTAGCAAATCATCAAAACCATAATTCTCGTCAAGAAAATTTAAGAGGTATTTTGTATGCTCCTAGTTTTCTAGAAATTTTAATTGAAATCATTTCAAATGTAATGGAAGGACCAAAAATGTATCAGAGAGACCACAACTAAATTGAAGAGGCATTCTTGGGAAGTTTTATTAGGAGATACAATAGGTACATTTTTTTGCACTACCTTTGGAGTTTTACCAGCTAATGATATCAATGCATACATTCATAGGAAAATAGAAGAAATTTCCAATAATGAATTAAGTGTTCTATGGACAAGTGAATTGGAAAGATATGATGATACCTTAAAACCAAAATACAAAACCCTAAATGAAATTAAATTGGATGTGTGGTTGAAGTTCCTATGGTTTGAAGACAAAAAGAAGTACATGAGAATAGTATTAAGTAAAATCCATAGTGAATCCATTTGGATTGATGGTGAATAATCAATAACCAAGGAAGCTATTACTAATGTAACTAGTTTGTAATCCTCTGAACTAGTTCTATGACAAAAATATATCAAGGTCAAGGATTTAATGGAGAAGACAGGAGCTACTCTTGAAGAAAAGGAATTCACCTTGAACACAATTACGAATTTGGCTATTTGGTATGCTACAAGGCTTATTGGACATAAAAAAAATTGACCAAATAATGACTATATAGTTTCAACCATTGTCATTCATATTGCACATAACATGATTGAATATGGCACTGATTATGATATATGTGAGTTATGCTGACAACATTTGATGAAGAACCTGAAAGAAATCAAAAGGGAAAAAATCATATATTTAGGTATGGTACTTTGATAATCTATTTTCTTTTCTACTTCATGGAGCCATCGGTAATTGGGAAAGTGGAATGGACAAGTATACAACCAGTTGCACATAAGATAAGAAATCTCATGAGAATCCTTGGCGGTGCAGATGCTCAAGGAAATGATCTTGCAACATTCTTTGGGATGTTTTAGATGAGAATGAATGAAAGGATAAGAATACCTATGAGTTTGTTGGGAAGGTTCTCAGGAGACATAAATTTATTTGTTTCTACTGACTTTTGCTTCATGGAAGCAATTGAGCCTAGAACTATTTGGATTTCTAAGTTGGATTATGAAGTAATTGAGGAAGAAGTTTTTCATTATGAAGAAGTGCTTCTAAGAATCCCTAAAGACCTTAATAGAGTAAAATTAGAAGACAGGACTAGAACTAAATCCTCTAGTAGTTTTAGGAGATCAAGAAAGAAAAGGAAGAGATTTGTCATTTCCCCAGTTGAAATTAAATAAGAAGTTGCAAAGCAAGAAGACACTAATAGAGAAGAAGGAAGGATGTATGCAGATGATGCTCAATATGAGAATAAAACTAGAATCAGTACTATAAGCACACAAGATATGGATGAGGACATGAAATCTATACAAGAGGAAACTCCTAGAACAAGTATCAATTCATCATTGTCTACTATAGAAATTTTCAAAAACTTGGTTGAATCATTGAAAGCATATGTCTTTGGTTTAAAATAACAAGATATAAGTGGACTAGAAGCAAGGATTGTAGAGAAGAGCCTAGAGGACATCAAAAGGAAGTGTCTAGGTACACATCACAGAGCTATGAAGGAATTGAAGGATACTCAAATTTTTGAAGAGGAAGCACAAAAATTACTATCATACTACTTGAAATGGCCAAATAGCACATGAAGTAAAAAGGATGTGATTAACTCAATTGAAACTCAAATAGGCTATGAATCATATATTTTTGATTTAAAAAGAGATAGGAACAATAAGAATTGGACTGACATTATGCAGTTGCATGGAAATTTCTCTTCTTTACAAAATAAAAGGGAAGAAACAATCAAACAATATATGATGTTGAGGGACTTAGTGAAGATAAAGAATATTCCTACACCTAATGCCCTCGTCGGTGTTGATAAACTACAAGAAATAAAACTTAACCCCAATACCATGGAAGAAGGAGAAGAGTCTCTAATGGAACTTGAACTACAGTGCAAGACTCTTGCAAAGGAAAAAAGACTTTGGGAAGAAGGAAAGTCCACTTGGTAGGATATTCTGAAAAAGCTCAAAGGATCTACATCTTCAGGTTGCTAAGTATTACCCTATCTATAGTACTAATATTTTCCATAAAGATTCTTTTTGAGGGGAAATCAATATATATAAGAGGAATACTAAGCCTTTACACGACCTTTTCCATTGATGTTAAAGGGGGAGAGATAATGAAAAAACATTTTTTTTAATGCACTTGGGAAGTGTTACATTTTTGGAGAAGATGGATGAAAAACATTTTTTTGAGAGATAAGGTTATATGTGTAAGGGGGAGATAATTTTTGATCATGTCATTGAAAATGATTTTGATATGCATATTTCCATCAATGACAAAGGGGGAGATTGTTGGAAGTTTGAATTCTATCATTGATGATGCAATTTGGCAACATAAGCATGAAGTGTACATACATTGGTTGATACAGTGTTGTCATTGATGTCAACATTGTAATGATCATCATAGAATAACAGGGAAGTATTTTTGGTAACCCTTGTATAGTATCAGTTAATCCAGAAAGCATGGTTTATTAGGAATTTGACTAAGTGAATCCTTTGTCAGTATTGTGGTTCAGTGCATCAGTATTTAGGTTCGCACTTCACCCCACATTGATATAATCTTCCACAATCATGATTAGGTGGAAAATAGGATTTTCCAAAATTAAAATAATAGAACACTAATTCTCAACCTAAACATGTGACTTTGTGTGTGATAAGATGTAAATAACAATAAAAAACTAATGCTAACTATTATACCAACTATGAGGGAAGTTCTTAGAGCTCAAAACGATGTCTACCTTTTTGCATGAAGCTTGTTTTTAGGGCACAAAGGACTCATTCGCCTTTAGTGGTGAATGGGTCCCTATTAGGGTTTCTAAAACTGAGATCTGGGTTATTTTTCTTGATGTTTGCACTCTTAGATCCCTAGTTGTTAGCTCCTGAAAACCTATAATAAATTTTGTAGCCTTCTTTCTATGTTCTTGAACTTTGAATGACAACTTTATAACTTGATATTTTTTGTAATTTTTCCCTAAACTTCTTCTCCACTTGATTTTCAACCTATAAATCTACAAACACACATTCAAGAGAAGGAAAAACTTATTGATTGTTAGTGAATAGGGGTTTTCCTAAGTCAAAACCTATTTAGGTAATTAAACCAAATGATGAAATAAGGAAATTGAAGCATGAAACATGAAATATGTAATTGATGATGCCTTAGATGTTGTCTTTGAATGTAAATCTGCAATCTAACATGAAGTGGTCATGAAGAATGTAGATCTTGATCTCAAATGGATGTGAAATAATGCTTGCAAGATGGATCTTCAATGCTACATCAACTATCTTAGCTCAACAACATGCATGAATGCATTATGCCTTTGTCATGATGATATGATCTTGAATTGCTACAATAAAACCTTGATAATCTACCTTGATATGCCTTTGAGTTGCTCTTGTAAACTCTTGTGAACTCACATTTTCTATAATGTATTAATGCTTGGAATTCTAGGATGAAACTATGTGAATTAACCCCTTATTTATACTAAATCTAGAGATTAACCACGAAATTCAAATAATTCAAGCCAACACCAGATCTTGAAATGAATATTATTAAAATCCCACCAAAATTAAATTCAAAAAGGGGGTCCTTATTAAGGGATGACCCATTCACCACCTAGGGAAAATGGGTCCTATCGCAAGTTTCCAAGACCTTTCCTTTGAGGGGTGAAATAACATCAAAAGCACATGTCAAATGTGAAAATAAAGGGGGGTCCTATAGAGGGAGAACCCATTCGCCACCTATGGCGAATGGGTTCTGGTACCATTTTCTAGGACCTCAAATTTGTCAAATTAAATGTTTTAAATTTTGAATACTAGGTTTTAGGATGGATCCTCGAAAGGTGTCATAAATAAGGCTTAAATTTGAATTAAAGGGGATAATTAACTCTAATGAACCACAATTAATTAAGAAGACCCTTGATAAATGTCAAAGTGTGTTACAACACTTTACAACACCTAAAAATAGGGTAAAAATTAGGCACATTTTATTAAAAGGGGCCCAAGATCAATGTGAATGTGTACAACACATTACAACATTAGACCTAGGAAAAATTAGGTTAATTCAATGACAATTATTCCCAAATTAAGTAAGCAAAAGGGATACTTTTTTCATTACTCTATTTTTCCCCCACTTTAGTGAGAGGATGACCCCATGTCAAACTCACACTAAAGTAGACATTCAAGACACTTTAGTATGCAGAAATAACAAAGATACATAGCCATACCCTATCAAAGGCCAAGAAAAAGAGAAACAAAAGGATCAAGCACAGTTCTATTTCAATGCAATGTGGAATGGGGTTGTTTTTTTGTAACATATACTACTCACTCTAGGGTAGTGGAACCTCAATCTATCAATTAGGTGTGTTATCCCAAATGTGTATGCTCACTCTAGGGTAGTGGAACCTCAGTATGCCCACTAGGTGACTTGTCTTAACATGTATGTGTATGCTCACTTTGGGGTAGTGGAACCTTAGTCTGTCCACTAGGTGAGTTGTCCCAATGAGGTGGAAAATGAGAGAATCATATTAGCCTCTCATGCCATACCGAAATTATCCTCTTGACAACTTTGATAAGGCACCACAATATAATGCTTTTTGTAAATGCTTTTGAATGTCATGTATGTAAGTTTTTGTTAAAGAGGATTTTTCTTTGTTCATGTAAGGTCTCCTTCTTAGGGAACATTGTGCCTAATGTCTCCAAGAGAGGACAAATCAAGGATATCAAATCACCACTTATGGGATGCTTCACTCACATCATTCCACGAAGGGAGATTGTATGCTTAGAAATACTGCACTCTTGGATGACATTGAACCCAATGACACCACCAAGAAAAAGGAAATGTCACCAGAAAAAATAAAATCACAGCATAAAATATACTAAAATATGTCACCGATGTATCCCCCCACTTTAAAACTATTTCTACACCATTACTATGAGAAAATTCTTTAAAGTAGCCAATGTTTTGTCCCAAGACATGAGATCTTTCCTCGAAAATCCCTATACCAAGTCATATGTTTCCAAAATAAGTTGTATCATGAAATAGGAAGGGTTGCCCACACAAATACATAAGGGATCTATAGATTCGGGGTCAGTATGTCTTTGCTACAATGTTTTCATAGAGCATGAATCTGTCATCATTCCCCAAATACTCATAGAACTAGAGGAATGACACAAAGAGAGTGAAAAAAAAGAAAAATAATTTCAGGTCAACATGGAAGAGACCTAAATGTCTCGATTCCTTGTGTTGCCTTGCATCATCCCTAGAAGGAAAACACAAGACAAAGGAAAAATATAAGAGAAAAAATATTTTGGGTCAACATGGAAGAGACCTAAATGTCTCGACACCTTGCATCATCCCTAAAAGGAAAACACAAGACAAATGAAATTATTATGAAATATAGAAGAATGAAAGGTACATATAGAGGAATGTAAGAAAATAGAGAGATACATCAAACGAAACATCACGGGGATCACATTATGCACATGCAATCACATAAAGAGAACATGAAAAATAAAAATATAGTAAGGCACATGTGAGTCAAGCTAAAGCAGGTCATCAACATCCCAATCTTGGTCAGTATAAAGGAAGGAAAACAACTAGCCAAAGGGACAAGATCAAGTGTTGAACTAGGGGAAGCACCAAGTTCAACACTCTTTTTAGGAGATTTTTCATTTAAGCTTATAGAAGAAGAAAAAAATGTATTCAACTCATCATGCACTTGCTCATCGATCTTTCCAATGTCAATGTCATCATCTAGATTTATCACAATGGGAGGTCCAATGACAATTTCCATGGAATGTTCCTATTTATGTTGTGGTGAGGGTATAGAATCATCTTCCATTTCTTTAGGTAAATTTGAATTTTTATTTTCTATGTTGTTGTTTCCTTCTTGATTTTGTAACTTATGAGCAAGAGGATGTCATCTATGCCTATGCTCTCTATAACTTTGATTGTGTTTCAATCTATTGTCAATTTGTTTTTGTGTAAGAGCGGGTTTTTCAATTATAGGTGTCTTCTCATCATTGGGAGGAATAGAAGAAACAACGGGAAGTTGTTCACCTGCTTTCTCTTTAACTTTGTAAACTTGTTTTACTCTATGAGGAACAACAATACTATTTGTGTTATCTCCCAATCTCTTTCAAGAAATAGTAGGAGGTTTTTCTATGGGTTGTTCTTGGATGTTCAAAAGGGTTGTCGGTTGAATAATTGTTTCATCAAGGATAGGTGTTTTAGTCATAGGTTGAGACATGTTTCAAAGGGATAATTTTTTTATTTTCTTTGCCTTGAACTTTTGATATGATCTAAAAAGGAAATCCTCACAATTGTTGATAGGTTCCATAGGCTCAGGCCAAAAGAAATCTAATGAAAACTTCTCTTGGGCCTTGAGGTAGGATTAAATCCACTATGATGTGCAATAAAGATATCATTTCCAAATGGAAACTTTAGAAATTTATGCACAATCAAAGGGATAGTATCCATGGAGTGAATCCATGGATATCCTAGCTTCACATGAAATTGGTTTGATTGCATCTGGAATGATGAAAAATGATACTTTTAGTGATTTCAATCCAAATTTTAAAGGGAGATCTATCGATCCTATTGTAGGGCAAGAAAACCCATTATGCATCTTGATCCATGCTTTCAATTTATCATATGTATCTTCATATAGTTCATGGACATATATAAGAATTCTTCAGTGATGACATTCTCTCTACAAACAAGATCAACCAATATCCCATTAGTGGGCTTGTCATTGATTCAACCAACTATGTAAAGAGGACCATCAGGTGCACTCTTAAGTATATTATTTTGTGAGAAATTAATATCAAGAGGATTTTTTAGTTGAGCCCTTACAAGGTCTAGTTTCGATAAATGCTACCACAATATCTACAGGATTTTTTTCAATAGTATCCATATTATCATCATTTGTGTCAAGAGTCATCACATCATTCTTAGTTTTCTTTGGAGTGTATCTTGTAAGTTGGAAATAAACATTCATTGAAGGTCAGTGTCAGGAATCTTAATGTTTACGTGTATATAAATGTTTGGTATCTTGCTATGAAATCAGTCACTTTCTCATCCTCTTTTTGTTTGCATGTCATTGAATCAACAAGGGTCATCTTAAGACCCATGTGAATATGGAAGTGGTTGTAAAAGGCATCAACAAGTTCATTTAATGAAATAATTGAATTGTTCAACAAAGAAGAGAACCACTCTAAAGTAGTATCCTTCAGGGACCTAGTGAATTGCTTAGCCAAAAGTTTATCCTCAAAGATGAAATCACTACACAAGAAGCTGTGAAAGCACAAACATGGCTGATAGGATCTCCTTTCCCACCATATTTCTCAAATTGGGGAACTTCTATACCTTGTGTCATGTGTGCTTTTAATATGTCAAAGGATAATGGGTTAGATTTGATGTATTGTAAGGGTTTATTGTTGTTGTTTTGATGTAATGTTGTAACTTTTTGTAGGAAGGATGTCATAGTTTGTAAAAGTTAGTTTAGGAGAGGGTCATTTTGGTTTTAAGGTTGAGAAGAATAAGGTGGTGTAGCTTATGTATGCAAAGGACTAGTGAATTGCAAGTTGGTGAAGGTTGATTGTTGAGGAGTTATTGTGTTTGAATGGACAAGACTAGAAGCATTTCCTATGAGAATACCTATGGAAGTGTACACAATGCTAGTAGGTATGATTGTTGTGGTTAGTTGAATAGTTGTGGTAGGTTAAAAGGTTGTTGTAGGTTGAAGGGTTGTTGTAGGTTGAAAGGTTGTTGTAGGTTGAAAGTTTGTTGTGGATTGTGTACTAGTGTATGTAGGAATGGACATTAGTATTGTGTAGGATGGAATTGGAATTCCACTTTGGCTTAGAGTAGATCCTGAAGCTTGAATAGAAGTAGGGACGATGTTGTTTTAACAAGAGGCTCACTAGTTGTAGGAGATGGAGTCATGGGAAATGTAGTATGCAAACTATGAGCCATGGAGGGTTGATTATCAACACTGTCAGAAAGAGAGTTATGAAACCCAAGATCCACAGTAAGTGGGATATCACGGGATGACATAAGCCTAAAACTATGTCTTACAATAGTATTGCCAATAGGACACCAAGTTGTAAAACTCATACAATTTTTACAGCCTCAATGTGTAAACCATAAAATGGAAAAGGGGAAATGCAATAACCTAGAATGAAATGCAATTTTTAGATTTTAAGCAATGCAATTTACTGATTACACAATGCAATAAATTGAAAAATGAAATGTTGTAAATTTTGAATTTTGTCAATGCACAAAATGAAGGAATATAAGCTATATGAAATGAATTTGATGAAACAAAAAATCAAAAAATTGAAATAGGAAAGTAATAGTAGCAAACAAAAGCCTAAAACTAAGATTTCAATTTCTAGAAAATGTTGATCAGGATCTAACAGCGACTCATTCGCTAGTAATGGCGAATGGGTCCTAGTTAGGTATTTTTGAGATGTTTTTACTCATTTCAAAGTGATTTTTACTGCTTTTTCAAATGTCGGAGAGTTCATGTTTGACCTGATTAGGGAATCATTTTCCAATAAAGGTGAATGGGTCCTTGATTATGGATTTGAAACTATTTTTGAATGATTTGCAAGCTTTCAGTAATGTCTTTTAGTTCTAGATCTCAAAAACAATAAGTTTTAGTTTTAGATTTTCAAAAAATGCAATGTGAAAATACAATGAAATAATGTATGAAAAGACCTAATTTGAAATGCAATTTTGTTTTGATTTACAAATGTAGTTTTATGAGATCTAAATGATATGCACAATGATTGATTTTTTTTTGTATTTTTTAAATTTAGAGAGGTGCAAAACAATGCAAATCTAAACCCTAAATGAGATGCAAGTTTTAAATAAAAAGCAAGAAACCCTAAATGAGATCTAATTCAATGCAAATGACATGCAAATGAATGCAAGATCTAACCTAGGATGCAGTAAAAGACTTCAAATGATCAGAAAATTGCAATATTCAATGAGTTGGGTTCACCATTAATGATTAGAGGGAAAATAGGGTTTACCATAATCCAAATGATAGACCACTAATTCTCACCCTAAACATGTGATTTTGTGTGTGATAAGATGCAAATAACAATAGAAACTAACCCTAACTATTATAGCAACTATGAGGGAATTTTTAGAGCTCAAAATGATGTGTACCTTGTTACAAGAAGCCTATTTTTAGGGCACAAAGGACTCATTCACCTTTAGTGGCGAATGGGTCCCTGTTAGGGTTTTTGAAACTAAGATCTAGGTCATTTTCCTTGATGTCTGCACTCTCAAATCCCTGGTTGTCAGCTCCTAAAAACCTGTAATAAATTTTGTAGCCTTCTTTATGTGTTCTAACACTTTGAATGGAAACTTTATATCCTATCAACTTTTGAAAATTTTCTCTAAACTTCTTATGTTGGCATATACTTGTCATTGATGTCAAAAGGAAAATTTGGAAAAGGGTATCATTGGCATGATGAAAAAGGATGAATGTGAGAGTAGTGGATTTGATGGCAGATTCAAATTGGGTTTCTCAAGAGCTTTCCATAAATGTATTGTGCAGGTTGAGAAAGTGAAGGATGCACCAAAAAATGTTTTGTTTCTACTCTTAGGTGTTCGGGCTTATCAGTTAAACCCTAAGGATACTTGTAGTCATGGCATTCATAATAGATTTCTATTTTGATGTTGACCTAGTATCAATAGTTGTTGGTTGCATTATGTGCAACTTATGGCCTTTTAGTTCATTTGGTGACCAACCCCTTCACCTTGTCATTTAGTCATTATCACTGCCTGATATTGCACATCATGGAAAGCAAGTTGAATTTTGTTTTAAGATCAGTAATACGTGATGGAGGAAAGTACCTTGGTGGGACAAGTGACATGTGGTGTCATATTGCTCGATTGCTTCACATCATTTTTGTGAAGAGAAGCGACAAGATGATTTGAGCAATATGCGATGTATGGGTGAGATTGAATGAAAGAACATCCAACGGAAGACATTGCATTGCAAGGTACTAGTTTGTCATGGATAGCTTTTGAGAACTAGTTTGTAATTTAGTGATACGTGATGAGTGGTTATTACACATCCCAAAAAGCAAGTTGAAGTCGGCCTCAAGATTAGCGATATGTGTTGAATATTTTCAATGATCATGATCATTATGATCAGACGATGCATAATAAAGGAGAATAGATCCTTGGCAAGACCAACGACACATAGCATCATATCACCCCATCACTTCACATCATTATTGTGAAGCGAAGAAGGTTAAAGATATGGGTGATAAGTGATAGTAGTGGAAAGCGATGTCAATAAGGACAGGTGTCAAAAGATTATTGTATCACTAGGTGTCATTGTATCGTGCTTACACATCTTTGAGACATGATGGTTTCAGCAATGAGTGATGTATGATGTAGATTAATCGATAGTTGATCCAATGTTGATCATTATTTTTTATTACATTGTGGATAGGAATGGTGATACCCATAACATATCAACAATATATGATGGATGATGGTGATTAAAGGAAAGCTATCGGATGGTGATCACTACATCATGG
Source organism: Sequoia sempervirens (assembly GCA_007258455.2). Classification (NCBI taxonomy): domain Eukaryota; kingdom Viridiplantae; phylum Streptophyta; class Pinopsida; order Cupressales; family Cupressaceae; genus Sequoia; species Sequoia sempervirens. The sequence goes on along the minus strand of VDFB02373365.1, from coordinate 327,648,989 downwards.
AATTGGATGTGATTGTTCTAAGTGTTTTGGTGATACATGATAGTTATGAATGATATGATCAATGAAGGAGGTTGAATGACCACTTATCTAATGGTCAATATTTGAGGATATGACAATAAACAAGAGCCATTGGATCAGGGCGCGAAAGGAGTAGATTGATGGCCATAATTCAAACATGGAGATTTGAAATGAATACAACAGTGTGAATAAGGGTTTTGACTGGTAACTGACATGGAAATGAGAATTAAATGCTTTATCTATTTCAACAATAATTTTAATAAGATTTGATGCACAAGTCGGCCGTTCAGATGATTGTAAAGACAAGAATCGAGATCAAATCAAATGAATAGAAGGATGCATTGAATGCATAATCGTATTTTAGGGTTTGATAGATAGAATGAAGGGAAATTATTTGTATCTAAGTTAAATGTTGTGTGGCTCAATGCATAGGTATGGTGATATCTGATAAACCTTATCAGATGTCTTTACAATGAGCCTGATGATGGTGTGTAGCTCGATGAATAGGTAGCCTACTTGTGAAGTTTGAAAGTGAGGGAAACCCTAATAGGATGCAAGGGTTGATCTAGATGAAGTATCAGATCCTAAGATAATGATTGCAGGTTGGTAAAGAAGGAAGACAATCAGGTATTGTCCATGTTGTTGAGTCTACAAGTGTTTGGTGTTGAGTTAGATGTCTTCTAGTGCACAAAGTGTTGAACAAAGAGATATACAATTGAGAATATGGTAGAGGAGAGAGTGCAGAGTAGAGGAGAGTGCAAAACAAAAGTATGTGTTGTTGAGAGTGTAGCTACAACAATAGAGTGTAACTTGTAATAAGTGCAACATTGTATTGTATGTATTGATGCATCTCAGGTTTATGTAGAACCACTTATATGCATATTTGAACTTTTGATTGATGTTGTAGCCTCATTGTATTGAGTTGTAGCTCAGATTAGGGGATTGTAGTCTCCTTGAAGTTGTTGCTTCTAAATTAGGTAGTTGATCCTAAAACATTGTAACAGAGCTTTCATTTGTGATGTTGGATTTGAGCAGTAGACTCAAGTAGCCTTTATCATTGTGGTTTTTCCCATCTTCGGTTTTCCATGTATATCTAGTGTTATGAGTTGTTTTATGTGCATGTGATTGTTATATTGATTTATGTTTTTAATTTGCACATCTAGGTTGTAAGATTGACTTTGCAAGTAGGTTTCAAGTCTAAATTTTTTTATTTCTACTGATTCACCCCCCTCTTAGTAGATCATTGTGTTCTAACAATTGGTATTAGAGCCCTAAGTTCCCTATGAGAAGCTTAATCAACTCGGGTAGATCTTGGATAGGTGAACTCAATAGCATGTCAGGAAGGTTCAAGCAAGCCACCTAGATTTGATGGACCAAACCACTCTAAGTGGAGCTCATTAATGGAAGGATACTTAGGTTCACTAAGAACTAAAGTTTGGATATTTGTCAAGGTCAAATTTCATAGAAAAATGAAATTAATATATTTTTTAATTTAAATTTAATAAATAATGCCAAGTCAAACTAAGATTTTTCAAATTTCTTATTTAACTAACCTACAATTTCATGAATATGAACACATTTCCAAATTAAATTTAATAAATAATTTTGAGTCAAACTAAAATCATTGTATTTTCAAATTTCTCATTTAATTAATCTATAATTTCATATAAAATTATTTAAATCCCATAAATAGTTTCAAGTCAAACTAAAATAATAGATTTTTCGAATTTATATTTAATTAATTGACAATTTCATATAAAAATGAATACTAATACTATTTTCTCTTTAAATTTCATTAATAATTTCAAATCAAATCAAATTTCTCATTTAATATAGCTACAATTTCATATAAAATTGAATACTAACACTTATTCAATTTAAATTGTATATATATTTAATTGCATTCATCTTCTACTATGAATATCATTATTGACCCCCTCTAAATGAATACTAACACATTTCTAATTTAAATTTAATAAATAATTTCAAGTCAAACTAAATCGATTGTTTTTTCAAATTTCTCATTTAATTAATCTATAATCTCATATAAAAATATTTAAATCCCACAAATAATTTCAAGTCAAACTAAAATAATAGATTTTTTATTTTTTTTATTTAATTAATTAATAATTTCAAATAAAAACAAACACTAATACTACTTTCAATTTAAATTTCATAAATAATTCTAAGTCAAACTAAAAGTACAAATTTTTCAAATATCTTAATGCACTTACACTTTCATATAAAATTGAATACTAACACTTATTTTAATTTAAATTGCATAAATTTAATTGCATTTATCTTCCCCTATAAATATCATTATCACCAACATTTTGAAAAATGACAAAATGATCATGATTTTACACTATATATTATTGGATAATTTTCTTAACTACTACCCTCCACTACACTAAAGTTACATACGTTAGCAAATCTAATTCAAGATCCTTGATTAATTATTTTATTCACTTTCTTGTCCATAGTACTAGAACGTTTTCTATTTTTTTAAGAATAATATTGGTAGAAGTGGAATTTGTCAACAGTTTTTTCGCACGTGCCTTCTTTTTGTCATTGTGTTTAATCAATTATGTATTTTCAAAACATGAGTGATGCGTGACCTTGAAATGACAAATCCTTTAATGACAAGTGTATTTAAATTGTTGTGTGATTAAATATAACTATTTTAAAGAAGAAAAAGAAAAATATAAAAGTAACACTAAGTGAAGACGTTAACAAGGGATTGACTCTTGAAAAGAAATTTTTTTTTTTTAATTATCTAGAGTAAAAAATAACCAATCTGATTATATTAGAATTTGTTTCAATGACCGACTTCCAATAGTTGATTAGTAGTGTTGAAGAAATTTTTTGGGGAGTTTGGTAGTTAGTCTGATTTTCTTTGGTCAAACTTCTAAATGGATCAATTTAATGGTTTGGAAAAATGATTGAAAGTAATAGGCAATTGTGTGGCTAGCTCTATAGATGATGTAATGCTCTTATGATGACATTATGAGTGAGAACATTTCTAATGATCTTTGGATGATGTCTCTAAAACGATCATGATTAATTAGGTTTTATCCCAAAATTAATTGCAAATGAAGGAGAAAAGTGCAAGTCTACAATTTGTGTCAAATTTGACTTGTACATGAGTTAATATGAAAATATATATCAAAGTAAAAACAAGCATCCATCAGGAAAGTAAATATTTATATAGTCATAAAGGATACATATAAGGATGTTGAAACTTTGTACCATCTTTGCCATGAGTTCTCCATTTAAGAACATGAAAGCATAGAAGAACATTTTCTAATGAGCAATATCTATGAAGTATTTTAAATAAGCATAAACAAAATTGTGAAACTATCTATGAGCAAAAAGTAAAAATAAAAATAGTTATGTATGAGCTAGTAGAAAAGGGTAAAGTAAAAATATTCCTAAAATTGAGAAACTTGACAAGGTAGGTGATATAATTTAGCATGGTGAAATAATAAGACTATGCTTGGAACTAAAATGATGGGAACTTGTATAGAACAATTGTAATCATTACAGTCATAATCATTAAAGAGCATTGTTGTTAGCTGTAGATGGTTCCCATTTCATGGACTTAATGCACCACACATGAACCACTAATAATCGAAAGGATTGTAGGCCAATGAATGACCACAAATTCAATCTCTAGAGAAAGGGTTTGCTCCTTGGCTACTCTAAGCTAGCTCTATCATCACAATGAAAAGGGAGAAAGAGGGAATGATGAAATTGAAATTTAGTATTGGAGTTGATGATTGAACCTCCACAACCTCCCATGATCACCTACAATCAAAACACCTTATTACATAGGATAATATATATATTATGAAGCCTGATATTTCATTAGATGCAAAAATGAATAATGATTGATTATTATTACATTATACAATGAGAAACCCTTGTTATAAAGAAAAGGATGAAACCCTAGGATATGATATATTTAGAACATAATGTGCCTTAATCCTAGGACTTGAGAAAAAAATCGCATGACCAAAGTAAGATTAAGTATGCTAGTGTGAATAGGACCTAGTAAGAACTAATTAGTTCATATACCTCTTTCACAACAACAAAACCCCTTAAGTACAACTTATGGAGTATGATGACATGTAAAGATGCACTAATGATGAATGATGGATGGGTCTTGGTTACAGGACCCAATGAGCCACCCATCTACAAGTAAATAAATCTCTCATAATTGGAGAAAGGGAGAAAACCTAATAGGAAAAGATCCTCTCCAAAAGATATATATATATATATATATATATATATAATATTTCGCATGACCCCCAATTACTACTTCTATCATAAATGTGCAATCTATATCCCCTCAATAGGAGAGAAAATATGAGAAATTATGAATCCACCCACAAATAGGTAGCTCATTGCTAGACATGAAAGTCTTAAAATACAAAAGAATCAATTGCCAAAAAATAACATTTCTCAAGTCTTGGGAAGAAATAAATCCACTAAAATTATAGAAGTTTTCCTATAATTTGGATGATAAGGGAATCTAAATTCAAATTTTTGTCTCCAAATATAACTCTAGTGTCCTCATGCTAGAAAAAATATATCTCCTTGAAAATAGGAATTGAATTCCCAATCAAAGAAGTAGAATCAAGAGAGGAAAGAATCTAAACTATATTTGAAAACAATAAAGGTATAATGACATCACTATGATCAAAGAGGCAATTCAAATCCTTTAATGTGTCCTCAAGATTTATAATGTGAGACTCCACAAATAAAGATGATATGTCTAATAGATAGGAATCCCAAGTAACTATATTTGGAAGATGATGGATGCCCTACTACACTGAATCAATAGGAAAAATGGATGTAGCAATATAGATCTCATTATGAGCGACAAAAGTTGGAGATATGTTGTCAAGAGGAGGAGAAGGAGCAAGAGGATAAGTATTTGAATCATTAGAGCATACAAGACCTTGAATATATTGAAGGTCCTCTAAATTATCACCATCAAATGGTATATCATTTGCATCATCAAGGGGAATGAAGCAATCTACAACAACATCATCTATGAATGGAGAGATATGTGGGTCTCCAAAAATCTATTAATTTTTTTTCTATAGTGTTTGTGGGTAATCAAGGTCCAATATAGCACACATAGTATCAAGATCAATAATGGAACAAAGTAATTCTACAACATGATCAATATTATTACCTCATATTGACTTCCTTCTAGGCATAATTGGTTCAAATATGATCTTCGATAAAGATAATACAAAATATTAAGCCACCTAAGATGTGTCAATATATCATTTTTCTAAAACTCATAATTATCCTTATTCAAGATTAGCATAGAAGGATGAATAGAAAATACCATGATATGTAATCAAATAATAAAATTAGAGTCCAATAATATCAATACTTTTTAATAGAATTAAATGAAGTCTTCTCATGAGAATGAAAAAGGTTTAGGTGCCAAAATGTCTAAGTAATCATCTAAAATGAAAATATATGACAAAATTAATAAAAAACTTGGCATAGATTCTAGAAAAAGTGCATAGATGGATATGAAGATGTCATCAATACCTTTCTAATGCTACAAGACTTGTGAAAATTAGAGAAAGTACTAAAGAGATATGAGCTCAAAAGTCAAAATAAATCATTTAACTTCAACCAACAATAAAATTCACTAATAGTTTTTTGAAAAAATATAATACCATTGGAAATTAATTGTTGGGATTAAGGTGTCTCAACCTTTGAGTCCTAGCATTATTTTTAAGATTAATATTTGTGCAAATATTGATATATCTTAAGTTTCCAACTATAATAGTTGGAATAGCACTTTGTGGGACCCGTTGGGAAGCAATTTATCCTAAATGCAAGGTGTTGAGCTCAACGGAGTGCCACTTGTCACCTAGGCACTTATTTGAAGCATTGTTGCTTGTGCCTACTTTAGGGAGGTGCGCCATAGTGAAACTTGTCAGTTGGGAACTCATTAGGATAGAGGATTTTGTAAAAGCTTCTACAAAGTTGCACAGAGGTGACATGTGTCAAGGCATGTTGACTTAACTATGGCATGTACCTACTTTTGTGGAAGTTGGTGCCCACTTTGAAAAGTCAAGATTGGAAGATGTTATTTGCAAGGAGAGTTGTGCATGGATGTTGTTTCTATTCCTAGTTGAGTCAAACTTGGAATGTGGACGCCCAAATTTTTGACAAGTGCTTTTTTGCATGTGCATGTTGCATGTTGTTGCATGTAGTGTCTTTTTTGTTGAATGTTCATGCATGGGCATAGTTTTAGGAAACTTCTATCCTAGGCACTATATACTCTATAAATATAGGTGTTTTGCTAGAGGAGTTATGTAAGAAGAGTTATTCACAAGGGTTATGATACCAAAATTTTGTCAAAGATGGAATAAGATGTAAATCTCCTATAATGGCCTTGAGCCTTAAGAATGTAATATAACTATTTTTTTACTAAATAATATATTGGCTTTGTGGTTTTGGAGTGTGGGATTTTTCATTCGAAAGGGTTTCCCCATGTAAGTCTGTGTGTTCTTCCTCTTTTATCTTATTCTTCTTATTTCATTTTATGTATTTGATATACTGTCGAAACTACTTAATCTATAATGATTTGCTACTTGATCTGAAAAGATTTGAAAGTTATTTTTTCTAAGTAGAAAACCTACTAGAGGATGAAAGCATAAGAGACTGTCCAGGACATTCAATGTCCTCTTGTTAGTCATTATTAGTGACAAAACAATTTGTGCCAAATGAACTAAATTCAAGGGTAACTTCCAATGATAATGATAGTTTCTTATGTTGTTAAAGATCGAATGGCAACAATTGACAACAATGGATATAATTGAAAACATTATAAACATTTCCCTACTAAAGTTTGAATTTAAGAGGATAATATGGACATCATTGATATTGTAAAAAAATTTATAGGAGAGTAGTTGAATAGAGATCCTCTAATTGCTAGACTTATTGGAAGTGTGATTGGTCAATGATAAGTTCATTTGAAGTGAAAATGAGATAAGTTGTCATATGTAAGTGATCATGTGCAACAAGATACTGTAGACACTAAAAAATGTCCTAAGCCTATGAACAACAAATTTTACACTAATTTGTGTCTTTTCTCACATAATTAAATAATTTTTAATTATTTAATTATTCTTTAATATCACTTTCTTCTATATAAATTATAATTGATTCACTTTATCTTTATTCTTCTTTTAATTAATTAAAAGAATTTATTTATTTAATTACATCACTAATCACCTTTTTCATCTATAATTAAGTGATTTTTTATTTATTTAATTATTCATATCATCTTTTCATCTATAATTATAATTATTTCCAAAACTTTATTTAATTATTTTTACCACTTTTCATCTATAATTAAATAATTGTTTCCAGTTGTTTATTTATTTCCATCTATAATTAAATGATTGCTCCTAATCATTTAATTATTCATCCCCCCTTTCATCTATCATTAAATAATTATTTTCAATTATTTAATTATTTATCTCCATCTTTTCTTATATAATTTAATAATTATTTTATTCATCCACTACCTCCTAAATTAAATCATTGTTGTAATTATTTAATTTATCTATCCTTATCCATCATTTAATTCATTTACACATGCAACAATAATTAATTATTATCCCCTCATGTAAAAACTAACTCATCCATCTATTATTCTCAATCAATCTTCACCATTGATCATGATACATCATCACTCAATCATCACCATCCATCTAATTTGGATTAATCTAAAATCAATCTATCAATTTCATTTCAAGGTTAACCACAATCTTCAATAATTTTTTATCACATCACTCATATCATTCATCTTGAGATCTTGCTATCAATCATCTACATTGAGCTTATTGCAAATATTGCACACTACATATTTGAGAGCAAACAAGCAAAATTGAGAAGAGAAATGGAGAATCAACTTTGGCATTAGATCTAAGGTGTATTTGCTTTATTATTTAATTTTAATTTTCATCTTGTGCTTCATTGTTAGATTAAGGTCTTTATGGCTTGAATTTAGGTAATTTTGTTGTTGTTATCAATGATTCAAGCTTTTTTCCCCTGATTTTCCAAGTCAAAAAATTGGTGAACCCAATGTGAATCAAACATAGCCCTATTGTACATCTTTATTTTCTAAGGTTTTCCTAACCTTATCTTACTGTTTTATTCAAAAATTTCAAGACTAACCATTTGCAGATCAGGTTGAAGACAAAACTCTAGGATTTTCCAAAGATTTCATCATTTCTCCCAAATGGCTATAATTTTTTTTATTGGAGGTCAAGAATCATTTCATAAGTCTATAATAAAAAAAATTAGGTTCAAATTGACATTGTTGAGTAAGTTATGACATTTTTTATGGTTTTTCATAAATCTTAGTTTTTGGTCAGAAATAAGAAAATTTTTAGGAATTTTTTATAGATATGGAAAGCTCTCAAAATTCTATGGAGGGTTTGTTCTTTAAATTTTTTATTTTATCCTCAAATAATTATATAAATTTAGATCTTTAAAAAATAATACTTCTTCATAAATCTGCTCTCTAGGGCTCAAATTAAGATTTTTTTTGAAATTTTTACATTTTTAGAAATTTCTTAGAATTTTATTAGGGGTCTCTTCTTTGCATTTTTATTTTTGGGGTAAAAAACATAGCATAATAATCGGATCTTGGACTGAGGTCGATAACATGCAAGGTTTTTTGTTACTAATTTATGATTTCTAGCTATGTGGCAATCATTGGGAGAAGACTTTGAAAAGACTATTAATTCAATTTCTTGCAGGGTCCCTTATGTGTTTGTGATTTTTAATTTAGGAACATCTGGAATTGGTGCTTAAAAAGAGAAATTGTCTTCTATGTCTTGTGCACTTGCACACATGTGAGTTAGCTACGAAAAGCATGTTGTCTAAAGTATCCTCTCCCCTTGTGCTATGTGTGATTCCTAGGTGATGAGAAATATCAACACTATTGTCTAATGTATCCTCTCCCCTTATGCTAAGTGTGAATCCTGGGTGATGAGAAATGGAAACACAAGCTTTCCCTTCTTATTTTATAGGGGGCCTACCTAGGAGTTCACCCTAGGGTTTGACCTCAAGCACACATGTCTAGTGTGCTATATAAAGGGTCAAAAACTGAAAGGTGAGATAAATCCACTTGTGCCATAGGGGGTGGTCCTTTGTGGTCCTAAGTGATTCTAGACATGGGTTAGAGACTTCAGTCTCCCATCGCTCTCCCATCGCTACTATGTCATGGTGTTCTTAAGAGTTCCTCCACTACAAACCATTTGTTATTAGAAGCCTAAAGTCCTTATTGGCCATTTGTTTATATTGGTGCAACATGACAGGATCAACATGTGATGTTACTCACCATGTGCTCTCTTGAGTCGAGATAGAATGCATCTACTATCCACTTTCATATAGAAATGTATTGGACAATTATTCCTAATTTTTCAACTATCCAATCTTTTTGAGAATTTACCCCTTTAATGGGAGGTGGGCTTGATATCTATTAACAACCCACTTTAATAATTAGGTGGTTCTTATCTTCATACTATCTTCTCTTGTGTGATACCTATGACACCATCAAGTCTTAGGCCCTATTCCCTTTAACCCAAGATTTGAAGAGTCAATCAACCAAATCTATATTTTGAGTGTTTGTTGTGTTCTATGACCAAATCTAGAAACTGCCCAAAATGAGAAATCACTTAAAAATCATTAATTTTAGGTCAAAATTGTCCAATACATCTTCCAGATAAAAAAAAATTGAGGCAAATCCTGAGTGCCCATATTATAGTCCTAATTCAATTGGTGTCCATACATATAGACCTAAGACATTTTTAGTTTATCTATCACTTTCAACGCATTTACCATTTCCCTGGCTTAGCTTGGATCTCCTAGTTTAGTGTTTGTCATCTTAGGTCATGCATAGTCATGTTTGAGTCTTGAAATTTAGAAACTTATCAGACCACTGATCAAACCATAGTCACATATTTTGGGTGTCTTGACCTCATCATCTTTCATCTATCGTATCCTCAAGTTGAACCTTAAAATCATGTGTCTAGTTTAGGTTCTCTTTTATCCAATCATCACCATTACCTTGGTTCTTGTCCTTCTTAGGTCTTGACCTTATGATTTGTTACCTTGGGTCATCATTTTTTGCCTAGCATCATTTTTCAAGTTCCAAAGTTACAAATACAAAAATCTCCAAAAACATGATCTAGTCTCATTGTAATTTGCATCCTCATTCTTAGTTCACATACATTCCCAAAAATCTCAAAATCCAAAAAATATAGAAAGATTCCAAAATCCAAAAAAAAAGCTTTACCTTGCACTAGTGTTTGCATCCAAACCAAAACTCCATCGACTTATTCATCCAAACCATCCCATTATCCATTGTAATCCAAACTCACAACCATGTATTCATTTTACCTTTATCTTGTTCATAGTCAAGTTGAATACCAATCAATCCTTAGTAAGTCCATCGATCCTCAATATCAATTAAAAAATGGCCCCAAGTTAGCCACCCATCTACCCCTCTTACCAAAAATCCATAAGATCTAGTCATCCATCCATCTATCCCCACTCTCAAGAATCAATTAACACAATCCATTCCATTAATCCCCAACAAACATCCAATAGTCATCCTTATCCTAACCTTGACAAGGGAAACCAATCTTCCATCCAAAGCCTTCCTCAACACCAAACCATATCATAGATCCCTATTATTATAGCCTTTGTCTCCTCTTGCAATCCTTCATCCACTAAGCCATTTTCATCCACTCCATCCCAATCCACAAGTCCATCCAAGAAAAGAACACTTTTTTATGATCGCCTAGGAATCATAAAAAAGAATTATCAAATCTGATGAGAAAATAAAGTTAGGAAATCCTATCATATTGCTAATCCTACACCATCCAACCATATTTCATCATCACATCCTCCATCACCTACAAAATATCTTCCTATTAGAACTCCATTATTGCCACCAAAATTATGAGTCCATCAGAGAAAATTCTATTGAATTGTTCAAAATCACATTCCATTGCCTAAATCTTTGAATCTATGTCAAGAGGACGATCCAAAGCATGATGAAATAAAGTCCAAGAAAAAACAAGATCAAGTTACCCAAAAGGGCCCTATAGATCATTATGTTATCCAAGTTAATCAAATCCCTAATCAAGATTCTATTCCCAATCATGTCATCCAAGATAATTCTATCTTTGATCAAGATCCTACCATTGTTCAAGAAATATAAAATGATCCTCTCATTGACCTTTATACCATCCATGATCAAAAAATTGTACTTGATTCTATCCAAACTCCAAACACCTCCATTTCCCAAGATGAGACACTTTCTTCCCTTGGACACATAAATAATCAAATAAATGGCATGGATAAAATTAAAGAAGAACATAAAGAAGACACTATGTATCAAGTCAAACAAGAGGATAAAAAGGCTACTATTGATCAAATCAAACAAGAGGATACAGAAGCTATCATGGATCAAATTGACATCCCAAATGATCAAGCAACAAGCATGACAAATTTTAAATCCAAAACATTTTATCAACTATGATAATCCACTTTTAATATCAAAGCATGATTTCTCATAGAGGAGAAAATTCCAAGCAATGGTTTCCACATACATAATGATGGGTTTGCATCTTGCTTCCAAAATAAAAAATACCCCATCACAAATAGAATATTTCAAAGCATGTAGTACTAAGGAAGAGGACTAGGCCTACATGAGCAAGGCATTCTAGAACCAATATAGTTTCATGCAAATCCTATACATCAAGGTCTTGACTATTCTTCAATCAGTGAATCAAATGATGTTAGTGATACCTCCATGATATTGGGGGTAACTTTATCCAATACAAATAGCAAAATAGAGTCCATGAGTAGTCCTTTACATAAGTTTTTTGCCAACACTCCTTCCATCCACACCATAAACCATCATTCTAACATAATGAAAACCATCAAGTGGAACCAACAAAGAAAAAATTCTTATAAATCCAAAGTCCAAAATAAACATTAGAGGCCATTGAATACAAAAATCCAAGTGGAAAAATGAAGTTATAATGGATCCCAAAGAAAAATGGATCAAGTAAAGAAATTAATTCAAATATAATATCCAATAAAAATGTGGAGCCACAATAAAAGTGGTCTCTTGCATATAACAAATGTCCAGCTCCTTCAAAATGGTCATCACACAAGACATACAAAAGTGTTGATTCCAAACACTATCCTAATAAAAAATATAAATTCCATCATCTCCCACCCCAAGTTTGGAAAATGAAAATACCTACATTTGAACATCCAAATAATTTATCCACATCTACCCTCATCCATCATAATCCTACATCTTTCCTAAAGTCTAAAAATCCTACATCACAGGGTGAAGCCACAATAGTGGTTTACAATTGAAGTGAGGAAGGAAAACTCACAGAAAATGAATGCATGGAAAAAATATTGATTTTAGGGGTTCGTACGAACATACTGGTTCAACTGAACCCATTAGGGGTTCGCTAGAACCTGGGTTCGGGTGAACCTTTTTAAAGCTTTCCCGCCAAAAATGCCAACAAAAACCCTTATAAAAGGGGGGTTTGAATGAACCCTGGTTCGAGTGAACCCCCCTTATTCCTCATCCCTCCTCTGAGACACAAAAAAACCCTAAATTTTGGCACTTCAGAGCTCAGGTTGATGATGAAAATGGATGAATCTTCACAAACCCAACTAGAAAAGGTAGTCCTCAGAACAAGCTATCCAATGAATATAATCTTAATATGTTTTGGTTTTATTATGTATTTGTTTTTTTAGTTTTATTAAACATAGGTTTTTCATCGAAAATGAAGGTCTATGTTCCGCACATGTTGAAAAATAGCAGATTATCAAAAAAAAAATTTGAAAAATATGAGTGCACCAGATATTGAAGTCCTTGATCCAACAAAAAAAAAATTGAATTTTGATATATACAAAAAAAGTTACATCGCGTTATATGGTGCACTATGTTTGAGAAATGTAATTAGTTTGACTTTGAAACTTGATTAAAGAAAAAATATTCAATAAAAATTTCTAACCAAGTGGAAGCACTAGATATCAGAGAGTTACAAATCTAAATTCAAAAGAATTAGAATTTTATCCTTCATAGAAAAAAAGTTATACGTTATACGGTCTGCATCACTTTTTAAAAATCTTGGTTTTTAAAAAACCAGGTTTTAAGTTGGAGATGGAAAAAGAAGTGTAAAATGATTCCAAAAATTTTGAAAAAAATATTAGAATCTGTAGAAAAAATGATGAGACTCTGGTTTGCATTATCTTCAAATTCTTCATGGTTTATCCGGCTATATTTTCCCGAATGTGAAGATTTAGTTAAAAATAATAATTTCAGTGTCGGTTTGGCCAAAATTATAAACCACTATTATTGGGATCACCCACACATTTGTCACATCTTGGTAGTAACTCTTTATCACAAGGACTTCCATGGAACTCTATCATGATGTGCATATTTCGATAAGGCCAACCCTAGTATTAGAAAGGATCAAAATGACAAATTAGTTGTCTACAAGTGTTATGATCGACAAGAAAACTACTCCATAGAGGTCATTGTTGGCATATCATGACACCAACATCTACATTAGTACCATCAAAGATTGAACAAACAATGATCATTTAAAACTTCAAGGCTATCTATAAAAATAAAAAAAAAAGAAAAAAATCAAAAAGAAAAAAAATAGTAAAGAGAAAAATTTCATCCAATAGTGAAAACCATTTTTATGGTGCTTTGGATAAGTACCATGATGAAAACTCAGGCACCATGTGTAAAGCAATTATCTATATGGACCATTACACTTGGGGGAAAGTTGTCTCATCTTTCATACCTTTCTCATGAAATTTCCATCTATCTATCCAATCCATATTGTTTCCATCCATTCTCCCACCTACATTGATCTTGATAAGAAATTGGGCACAAACATAGATCATGCTTTGGGAAAATTCTTGACATGTCTATCCTTTGGTCAGACACTATCCATGAAATATCATTCCATACTCTTCATATCATTTTCCAAACTCGTATCTCAAATAAAATAAATTATTCCTATGCGACATAGTCCTTGGAGATCATATGTTAATTCTTTCATCCAATAATCCTCATGTCTCCTATCCTTTTCCAAGATCAATCCATTATCCTTTCATACCTATCACTAGACTTGGTTCTCCCTTATCATTGGTTTAAGGATTCTAATCCACTTATCCAAGTTCCCTCCATAATCTGATTCAATCTTGAAAATAGAAGTCATTCAAATACAACAAGCCTAATCGCCCACAATCTTGTTATACAATACAATTGTGCCATCCAAAATTCCCCTTGGATTTGTTTCTATCCTTATACAAGTTAACCAGTCCTTTAGTTAAAAATTACCGTGCGGGGATATATCTTTCCATGCCGATCCTCATGTTGTTTTCGGATGTGTCCTTCCCATATCAACAATGTCATCATTATCATCACCGATCAATTGGTTTCATCTTGACTAGGGGAAAGATCATGTTTGTCCTTGGATGCATGCTTGCTTGCTTTCTTGTGGGTATCTTTCACATGCAATGATCATGGTCCTTAAAGTATATCATCCATAAAAAAATCTCATGAATCCGTAATAAAGCTTTGTCACCCTTAGCATGTCCTAAGAATAGTTGATGTTTAGCATCTCTTTCTTTCCATATCCATCCATAATACACATTGCCCATCCAATTTCATTCATAATAACTGGTCCTATACCTAAATGGGGGAAAATCCTTAACTTAGGTTTTCATATGGGATCTTAGACATGGTATCAAAAGACATTATCAAAAAAAATCAAAGTAATCCAAAAACATCCAAATAACCCTTCAAAAGTATAAAAACATTCAAATAGCCCTTGAAAAATCTAAAAAAAATAAAATATTCCTTGAAAAATCTTAAAAATTCAAAAAATTCAAAAAAGTCCAAAAATAGTCATAAAATATCAAAAAACTAAAACAAACATAGTATGTGTCAGTCCAAATAGTTGAACTAAATTTCCTCTACAACCTCATGTAAGCAAGGCCATCATCGATGAACCCCTGAGGCCTAGGTCTATCCCTTAGGTTTTGCTGTAATAAACCTTTTGTCCATCACAATTCATGTTCCATAATAAACTATCCATTGTCAAGGTTAGTCGAACTACATTGGCTCTGTGACTTCACATAGGAAAGGCCATCATCGATGAGCCCCTGAGGCTTGGGTCTATCCCTTAGGTCTCGTCTATGACTATCCACACAAAAAGGATATCCTACAGATAACTGAGCTTAGCAAATCTTGAAACAACAAACAAACTATCCAACTAGTCTCCATTCCTCACCAATCAATTTCCCTATCAACATCAATTATTTATCAACTATCATTTTTTCTTATATAGGTTTTTGCATCCTTGGAACCAAACTTGACATCTTATATGAGGTGTATCATTCCTGAAACCAAACTCAATCCTATCATCTATCTTATATAGGTTGTTGCACCCTCAAAACCATACTCGGTGTCTTATATGATGTGTATCATTCCTAAAACTAGATGCAATCCTATTAATTATCATATATACATGATGTTGCATTGTCAAAACTAGACTTGACATCTTATATGACATGCTTCATTTCCTGAAACCAGGCATCACACTTAAATCCCATCACTAAACACTCATTGATTGGAAAAAAGATCTAAATGGTTGTTGACTTGATTGGTCCAGTTAGTCTTATCTTTTTTATTTGGTTTATCTTTGGTCATGTTACTATGTGCCTCAAGGAAGTCCACAAGTAATGAGAGGAGTGATTATGGATCATATGACCTTTTCTCTTTTGATTTCTATTTGTAGTTTGTCTTGGCAATATGACTAGGGGAAACTAAGTTCCTTGTGTGTGATTGGGGTTCCATTTGGCATAATCAAAATATCCTATGCAATCTAAAGGTCATCTAATACTTTCTTGCATTAGGACTAACATGCTTTGTGTTTACTTTCTCACATATTCTAACAAGGTTCTATTGTCACTAGTATACATCGTTATGGCATTCCTTGTCTACATTGTGTCTATTTATGCAAAAGGGATAACATTTTTCACCTTGGTCTATGTCATACCTTGGTGTCCATTATTCATTGCCAAAATAAAATGCTTTATGATGATAATCGTGCACTAAAATTAAAGCTCAAAATCTATGAGAAAAATATCACATCAATCTCCATCCATTTCATCCATCTCATCCCAATTCATCTAAATATTCCTCACTTCTTACTAACATTTTATTCCAATTAACATTTCTTATGTTAGTCCAACACACTCACACGCATCAAATTAACCTATTGAGAAATTCTCTAATTTTTTTGGATTTTTTCAAAAAAATTCCAAATTTCCTAAGGGGGCACCACACTATCTTTCCTTAACCGAGGCATGTCGGGGCATGCTAGGGCATACTGGGGCAGGTCCTGAGCCAAATTTTCCTAATTATTCTTTAACACAGTGCTCAAAATCACATTGTATCAAAGAGGGGCAAAATGTAGACATTGAAAAATGTCCTAAGCTTGCAAACAACATTTCTTACACTAATTTGCATCTTTTCCCACATAATTAAATAATTTTTTATTTTTTTAATTATTCCTTAATACCACTTTCTTCTATTAATTAAATAATTCATGTATTATTTAATTGATTCACTTTATCTTCATTATTCTTTTGATTAATTAAATTAAGTTTTATTTATTTAATTACATCACTAATCACCTTTTTCATCTATAATTAAGTAAATTGTTATTTATCTAATTAGTCATATCATCTTTTCATCTAGATAATTAAATTATTTTTTCTAGTTATTTAATTATTTTTACCACTTTTCATCTATAATTAAATAATTGTTTCCAGTTGTTTATTTATTTCCATCTATAATTAAATGATTGCTTCTAATCATTTAATTATTCATCCCCCCTTTCATCTATCATTAAATAAATGTTTTCAATTATTTAATTATTTATCTCCCTCTTTTCATCTATCATTAAATATTTTTTTTCAATTATTTAATTATTTATCTCCATCTTTTCTTCTATAATTAAATAATTATTTTATTCATCCACTACCTCCTAAATCAAATCATTGTTGTAATTATTTAATTTATCTATCCTTATCCATCATTTAACTCATTTACACATGCAACAATATTTAATTATTATCCCCTCAGGTAAAAACTAACTCATCCATCTATTCTTCTCAATCAATCTCCACCATTGATCATGTTACATCATCACTCAATCCTCACCATCCATCTAATTTGAATTTCTATAAAATCAAGCTATCTATTTCATTTCAAGGTTAACCACAATCTTTAATATTTTTTTATCACATCACTCATATCATTCATCTTGAGATCTTGCTATCAATCATCTACATTGAGGTTATTGCAAATATTGCATACTACATATCTAAGAGAAAACAAGCAAAATTGAGAAGAGCAATGGAGGAGAATCAACTTTGGTATTGGAGGTCTAAGGTGTATTTGATTTATTATTTGATCTCCATTGTCAGATCTTGTGCTTCATTGTTAGATTATACTCTCTATGACTTGAAATTATGTAGTTTTGTGGTTGCTATCGATGATTCATACCTTTTTCCCCCAGTTTTCCTAGTCAATAGATACAAATAGTAGTATGTAGACCTAAAATTATGCATATACATACAATTTTGTTTCCAATTCATGTGATGTACTTTCTCCCCATGTTTACACTAAGCGGTGTGTTAGGAATTCATGTTAGTTTTCACATGGGTTAAAATAATATTATGTGAATGAATAAGGCAAAGTGATTTACAATAAAAACTCACTTATTTATTATGGGTATTCGAAATATTACATCATTAGTCATAGATCCCATTTTTTAAGTTTGTTAGTACATTTTTGGTTTGTATAAGATAATAGTTATGTAGTCCTATTTGATTGTATTATAAGTTGTTAAAAAAACTTGCATATTTAGGAGTTGTTATAGAGGTTTCCTATAATATAGGATATGCAAATGGATGCTACCACAATAGTGTGTCCAATTTGTGTGCCATCTTGATTTTTTCCTAAAATCACACACTTTTTAGAATAATTAATGACCTAAGTCTTGAGAGGTTTCATCTAATTTTTTTAATTGAAGAGGGTTAGATCAAAACCCCTTAGATCAAACCCCCTTGTATATAATCCCCCAACTTAAACCAAACCCTTAATGGAGTCTCCTTCACACGTATCACAATGTTGACAAAAAGTCACTTTTAATTCACCTTTTGGGTGATCAAATGGAATCATTTAGAAATTTGATATTGTAAGTATGTAGCCCTTACTATATTATTTCAAAAATGTATAATTCTTGATATATTTAATTTCATTATTTTATTTATTTTTGGTTTTTAGTGAATGTAGGTTTTTCACTAAAATCAAGGTCTTTATTTCACACATATTAAAAAATAGAAAAAATAGAGAAAAACATTCTAAAAAATATTTGTACACTAAGTATTGTTGTTCTTATTTCAACAAGTGATTTTTTTTTTTGTTTAGATAAATATAAAAAAGTATGCATTACCAAAGTAACCTATGTCTAATTTATAATTAATCCCACTTTAAAAAGATACAAAAAAATATGCAACAAAAATAATGAAAGAATATTTGTGCACTAGATATTGATGTTAGGAATCTATGTTTAATTTTTTTTTAATTTTATCCTTTCTACAAATAAAGTTATGTTTTACTGAAGTAATGCCACTTTTTTAAAATGTTGTTAACTAGAAAAAATAAAATACCAAAGCATACGTAAAAAAAAGAAGACAAATTATCTCTTAATTTGTTTTAAAAAGTACATGTACAATCTACACAAAAATATTAGAAATCATTAGTTCACATCATCGTCAAATTATTAATGGTTTAGTTGTTATGGGTGATATAAAGTTATAATCTGATTAAAAATGTTGATTTCAATGTCCCACTTTGGCCAAAAAGGTGGACATTAAGTATATGTGATATGTATTGAATGGTAAAATAAGAGAATAGCAGCATATTATTATGTGCATAAATCTTTATGCACATTCCAAAAAGTTTGTCCATTTTTCTTACAATATACACATCTAAGGAACAATTAAAGATGTTCCAAAACTTTCCATTACATACTAGTGCCCACCTTAATAAGTCTTTGCACTTCTTCCTTCTCTCCATTAGCAAACATATCCTTTGCGCCAAGCTCAATAAACATGCGTATTGTAGCTTATTTTGTACCATTCATAAAAATAAACACAATGAACTTACCAACAACATAAAACATAGCCTTGATATTATTATTGTGCACTCACCTTTGCTTGTAATTATTATCAAGCAAGAAAAGAGTGTAAAAATTAAATCTCTAGCATCAACTAAATCATCTACGTACATGCCACTACCATAAGTTGACATGTATCCCCTCTATCATAAATAAACATATCTAATAATGAGATCATTGATATCTTCAATGCTATGTTATTAAGGCCTCTTAGATCCCTCATTTCATATCTCCTTCAAATATTTCTATCCTATAAGATCAACACTTTCCAATGATGAGAATATAGTTTATGAAGGGCCATGATTTACCAAGAGGTCCATTCCATAATTCTTTCCTCCAACACAAAATGAAATAATATAGTAATCAAACTTCTCAACCCCTAACAAGAATTCTTCCAACATCAATTTTAATTTCCAATTCAAATAGGAACCTTCCTTGACCACATTCACTACTATTTGCAAGTCTCCTTAAACTTCTATTTCCCTATAACCCGCTCTAAGAGTAGCTTATAAGTTCAAGAAAAAGGTAAACCATTCTACTTTACTGCTAGTGACACTACCCAAAAACTCAAAACCATCTAGTATAAAATCTACCTTATAAATCTTTAATCGTAAAACTAACATTTATCAAATTCAATTTTTTTGTCAAAATACCATCAAAATTTAATTTAACACCTTTAAAAAAGATTTCATGTTTTGTTCTTACTCTTTTGAGTGAAAATAAAATAAAATATTAAAATCTATTTTACAATATCTAGTTTAGATGCACTTGTATACTTATTTTGAGAAGAAGTATGCAAGTACATCTAAACTAGATATTGTAAAATAGATCTAAAATAGAAAAGAGATGAATGGTGTGAAAGTGTCGTGAACCTATGTATGTAATAGGCCTACCTCCCTCAAAAACTAATTGGCACATGCCATTCAACTCCAATATCATATCCAATAAAAAAGGTGGAAGAGACGCCTCATCTTTTTCAATTTGACACGTGCAATTTGCGTTAAGGAGTCAAAAGTAGAAAGAATATCTCTATGCCAACTACTTTCCCGCACACATGTTTTGACTGGTCAACAATGACGCTTCCCCGCCAGATCGTCTTTCGCTGTCTTTTTTTCCTGCTTAACTACGCTAAATAAATTATATTTATTATTATTTATCTCTATTATGGGTTATAAAATTCAAATTTGTTATATTAAAATTTGTACATAATTTAAAATTTATATTTTAAAATTATAAGTAGATAGGATAGTAAAAATATTTAAAGAAGTTTAATGCTGAGGCTGATATTATTATATTTTTTTTTGTATTAAAAGTCTTTTTTTTTGTTCTTTTTCATTTATTATTTGTAGAGTTGAAGACTAGTATCTAATATATTTTACTTAATTCACAATTTCATCACAATTGTTATATATTTTATGAACAAGTCTATTTTAGTTTTAGAACAAGTCTATTTAATTTTTAATTAAAATTAAAATATAGTAATACACTATTAAAAAAATGGATAGTAAAAATGTACACCTCAAACTGTAGATGAGACCAAGTCTAAACAATAATAAGTCATAGGACTTAGTCTGAACATAACATAAAGCAATACCAACAAGAGTGATTCTTTATCATCAAGATTCTTTATACATCACCAAGGGTAAGATTATCATCAATGGACTCCTACCTAGTGAGTATACCCTCTTCCTTAGGTGTATCCTCTAAAGTTTGTTGAGATCACATCGTAATAAAGGCCAATTCTAGCCAAGGAACATTGTCGAAGTCAAGCCAACTAGGAGTACTACATCTTTGAGAGGAGGTAGAAGGTGACCATGAGGGTTGGGACCAACATTAGATCTCTATTTCCTAGAGGCTAAGAGCCATGAGACTTGGAACCGCAATCTCATCTAATAGACTTGTTGTGACCTCATTGACATTGTTAAGCAAGGGGAGAGGAACGAGGAAAAAATTAGCAAAAGTGTAAGTAACATTGCCCTAATGGTCCAAGAGCTTTTGAAAATGGGCCACCTCAAGTGCAACTTTGTTAGCTTGCAATTGAATTTAAACATGCATATTAGAACAAATCATAGCTCTTTAGTGTAAAGAGATAAATGAACATGATGCAATCATGGTCGATGGAGGATCCAATTAAGGATTGTCCAACCATTTAGTAGAAATCATATGTGCAACAACATAGTAGAAACTCAATGAAACTTTACTAATTTTTTAGTCATGGATGATTACAACTTGCCGCAATGGGCTTAATGCATGGTGGAATGCATTTGTTTAATTACTAAACAAGAAATAAAATTATTTAGATAAAACTCAATACATTCCTACATGGACCACACTATCAACATCAATACCATTCTAGACTCTCACCCTTATACTCATGGTGTTTTCTTTAACTTCTTCGTTCCTATCCTTCTTGATGACTCCTTCAAATAATCTTGGGTGGATCGGTGGTGTATATATAGCAGTCCCAAACCTTGAAACGATTTTGCATTAGCCACAACGTGGCACAAATCTCTAGGCTAGGTGAAACATGAAGTCAACTAGGCGTGAGAGATGGACCTTTCCAATTAGGTCTAGTGAAATTATATTAAAGGATCCTTGTGTAGTGCTCACAACAAACCCTCCTGGGTCCCATGCATATCTCCAAGAATTCCCTTGATAATTCAAACCTCCAAGATGTTAGTGCAAGTTATGAAGAATGAACTATGTAAGCCTATTGTCCTAATAAAGGTTAAAAATGAAGTCACACACATGAAATACTAAAAATCATATGCAAAATTTTATATGATATAGATGTATACTACTAGAACTTATTTTCCAAACCACAAGGCTAGATATGCAAATGAAAGAATATTTGGTGTCAACCTCTTATGTGACTACTTGATAATCAAACCTATAAACTAGTGACCTGGGATGCTCTTACATCAAAACATTAGCTGAAACATCTTGAAAAAAATTTAGATTTTCTCTTTCCAAACTTTAAAGAGAATCTCCATCCTAAAGCCATACCAAATCTAGATATACTTGAAAGGGAGACAAGGTTAGTCCTCTAACAAAACCATATGTTACAAAAAGGAAATATGTTTAAAAGGGTTGAAAAATCATGAATCTAATTCCAAGCTTCTTAAACTTGTGTGAAAACTAGAAAATATGCCCGCATCTTCAATTATCCATAAAATGGACAATGAGGTCAAGCAACTTTGAGAACTAAGTAGAAGACCTTGACAAATAATACACCATGCAAAGTAAGCCAATTTAAGCTCAAGAATTGTTGACCGGATAGCTTGGAATCTACAATGCCAAGTTCTCATAGAGGACTGAAGTTGCCAATGATAATTTAGCCGACCAACCATAGGAAGATGTGCAAAGAGTCAGAAATGCCATTTTTTAACTAAGACCTACATTATCAAGAGGTGTAGTAGGTTTTGCAATAGAAAACAAAGATGCATTTCAACAAAAAGTGTTTTATCTCACTATTAAATGAGACAATTTTAATAGTTCAATAATATATTTTAATGCGAAACTTTTCAACAAATCAAATCAACTAATCAACTCAATAATATAATAACACATAAAATATACTATATACACACCTTAATTTAAATATTTCAATCTAGACTTTCATAATTTGAAACAACTTTAACAAAAAAAAAAGAAAAAGTGACCAATATAACCAAATATCATTAACACCCAAACACCCAAACACCAAACAATAACTTTATACATTAATAAATAAATAAAAATATGGAAAAATAAAAGTTTCCTTAAATTTCAACAGAGTGGGAAACCTTGATACAAAATTTTAAGCCAGCTATTTTTTATTTAAAAACAAACAAAAACGAGGCGAACACCGGCCATCATATTTAAAGCGTGTTTGTGGGGGAAAGTGCATAGCGGCTGCTTCCATGGTATCGACTTTCAACGCCTACAGACGACTTATCTTCTGGGGAAGCCCGAAAAATGACAAATATGATTGAAATTTTCTAATAATTCATCGTCGGTTCGGAAAAATTTCAAGCACGTGCGACTGAATTCAGAAATGTATTAAACACTACTCTGTGCTGATCTATATATTGTGTTCTGAGCCGTGTTGAAAAGTGAAATCAAGCGGTGAAGTGCAAAAGAAAATAAAACAAAAGAAAACAATGGGCCGAGCTCCCTGCTGTGATAAAATGGGGCTAAAGAAAGGTCCTTGGACTACCCAAGAAGATCAGATACTCGTTGATTTTATTCGCAGAAATGGCCATG
This sequence comes from Sequoia sempervirens, assembly GCA_007258455.2. Lineage (NCBI taxonomy): Eukaryota > Viridiplantae > Streptophyta > Pinopsida > Cupressales > Cupressaceae > Sequoia > Sequoia sempervirens. The sequence goes on along the minus strand of VDFB02373365.1, from coordinate 327,625,365 downwards.
GAAACTGGCGGGCGCTTCCCAAGCAAGCAGGTTTCAATCTTACTCATTATTTCAGTGCACCCTCTTTTTCTTTTTCTCTGTTACAGTCGGAAACTAATAATCATTCTTCTATGGCGGTGGCAGGACTTTTAAGATGCGGCAAAAGCTGTCGTCTACGGTGGATTAATTACCTCAGACCAGACATTAAACGTGGGAATTTTAGTCCTGAAGAGGAGGAGGCCATTATTAAGCTTCACCAGCATCTGGGCAACAGGTTTGTTCATGTTTTCATAGTCTTTGGTTATATATTTGCTTAGTTAGTGAAATAAAATGAATTATGTTTCCTTGTTTTTTCATATCCATATCCCTGACTGATTTTGATTGAATTATGTGTATGATTCAGATGGTCGACAATTGCCTCGCGCCTGCCTGGAAGAACTGATAACGAGATAAAGAACGTGTGGAATACCCACTTGAAGAAGCGGCTGCTGCGAATGGGAATCGACCCGGTGACTCATGCAGTGACAAAGCATTCGGGGTCGCCCGAGGCAGGGGACGGTTTGATTTCACTGGATTACTCTGAGTACAGTAAGGAGGCAAGTCCATCAATGGAGAACGACAATTTAGCTGCATGTCAAGCCAAAGCTTCGGTTGATTACTTTGAGTACAGTGGGGCGGCAAGCCCATCAATGGAGGAGGACAATCTAGATCTATGTCAAGCCAAATCTTGGATTGATTCTCCCACCAGAGTCTCCAATTTTCCCGACAGATTGTGTGATTCACAGAATCTTTCAAGCGAGATCCTTTCATCTATGAGTAGTATTGACAGCGAGGTTATAAGCGGAGATTCATCAAGTTCAAGTTTGGATTGGTTTCAATCCAGTTGTATAAATTCTTTTGAGGAACCAATTGGGTATACCCAACAGGCACCAGCTGTTGAAGATGAGAGATTTGTCTTTGAAAACCAGGATTTTGCAACAGAAATAAGCAGATTTGAAGTAATGTTGGGACAAAGCTCAAATGGGAATGATCAGGATTTCATGTCAGCCTATCCAGAGGACGACTTCTTGAGCGGCATAGATGATTCATACACAAATGCCCATTTCCAGACCAACGATGATGATTTTGATGGTACTGGTTACTGGTTAAATGTTTTGAGTCAAGCAGGGTCATTGCCCACGTTATTGTAGGTCTCTCTGCTTCATTTGGCTCCCTCATTCAGGGAGTGATTTATTTACAAATATCCCACACTCACCACAGAATTGAACAAATTAATTTTCTGGCTTCTTGTTTCCCCCATTTCATGGGGCGGCAGGGGATACAGTACAAAGTGAATAATCAATTTGTATATTTTTCTATGAATCCGGGTAATGGTAATTTGTCTCAGTAAATGTTTTGTGATATTGCAAATGTACATCTGACCAATTCAAACTATATCTAACACTGGTAATTTTAAGTCAAGATTTGCATGCCTAGGAATCTAACTAAATTCAAAGAAGAACATATATCTACCATACTTTACAATGATAAGTGTTCCCTTTACAAGATTGCAGCTAAGTTCAATGAAAGAAACAATATATTCCATGAGAAAATTCAATGACAAGTACCTTTTCTATCAATACATGTTCAAAGAATGTAATAAAATTCAACGAAAGAAGAAAATTAATTTTTCCTAGGGAGGGTCACTTCCATAAAAATATAATGAAGTTCAAAAATAATATTTTTTCTACTATTTACTAATGAAGATAAGTATCTTTTTTATAGTAGTATTTTATACTTTTCTTAATTACTTTTTTTTTAAATAACAAAGTGTATATATATATATATATAATCTTATGAGTATAATAAACGTATAATATTATTATTGATTTTTGTGTATTTGATATATTAATTGATTTTAATTTTAAATCTAATATTCTAATATACAAAATCCTCTATTTCAAATTAAGGTTGACTTATTTTTTTAAATATTTTCACTATAAAATAAATCAAATAGAGGATGATTACAACTCATGGCTTGATCAATACAATTACAATGAATACTAATAGGTGGAGTGGCACGTTCAACATTTGTTGCCTCATTATGGAGATTCTACGAAATGTATTTTGGGACGGGCTAGATGTGTTTTAGTGAGTCTTAGTTTCTAGAGAAAAGAATTGTATAGTTTTTGCTTATAATATCAATATACAATTTGAATTGAGGCACATATGAGCGATACTCATCTATACTCTTGTCTCCTTCATTTGTAAACAATATTTTCTAAATCAATACAATCAAAGATTCTTTGATTCTGTGTTACACATTTGATTATGTAGTATTATTATGTTATTGTTAATATTAATATTATATTATTAATATTAGTATTATACTAGTATAATTACTAAAATATAACTATTATTTAATTTATTTTATTACTAATATTATTAATATACATAATAATATTATATTAATATTTTATTATCGTTATTATTGAATTATAATTTATTATTATATGTTTTTATTATTATGTTATTGTATTTTTTATTATTTTTTACATTAATATTAGTATTATATTATTGTCATTAAATTATATTATTATATCCTTGACTTGCCATTTAATTATTTATTTTTCCACTTAAAAAATATAATTTAAGTAACTAAAAAATGACAAAAGTGAAGTATCATGGATTGTGGAAATCTAATAATATTAATATTAATTCTAATTGCTCTCAGTGAAAGATATTAAACTATTAGTCTATTACTTGTAACTTGAATAGAAATTTAACACACACAATAATTCTTCATTGCAAATGAATAAAAAAGAGTAACACAACTATTTATTTTATTACAAATCAATTCCAATGTTACACCACTTTTTAAAGATGAATAGAGCATACAAGATCTTATATAAATGACAAATGTCACTTTTGCATCACACATAATTGATACCAAGTTGGTACTAGTAGTGGTGTTATGGGATGCAAATCATATTTTAATTTATCAAACCACGAGGCGTGCTAACCATGATTGGAAACTTGGAGCTGTGAAAATAAAAAAATGTACCTATCTCAGGTACCAATTGGAATTATGCAAAAGATGCTAAAGGTATAGTAAATCTACTACCACCATCTTCAAGCACCTCCAAGCCACCAAGATAGCCCAAAATGACTTTGAAAGTCCATAGTTCCTCTTTGAGGGTCTCTATCAAAATGGAATAGAGCATGCAAGCTCTTGTATAAATGACACATGCCATTTTGACATCAGACACAATTGATACCAAGTTGGTAGTGGTATTTATGGGATTAAGATCATATTCTCATATATATCATAGGGCTTGTTGACCATGCTTGGGAAATGAGAGATGTGAATATAGAAAATATACCTATCTTGGTTACCAACTAGAATTATGTAGAAGATAAAGGGTATTAAATATGGTATTATCATCTTTAGGCAGCTCCAAGCCACCATAATAGCTCAAAATGACTTTCAAAGTCCATAGTTCCTCTTTGAGGGCCTCTATCCAAATGGAGCATGATAAATCAATGATTTTCCATGTGAGCAAGATTAAAAGAATTATATGGACGTACTCCCTATGAAAGAACTCATCTCCATCAAAACTCCCCATTCTAGTGTAATCAGGGCTAAAAATATAAAGGTTAGGCAATAATGCATGTAAATCAAACCCTAATAAACAATGAAGCACAAATAAGCATAAAGACATAAAAACATAAAGCAATATTACCAAATCTTCATGCCACCATTGATTCACCTTCATTGCACTTCTCCATTTTGCTTGAATATGGTAATTTCCCTCAGATTTTTGAGTATGCAAATAGGCCTAATGATAATTACTAGATAAATATTGAAGATTCTATACGACTATGGATGCAATTGACTTGATGTTGATAGACTTGATAGAAAAATGACAAGATAGCTTATGTAGACTCTAGATTGTAGATAGCAAAAAGTTCTAAGATTGCAAGAGGTTTGTGACAAATGAAAATGGAAAGGTCTTTTATAGGAAAGACAATTTTGAATGAAAGGCTAAGATTGAATGTCAATAAGATGTCTTAATCAATGGCCAAGAATGAAAGATGTAGTATGGACTAGGGTTAGGGAAAAATTAGGG
>VDFB02373365.1:327595000-327621177 GCA_007258455.2 Sequoia sempervirens | reverse complement strand
TCTTAAAAATTCAAAAAATTCAAAAAAGTCCAAAAATAGTCATAAAATATCAAAAAACTTCAAAAAACACAATATGTGTCAGTCCAAATTGTTGAACTAAATTGCCTCTACAACCTCATGTAAGCAAGTCCATCATTGATGAGCCCCCGAAGCCTAGGTCTATCCCTTAGGTTTTGTTGTAATAAACCTTTTGCCCATCACAATTCATGTTCCATAATAAACTGTCCATTATCAAGGTCAGTCGAACTACATTGGCTCTATGACTTCACATAGGAAAGGCCATTATCAATGAGCCCCCGAGGCTTGGGTCTATCCCTTAGGTCTCATCTATCACTATCCACACAAAAAGGATATCCTACAGAGAACTGAGCTTAACAAATCTTGAAACAACAAACAAACTATCCAACTAGTCTCCATTCCTCACCAATCAATTGCCCTATCAACATCAATTATTTATCAGCTATCATTTTGTCTTATATAGGTTTTTGCATGCTTGAAACCAAACTCTACTTCTTATATGAGGTGTATCATTCTTGAAACCAAACTCAATCCTATCATCTATCTTATATAGGTTGTTGGACCCTCAAAACCATACTCGATGTCTCATATGATGTGTATCATTCCTAAAACCAGATGTAATCCTATTAATTATCATATATATACATGATGTTGCATTGTCAAAACTAGACTTAACATCTTATACGACATGCTTCATTTCCTAAAACCAGGCATCACTCTTACAATCCCGTCACTAAACACTCATTGATTGGAAAAAAGATCTAAATGGTTGTTGAATTGATTGGTCCAATTAGTCTTATCTTTTTTATTTGATTTATCTTTGGTCATGCTACTATGTTCCTCAAGGAAGTCCACAAGTGATGAGCGGAGTGATTATGGATCATATGACCTTTTTCTCTTTTGATTTCTATTTGTAGTTTGTCTTGGCAATATGACTAGGGGAAACTAAGTTCCTTGTGTGTGATTGGGGTTCCATTTAGCATAATCAAAATATCATATGCAATTTAAAATTCATCTAATACTTTCTTGCATTAGGACTAACATGCTTTGTGGTTACTTTCTCACATATTCTAACAAGGTTCTATTGTCACTAGTATGTGTTATGGCATTCCTTGTCTACAATGTGTCTATTTATGCAAAAGGGATAACATTTTGCACCTTGGTCTATGTCATACCTTGGTGTCCATTATTCATTTCCAAAATAAAATGCTTTATGATGATAATCATGCACTAAAATTAAAGCTCAAAATCTATGAGAAAAATATCACATCAATCTACATCTATTTCATCCATCTCATCCCAATTCATCTAAATATTCCTCACTTCTTACTAACATTTTCTTCCAATTAACATTTCTTATGTTAGTCCAACACATTCACATGCATCTTGAATTAACCTATTGAGAAATTCTCCAATTTTTTTGAATTTTTTTTTTTTAAATCCAAATTTCCTAAGGGGACACCACACTATCTTGCCTTAACTGAGGCATGTCGGGGCATGTTGGGGCATACTGGGGCAGGTCCTGAGCCGAATTTTCCTAATTATTCTTTAACACAACACTCAAAATCACATTGTATCAAAGAGGGGCAAAATGTAGACACTGAAAAATGTCCTAAGCTTGCAAACAACATTTCTTACACTAATTTGCATCTTTTCCCACATAATTAAATAATTTTTAGTTTTTTAATTATTCCTTAATTATACCACTTTCTTCTATTAATTAAATAATTCATATTATTTAATTGATTCACTTTATCTTTATTCTTCTTTTGATTAGTTAAATTAAGTTTTATTTATTTAATTACATCACTAATCACCTTTGTCAACTATAATTAAGTAAATTGTTATTTATTTAATTAGTCATATCATCTTTTCATCTATAATTAAATAATTGTTTCCAATTGTTTATTTATTTCCATCTATAATTAAATGATTGCTCCTAATCATTTAATTATTCATTGGGCCTCCTTTCATCTATCATTAAATAATTTTTTTCAATTATTTAATTATTTATCTCCCTCTTTTCATCTATCATTAAATAATTGTTTTCAATTATTTAATTATTTATCTCCATCTTTTCCTCTATAATTAAATAATTATTTTATTCATCCACTACCTTCTAAATCAAATAATTGTTGTAATTATTTAATTTATCTATCCTTATCCATCATTTAATTCATTTACACATGCAACAATATTTAATTATTATCCCCTCATGTAAAAACTAACTCATCTATCTATTCTTCTCAATCAATCTCCACCATTGATCATGTTACATCATCACTCAATCCTCACCATCCATCTAATTTGGATTTCTATAAAATCAAGCTATCTATTTCATTTCAAGGTTAGCCACAATCTTTAATATTTTTTTATCACATCACTCATATCATTCATCTTGAGATCTTGCTATCAATCATCTACATTGAGGTTATTGCAAATATTGCATACTACATATCTAAGAGAAATCAAGCAAAATTGAGAAGAGCAATGGAGGAGAATAAACTTTGGTATTGGAGGTTTGAGGTGTATTTGATTTCCATTTTCAGCTTGTGCTTCATTGTTATATTAGACTCTCTATGACTTGAAATTACGTAGTTTTGTGGTTGCTATTGATGATGCATACCTTTTTCCCCCAATTTTCCTAGTCAACAGATACACATAGTAGTATGTAGACCTAAAATTATGCATAGGCATACGATTTTGTTTCCAATTCATGTGATGTACTTTCTCCCCATGTTTACACTAAGCAGTGTGTTAGGAATTCATGTTAGTTTTCACATCATGGGTTAAAATAATATTATGTGAATGAATAAGGAAAAGTGATTTACAATAAAAACTCACTTGTTTATTATGGGTATTTGGAATATTACATCATTAGTCATAGATCCCATTTTTTAAGTTTGTTAGTACATTTTTGGTTTGTATAAGATAATAGTTATGTAGTCCTATTTGTCTGTATTATAAGTTGTTAAAACAAATTGCATATTTAGGAGTTATTATAGAGGTTTCCTATAATATGGGATATACAAATGGGTGCTGCCACAATAGTGTGTCCAGTTTGTGTGCCATCCTGATTTTTTCCTAAAATCACACACTTTTTAGAATAATTAATAACCTAAATCTTGAGAGGTTTTGTCTAATTTTTTTAATTGAAGAGGGTTAGATCAAAACCCCTTAGATCAAACCCCCTTGTATATAACCCCCCAACTTAAATCAAACCCCTAAAAAAATATGCTTTTAATCAAGCACCAAATAGAAAAATCGAATTCATATGTGGTCATAATCCAAGAACCCTTAATGGAGTCTCCTTCACACATATCACAATGTTGACAAAAAGTCACTTTTAATTCACCTTTTGGGTGATCAAAGGGAATCATTTAGAAATTTGATATTGTAAGTATGTAGCCCTTACTATCTTATTTCAAAAATTTATAATTCTTTATATATTTAATTTCATTATTTTATTTATTTTTGGTTTATAGTGAATGTAGGTTTTTCACTAAAATCAAGGTCTTTATTTCACACATAAAAAAATAGAAAAAATAGAGAAAAAAATTCTAAAAAATATTTGTACACTAAGTATTGTTGTTCTTATTTCAACAAGTGATTTTTTTTTGTTTAGATAAATAAAAAAGATTATGCATTACCAAAGTAACCTACGTCTAATTTATAATTAATCCCACTTTAAAAAGATACAAAAAAAATATGCAACAAAAATTATGAAAATATATTTGTCCACTAGATATTGATGTTAGGAATCTATGTTTAATTTTATTTTTTAATTTTATCCTTTCTACAAATAAAGTTATGTTTTACTGAAGTAATGCCACTTTTTTAAAATGTTGTTAACTAGAAAAAATAAAATACTAAAGCATACGTAAAAAAAAAAAGAAGACAAATCATCTCTTAATTTGTTTTAAAAAGTACATGTACAATCTACACAAAAATATCATAAATCATTAGTTCACATCATCGTCAAATTATTAATGGTTTAGTTGTTATGGGTGATATAAATTTAAAATCTGATTAAAAATGTTGATTTCAATGTCCCACTTTGGCCAAAAAGGTGGACATAGTATATGTGATATGTATTGAATGGAAAAATAAGAGAATATCAGCGTATTATTATGTGCATAAATCTTTATGCACCTTGCAAAAAGTTTGTCCATTTTTTTTACAATTACACATCTAAGGAACAATTAAAGATGTTCGAAAACTTGCCATTACATACTAGTGCCCACCTCAATAGGTCTTTGCACTTCTTCCTTCTCTCCATTAGCAAACATATCCTTTGCACTAAGCTCAATAAACATGCATACTCTAGCTTATTTTGCACCATTCATAAAAATAAACACAAAGAACTTACCAACAACATAAAACATAGCCTTGATATTATTATCGTGCACTCACCTTCGCTTGTAATTATTATCAAAAAAGCAAAGAGGGTACAAATTAGGCCTCCCCCATCACCTAAATCATCTACATACATGCCACTACCATAAGTTGACATGTATCCCCTCTATCATAAATAAACATATCTAATAATGAGATCATTGATATCTTCAATGCTATGTTATTAAGGCCTCTTAGATCCCTCATTTCATATCTCCTTCAAATATTTCTATCCTATAAGATCAACACTTTTTAATGATGAGAATATAGTTTATGAAGGCCCATGATTTTCCAAGAGGTTCATTCCATAATTCTTTCCTCCAACACAAAATGAAATAATATAGTAATCAAACTTCTCTACCCCTAACAAGAATTCTTCCAACATCAATTTTAATTTCCAATTCAAATAGGAACCTTCCTTGACCACATTCACTACTATTTGCAAGTCTCCTTAAACTTCTATTTCCCTATAACCCACTCTAAGAGTAGCTTATAAGTTCAAGAAAAAGGTAAACCACTCTACTTTACTGTTAGTGACACTACCCAAAAACTCAAAACCATCTAGTATAAAATCTACCTTATATATCTTTAATCGTAAAACTAACATTTGTCAAATTCAAAATTTTCGTCAAGATACCATCAAAATTTAATTTAACACCTTTAAAAAAGATTTCATGTTTTGTTCTTGCTCTTTTGAGTGAAAATAAAATAAAATATTAAAATCATTGAAAATAATTTAGATCTATTTTACAATATCTAGTTTAGATGCACTTGTATACTTAGTTTGAGAAGAAGTATACAAGTACATCTAAACTAGATATTGTAAAATAGATCTAAAATAGAAAAGAGATGAATGGTGTGAAAGTGTCCTGAACCTATGTATGTAGGCCTAATAGGCCTACCACCCTCAAAAACTAATTGGCACATGCCATTCAACTCCAATATCCTATCTAATAAAAAAGGTGAAGAGACGCCTCATCTTTTTCAATTTGACGCGTGCAATTTGCGTTAAGGAGTCAAAAGTAGAAAGAATATCTCTATGCCAACTACTTTCCCGCACACATGTTTTGACGGGTCAACAATGACGCTTCCCCGCCAGATCGTCTTTCGCTGTCTTTTTTTCCTGCTTAACTACGCTAAATAAATTATATTTATTATTATTTATCTCTATTATGGGTTATAAAATTCAAATTTGTTATATTAAAATTTGTACATAATTTAAAATTTATATTTTAAAATTATAAGTAGATAAGATAGTAAAAATATTTAAAGAAGTTTAATGCTGAGGCTGATATTATTATATTTTTTTTTTGTATTAAAAGGTTTTTTTTTTTTTTTTTTTTCTCTTTTTCATTTATTATTTGTAGAGTTGAAGACTAGTATCTAATATATTTTACTTAACTCATAATTTCATCACAATTGTTATATATTTTATGAACAAATCTATTTTAGTTTTAGAACAAGTCTATTTAATTTTTAATTAAAATTAAAATATAGTAATACACAATTTAAAAAATGGATAGTAAAAATGTACATCTCAAACTTTAGATAAGATCAAGTCTAAACAATAACAAGTCATAGGACTTAGTCTAAACATAACATAAAATAATAAGCAACTAAAGTAGTACCAACAAGAGTGATTCTTTATCATCAAGATTCTCCATACATCACCAAGGATAAGATTATCATCAATTAGCTCCTACCTAGTGAGTATACCATCTTCCTTAGGTGTATCCTTTAAAGTTTGTTGAGCTCACATCGTAATAAATGTAGATTCTAGTCGGGGAACATTGTCGAAGTCAAGCCAACTAGGAGTGCTACATCTTTGAGAGGAGGTAGAAGGTGACCATGAGGGTTGAGACCAACATTAGATCTCTATTTCCTAGGGGAGCTAAGAGCCATGAGACTTGGAACCACAATCTCATCTAATAGACTAGTTGTGACCTCACTGACATTGTTAAGCAAGGGGAGAGGAAGGAGGAAAAAAAATAACCAAAGTGTAAGGAACATTGCCCTAATGGTCCAAGAGCTTATGAAAATGGGCCACCTCTCAAGTGCGACTTTGCTAGCTTGCAATTGAATCTAAATATGCACATTAGAACAAATCATAGCTCTTTAGTGTAAAGAGATAAATGAACATGATGCAATCATGGTCGATGGAGGATCTAATGAAGGATTTTCCAACCATTTAGTAGAAATCATATGCGAAACAACATAGTAGAAAATGAAACTTTACTAATTTTTTAGTCATGGATGATTAGAACTTGTCGCAATGGGCTTCATAAATGGTGGAATGCATTTGTTTAATTACTAAACAAGAAATAAAATTATTTAGATAAAACTCAATACATTCCTACATGGACCACACTATCAACATCAATACCATTCTAGACTCTCACCATTATACTCATGTTGTTTTCTTTAACTCCTTCGTTCCTATCCTTCTTGATGACTCCTTCAAATAATCTTGGGTGGATCAGTGGTGTATATATAGTAGTCCCAAACCTTGAAATAATTTTGCATTAGCCACAATGTGGCACAAATCTCTTGGCTAGGTGAAACATGAAGTCAACTAGGTGTGAGAGATGGACCTTTCCAATTAGGTTTGGTGAAATTATATTAAAGGATCCTTGTATAGTGCTCACAACAAACCCTCCTAGGTCCCATGTATATCTGCAAGCATTCCCTTGATAATGCAAACCTCCAAGATGTTAGTGCAAGTTATGAAGAATGAACTATGTAAGCCTATTGGCCTAATAAAGGTTAAAAAATGAAGTCACACACACGAACTACTAAAAATCATATGCAAAATTTTATATGATATAGATGTATACTACTAGAACTTATTTTCCAAACCACAAGGCTAGATATGTAAATGCAAGAATATTTGTGACCTCTTATGTGACTACTTGATAATCAAGAACTTGTAAACTAAAGACCTGGGATGCTCTTACATCAAAACATTAGATGGAACATCTTGAAAAAAAATTAGATTTTCTCTTTCCAAACTTTAAAGAGAATCTCTATCCTAAAATCATACCAAATCTAGATATACTTGAAAGGGAGACAAGGTTAGTCCTCTAACAAAACCATATGTTACAAAAAGGAAATATGTTTAAAAGGCTTGAAAAAATCATGAATCTAATTCCAAACTTCTTAAGCTTGTGTGAAAAACTAGAAAATATGCCTGTGTCTTCAATTATCCATAAAATGGACAATGAGGTCAAGCAACTTCGAGAACTAAGTAGAAGACCTTGACAAATAATACATCATGCAAAGTAAGCAAATTTAAGCTCAAGAATTGTTGACCGGATAGCTTGGAATCTACAATGCCAAGTTCTTATAAAGGACTGAAGCTGCCAACGATAATTTAGCTGACCAACCATAGGAAGATGTGCAAAGAGTCAGAAATGCCATTTTTTAACTAAGACCTACATTATCAAGAGGTGTAGTAGATTTTGCAATAGAAAACAAAGATGCATTTCAACAAAAAGTGTTTTATCTCACTATTAAATGAGACAATTTTAATAGTTCAATAATATATTTTAATGCGAAACTTTTCAACAAATCAAATCAACTAATCAACTCAATAATATAATAACACATAAAATATACTATATACACACCTTAATTTAAATATTTCAATCTAGACTTTCATAATTTGAAACAACTTTAACAAAAAAAAAAGAAAAAGTGACCAATATAACCAAATATCATTAACACCCAAACACCCAAACACCAAACAATAACTTTATACATTAATAAATAAATAAAAATATGGAAAAATAAAAGTTTCCTTAAATTTCAACAGAGTGGGAAACCTTGATACAAAATTTTAAGCCAGCTATTTTTTATTTAAAAACAAACAAAAACGAGGCGAACACCGGCCATCATATTTAAAGCGTGTTTGTGGGGGAAAGTGCATAGCGGCTGCTTCCATGGTATCGACTTTCAACGCCTACAGACGACTTATCTTCTGGGGAAGCCCGAAAAATGACAAATATGATTGAAATTTTCTAATAATTCATCGTCGGTTCGGAAAAATTTCAAGCACGTGCGACTGAATTCAGAAATGTATTAAACACTACTCTGTGCTGATCTATATATTGTGTTCTGAGCCGTGTTGAAAAGTGAAATCAAGCGGTGAAGTGCAAAAGAAAATAAAACAAAAGAAAACAATGGGCCGAGCTCCCTGCTGTGATAAAATGGGGCTAAAGAAAGGTCCTTGGACTACCCAAGAAGATCAGATACTCGTTGATTTTATTCGCAGAAATGGCCATGGAAACTGGCGGGCGCTTCCCAAGCAAGCAGGTTTCAATCTTACTCATTATTTCAGTGCACCCTCTTTTTCTTTTTCTCTGTTACAGTCGGAAACTAATAATCATTCTTCTATGGCGGTGGCAGGACTTTTAAGATGCGGCAAAAGCTGTCGTCTACGGTGGATTAATTACCTCAGACCAGACATTAAACGTGGGAATTTTAGTCCTGAAGAGGAGGAGGCCATTATTAAGCTTCACCAGCATCTGGGCAACAGGTTTGTTCATGTTTTCATAGTCTTTGGTTATATATTTGCTTAGTTAGTGAAATAAAATGAATTATGTTTCCTTGTTTTTTCATATCCATATCCCTGACTGATTTTGATTGAATTATGTGTATGATTCAGATGGTCGACAATTGCCTCGCGCCTGCCTGGAAGAACTGATAACGAGATAAAGAACGTGTGGAATACCCACTTGAAGAAGCGGCTGCTGCGAATGGGAATCGACCCGGTGACTCATGCAGTGACAAAGCATTCGGGGTCGCCCGAGGCAGGGGACGGTTTGATTTCACTGGATTACTCTGAGTACAGTAAGGAGGCAAGTCCATCAATGGAGAACGACAATTTAGCTGCATGTCAAGCCAAAGCTTCGGTTGATTACTTTGAGTACAGTGGGGCGGCAAGCCCATCAATGGAGGAGGACAATCTAGATCTATGTCAAGCCAAATCTTGGATTGATTCTCCCACCAGAGTCTCCAATTTTCCCGACAGATTGTGTGATTCACAGAATCTTTCAAGCGAGATCCTTTCATCTATGAGTAGTATTGACAGCGAGGTTATAAGCGGAGATTCATCAAGTTCAAGTTTGGATTGGTTTCAATCCAGTTGTATAAATTCTTTTGAGGAACCAATTGGGTATACCCAACAGGCACCAGCTGTTGAAGATGAGAGATTTGTCTTTGAAAACCAGGATTTTGCAACAGAAATAAGCAGATTTGAAGTAATGTTGGGACAAAGCTCAAATGGGAATGATCAGGATTTCATGTCAGCCTATCCAGAGGACGACTTCTTGAGCGGCATAGATGATTCATACACAAATGCCCATTTCCAGACCAACGATGATGATTTTGATGGTACTGGTTACTGGTTAAATGTTTTGAGTCAAGCAGGGTCATTGCCCACGTTATTGTAGGTCTCTCTGCTTCATTTGGCTCCCTCATTCAGGGAGTGATTTATTTACAAATATCCCACACTCACCACAGAATTGAACAAATTAATTTTCTGGCTTCTTGTTTCCCCCATTTCATGGGGCGGCAGGGGATACAGTACAAAGTGAATAATCAATTTGTATATTTTTCTATGAATCCGGGTAATGGTAATTTGTCTCAGTAAATGTTTTGTGATATTGCAAATGTACATCTGACCAATTCAAACTATATCTAACACTGGTAATTTTAAGTCAAGATTTGCATGCCTAGGAATCTAACTAAATTCAAAGAAGAACATATATCTACCATACTTTACAATGATAAGTGTTCCCTTTACAAGATTGCAGCTAAGTTCAATGAAAGAAACAATATATTCCATGAGAAAATTCAATGACAAGTACCTTTTCTATCAATACATGTTCAAAGAATGTAATAAAATTCAACGAAAGAAGAAAATTAATTTTTCCTAGGGAGGGTCACTTCCATAAAAATATAATGAAGTTCAAAAATAATATTTTTTCTACTATTTACTAATGAAGATAAGTATCTTTTTTATAGTAGTATTTTATACTTTTCTTAATTACTTTTTTTTTAAATAACAAAGTGTATATATATATATATATAATCTTATGAGTATAATAAACGTATAATATTATTATTGATTTTTGTGTATTTGATATATTAATTGATTTTAATTTTAAATCTAATATTCTAATATACAAAATCCTCTATTTCAAATTAAGGTTGACTTATTTTTTTAAATATTTTCACTATAAAATAAATCAAATAGAGGATGATTACAACTCATGGCTTGATCAATACAATTACAATGAATACTAATAGGTGGAGTGGCACGTTCAACATTTGTTGCCTCATTATGGAGATTCTACGAAATGTATTTTGGGACGGGCTAGATGTGTTTTAGTGAGTCTTAGTTTCTAGAGAAAAGAATTGTATAGTTTTTGCTTATAATATCAATATACAATTTGAATTGAGGCACATATGAGCGATACTCATCTATACTCTTGTCTCCTTCATTTGTAAACAATATTTTCTAAATCAATACAATCAAAGATTCTTTGATTCTGTGTTACACATTTGATTATGTAGTATTATTATGTTATTGTTAATATTAATATTATATTATTAATATTAGTATTATACTAGTATAATTACTAAAATATAACTATTATTTAATTTATTTTATTACTAATATTATTAATATACATAATAATATTATATTAATATTTTATTATCGTTATTATTGAATTATAATTTATTATTATATGTTTTTATTATTATGTTATTGTATTTTTTATTATTTTTTACATTAATATTAGTATTATATTATTGTCATTAAATTATATTATTATATCCTTGACTTGCCATTTAATTATTTATTTTTCCACTTAAAAAATATAATTTAAGTAACTAAAAAATGACAAAAGTGAAGTATCATGGATTGTGGAAATCTAATAATATTAATATTAATTCTAATTGCTCTCAGTGAAAGATATTAAACTATTAGTCTATTACTTGTAACTTGAATAGAAATTTAACACACACAATAATTCTTCATTGCAAATGAATAAAAAAGAGTAACACAACTATTTATTTTATTACAAATCAATTCCAATGTTACACCACTTTTTAAAGATGAATAGAGCATACAAGATCTTATATAAATGACAAATGTCACTTTTGCATCACACATAATTGATACCAAGTTGGTACTAGTAGTGGTGTTATGGGACACAAATCATATTTTAATTTATCAAACCACGAGGCGTGCTGACCATGATTGGAAACTTGGAGCTGTGAAAATAAAAAAATGTACCTATCTCAGGTACCAATTGGAATTATGCAAAAGATGCTAAAGGTATAGTAAATCTACTACCACCATCTTCAAGCACCTCCAAGCCACCAAGATAGCCCAAAATGACTTTGAAAGTCCATAGTTCCTCTTTGAGGGTCTCTATCAAAATGGAATAGAGCATGCAAGCTCTTGTATAAATGACACATGTCATTTTGACATCAGACACAATTGATACCAAGTTGGTAGTGGTATTTATGGGATTAAGATCATATTCTCATAGATATCATAAGGCTTGTTGACCATGCTTGGGAAATGAGAGATGTGAATATAGAAAATATACCTATCTTGGTTACCAACTAGAATTATGTAGAAGATAAAGGGTATTAAATATGTTATTATCATCTTTAGGCAGCTCCAAGCCACCATAATAGCTCAAAATGACTTTCAAAGTCCATAGTTCCTCTTTGAGGGCCTCTATCCAAATGGAGCATGATAAATCAATGATTTTCCATGTGAGCAAGATTAAAAGAATTATATGGACGTACTCCCTATGAAAGAACTCATCTCCATAAAAACTCCCCATTCTAGTGTAATCAGGGCTAAAAATATAAAGGTTAGGCAATAATGCATGTAAATCAAACCCTAATAAACAATGAAGCACAAATAAGCATAAAGACATAAAAACATAAAGCAATATTACCAAATCTTCATGCCACCATTGATTCACCTTCATTGCACTTCTCCATTTTGCTTGAATATGGTAATTTCCCTTAGATTTTTGAGTATGCAAATAGGCCTAATGATAATTACTAGAAAAATATTGAAGATTCTATACGACTATGGATGCAATTGACTTGATGTTGATAGACTTGATAGAAAAATGACAAGATAGCTTATGCAGACTCTAGATTGTAGATAGCAAAAGGTTCTAAGATTGCAAGAGGTTTGTGACAAATGAAAATGGAAAGGTCTTTTATAGGAAAGACAGTTTTGAATGAAAGGCTAAGATTGAATGTCAATAAGATGTCTTAATCAATGGCCAAGAATGAAAGATGTAGTATGGACTAGGGTTAGGGAAAAAATAGGGAAAATGATAAGGGTGAATGGCCAAGATTAACTTATAAATAATTTAATCAAGGGTGGAGGTTAATTGAGACATGGATAGATAAGGACTTGATGTGGAGATAAGATCGACATGGATAAAGAGGTGAGAGGAAATTAAATAATAAAAATTATTTAATCTAGGTGTCCAATGAATAATTAAATAATTAAAAATAATTATTTAATTACAGAAGAATGTGACAAAGAGGACCTTTTGAATTAAATAATGATTTAATTTTAAATTCAATAGACTAGAACAAATTAAATAAATAAAATTTATTTAGTTTATGAGAGAAGAGGCTAATAAATAATTAAATAATCAAAATAATTATTTAATTATAGTGGAAAGTGAATAAAAATGAAATAAATAAGAATTTATTTAATTTTAGAAAGAAAGGGACTTAATTAGTGACACAATTAAATAAATAAAATTTATTTAATTAATCAAGGAGGAATAAAGATTAAAAATAAATTAATTAAATAATTAAAAAAAATTAATTAATAGAAGACTTATGACTTTTAGAAAATAATTAAAAAATTAAAATTTATTTAATTATGAAAGACAAAGGAGGAAATGATGGAGAATTTAGAAGTCACAAGCCTACGAGGACAATTTTTAGTGTCTACATTTTGACCATCTTTGATATAATGCAGTTTATTGCATTGTGTCAAAGAAATTTAGTCAAAAAAAACACATGCCCTAGTGTAAAGAGGATGAGGAAGGATGACAAGGAGGTAGTGGTATACCCCCTTGAGAGAACATGCAGGTTCAAAGAACACGAGTATGCTCTCGAAATGGAAGAGAAGACTAGAGGATGAAGGATAGAAGAAATGTTAGCATGAAGGATATGGATGTTAGTATAGAAGAAGAGCTTAAATATTTTGCCAAATACATAATAGGACTTACATTAATCATTATTAGGTGGTAAAATGACACAAATGGATTAAAAACACCATGCTATGACATAGACCAAGGTGTGCAATGTCATCCACTTGCAAAACAGATAGTCATAGACAAGGAATGTCTCAACTCATACTAAGGGCCAAAGTTGCCCCAATATTTTGTCCAAGACAATCCACAAATAACAATCAAATAAAAGAGTCATGAGAAATCATCACTCCTCTAAATCCTTCATGGGACATCCTTGAGGAAGCTAGTAACTTGACTCAAAGAAAAATCAAGAAAAAGATAAGCCAAAATAGACCACAAGGTCAACAACCGTTCAAAGTGTTTTCCAAAATATGATTGTTTAACGTTTGGTTGACTAGGTGATTGATGGGTTGTTTATTTGAAAAAGCCTAGTTTCAGGAGAGGAAACATGTCGTATAAGACGTCAAGTCTGGTTTCGATCATGTGACCACTTGTATAAGGAAAAATGACAAGATTTGACTAAATGACAATGTCTGGTTTCAAGAGGGACACATCCTGTATAAGACATAAGTTGACTAGTTTGATGGTTTGACTATTTGACTATTTTGACAATTTATTTGGTTTGACCAAGTGACTTTTTTGACTTGTTTATCTTGTTGATGTGTGACTTGTCTAACATTTTGATGACTATTTATTTCTAAGTTGACAATGTCTGATTTATTATGACTGACATGAAAAACCCTAAAGGGCCGACCTAGGTGGCCTTAAGGGCTCATTGATAGATGGTCTTGCCTACGTAACAATGCACAAAGACCTTGTAGTTTGACATGACATGACATTTTATTTACAAAGGACTAAGTCATGATTTTATTTGACAAACCTAAGAGGACAGACCTAATGCCTTGGGGGCACATCAATAGATGGCATTGCCTATGTTTAGTCATAGAGGCAATGTAGTTCGACTAGACTAGACTGAGATGACTAACTTTGACTGTGATTTTTGGATTTTTGAAAGTTATTTGGAGTTTTTGTGTTTTTGACATGTTTTGATTTTTTTGGATTTTTTGAGGTTTAATGATTTTTTTTGGTCCTCTTGGGAATATGTGATTTTTTTTGTCTTTTGGATTATATTTTCTTTTTTCTGTGTTTTTGTCATTTTATGATACTTTTTGTCTTGTTTGGGAATATGTGATTTTTTTCTTTTTAAGATTTTTCATTTTTCTTTCTGGGAATGATGACCTCTGATAGTAAGTGTAGGATCTAATGACATAGGTCTAGTATTTTCCCTAGTTGAGTATAAGACCAATTTATTAGGGGTGAAATGGAATGGGCATTAAGGAAGGCAAAAAGACACATGATTTAAATCATTCCAAGTTATGGAAAGGACAACCATTTATTATTATGGGTGGTATGGGAAAAGATGGGGTATGTGCAGGATCATTATGGAAAAAACAGGCCCTTAAGTGGCAAAAAAAAAAAAAAGAAAAAATCAGTGTTAGGAAACTTGACGTAAAAATTTGAATAAGTTATCTATATTATTTCAAAAATATGTAAGAATAGAATCTATAGAAAATTGAGGTTTCTAAACTACTAGGTTTATTTTAAAATAAATAAAATCTATTTGGTGAAAATTTGAAATTCAACAGTAGTACTTTAAATTTTAGGGGAAAATAAGAAGTAGGTGTCTGGTCTGACTAATCCTAACCATAATAAAATGATAACATTTTTTTATAAGATTTTATATATGTAGAGGACTGGTCCGGATGTGATGCATATTTTTTTTTGTATTTTTTTCCAAGTAAATAATTAATTATTATTTTATTACAACTTTTAAAAAATAAAAAACTCTCATGTCCCCACCTTAACTTGGTCAAACTATGAAATTTAATTTTTCTTTTTTAATCCTATACTATGTGAAGCATAGAATGTGACGATGTTTCAGATTCAAAAAATGTGATACCATTTGAAAGTTATAGATGTTTTTCAATCAACCTATTGATCAGACTTTAGTCGTAATTCTAATAGAAAAAAATAATAATTATTTATTAAATTCAAATTAAAGAATAATTTATATTGGTAGAAAGCTGAGATTCTCCTATAAAAACCATTTTTGTTTCATCAATTTTGGGTTAAAAAAAGTCATCAGCCACATACCCTACAAATACCCATAATATTGCCACTTTTTGGCCTATCATGATCCTGCACATACTCAATGAAATGATGGGGAAAAGGCAGAGTGGAATGATGGTAGACAATGGAGCAAAGTCAACTACACATGGCACCTCTTTGCTAGGTTTTCACCATGGTACTTATCCAAAGCACCACTAAAGTGGTTTTCACTATTGGATGAATTATTTGTCTTTACTATTTTTTTGATTTTTTTTATATTTTTGGTGTTACCAGGATGCATTTTACCAGGTTTTCATCAAGGTAACAATTTTTTATTTATTTTTCTATTCTTTTGGATTTTTTGTGGTTATGACAAGACTTTTGGAAGCTATGTGTAGAATTGATATGTCATGATGATGAATTGACCTTGTTCGGATGACCATGCTAGATGAAAGGACCTGAATTGGATGTGGAAGGAAAGTGGTAAATATGAAAAATGATAGAAGTGGCAGATGAAAGAGGCTATGGTATGATCCCTAATGTGCACACTATGTGGGCTTCCAAGCTTCAGATAAAAATAAGTTTGGGCGATCGATGAGCTAGAGTACATGAAGGGGTTGTTGTCAAAGACACATTGAAAGAAATCACTGATGGAGGTGAGATGATATGCAAGTATGGATAGGTTGAATGAAATGTATGGAATGAGTGGAAGTGATGGAGATGAAGACTTTGGATCAACAAGCTCTTTATTTGACTTTTTGCATTGATAGGTGCCCCCAATGATTTTTGATGGAGGAGCATTCTTGGAGACCAACGCTTTCTGATTTTTCCTTTTGATTTTTACTTTCAATTCACCCAATAGATTTTTATGGTGGCTAGAGGATGCATCTTGACATTCTTGGTCATTGTTGACTTGTGATTGGTCCAATAAATTTTTATTTTGGCTAAAGCACTTGTCTTGATATTCTCTTCTTTTCATCATGTCTTTTGATTCTTGATCTCCTTTAAAAGAGGACATTTTTATTTTTGATTTCTAAGCTTTGCCCTTTCCATTGTCATTATCTTGAGATATGTATTGTTGATCCATGTATATGATGTGGATTGACATGAGTTGAATGTTTGGTGGATGAATGGGAGTGATGATGTCAACAATGAGGTCTTTGGGACTATCCTTTTTGGTACTGTTATGTCAATAGAGGCTTGCACATCCTTGACGACCTGGAAAGATGAATTAGTAGAGGAAATAGTAGGGGGTACATACCTTAACCCAGGATAGGTGGTATGGAAGGATGATGTATGGATATCCTTAGCGAGGTCAAGATCAAAGAGTGGATTATCATATATATCTAGCCAAACATGGGGTTGTCATGAACTTGAAAATTTTGAGTGGAAGCAAATATGAAAAAGGAAGACGTGTCATCAAGATACCAAGAGGTGTCGATCCATGCATGACCATCTATTTGTGTAGCTTCTAAAGTAGTATTGACATCATTGTTGGAAGCCTGAACATTAGCATTGTCGTTTGTCTGCAACTTATCCATATGATATTCTCCACATCCCATATCATGGACTTGGACCTTGGGGTTTGATGGTACAATAGATGAAGTGGATGCTTGGGTTAATGAGGAAGGATCAATATAATGTGACGAAGTGGAAGGTGAAGCCTCATTATTGATAAGCACTTGGAATTGTGTGGTCCCCCCTCAGATTATTGTAATATTGGAAGGGATTTGGATCGCCTGTGACTGTAATTTTAGTGCCTTCATGAGGAAAATTAAGGCATTGGTGATATGTGGATGGGAAAACCTTCATGGCATGAATCCATGGTTGGCCTAGGAGAAGGTTGTATGGAAGGTCAAGGTCCAAGACTTGGAAAGTGGTATCCATGACTACAGGACCAACTCTGATAGGTAGTGTTATGACTCCTTTAGATGACCATTCTTCATCATCATATGCCTTGATGACAATGATTTTAGTGGTGTCTACACATTCTTATAAGAATCCTAACATCTTAACCAATTTTAAGGTGCAAATGTTCAACCCTACTCCACTGTCTACCAGGACTCATGTGACTTTGGTTTTATGGACAAGGAATTCAAGGTGTAAAGGGTCATTTTGATTTATCTTTTTGGTTGAATAGTCTTGTTTAGAAAATGCGACATGATGGGAATTTTTCAAGTAGCCTACCACCTCCTAAAAATGATTGATTTCAAGGTCGGTGGGGATGGTTGTGTTTTGTAAAGCTTTGTGATCAAGGATGGCTCGGTGATCAGGTGATATACACAATAATTATAAGATAGAAATATGTGTAGGGGTCTTTCCCAATTGGTCAAGAAAGTTGTATTGGGACTTGGGTGGTTGTTATTGTTGTTGTGGTGGAGAACCTTGGATGGTTACCTCAGTTCAATGAATGTTGACAACACATTCAAGATGTTTCTTAATGGTAGTGGTATTGACATGTTCATTGGTAGCTCGAATGTGATTTATGATCATAGTATGGTTATAATTATATTTGAAATTAGCATAATTGGCCGAATTATTATTGGTCTTATTTCCCGAATTAGAGGCCTTTCCTTTTCCATGGTCATGTAAAGTACCAATGAAAACTTTATGATGGATCAAGAGCTAGGAGAACTAGACCAACTTCTTTCCAATTCCACCCATTCTAAACTTGGAGAATTTTTTTATCTTTTTTACTCCCAAACTACATAACTACATGTGGGAAAATTTAGAGTATCCCTAATAATACCATGACATCATTGTATTCCTTACTAACCTCACAAAATTAAAACACATCATAATTTAGAACATTTCACTCAAAACCATTTTATGATTTCAATTGAACTCACCATCTCTTTTTATGACATTTACTCGTGTGGTATAATTTATTTTTTTGGAGGCATCATCAACACATGGAAGAGCCATTGTAAATGTTATGTTGATTAACAAATGGCTTCATGTAAATTATACTTGAGAGTACCTCAATCATTCAAATGATATGAAATTTATTGTAAATTTTATTTCAATCGATAAATGGATTCATGTAGAGTAACTCATGCAATTTTCAATATCAAGTTATCAAATCAATAAATTTTGCTCACTTTGAATTAGAATCTAGGATATTACTTCTTGTTTTTTAAAGTTCTCCCACTAACACATTAAATTAAAAACATCAACAAAGTACTCATGTCTTCAGAGCACAAGAATGTAACTTGCAACAATAAAATAATTTCAATAGTGCAACCACCATCAAATTTTTATAAGTTAAGGAAATTCAAATTAAGAATGATCTCTTAAGGAAAAACAGATTTTCATAAGATAAGATTTAATAAATAGACCTCACATGCAAAAATTGACTTAAGTGTTTTAATAATGCATGTGAATAAAAGGTCAAATGTCAATATTTGCAAATCGAATGAATCTAGGGTGATTTTGGAGGTCTGAATTCACAATTCTATCACACAAAGAAATTCATTCTAGAATGTAACTGCAATCGTCCATCAAAATTTAATTGAACAATGAAATATTTTATACATTAATTTTATTTTTTTGAGTATATTTTTGTACATTAATTTGAATTTTTTGAGTATATATATTTTTATTTGTAAGAGAAACATAGTGTTGCATGTATTATATTAATCCAAAACACTAGCCTTTACAAAAGTTAGATATAATTATGGCTTAATTAGGCCAACACACAAAAATATTAACCATAAAATGATAAAATGTTGTTACAAATGATCAATACAACAACCCAAATCACTCGATACCAACACAAAAAGTCCAAATAGGATCATTCAAAGAGATAGAGACCACTACCACCCTTGATCACCACACTCATTATTGACACTATTATGAAAAACAAAACTTAATAGTCGACCACATGAGTCTTAGTTGCCAGCATATTCCCTAATGAACATGAAAAAAATCCTCAATCCATTCCCAATCACCAATCACTTTGAGTACTAATAGAAGAATCTTGAGGAAACCACATACCTATACAACCCTAATCCTATGGAATTCTAGATATTCAACATCTATATCTATTAGGAATGGGAACTAATTCACCACTGCACCTAGGATTAGAAGCCTATGAATATCATTGGGCCTAGGTATTCAAATCCCTAGTTGAGTGGAAACAATGGTGTTCTCCACACCCCCTAGATAGTTTTGGTTAATTAAGAGTCTAGCCATCACAAGCACCATCCCTTTCAAATTTATTCAAATATAGTAAAGTCACCACAAAATGTGATGAGATGTTTAAGTTTACTTTATGAGTTGTCATTTGTATGCATGAACTCCAACCAAAACACTAGCTTTATTGCTTCCAACACAATCCTCCTTGAAACTTTAAACATTGACCTCAACCTCAATTCCATGATTTCTCCCAAGAAGTCTGTCTAATGCTTAGGCCATACCAACCTTAAGGGCATATTCATTGCTTAAGATCCTTTGAATAACCCTTGAGCTCCTACGAGTTTAATTTAGTGAGTCCTTTAAGTGGACTAGAATTAACTCAAGTCACATTAATTGCACTTGAAAAGAAAATTGAGACTATCGAATAGTGTAGACACTTCAAATCATCCTGATTGATATTACACATCTGAATTTGATTTTTAACACCATTTCATCTTGAATGATCTCTTTTCTAACTATTCAATTAAACTATCTAAATTATTTAATTAAATCTATCATTTTCTCCTATTAATCAAATAATCAATTCTACTGGATTAATTTATCCCTCTTCATACTAATTTTCATCCCATTTAATTAGATGCAAATTATTTAATTAAACTTCCTATGTCTTCCCATTTGATTAAATAACTCTAACCATTTAATTAAAGTTAACATTTTCCCACATTCCTCTAAAATCTCCTAAATTACACCTAAGTTAATTAATCTTCTATTATTTAACCTTATCCACTTTCTAATCCTCATTAGTCCATTCTCCAACATTTAACTCCATTCAAGTTAAATAAACCCATGGTTTATTAACTCCAACTTGCATAACTAATTAAATTTCTCAAATTAATTAAATGGTTATTTCCCTCACACTTGCATGAGAATGTTCCCATGGAATATTCCTTCTTCATTTACTCCCTTCATTGACTTTATCTCACCAAAGACTTAATGACTCTTACACAAGCCATCTTGTCTCCCGCCCAAGCTTTAATGGATCTTACACAAGTCATCTTGTCTCTTACACAAGCCTTCACTCATCTTACATGAGCCTTAATATCCTTCACCCACAAACCTTTACTTCTTCACCCATAAGCCTTTACTCCTTCTTACATGCTCTCTTCCCAAAATGTGCTCACACATGTGTGTGAGCACACACCCCATCACATCTCTTCTCCTTGTGACACTTGTCACAAGGCTAATCATCCTTCAATCCTGTCATCAATTAGCAACCCTTTATTCAACCATTTCCCCTATAGATAGAATTCACTTCTATGAGGAAGAGATCCACTTCTTGAAGAAAAGTTATGCTACTCAATTTTATACTTACTCCCACCCATTCACACCATTTTAGCTCACATCTTGCATCAATCTTCATCCATAAGCCACAATATTGAATCCATTTTCATCAAAGAGATTGGAAAAGGGATATTATTTCACATCAATATGGCACCAATCCCCCTATGAGATGAGGTTTGGGGAATTTAGATTTCATTCATTCATGCGTTGCTTGTTATTTCTTGTTTTGTGTCAATGGTTTCCATGTTGATGCTTTCAAATATCTCATAGGGAGTTTGACTTAACTTAGCTAATGTGACTATTTTTTTCCTGTTTTAATCATGTTTGGATCAAGTTATCATCACACTCACATTTTGGAGCTAGAAGGAGGGTGTAACCATTTGATTTTGACATTTTTTGCTTGAGTTTCATGTGTTTTATAGGTTCTAGAAAATGGCGTCACTATTATGGAGAAGTAGAGTGTCACTTTCGTAAAACAATGTCATTATTGATATATGGCACCACTTTTGATTCACTTAACCGCTTTTGTTTTTTTCATTATTGTGCCTCTTTTAATAACTCCTCGCTATTGACCTCTCCATTTTTTTGTGAACTTGTAGGGTCAACAGAGCATCGCTTTGGATATTGCATTGCCTTTTCCAATATAGAGCCACCATTGAGCTCATTGTTTATTGCAAAGTGTTGCCTTTTATTTTCACCAAAGTGTTTCCTTTACAAATAGAGCTGCTATTGCTAGAACAACACTTCTATTGACAAGAAATAGAGTGCCACTATTCACAACATAAGTCACTATTGTCAAGTTTGAAGAGTAGTATGGAGCATTGAAGATAAAAAACCATTTTGATTTTGATTTTACTATTATTTTCAAACACTCATGGGGATATATACCCACCATATGTTTTTTTCTTTCATGCTTTAGGACTACTAGATTTGATTTGGGCTTAAAAATTTACCATTTCTATGATCCTTTCAAAGTTGGTTAAGAATTGAACCCCTCATTTCCTCATCATTGCAATATTGGTTAAAATTGAACAACACAAATAAACACTTCCATTGGTGCTATTTAAAATGAAGTCATCATTGCACTATGGGTTAAAATGAATGAGTGGCTGCCATGCTTGCAATGTGTGTAAACTTCTAGTGTGTATCTTCTCCCCTTGTGCTTTGTGTGATTTTGGGTAAAGAGAAACACTCCAAGTATACAAATTTTTTTTGGTCACCACAGGAACTTGCTACGTATCCTCTCCCCTTGCGCTTCGTGCAACATTGGGTGAAGAGACATACATCTTTCATATATTTTTTAGATAAGGGCCTACTAATGGGACACATCCCACAATGGATAACTCATACAAGCAACTCTTAAACATGCACATTTACTAGCAGGCTATATAAAGGTTGCAAAATCTAAAGAAAGTAGCTTCAATCTACGGTTGGAATAGCATACCATGCCTCATCCTTGTCCGAACGTAATGAGTTGGGAAGGAATGAATAAAGCCTTATGTAGTGCCACTTATTTTTCCTTTTTGGTTTTGGACAATTACATGGATAGTACTTGGATGTTTTGACACTTTTTTGATGATATTTGGACATTATGATATTGAATGCTCAGTTATGATGATATATGATGACACTGTTATATCTGATATTTTATGCTTATATCATATTTAGTAGATCAGTATAATTGTTATGTGAGTTATCACTAATATGAGTACTATGTGTTTATTGGAGGTATGATTTATCATGATTTGAGATTGGTTTATTATGTGTTGATGTATTGGTGAAGGGGAACATAGTCTCATCACTTACTTGTGAGTGCCCTGCGATGTTGCAATTTTCCCTTCATGGTGTGATTAACTATTTTACTATGCACATGTTCGACCGTGTGATTTGTTGCAGGTTGCAGGTACCAGGCATCGACTCCACCTGAATTGCTAGGTTTGAGTGTGCCTTAATCCCAATGGAGGTTGTTGATTCAGAGGTAACATTGCGTCCATGTTGAGCCATCATCCTTGTCGAGGATGAGTGCCTGATGTCACATCCTGTCTGTAAGATTAGTTCGAGTCATTTTGTTGATGTTGTTTTCGTTTTTCCTTCTATTTCGTTGTATAGTTTGGTATTACTTGATAGTATGTTCTCTGAGTAATGTGATTGATGAATGCCTTTGTTTGACTAAAACGTTAAATAAAAAATTATTGAAAATTGAAAGGGCTTTGGAATAATTAAATGAAATCTTTTATATAATTTATGCCTTGAATAAATAAAACTTATTAAAGTCCTTATTTTATTTTAATAAATTAAACCTATGATTTAAAATAGAATATTTAAATAAAAATATTGAATTGATGAGATTGTATAAATAAATTATAATCAAGATTAAATTAATAAATGAAATATTGTAATGGTTTAATTTTTTGTGTGTAAATTTATAAGACATGGTTATAAATTATAAAATTATAACAAATTGAAGAAGTTGGGAATTGTGGGGAAATATAAAAGAAATAAATTAATGAATTTAATGGAGAGGATGTAGTTACAGATAGGGGAGGAATAAATTAATTAATGGGAGTTAATTGAAGAGGGGCTTTTGGATTATTTTTGGGAAGAGAAAACTAATTTTTGGATTCTATTGTACAAAGTTTCTTGTTCTTGATAGTTTGATTTTGTAGCGTGAAGACTTGGGGTTACACTATTTTGGAAGCTTTACAATGGAGTAGAGGTTCGTTAGAAGATTGAAGTCCTTGGGAGGAAGCTGAAGCTCCATCTAAGTTTCAGACCTAGCAATGTCTTCAGCTCTGTGAACTCGAAATTATCTAGGTTCCATGCCTTTCCCCAATTGTAATGTTTGCTAAAAAATGAATATTACAAGATTATATTTCTTCAAGAAAAATAATAAATTGTTAAATTACTGAGTGCCCTATCTATTGTTGTTCTGTATTCTTTTCTCACTTCTAGCTATAATTCTTTTTTTAAGCTTTCAGCTGCAATAATGCTTAAATGCCTCCATTTTTGATTTGGGTGTAAACCTCTATGCCATGGAATGTCTTTATATTATTCTTTCTTCTGAAGGAGTCAACTTGGGGGTCGATGGTTTTGTTATCTTTACATATGGAATGTATTTTATCTGCTCTTATTTCAACCACCAGCATGCATTTTATTTGAATTGACCCTTGTATAAAGTTTGGGCTATTACAATCAACACCTTATGCAAGTGTATGTGTTTGTACATAGATTATATATATATGTATGTATGTATGTATGCTAGCCTAGTCCACAAGTCTGCCAACCTAATTGGCTTTTTTTTAGAAACTGACATTTCTCCTGAGTCACCAACATTGCTCTCTCTACCTTTTTAGACTCTTTCATTGCAATAGATCGACTATGGGATTTAATCATTTGTACAACATGGTCAATGTGCTTTGAATCCTTGGATCTAAAGGAAATTCCCTTAACATAAATACTATTAGGGAATTTCAACGCTGGCATGTAGTCGACATTAAGCCGATATCGATTACATTGAAAATTATTCTTATATAATAATTCCCTCCATCTTGTTGGCTTGTAACACTCTTGATGGTGGTTGCATGAAATGGAACCATGATGCCATATATAGGTACCAGAACAACATCATTTTTCATATCAACCTAAATCATGAGCTCTCTAGAGATGGGGATAACTTTCATAGTTTGTAGGAAACCATCTCTATGGCCACCACCTTTCTGCTCAATAATTTTCTATTAGATAACTCATTTATCACAGCCATTACCTTTTCAATCTGCTAACAATAGGTAAAATTTGAGATAATTGATTTGGCTTATATATTAGTCACCCTGATTTTCTTTGTAGGTCGATGGTTGTGTTTGTTTTTTCATTTTGAAGGTATTTCATTTGATCTTAATTCTGTTTGCATGCATTTAGCTGTCCCTTGTTATTAGATATTCATCATGTTCTTAACATCATTTTTTGAAATTCCTTGTTCATAATTACCTCATTCAATCATGCCATCCTCAAGCAGCTGCCCCTGTATGTAGAGAAAATTTAAATCATGTCTAATCTCTAGATTAATTGGCATCTTAATCCCTTGCTATAGAGTTTGATGGGTCTAACTATTTATGTTAATCAAAAGATTATTTACTCACACTACTGTGAAACTTTAGTTCATTTTCATGGCTGAATAGAAAGCGCACTTTAGTTGATGTGCATGGTTTATATTTGTTGAATACACCTTATCTCCCTATTCACCTAAAGAAAATCAATTGTGGTTATCTTGGAGTAGGCATTACACCGGTTAAGGCGATTGGCTCTGTCGAAACTATTAGTCTTTGATTAGTTTATGGTGTACCTACCTACATACATATAAATATATATATATGCAGACAAATATATATAGACATGCACACATATAGTTATGTGTAGGTATGCATAGTTTTGGTATATTGATGATAATGTGAGGAATCTTCCTCTGTTCATAAGTTCACAATAATTATACTATTCCTTTATGTTTGTGTGACCCATAGTAAACACACCATTCAATTTGGTCTACTCTCTGGCTGTACTGATAGTAAGGAGTTGAAATACATATTTGTATATATATATATTTATATAAGAATATTAACTTGAGAATTTGAGTAAATGTAAGTTTGATCGAAGAGAAAAGTAGTGTTTCTTTTGGGTATGCGTAGGGTATGTGGCTGACAACTTTTCTTTTACCCAAAATTGATGAAATGAAAAGTGTTTTTAAAGGATATTTTCAACTTTCCACCAATATAAATTTTTCTTTACTTTGAATTTAATAAATAATTATTATTCAATTTTTAATTTGAATTATGACTAAAGTCCTAATTGATAAGATGATTAAAAAACATCTATAGTTTTCAAATGGTATCACATTTTTTGAATCTGAAACATGCATCAGATTATATGCTT
>VDFB02373365.1:327252627-327594900 GCA_007258455.2 Sequoia sempervirens | reverse complement strand
AAATTTCAAATTTTCACCAAATAGATTTTGTTTTTTAAAAAATTAACCTAGTAGTTTAGAAACTACATTAAATTTCCCACAGATTCTATTCTTACATATTTTTGAAATAATATAGATAACTTATTCAAATTTTTACGTCAAGTTGCCTAACTCTGATTTTTCTCAATTTTCATTGCCACTTAAGGGCCTGTTTGGCCTACCATGATCCTGCACATGCCCGTAGCATAATCATCAAGTAGTTTGAACTATCCAATCCACTAAACAAGCAATAAACAGTAACTATGAAAGTCTCAAAGTATCAAGCAAAACCATAGAAAAATAACAAGTCTAAATAGCCACATGAGGGGTATTACATCCTCCCCCCCATGAATTCGGCTTACTCCTAGAAGCCAATAAACAAATAAGGATAAGATTCCCTAATATGGGAGGCATCCTCCTATGTCGCCAAGATCTCAATGTTAGGTCACCATTAGACCCGCTCGAGCTCACCCACGAGCTCCTAAGTCAGTTCCTTGTCCTCTATCAAAAGCCTCTACACCCGCACCCCAGTGCCCA
Organism: Sequoia sempervirens; assembly: GCA_007258455.2. Taxonomy (NCBI): domain Eukaryota; kingdom Viridiplantae; phylum Streptophyta; class Pinopsida; order Cupressales; family Cupressaceae; genus Sequoia; species Sequoia sempervirens. The sequence goes on along the minus strand of VDFB02373365.1, from coordinate 327,594,345 downwards.
GCCTGGTGATCGTCAACCATGGAAAACGCTCGATGTGACCTGCCTGCATCACCCACTGTCAACTCATAAGCGATTGGTCTCTAATTAAATCCAGAGGTGCTCTTTTGTGGACACAATCTAGCGATATGCCCCTGCTGCCCAAATGAGTAGCAACAAAAACCTTGGCCAAATCATCTGCCCTTGGATGGATCATTTGACTATTGAAAGCTTCCTCGACTCGGCGTTGATTGAAAACTAGGTGTGGGCTGCTCAAAACGCTCCTAACGATCTCGGTTCTGATTTTGATCCCTTCAAAACTGAGAATTGCCACCCTGTTGAGATGGAGAGTTCTTAGGTTTCGACTGGGGGTGTTGTTGCTGGTCACCCTTAGTGGGTGCTTGATGGCCTTTAGAGGACCCCACAACTTGAGGCTGTCAAACTCTGGAACCAAAACCTGATGTTGGGGCACTATCGATCTAAACTCCAATGTGACCACCCAAGGCCATGGCCAAATTCTCTTCTACTAAACGAGCCTTTTCAACCACAATTTCCATCATCTTCGGTTCGAAGACTCGCATGCCACCACTAATTCGAGTAGTTAAGCCCCAAAAAAAATGTTGCACTAACATCCCTTCATCATGGCCGATCCCTGCATACTGCTTCGACTCATAGAATCATCACTCATATTGTTCAACAGACATCGACATTTTCTTAAGGTCATAAAACTCATCTGCCCTGCGTTGCCTCCAATGATCTTAAAGGAAGTGAGCCCTGAACCTATCCAGAAATAACTCCCATGTGACCATGCTAATATCTAGATGTAACTTTTTCTCTTCCAGCCACCACCAAGTGAACGTGAAACCTTGCAGATGCATGACTGCACACCGAGCTTTGGTATTGCTACCATAGGGGTGCATCACAAAGCATCAATCCAAATCAATTAACCATGTTTCCACTTCCAAACCTCCTCCAAAACCATCAAATGTAGGTGGATGTGCTCTCATCAAATCTCTCATATGACTAGCTATCACTACATCTTGATCTGCCATTAATTCCCTCAGCCTCAGTGAACTTTCCCTTTCTCTCTCAACCCACTGCTCCTCCTCTAGCCTTGGTCCCAACCGATCAAGAATCTCTCCCAGAATGTGCTACAACTATCCATCTAAGCTAGGTTGTTCCAGGTTCTGACCACCACCTAATGGATTGCTTTGAAGACTCTGTTGTTCCTCATTCTCATAACCATGGGAACTAGGAGCTGAAGGACTTTACCGGTTTTCTCTATGACCAGCACCACGGCCTCTTCCTCGGCCACATCCCCTAACTCGAGGCATATTTCTGCGCACAAGATAAAGGTACAAGTGAGCTCAAGAGTCAAATGCAAAGGTTTCCTAATGGACATAACTACCCAGAGACCCCAGTGTTTGCAAACCTTGGCTCTGATACCAAGTTATAACACCCGTCGTGCAAACCCCAAAGGACAAAACAATGCACACACATTTTTTTTTATAATACAAAGTAAATATATAATGAAACATTAAAACATATTTACATTGCACTATAACATCATAAACATCGATTCCTTTGGGGCACGCGAGGTCACCTCGCATAAACAACTCATAACGAAAGATTACAAATAACGCTAAATAACTTAAATAATCTAACATCCATCCTAGACATTACAATATCCATTTACAAAGGTAACATCCATGTATCCATAAGTATAAGTATAAATACATCACATGATACAACCATAGTAAATCTCATAAATCATTAATGGATACAAGGGTGTGTTTACAATACATCATATTTTAATACATTACATGTTCACAATAAATGAAATACAATAAACCCTCCCATACATGTGGGATAAATACATAATATAATGAATATCCAAAATACAAGATGAATATCTGGTACAAGCTCCATCTGACGAATACTGTGAAGAACGAACGTTGATGGGGAACCCAATAGGTGCGGAGCACGTTCCACCTAACCATGTGGGTTTTAGAAGAACCCACCCCTTATGCTCAGAGGTGACAAGGAAGTAACCATGACCATGAATGCCATAAGACAACTCCAATAAGAAAACATACTACAATAACTCCAATAGGAACATCAAATGATTACACAAGTCATAAAGGACAACAACCAAGGAACAAGCATAATAAACGTAAAATCATAAAACTTATCATAGATAATCAAAGGAAACAACCATAATCACTTGCCAAATAAATCCAAAACAACAATCATAACACACTTCCAGAGGTAACCAAGAAAGCAAAGCACAAGGGCAACTAGTGGAGAGTGTCATTCCATAGCCTACATGGGTTATCCTGGCCCTTTCTCCAACATGAGGCACCCACCCCCATCTATGGTTATCCTGGCCCTTCCTCCTACTTGAGGCGTCAGCCCCATAGGGTGACTCATGCAGAGCCATTAACCTCTCTTGAGGACAAGGTAACAACTTTGTCAACCACAGCCTTCTCAGTCTACCATTAGTCTATGATAGCCCTAATGAATAGACGAGGTATCCAAGATGATCTTATTGTTTTATTACTGCCCATCCCCCTAAGTTCTATTATTAGGTTTTCACTTGTTAATCTACTCTTACGTGGGTTATCTTGAGCCCTTCCTCCTATTTGAGGCATCTGCCCCCACGAAGAGCCACTCTCCCTGAAGACCCCGAAACATAATCAAAATCAAGGGTTGTACCATAAAGAACAAAGCATTAAATCTCAAACAATGACGTGTAAGGCATTACCCATCTTGCAAAAACACATAATCAGAGTCTCAACAAAAATCGTACAACCCTTTCAAAATAATAATACCAATATCTTGCTACATCAAGAGCACATAAAACGAGGATAAACATCCAACAATAAAATCAAGCCTCTAGTTCAGCCTAAGGTTCGTAACATCAATAAATGGGTTCATAAAATCAATTGGGTTTCCACACCGAAAAGCCAAAACAATAATATAATGGTAAACAGATAACCCAAAACAAACTCACAGGATTTCAATGTTCAAATCAACATAATGATTTTTACACAAGGATAAGCAGTACATTTTATTCCATTACTAAATCTCTATTTCCATAATGAAATTTTGAAATAAAAATTCAATGTTAATCAATTTCACCTTTTTCCAATAATCATTACAGCCATAAATTCAAATTCACAAAATAAAACAATATATTGTTATTTTTATTATATATATATATATATAATATTTAGTTTTATTCTAATTATTCTGTCAAATTTATAAAAAAAAAAATCTGGACTGTGTATTCAATCATGCCTATGCCAATATATACATTTAAAAAAAAAATCAATAAATATTAATATATATATATATATATATATTTAAAATTAATAACAAATTAACAAAAAAGAAACTTTATACATAGTCCCCCCACCGTACGCGGACTGCGCACAGCAGTCCCTATGGCTGTTGTACACAGCAGTCTATATGGACTGCTGCATAGCCCAATGGGAAAGGGGTGGGTACAGCCCAGCATCCCCTCCTTACCCCCAATAAAATTTTATTATATTCCTCTCATAAAAAAAAATGCCCACGACTCAATAGTTCGGCCCAGAATTTGAATTTTGAACACAGTTTGATTTATATATATAAAATATATATATATATATATCAAAAACATCTTATGTAAGGAATACTGATAATATATTCAAAAGTATATATATCATATATATATATATATATATATTCTCCAAAGGCATATATATTTATATATGAGTATATATTCAAAAACTCATTTGTCTCAGAGGGGAAACAATTTTCATATTTAATCATAGAAATACTGGACATTTTCAGAGGAAAAATTTCTCATTTGTTTCTTATCTAGAAGAATTCTAAAACCCCATAGGATTTATTTTTTCTATAGAATAACATTATTTATTTTTGTTGAATCAGAAAACTAAAGAAATAAGAAAATGGAACCTGGAGTCCTACGCCTGTTGAAAATTTGATCAAGCTTTGCTTTATCCAATAGCCTTTTCGAAGAGCTCTTGTAACTTCCTTCAGAACTTCTCCACCAGATTTCTTTGCTAAATTTTCTATTCTAAGATTTAATCCAAAAAAGCCTCTCTTCTAGAACAATGAAAAATTAAGTAAATTCTACAGCGAACCCAAGAAAGGATCCAATTTCCAGAACTCAATATATTCTTTCAAGCTTCTGTCAATATTCCCATGAATAAAAATCTCACAATTTTACTATTAAATAAAAGATATTTTCTTCTTTTTCGAAAGCTCCATAAATCAAAATTAAAAGAAGTTTTCTAATTTCATTCCCATCTTTACAGCCAAAACTCAACATTCATTGGTCCTTTTCATCTTTTCTTTCTTTTCTTGATTTTTTTTCTATTTAACACTTTTTGTTTTCATTTTTGATTTTGCAAGTTTTACTTGCAATTCACACAATTTATTTTATTTCATTAATTATCCTCAACATGCTATTTTTATTAAATTATCAAAATATCAATTTTAAATAATTTAATTTATACATTTCCATTTATTTATCTTTAATAAATTATATGGCTTTTAATATAAGACTTTTATATTTTAATACAAACTATTCCAACACTATTATCAACATTTATTAACATCATTTAATTATTTAAATTACATCATACTAAACACCAACGTAAAATAAATATCAAAAATACACTCACACAAAACCACTATAATAAAATGCAAAAATGACAAAGGTCAAAGATGCACAATGCCACTAAACAAAAGACAGGTTTACAAACTTGGGATGGGGTGACTTCCTTGTCATCTTTGTTTCAACATCATGCCTGTTAGGTTAAATTGATGCTCGCCCTGTCTTGCCGAAGCAGGTGGAATCGAGACTATGTTCCTGCAATTCCTGCATACAAGCAAGGTTGTGTACAACATGTGTATGTATATAATCAAAAACATCACATTGTGAGAAGGAATTGCAGTGTAGCAGGGCACTCACAAATGAGTGGTGCTACAATGTCCCCTCACCAAAGCTATAATTACAAGTATAACATCAAGTACAAAATAACATTGCTAAACTAACTAATCACCTCATATCATCATAAAATGATTACTAATCTACTGCATCACAATATACTACTGAAATCAAATTAAACATCACCAATCCAAATGTAACCATAATGTCATATCATAATATCCATGTCATCAAATAAGGTAGCATAATCATCAAGCAGTCTAAACTATCCAATCCACTAACCAAATAATAAACAGTAACTATCAAATTCTCAAAGTATCAAGCAAAACCATAGAAAAATAACAAGTCTAAATAGCCACATGAGGGGTATTACAGATTTAATCTTGATTAGTGAGGTTTCTTTTACAACATCCAATGTCTTGATTAAGTTTTTAAACTAAATGTCTATAAATTTCAACAATTCTTTCATTCCACAAAGCTCAATATGTGGAAATGTTGAGGTTTAAGCTATAGTTCCCTAGGTTTACTTTGGAATAAATGTGGATTGAGATATGACCTAAACATTATGAAGCCTCAAAGATATTTTTTTTGAAAAAAAACTAGATATCTTTAAGGGCATGCAATATATGTATGGCTTAATAAAGGTATCCACATGTAGGTCCAAATGGTTTGAAATCTTAATGCCAGTGTTCAATGTTTGTTTAAATTGTTTTGAATACAAGCAATGTATTTGATGTCCAAGGTAACAGATGTATTTTGCAAATCTTCTTCCATAAGATTCACTTGGAAAATTCACAAAAGACAATCATTGCAACCTAGAGTAGGTACATTCTTTGAGGTGGGCCTACCTCATGCCCTAAAGGGATGATTTTACATGCAATTTATGGAGGGGACAAATAGAGGTATGTCACTACCTCAAGCTTTTGTACAAGAGAATGAACTCTTAATCTCTATGCCCCAACCATAAATCAAACTTGGTAAGTAACTTCTCGGAAGTAAATTCCCATACACCACTTTCAAATAACATTTTAGAAAACTTGGTTAGGTTGCAAAGACAAGGTATTTAATGACAACCATGAACACTGAGATGTATAGATCAAATGGAATCCACTTAAGGTGTAACGCCCCTGCCACGAGACCCTAGAGGACAACACAGTAACACCAAAAACGAAAAAAAAAAATTAAGTGTAGTAAACACACTATTGCAATTGAACCTTAACTCAACGCTAACCTAAGTCCTCTAAGGTCCATGACTATGCTACATAGTTTCCCATTATCTAAATTAGTGAGAACTCTAAATCATTACATTAATAAATTCTAACATCAATATGGAAATACATCTAACCATCTTCATTTAATCAAGTAATCAATATGATACATCCATAACATTTATTCAATAGAGATCATTTGAATCAATTCATTTAATCACATGTACAATAACATTTCTTACAAGTTTCATCACATAATAGAGTCAACATCAATTCGTATCATTACATTTATACATCTGAACCAAAATATCTTCTCGTATACAGGAGAGGAGTGTCCATCAAAGTGTGACACATGATACATCAAATTATGATGTACAATACAAGTACAAGAGTAGCAATCCACATGAGCTGGTACAATGTAGAAGTCTTCAATCTAGGAGAAGTCACCACAATCATGAACATGGAGAGGGAACCCAATGGACAACAATTCACTTTCCACCCAACTACGTGGAACCGAAAGGTCCACCCCTTGTACTAGGAGATAGCAAAGGGTCCCACTAGCACAATCAAGCAAAGACAATTGACAACACAAGGCTAACATGACAACAATGAACAAGTAAAGTACCACATCAAATGACCGTAACATCACTTCCATAGGTGCACCACAATAAAGAGAGACAAGAATCAAGAGGATACTAGGTTGTCGTAGGAGGTAGATCACATAATTTGGTATGGGTTACCTTGGCATAATCTTCCTAGGCTACCAGACCCCCATCCTGGGTTACCCTAGCTGCCTCTACTAGTCACTGGAAAACCATACAAACTATGTGGGATCAACATACCTTCCAGTTAAACCAAGTAGTTGATCTTTCCATTCCAGGCCTTCCCACTCATCTCAAGCCTAAACAAGCACTTGAGCCATGAGTGAGGTATTCACTTATCTTGATTAGTGTGATTACTACTCAACCCCCTAGTTTATTTTAGGTTATCACTTAATTAAAAAACTCGCACATGGTTTACCCAAGCACCCCTTTGTGTGTTGGCCCCCATTGAGAGCCACTACCCTACTAACAACTAGGATACCCAATGAAAACAACAACAATGCTACTTGCACAATCACAGGCATACCTTAACAATACAACATGGTGAGGCATAACCCTTCCCACTCACAAGTTTCCAATGGTTCCAACCACATAGATGAACATACTATGCAAGGCTATTAAACATCATATACACATTCAATACAAACTAACCATCACCAAGGTTTATCAAAAATTCCATCAAGAAGAGGATTCCCCCAGCCTCTAGAAGACTCTTGGTATAATTATACATAACAATATCAAGTTTACTGATACAAAAACACCCTAGTATCAAAATCTCAATATCATATCCAATTAATCAATTAAAAATATGTTCTTACAAGGCATAAATCAAATCAATGATTAGGGGAAATCAGCTATCATGAAAGAAACACTACTTTTCTATTTGATCAAACTTACATTTTCTCAAATGCTCAAGTTAATATTCTTCATCGGATTTTATTTACTTAATAATTTACTCGTTGTCAAGATCAATTGTTTTGATGTATATTAACTTAAACTATATTCACCTTTATGAAAGTATAAAAAATATATATATATATATATACATAAAATTTAAAATAAAAGAATCTATGATTTTAGTTTGTTGTATAGAAAAACTATCAAAAAAAAAATTATTAAAAGATACGTGCATAAACTGAATATTTATATTTATATATATATATATACAAATATATATTTCAACTCCTTACTATCAGTACAACCAGGAAATAGACCAAATCAAATGATGCGTTTATTGTGGGTCACACAAATGGAAAGGAATAGTATAATTACTACGAACTTATGAAAAAAGGAAGATTCCTCACATTATTATTGATATACTAGAACTATACATACCTATGCATAAGTATATGTACGCATGTCTATATATATTCATATGCGTATATATCTTTATACCTATGTAGGTTGATACACCATAAACTAATCATAGACTAACAGTTTCGACATAGCCAGTCGCCTTAATTGGCGTAACACCCACTCCAAGATAACCACAATTGATTTGCTTTAGGTGAATAGGGAGATAATGTGTATTCGGCAAATATCAACCATGCACATTGACTAAAGTATGCATTCTATTCAACCATGGTCCAATTAACTAAAGCTTCACAATAGTGCGAGTAAATAATCTTTTGATGAACAAAAATAGTTAGGCCCATCGAATTCTGTAGAAAGGGATTAAGACACCAATTAATCTAGAGATTAGACATGATTTAAATTCTCTCTATATACAGGGGCAGCAACCTGAGGATGGCATGATTGAATGAGGTAATTGTGAATAAGGAATTTTAAAAAAAATGCTAAGAACATGATGAATATCTAATAATAGGGGACGACTAAATGCATGTAGACAACATTAAGATCAAATGAAATACCTTCAAAATGAAAAGACAAACACAACCATCGACCTACAGAGAAAATCAGGGTGACTAATATATAAGACAAATTGAATATCTTAAATTATACCTATTTTTAGCAAATTGCAAAGGCAATGGTTGTGATAAATGAGCTATCTGACACAAAATTATTGAGTAGAAAGGCAGTGGCCATGGAGATGGTTTCCTACAAACTATGGAATTTATCCCCATCTCTTGAGAGCTCATGATTCAAGTTGATATGAAAAATTATTTTGTTCTAGTACCTATATATGGCATCATGGTTCCATTTCATGCAACCACCATCAAGAGTGTTACAATCCAACAAGATGGAGGGAATTCTTATATAAGGATAATTTTTAATGTACTCGGTACCGGCTTAATGCCAACTACATGCCAACATTGAAATTCCCTAACAGTACTTATGTTAAGGGAATTTACTTTAGATCCAAGGATTCGAAGCACATCAACCATATGGTACAAATGATTAAATCCTACAGTCTGTCTATAGCTATGAAAGAGTTTGGAAAGGCAGAGAGCAATGCTAGTGACTTAAGAGAAACTTTAGTTTCTAAAAACAAAGCCAATTAAGCTGGCATACTTGTGGACCACACTAGCATACATATATATATATATATAATCTATATACAACCACATACAAGTGCATAAGGAATTGATTGAAATAGCCCAGACTCTATACAGGGGTCAATTCTAATAAAATGCATGTTGGTGGCTGAAATAAGAGTAGAAGAAATACATTCTATATGCAAAGACAACAAAATCATCGACCCCCAAGTCAACTCCTTAAGAAGAAAGAAAAATATAAAGAAATTTCATGGTGCATATGTTTACACCCAAATAAAAAATAGAGGCATTTAACCATTATTGCAACTGAAAGCTTAAAAAAAGAATTATAGACAAAATTGAGAAAAGAATACAGAGCAACAATAGAAAAGGCACTCAGTAATTTAACAATTTATTATTTTTCTTCGAATGAGCAATATAATCTTGTAATATTCATTTCTGAGAAAACGTTATAAATGGGGAAATGAATGGAACCTAGATAATTTTGAGTTCACAGAGCAGAAGACGTTGTCGGGTTTGAAACTTATATGTAGCTTCAGCTTCCTCCCAAGGACTTCAATCTTCTAACGAACCTCTACTCCAGTGTAAAGCCTCCAAAACAATGTAACCCCAAGTATCCAAGCTATATAATCAAACTATCAAGAACCAAAAACAAGCTCCAAGAACAAGAAACTTTGTACAACAAAATCCAAAAATTAGTTTTCTCTTCCCGAAAATAATCCAAAAGCCCCTCTTTAGTTAACTCCCACTAATTAATTTATTCTTCCACTATCCTTAACTTCATCCTCTCCATTAAATTCATTAATTTATTTCTTTTATATTTCCTCACAAGTCCCAACTTGTTCAATTTGTTATAATTTTATAATTTATAACCATGTCTTATAAATTTACACACAAAAAATTAAACCATTATAATATTTGGTTTATTAATTTAATCTTGCTTATAATTTATATATACAATCTCATCAATTTAATAAATTTATTTAAATATTCCATTTTAAACCATAGGTTTAATTTATTAAAATCAAATAAGGACTTTAATAAATTTTATTTAATCAAGGCATAAATTATATAAAAGCTTTCATTTAATTATTCCAAAGCCCTTTTGATTTTCAATAATTCTTTATTTAACGTTTTAGTCAAGAAAAGGCACTCATCAATCACATTACTCATAGGACATACTATCTAGCAATACCAGACTATACAACAAAACAAAAGGAAAAATGACAACAACATCAACAAAATGATTCGAACTAACCTTACAGATAGGATGTGAAATCAGAAACTCATCCTCGATGAGGATTTTGGCTCAACGTGGACCTGATGCTGCCTCTAAATCAACAACCTCCATTGGGATTAAGGAATGCTCAAACTTGGAAATTTAGGTGGAGTTGATGCATGGTACCAGTAACCTGTAGCAAATCACATGGTCAAACATGTGCATAGGAAAATAGTCAATCACACCGTGAAGGGAAAATCACAGTGTCACAAGGCACTCACAAGCAAGTGATGTGACCCTATTCCCCTTCACCAATACATTGAAACACAATAAACTGATCTCAAATCATGATAAATCATACCTCCAATAAACGCATAGTACTCATGTTAGTGATAACTCACATAACAATTAAACTAATAGATACTAAATATGATATAAGCATAGAACATTAGATATAATAGTGTCATCATATATCATCATAACTAAGCATTCATGTATCATAACGTCCAAATATCACCAAACAAGTGTCAAAATATCCAAGTACAATTCATGTAACTGTCCAAAACCAAAAAGGAAAACTGAGGGTCACTACATCCAACTCGCTAGGACCAGGCTTACTCCTGGAAGCCTATAAACAGAAATGGGTAACACTCATTTATCTAGGATACATTCTTCCAAGAGATAGAAGACTCGACACTAGGATCCCATTGGACCTGTACCTAGACCAAGACATGCCACCATGGGTCAACTCTCGATTCTTTAGGACATGCACATTTTCCAAAGAAAACTGCATGTCCTCTACCAGAAGTCTCTCCAACTAAAACCTGGTGCTCAGCTTGGTAGTTATCCACTGCTACAAACACCCTTTGCAATGTGCATGCATCCCCTACTATCGGCTCTGAAGCCACTAGTCTCTGACTAAATCCATATGTTCCCTTCTAAAGGCATTGTCCAGCTATGTGACCTTGCTAACCACAAGAGAAACATCTTGTACCTCTACTAAATCCTCTATCACTTGGAGGTGCACTAGATTGCGGAAAACTAGCACCATTAGTTGTAGATTGAGAACTCTATGCTGGTTGATCAAAATGATCACATTTGTTTCACTGCCAACTCTGATCCCTCTTTTTCTGAAACCAACTGCCACCATGTTGAGACTAAGAATTCATATGTTTTAACTGAGAGTGTTGCTAGTGCTCACCCTTAGCATGTGCGTGATGCCCCTTGGAGGAACCTATAGCCTGAGATTGACCACCCTAAGATTCGACACCAACTAGAGGTGCACTAAAAATCTGTACACCTATCTACCCACCTAAAGCCATATCCAAATTCTCCTCAACTATTTGAGCCTTCTGAATAGCTACCTCCATGGTTTTCGGGTCAAACACCCAAACACCACCACTAATATAGGTATTCAAGCTCCTGATAAAGTGTTGTACTAACATACCCTCATCATTTCCAATTCCAACATATCGCTAAAGCTCATAGAATCTCTACTCATATTGCTCAACTAACATTTCCATCTGTCTCAGCTCATGGAACTCATCTGTACGATGTTGTTTCCAATGGTATGATGAGAACTGAGCTCTAAATCTCTCTAAGAACATCTCCCATGAGACTGAATCTATATCCAAATGGAGCTTCTACTCCTCCAAATACCACCATGTGGAAGCAAAACCTCGAAGATGCATAATAGTGCACCTAGCCTTGGTATTGCAACCATATGGATGCATAGCAAAAAACCTATTCAGATCAATTAACCAGGTCTCTACCTCTAATCCACTACCAATCCCATCAAATGTGGCAAGATGTGCTTGCAAAAGGTCCCTCATATGGCCAGACAATATGACATCCTACTCAACTGTTACCTCTCTCCTCTTGGGAGATCTCTCTCTCTCTCTAATCACCAACTAATCACCCTCTTGTGTCAAACCAAGATGGGCAAGAACCTCCTCCAATAAGTGACACAACTATGCACCCTCCAACCCTGGTTGATGTAGATTTTGTCCTCCACCTTCCTGATTATTTTGTGAACCCTATTGTTCCTCACAATCGAACTCATGGGAACTCTAGAGAGGGGAGCCTTGATGATTAGCCCCATGACCAACACCAAGATCTCTACCATGCCCTCAACCTCGACCCCAACCTCTAGGAATTATCCTCTATAGACCCCACCAAGGACAAGTTCAGGGTGTTAGACGAGGTCAATAAGGGCAAACGTAAACTTCAAAATCTATACAACTACTACAGCTTAATGGGCTCTTGTATATACCTAGAGCACCAAGTGTTTTAACTTGGGCTCTAATACCATGTGTAATGCCCCTGCCATGAGACACTAGAGGACAACACACTAACACCAAAAATGGAACAATTTTTTTTTTGAAGTTCATTAAACATACTATTGCAATTGAACATTAACTCAATGCTAACCTAAGTCCTCTAAGGTCTGTGACTACACTACATAGTTTCCCATTATCTAAATTAGTGAGAACTATAAATCATTACATTAATAAATTCTAACATCAATATGGAAATGCATCTAACCATCTTCATTTAATCAAGTAATCAATATGATACATCCATAACATTTATTCAATAGAGATCATTTGAATCAATTCATTTAATCACATGTACAATCACATATGTTACAAGGTTCATCACATAATAGAGTTAGCATTAGTTTTCATCATTAAATTTATACATTTGAACCAAAATATCCCCTCATATACAAGTGATGAGTGTCCATCAAAGCATGACACATGGTACATAAAATTATGATACAATACAAGTACAAGAGTAGCAATCCACGTGAGATCATAAAAAGAAGTTTTCAATCTAGGAGAAGTCACCACAATCATAAACATGGAGAGGAAACCCACTGGAGAGTAATGCATTTTCCACCCAACCATGTGGAACCCAAAGGTCCACCCCCCATGCTAGGACATAGCAAAGGGTCCCACCAGCATAATCAAGCAAAGACAATCGAAAACATAAGGCTAACATGATAACAATGAACAAGTAAAGTAGCACATCAAATGAACATAACATCACTTCTAGAGGCGCAACACAACAAAGAGAGATGAGAATCAAGAGGATACTAGGTTGTCGTAGGAGGGAGAGTCATCGCATAATTTACTATGGGTTACCCTGGCATAACCTTCCTAAGCTACCAAGACCCCCATCCTCGGTTACCCTAGCTACCGCTACCAGCCACCGGACCCCCATATAAACTATGTAGGATCAACATACCTTCTAGTCGGACTAGCTATTTGATCTTTCCATTCTAGGCCTTCCCACTCATCTCAAGCCTAAACAAGCACTTGAGCCATGAGTGATGTATTCACTTATCTTGATTAGTGTGATTACTATCCAACCCTCTATTTTATTTTAGGTTATCACTTAATTACGAAACTCCCACATGGGTTACCCAGGTGCCCCTTTGTGTTTAAACCTCCATTGAGAGCCACTCCCCTACTAATAACTAGGATACCCAATGAAAACAATAGAAAAGCTACTTGCACAATCACAAGCATACCTTGACAATACAACATGGCAAGGCATAACCCTTCCCACTCACAATTTTCCAATGGTTCCAACAACATAGATGAACATACTATGCAAGCCTATTAAACATCATATACACATCCAATACAAACCAACAATCACCAAATTTTATCAAAAATTCCATCAAGAAGAGGATTCCCCCCTATCCTTTGGAAGACTCCCAATACAATTATGCATAACAACATCAAGTTTAATGATACAGAAGCACCCCAGTATCAAAATCCCAATATCATATCCAATTAATCAATTCACAATATGTTATTACAAGGCATAAATCAAATCAATGATTAGGGGAAATCAGCTATCATAAAAGAAACACTACTTTTCTATTTGATCGAACTTACATTTACTCAAATGCTCAAGTTAATATTCTTCATCGGATTATATTTACTTAATAATTTACTCATTATCAAGATCAACTATTTTGAGAGTAGACCAAATCAAATGATGTGTTTATTGTGGGTCACACAAACAGAAATGAATAGTATAATTACTATGAACTTATGAACAGAGGAAGATTCCTCACATTATCATCAATATACTAAAACTATACATACCTACGCATAAGTATATGTACGCATGTCTATATATATTCATCTATGTATATATCTTTATACATATGTAGGTTGGTACACCATAAACTAATAACAGACTAACAGTTTGGACAGAGCCAGTCACCTTAACTGGTGTAATGCCCACTCCAAGATAACCACAATTGATTTGCTTTAGGTGAATAGGGAGATAAGGCATATTCAGTAAATATCAACCATGCACATCAACTAAAGTATGCATTCTATTCAGCCATGATAATTAACAAAAGTTTCACAGCAGTGTGAGTAAATAATCTTTTGATTAACACAAACACTTAGGCCCATCAAATTCTGTAGAAAGGGATTAAGACAATAATTAATATAGAGATTAGACATGATTTAAATTCTCTCTATGTAAAGGGGCAGTAGCCTAAGGATGGCATGATTGAATGAGGTAATTATGAACAAGGAATTTCAAAAAATGATGCTAAGAACATGATGAATATCTACTAACAGGGGATGGCTAAATGCATGCAAACAGAATTAAGATCAAATGAAATACCTTCAAAATGCAAATACAAACACAACCATTGACCTATAGATAAAATCAAGGCAACTAATATATAAGCTGAATCAGCTATCTAAAACTCTACCTATTGTTAGCAAATTGTAAAGGCAACAACTATGATAAATGAGTTATCTGACACAAAATTATTGAGTAGAAAGGCGATGACCATAGAGATGGTTTCCTATAAACTATGGAAGCCATCCCTATCTCTAGAGAGCTCATGATTCAAGTTGATATGAAAAATGATGCTATTTTGGTACCTATATATGACATCATGGTTCCATTTCATGAAGCCACCATCAATAGTGTTAGAAGCCAACAAGATGGAGGGAATTCTTATATAAGGGTAATTTTCAATGTACTTAGAAGCGGCTTAATGGCAACTACATGCTAGCATTGAAATTCCCTAATAGTATTTATGTTAAGGGAATTTCCTTTAGATCCAAGGATTCAAAGCACCTAAACCATACGATATAAATGATTGAATCCCACAATCGATCTGTAGCAATGAAATAGTTTGAAAAGGTAGAGAGAGCAACGCTAGTGACTCAAGAGAAATTTCAATTTCTAAAAACAAAGCCAATTAGGCTGGAAGACTTGTGGACTGGGCCAGCATACATATTTATATTTAATCTACATACAAACACATACTCTCGCATAAAGCATCAACTGCAATAGCCCAACCTCTATACAAGGGTCAGTTCTAATAAAATGCATGCTGGTGGTTGAAATCAAAGTAGATGAAATACATTCCATATGCAAAGACAACAAAACCATCGACCTCCAAGTTGACTCTTTTAGAAGAAAGAATAATATAAAAAAAAATCATGGCATAGAGGTTTACACCCAAATCGAAAATAGAAGCATTTAACTATTATTGAGCTGAAAGCTTAAAAAAAGAATTACAACTAGCATTGAGAAAAGAATACATAGCAACAATAGACAAGGAACTCAGTAATTTAACAATTTATTATTCTAACGAACCTCCACTCTAGTGTAAAGCCTCCAAAACAATGTAACCCCAAGTCTCCAAGCTACAGAATCAAACTATCAAGAACCAGAAACAAGCTCCAAGAATAAGGCACTTCGTACAACAAAATTCAAAAATTAGTTTTCTCTCCCCGAAAATAATTCAAAAGCCCCTCTTCAGTTAACTCCCACTAATTAATTTATTCCTCCACTATCTATAACTACATCCTCTCCATTAAATTCATTAATTTATTTCTTTATATTTCCCCACAATTCCCAACTTCTTCAATTTGTTATAATTTTATAATTTATAACCATGTCTTATAAATTTACACACAAAAAAATTAAACCATTACAATATTTGGTTTATTAATTTAATCTTTCTTATAATTTATTTATACAATCTCATCAATTTAATATTTTTATTTAAATATTCCATTTTAAATCATAGGTTTAATTTATTAAAATCAAATAAGGACTTTAATAAATTTTATTTAATCAAGGCATAAATTATATAAAAGCTTTCATTTAATTATTCCAAAGCCCTTTTGATTTTCAATAATTCTTTATTTAATGTTTTAGTCAAACAAAGACACTCATCAATCACATTACTCAGAGAAAATACTGTGTACCTTGGAATTTTACCCTATTTTAATGTGCAAAATATCTTAAAATGCAAATGATAAAACACTAAAAACACTTCAATGATTAGCCTAAAGAGTGATAAAACAAGGAAAATAGATGAAATAAAATGCAAATCGATTATACCTTCCTTGTTGTTGAAGACTCCTTGGTTGGCCCTTGATTTAGATAAATTTGTATGGTCCTTAGATGGCTTTTGATGTTACTAGATGCAAGATTGATAATGGAAAATGACTAAATGGATGGCTAAATGATAGCAAATGCTTGAGAATGCAAATTGGCAGCATAAGGTTGCTCAAAATGAAAGTGTTTTTAAAATGCCCTTGAGGAGGGGGTATTTATAGAAGAATTTGAATTCTCTAGAGAATTCAACGGTTGAGATTCATCCAACAAGGTCAAGATGAAGGGCTATGGTGGGTTGAGAACTCACAAGCCCTCACATCTTGACATGTGGATGGTGAAGTGGCTAAGAGGAGGTGAGGTGTAAGTGTGGTGGAGAGGAAGTACATGATGTGGAGGAAGGACAAGTACCTTCCAAGTACATTGGGAGATGGGAAGAACCTTGGGTGGATAAAAGTGAATTTTAAATTCACAATGATTGGAAGAATCTAGTGGATAAGACAATGTTCCCAAAAGGTGGGAGTTTGTCACATGTGACTTGATGTGACAAGTCAAAGATTCTAAAAGATGCATGGGAAAAGGGGATTCTAGGAGGAATAAAATGTGAATTAAAAATTCACATGGGGAAGAGAGGAAGTCTAGGGTGAATAAATGTGAATTAAAAATTCACATGGGAAAGAGGGTCAATGCCAAGAAAGGAAAATGAAAAGGTTGACTAAAAAGGGATGCTAAATGTGGCTAATGACTTTGATTAAGGTTGTACAAATACCTGATTAGAATAATTAATGAGAGATTAGAAGCAAGTGGCAAATGTAGGAGGATGTGACATTAATCTTTGATTAAGAGGATGCACATCCTAATCATGAATTAATTAGATTAATCCAAATTATAGAGAGATTATGATGTGACAAGGAGAGAGAAAATGAAAGAATTTTAAATTAATTTTAATCAAAAAGGTTAAAATGACTAAATTAAATAAATTGATGTATTTATTTAATTTAGAGAGGAAAAAGGTGAAAGGTAAAGCATTTAATTGTTTAAATTAAATATTTAAAGGACTTTAGGCAAAAAATGCAATATTAATTGAATAAATTAATATTGACGAAATTGATGAATAAAGAGGTGAATTTGATCATATGGGAGTGATCAAATTTGGATGTCTACACATACTATCAAGCAATACCAAACTATACGGTAAAATAGAAGGAAAAATGACAACATCAACAAAATGACTCAAACTGACCTTACAAATGGGATGTGACATCAAACACTCATCCTCAACGAGGATGATGGCTCAATAGGGACCTGATGCTATGTCCAAATCAATAACCTCCATTAGGATTAAGGCATGCTCAAACCTTACAATTGAGGTGGAGTCGATTCCTAGTACGTGCAACCTATAGCAAATCACACGGTCGAACATGTGCATAGGAAAACAATCAATCACACCATGAAGGGAAAATCGTAGTGTCACAAAGCACTCACAAGCGAGTGATGCGACCCTGTTCCCCTTCATCGATGCATTGAAACACAATAAAATAATCTCAAATCATGATAAATCATACCTCCAATAAATGCATAGTACTCATATCAGTAATAACTCACATAAAATTTAAACCGATCTACTAAAAATGATATAAGCATAAAACATGAGATATAACAGTGTCATCATATATCATCATAACTAAGGATTCAATATCATAATGTCCAAATATCATCAAACAAGTGTCAAAATATCAAATTACAATCCATGTAACTATCCAAAACCAAAAAGTAAAACTGAGGGGCACTAAATCCTCCCTCCCTAGGACTAGGCTTACTCCTGGAAGTGTACAAACACAAATGGGTAACACTCACGCATCTAGGATACATCCTCCCAAGAGATAGAAAACTCAACACTAGGATCCCACTGAACCTGCACCTGGACCAAGACTCACCCCTCGTGGGTCAACTCCTAATGTTGTAGGATGTGTATAGTTTCCAAAGAATTTTGTCCACCCTCTACCAAAAGTCTCTCCAACTAAAACCTGGTGCTTGTCCTAGCGATTTTCCACAGCTGCAAACACCCAGTGCAATTTCCTACATCCCTTACTATCGGCTATAAAGCCGCTGGTTTCTAACTAAATCTAGATTCTAAAGACACTGTCTAGCAATGTGACTCTGTTGACCACAAGTGAAACATCTTGTACCTCTATTGAATCCTCTATCACCTGGGGGTGCACTAGACTACAGAAGACTACCTCCACTAGCCGCACACTAAGAACTTCATGCTAGCTAATCAAAATGATCATGTTTGTTTCAATGATAAATCTGATCCCTCTTTTTTTGAAACCAAATACAACTATGTTGAGGCTAAGAATTCTTATGTTTTGACTAAGAGTGTTGTTACTACTCACCCTTAGTGGGTGCCTAATCACCCTTGGAGGAACTTGCAACCTAGGATTGACCACCCTAAGATCTGACACCAATTGGAGGTGCACTATCAATCTGTACACTCGTCTTCCCACCTAAAGTCATAGCCAAATTCTCCTCATCTATCTGAGCCTTCTCCACAGCTACCGCCATGGTTTTCAGCTCAAACACTTGAACACCACCACTAATATGTGCATTCAAGCCCTTGATAAAGTGTTGTACTAACATACCCTCATCATTTCCAATGCTAGTATACTACTTAAACTCATAGAATCTTTGCTCATATTGTTCAACTAACATTGCTATCTATCTCAACTCATGGAACTCATCCACACGACATTGTCGCCAATGGTCGGAAAAGAACCAAGCTCTAAATCTCTCTAAGAAAATCTCCCATGAGACTGAATCTATATCCAAATGGAGCTTCTACTCCTCCAAACACCTCCACATGGAAGAAAAACCTTGGAGATGCATAATAGCGCACATGTCCTTGGTATTGCTAGCATATGGATGCATAGCGAAACACTTGTTCAGATCAATTAACCAGGTATCTACCTCTTATCCACTGTTAATCCCATCAAATATGAGAGGATGTGCTCTCAAAAGGTCCCTCATATGGGAACCGATATGAGATATTGCTCAACTACTATCTCTCTCCTCTTGGGAGATCTCTATCTCTTTCTCTAATCACCAATTGTTCACCCTCCTATCTTGAACCAAAATGGGAAAACCTCCTCCAACAAGTGATGCAACTGTGCACCCTCCAATCCTTGTTGATTCATATTATGTCATCCACCTTCCTAATTATTTTGTGAACCTTGTTGTTCCTCACGATCGGAATCATGGGAACTCTGGGGAAGGGAGTCCTAGTGATTGGCCCCACGGCCACCAACATGACCTCTACCACACCCTTGACCTCAACCCTCAACTCTAGGCATTATCCTACACAAACACCACCAAGGACAAGTTCAGGGTGTTAGACGAGGTCAACAAGGGAAAACTTAAACTTCAAAATCTATACAACTAATACAACTTAATGGGATCTTATATATACCCAGAACACCCAGTGTTTGAACTTGGGCTCTAATACCATGTGTAATTCCCCCGCCATGAGACCCTAGAGGACAACACACTAACACTAAAAATGGAACATTTTTTTTTTGAAGTGCATTAAACACACTATTTCAATTGAACATTAACTCAACTCTAACCTAAGTCCTTTAAGGTCTATGACTATGCTACATAGTTTCCCATTATCTAAATTAGTGAGAACAATAAATCATTACATTAATAAATTCTAACATCAATATGGAAATACATCTAACCATCTTCATTTAATCAAGTTATCAATATGACATATCCATAAAATTTATTCAATAGAGATCATTTGAATCAATTCATTTAATCACATGTACAATAACATATGTTACAAGGTTCATCACATAATAGAGTCAACATTAGTTTACATCATTAAATTTATACATCTAAGCCACAATATCTCCTCGTATACAACTAAGGAGTGTCCATCAAAGTATGACACATGATACATCAAATTATGATACAATACAAGTACAAGAGTAGCAATCCACATGATTTGGTACAAAGTAGAAGTCTTCAATCCAGGAGAAGTCACCACAATCACAAACATGGAGAGGGAACCCAATGGAGAATAATGCACATTCCACCCAACCATGTGGAACCCAAAGGTCCACCCCCCATGCTAGGAGATAGCAAAGGGTTCCACTAGCACAATCAGGAAAAGACAATTGACAACACAAGGCTAACATGACAACAATGAATAAGTAAAGTACTGCATCAAACAACCGTAACATCGCTTCTAGAGGCACACCACAAAAAAGAGAGACAAGAATCAAGATGATACTAGGTTGTTGTAGGAGAGAGTTTCATCACATAATTTGCTATGGGTTACCCTAGTGTAACCTTCCTAGGCTACCAGACCCCCATCTTGGATTACCTTGGCTCCCTCCACTGGTTGTCGAACCCCCATACAAACTATGCAGGATCAACATACCTTCTAGTCAAACCAGGAAGTTGATCTTGACATTCCAAGCCTTCCCACTCATCTCAATCCTAAACAAGCACTTGAGTCATGAGTGATGTATTCACTTCTCTTGATTAATATGATTACTACCCAATCCCCTAGTTTATTTTAGGTTATCACTTAATTAAAAAAAACCCACATGGTTTACCTAGGCACCCCTTTATGTATCAACCCCAATTGAGAGCCGCTCCCCTACTAACAAAAAGGATACCCAATGAAAACAATAGCAAAGCTACTTTCATAATCACAAGCATACCTTAACAATACAACATGGTGAGGCATAACCCTTCCCGCTCACAAGCTTCCAATGGTTCCAACCACATAGATGAACATACTATGCAAGGCTATCAATCATCATATACACATTCAATACGAACCAACCATCACTGAGGTTTATCAAAAATTCCATCAAGAAGAGGATTTTCCCCCTAGCCTCTGGAAGACTCCTAATACAATTATACATAACAACATCAAGTTTACTAATACAGAAGCACCCTGGTATCAAAATCCCAATATCATATCCAATTAATCAATTCATAATATGTTCTTACAAAGCATAAATTAAATCAATGATTAGTGGAAATCAACTATCATAAAAGGGTATGTGCAGGATCATCATTGAAAAAATAGGCCCTTAAGTGGTGAAAATTTTAGAAAAATCAAAGCTAGGTAATTGGGCGTAAAAATTTGAGTAAGTTATCTATATTATTTAAAAAATATGTAAGAATAGAATCTATAGAAAATTGAATGTAGTTTCTAAACTACTAGGTTTATTTTAAAAAAATCTATTTGGTGAAAATTTGAGATTTCAATGCAGTAGTACTTAAATTTCAAGGAAAAAATAAGTAGGTGTCTGTCTGACAACCCTAACCATAATAAAATGATAATATTTTTTTATAAGATTTTAGATATAAGTAGAGGACTCATGTCCCAATGTGATGCATATTTTTTTGTAATTTTTCTCCATGCAAATAATTAATTATTTTTTTTTATTATAAATTTTAAAAAATATAAAAAATCGTATGTCTGACCACCTTAACTTGGTCAAAACTTCATGAAATTCAAATTTTTTTCTAATCCTATCATATGTGAAGCATAGAATCTGATGCATGTTTCAGATTCAAAAAATGTGATACCATTTGAAAACTATAGATGTTTTTCAATCATCCTATCAATTAGGACTTTAGTCATAATTCAAATTAAAAATTGAATAATAATTATTTATTAAATTCAAAGTAAAGAAAAATTTATATTGGTGGAAAGTTGAAAATATCCTTTAAAAACACTTTTCATTTCATCAATTTTGGGTAAAAGAAAAGTTGTCAGCCACATACCCTACACATACCCAAAAGAAACACTACTTTTCTCTTCGATCAAACTTACATTTACTCAAATTCTCAAGTTAATATTCTTATATAAATATATATATACATATATATATATATATATATACAAATATGTATTTCAACTCCTTACTATCAGTACAGCTAGAGAGTAGACCAAATCGAATGGTGTGTTTACTATGGGTCACACAAACATAAAGGAATAGTATAATTATTGTGAACTTATGAACAGAGGAAGATTCCTCACATTATCATCAATATACCAAAACTATGCATACCTACACATAACTATATGTGTGCATGTCTATATATATTTGTCTTCATATATATATATTTATACGTATGTAGGTAGGTACACCATAAACTAATCAAAGACTAATAGTTTCGATAGAGCCAATTGCCTTAACTGGTGTAATTCCTACTCCAAGATAACCACAATTGATTTTCTTTAGGTGAACAGGGAGATAAGGTGTATTCAACAAATATAAACCATGCGCATCAACTAGAGTGCGCTTTCTATTCAGCCATGACAATGTACTAAAGTTTCACAGTAGTGTGAGTAAATAATCTTTTGATTAACATAAATAGTTAGACCCATCAAACTCTATAGCAAGGGATTAAGATGCCAATTAATCTAGAGATTAGACATGATTTAAATTTTCTCTACATACATGGGGCAGCTGCTTGAGGATGGCATGATTGAATGAGGTAATTATGAACAAGGAATTTCAAAAAATGATGTTAAGAACATGATGAATATCTAATAACAAGGGATAGCTAAATGCATGCAAATAGAATTAAGATCAAATGAAATACCTTCAAAATGAAAAAACAAACACAACCATCGACCTACAAAGAAAATCAGGGTGACTAATATATAAGCCAAATCAGTTATCTCAAATTTTACCTATTGTTAGTAGATTGAAAAGGTAATGGCTATGATAAATGAGTTATCTAATAGAAAATTATTGAGCAAAAAGGTGGTGGCCATAGAGATGGTTTCCTACAAACTATGAAAGTTATCCCCATCTCTAGAGAGCTCATGATTTAGGTTGATATGAAAAATGCTGTTGTTCTGGTACCTATATATGGCATCATGGTTCCATTTCATGCAACCACCATCAAGAGTGTTACAAGCCAACAAGATGGAGGGAATTCTTATATAAGAATAATTTTCAATGTAATCAATATCGGCTTAATGTCGACTACATGCCAGCGTTGAAATTCCCTAATAGTATTTATGTTAAGGGAATTTCCTTTAGATCCAAGGATTCAAAGCACATTGACCATGTTGTACAAATGATTAAATCCCATAGTCGATCTATAGCAATGAAAGAGTCTAAAAAGGTAGAGAGAGCAATGTTGGTGACTCAGGAGAAACGTCAGTTTCTAAAAAAAAGCCAATTAGGTTGGCAGACTTTTGGACTAGGCTAGCATACATACATACATACATACATATATATAATCTATGTACAAACACATACACTTGCATAAGGTGTTGATTGTAATAGCCCAAACTTTATACAGGGGTCAATTCAAATAAAATGCATGCTGGTGGTTGAAATAAGAGCAGATAAAATACATTCCATATGTAAAGATAACAAAACCATCGACCCCCAAGTTGACTCCTTCAGAAGAAAGAATAATATAAAGACATTCCATGGCATAGAGGTTTACACCCAAATCAAAAATGGAGGCATTTAACCATTATTGCAGCTGAAAGCTTAAAAAAAGAATTATAGCTAGAAGTGAGAAAAGAATACAGAACAACAATAGATAGGGCACTCAGTAATTTAAC
Organism: Sequoia sempervirens; assembly: GCA_007258455.2. Lineage (NCBI taxonomy): Eukaryota > Viridiplantae > Streptophyta > Pinopsida > Cupressales > Cupressaceae > Sequoia > Sequoia sempervirens. The sequence continues at coordinate 327,569,916 of VDFB02373365.1, read as the reverse complement.
TATTTATTATTTTTCTTGAAGAAATATAATCTTGTAATATTCATTTTTTAGCAAACATTACAATTGGGGAAAGGCATGGAACCTAGATAATTTCGAGTTCACAGAGCTGAAGACATTGCTAGGTCTGAAACTTAGATGGAGCTTCAGCTTCCTCCCAAGGACTTCAATCTTCTAACGAACCTCTACTCCAATGTAAAGCTTCCAAAATAGTGTAACCCCAAGTCTTCAAGCTACAAAATCAAACTATCAAGAACAAGAAACTTTGTACAATAGAATCCAAAAATTAGTTTTCTCTTCCCAAAAATAATCCAAAAGCCCCTCTTCAATTAACTCCCACTAATTAATTTATTCCTCCCCTATCTGTAACTACATCCTCTCCATTAAATTCATTAATTTATTTCTTTTATATTTCCCCACAATTCCCAACTTCTTCAATTTGTTATAATTTTATAATTTATAACCATGTCTTATAAATTTACACACAAAAAATTAAACCATTACAATATTTCATTTATTAATTTAATCTTGATTATAATTTATTTATACAATCTCATCAATTCAATATTTTTATTTAAATATTCCATTTTAAATCATAGGTTTAATTTATTAAATTAAAATAAGGACTTTAATAAGTTTTATTTATTCAAGGCATAAATTATATAAAAGATTTCATTTAATTATTCCAAAGCCCTTTCAATTTTCAATAATTTTTTATTTAACATTTTAGTCAAACAAAGGTACTCATCAATCACATTACTCAGAGAACATAGTATCAAGTAATACCAAACTATACATTGAAACAGAAGGAAAAACAAAAACAACATCAACAAAATGACTCGAACTAATCTTACAGACAGGATGTGACATCAGGCACTCATCCTCGACAAGGATGATGGCTCAACATGGACGCAATGTTACCTCTGAATCAACAACCTCCATTGGGATTAAGGCACACTCAAACCTAGCAATTCAGGTGGAGTCGATGCCTGGTACCTGCAACCTGCAACAAATCGCACGGTCGAACATGTGCATAGTAAAATAGTTAATCACACCATGAAGGGAAAATTGCAACATTGCAGGGCACTCACAAGCAAGTGATGAGACTATGTTCCCCTTCACCAATACATCAACACATAATAAACCAATCTCAAATCATGATAAATCATACCTCCAATAAACACATAGTACTCATATTAGTGATAACTCACATAATAATTAAACTGATCTACTAAATATGATATAAGCATAAAATATCAGATATAACAGTGTCATCATATATCATCATAACTGAGCATTCAATATCATAATGTCCAAATATCATCAAAAAAGTGTCAAAATATCCAAGTACTATCCATGTAATTGTCCAAAACCAAAAAGGAAAAATAAGGGGCACTACATAAGGCTTTATTCATTCCTTCCCAACTTATTACGTTCGGACAAGGATGAGGCATGGTATGCTATTCCAACCATAGATTGAAGCTACTTTCTTTAGATTTTGCAACCTTTATATAGCCTGCTAGTAAATGTGCATGTTTAAGAGTTGCTTGTATGAGTTATCCATTGTGGCATGTGTCCCATTAGTAGGCCCTTATCTAAAAAATATATGAAATATGTATGTCTCTTCACCCAATGTTGCACGAAGCGCAAGGGGAGAGGATACGTAGCAAGTTCCTTTGGTGACCAAAAAAAATTTGTATACTTGGAGTGTTTCTCTTTACCCAAAATCACACAAAGCACAAGGGGAGAAGATACACACTAGAAGTTTACACACATTGCAAGCATGGTAGCCACTCATTCATTTTAACCCATAGTGCAATGATGACTTCATTTTAAATAGCACCAATGGAAGTGTTTATTTGTGTTGTTCAATTTTAACCAATATTGCAATGATGAGGAAATAAGGGGTTCAATTCTTAACCAACTTTGAAAGGATCATAGAAATGGTAAATTTTTAATCCCAAATCAAATCTAGTAGTCCTAAAGCATGAAAGAAAACAACATATGGTGGGTATATATCCCCATGAGTGTTTGAAAATAATAGTAAAATCAAAATCAAAATGGTTTTTTATCTTCAATGCTCCATACTACTCTTCAAACTTGACAATAGTGACTTATGTTGTCAATAGTGGCACTCTATTTCTTGTCAATAGAAGTGTTGTTCTAGCAATAGCAGCTCTGTTTGTAAAGGAAACACTTTGGTGAAAATAAAAGGCAACACTTTGCAGTAAACAATGAGCTCAATGGTGGCTCTATATTGGAAAAGGCAATGCAATATCCAAAGCGATGCTCTGTTGACCCTACAAGTTCACAAAAAAATGGAGAGGTCAATAGCGAGGAGTTATTAAAAGAGGCACAATAATGAAAAAAACAAAAGCGGTTAAGTGAATCAAAAGTGGTGCCATATATCAATAATGACATTGTTTTACGAAAGTGACACTCTACTTCTCCATAATAGTGACGCCATTTTCTAGAACCTATAAAACACGTGAAACTCAAGCAAAAAATGTCAAAATCAAATGGTTACACCCTCCTTCTAGCTCCAAAATGTGAGTGTGATGATAACTTGATCCAAACATGATTAAAACAGGAAAAAAATAGTCACATTAGCTAAGTTAAGTCAAACTCCCTATGAGATATTTGAAAGCATCAACATGGAAACCATTGACACAAAACAAGAAATAACAAGCAACGCATGAATGAATGAAATCTAAATTCCCCAAACCTCATCTCATAGGGGGATTGGTGCCATATTGATGTGAAATAATATCCCTTTTCCAATCTCTTTGATGAAAGTGGATTCAATATTGTGGCTTATGGATGAAGATTGATGCAAGATGTGAGCTAAAATGGTGTGAATGGGTGGGAGTAAGTATAAAATTGAGTAGCATAACTTTTCTTCAAGAAGTGGATCTCTTCCTCATAGAAGTGAGTTCTATTTATAGGGAAAATGGTTGAATAAAGGGTTGCTAATTGATGAAAGGATTGAAGGATGATTAGCCTTGTGACAAGTGTCACAAGGAAAAGAGATGTGATGGGGTGTGTGCTCACACACATGTGTGAGCACATTTTGGGAAGAGAGCATGTAAGAAGGAGTAAAGGCTTATGGGTGAAGAAGTAAAGGTTTGTGGGTGAAGGATATTAAGGCTCATGTAAGATGAGTGAAGGCTTGTGTAAGAGACAAGATGACTTGTGTAAGATCCATTAAAGCTTGAGCGGGAGACAAGATGGCTTGTGTAAGAGTCATTAAGTCTTTGGTGAGATAAAGTCAATGAAGGGAGTAAATGAAGAAGGAATATTCCATGGGAATATTCTCATGCAAGTGTGAGGGAAATAACCATTTAATTAATTTGAGAAATTTAATTAGTTATGCAAGTTGGAGTTAATAAACCATGGGTTTATTTAACTTGAATGGAGTTAAATGTTGGAGAATGGACTAATGAGGATTAGAAAGTGGATAAGGTTAAATAATAGAAGATTAATTAACTTAGGTGTAATTTAGGAGATTTTAGAGGAATGTGGGAAAATGTTAACTTTAATTAAATGGTTAGAGTTATTTAATCAAATGGGAAGACATAGGAAGTTTAATTAAATAATTTGCATCTAATTAAATGGGATGAAAATTAGTATGAAGAGGGATAAATTAATCCAGTAGAATTGATTATTTGATTAATAGGAGAAAATGATAGATTTAATTAAATAATTTAGATCGTTTAATTGAATAGTTAGAAAAGAGATCATTCAAGATGAAATGGTGTTAAAAATCAAATTCAGATGTGTAATATCAATCAGGATGATTTGAAGTGTCTACACTATTCGATAGTCTCAATTTTCTTTTCAAGTGCAATTAATGTGACTTGAGTTAATTCTAGTCCACTTAAAGGACTCACTAAATTAAACTCGCAGGAGCTCAAGGGTTATTCAAAGGATCTTAAGCAATGAATATGCCCTTAAGGTTGGTATGCCCTAAGCATTAGACAGACTTCTTGGGAGAAATCATGGAATTGAGGTTGAGGTCAATGTTTAAAGTTTCAAGGAGGATTGTGTTGGAAGCAATAAAGCTATTGTTTTGGTTGGAGTTCATGCATACAAATGACAACTCATAAAGTAAACTTAAACATCTCATCACATTTTGTGGTGACTTTACTATATTTGAATAAATTTGAAAGGGATGGTGCTTGTGATGGCTAGACTCTTAATTAACCAAAACTATCTAGGGGGTGTGGAGAACACCATTGTTTCCACTCAACTAGGGATTTGAATACCTAGGACCAATGATATTCCTAGGCTTCTAATCCTAGGTGCAGTGGTGAATTAGTTCCCATTCCTAATAGATATAGATGTTGAATATCTAGAATGCCATAGGATTAGGGTTGTATAGGTATGTGGTTTCCTCAAGATTCTTCTATTAGTACTCAAAGTGATTGGTGATTGGGAATGGATTGAGGATTTTTTTCATGTTCATTAGGGAATATGCTGGCAACTAAGACTCATGTGGTCGACTATTAAGTTTTGTTTTTCATAATAGTGTCAATAATGAGTGTGGTGATTAAGGGTGGTAGTGGTCTCTATCTCTTTGAATGATCCTATTTGGACTTTTTGTGTTGGTATCGAGTGATTTGGGTTGTTGTATTGATCATTTGTAACAACATTTTATCATTTTATGGTTAATATTTTTGTGTGTTGGCCTTATTAAGCCATAATTATATCTAACTTTTGTAAAGGCTAGTGTTTTGGATTAATATAATACATGCAACACTATGTTTCTTTTACAAATAAAAATATATATACTCAAAAAATTCAAATTAATGTACAAAAATATACTCAAAAAAATAAAATTAATGTATAAAATATTTCATTTTTCAATTAAATTTTGATGGACGATTGCAGTTACATTCTAGAATGAATTTCTTTGTGTGATAGAATTGTGAATTCAGACCTCCAAAATCACCCTAGATTCATTCAATTTGCAAATATTGACATTTGACCTTTTATTCACATGCATTATTAAAACACTTAAGTCAATTTTTGCATGTGAGGTCTATTTATTAAATCTTATCTTATGAAAATATGTTTTTCCTTAAGAGATCATTCTTAATTTGAATTTCCTTAACTTATAAAAATTTGATGGTGGTTGCACTATTGAAATTATTTTATTGTTGCAAATTACATTCTTGTGCTCTAAAGACATGAGTACTTTGTTGATTTTTTTAATTTAATGTGTTAGTGGGAGAACTTTAAAGAACAAGAAGTAATATCCTAGATTCTAATTCAAAGTGAGCAAAATTTATTGATTTGATAACTTGATATAGAAAATTGCATGAGTTACTCTACATGAATCCATTTATCGATTGAAATAAAATTTACAATAGATTTCATATCATTTGAATGATTGAGGTACTCTCAAGTATAATTTACATGAAGCCATTTGTTAATCAACATAACATTTACAATGGCTCTTCCATGTGTTGATGATGCCTCCAAAAAAATAAATTATACCACACGAGTAAATGTCATAAAAAGAGATGGTGAGTTCAATTGAAATCATAAAATGGTTTTGAGTGAAATGTTCTAAATTTTGATGTGTTTTAATTTTGTGAGGTTAGTAAGGAATACAATGATGTCATGGTATTATTAGGGATACTCTAAATTTTCCCACATGTAGTTATGTAGTTTGGGAGTAAAAAAGATAAAAAAATTCTCCAAGTTTAGAATGGGTGGAATTGGAAAGAAGTTGGTCTAGTTCTCCTAGCTCTTGATCCATCATAAAGTTTTCATTGGTACTTTACATGACCATGGAAAAGGAAAGGCCTCTAATTCGGGAAATAAGACCAATAATAATTCGACCAATTATGCTAATTTCAAATATAATTATAACCATACTATGATCATAAATCACATTTGAGCTACCAATGAACATGTCAATACCACTACCATTAAGAAACCTCTTGAATTTGTTGTCAACATTCACTGAACTGAGGTAACCATCCAAGGTTCTCCACCACAACAACAATAACAACCACCCAAGTCCCAATACAACTTTCTTGACCAATTGGGAAAGACCCCTACACATATTTCTATCTTATAATTATTGTGTATATCACCTGACCACCGAGCCATCCTTGATCACAAAGCTTTACAAAACACAACCATCCCCACCAACCTTGAAATCAATCATTTTTAGGAGGTGGTAGGCTACTTGAAAAATTCCCATCATGTCGCATTTTCTAAACAAGACTATTCAACCAAAAAGATAAATCAAAATGACCCTTTACACCTTGAATTCCTTGTCCATAAAACCAAAGTCACATGAGTCCTGGTAGACAGTGGAGTAGGGTTGAACATTTGCACCTTAAAATTGGTTAAGATGTTAGGATTCTTATAAGAATGTGTAGACACCACTAAAATCATTGTCATCAAGGCATATGATGATGAAGAATGGTCATCTAAAGGAATCATAACACTACCTATCAGAGTTGGTCCTGTAGTCATGGATACCACTTTCCAAGTCTTGGACCTTGACCTTCCATACAACCTTCTCCTAGGCCAACCATGGATTCATGCCATGAAGGTTTTCCCATCCACATATCACCAATGCCTTAATTTTCCTCATGAAGGCACTAAAATTACAGTCACAGGCGATCCAAATCCCTTCCAATATTGCAATAATCTGAGGGGGGACAACACAATTCCAAGTGCCTATCAATAATGAGGCTTCACCTTCCACTTCGTCACATTATATTGATCCTTCCTCATTAACCCAAGCATCCACTTCATCTATTGTACCATCAAACCCCAAGGTCCAAGTCCATGATATGGGATGTGGAGAATATCATATGGATAAGTTGCAGACAAACGACAATGCTAATGTTCAGGCTTCCAACAATGATGTCAAGACTACTTTAGAAGCTACACAAATAGATGGTCATGCATGGATCGACACCTCTTGGTATCTTGATGACACATCTTCCTTTTTCATATTTGCTTCCACTCAAACTTTTCATGTTCATGACAACCCCATGTTTGGCTAGATATATATGATAATCCACTCTTTGATCTTGACCTCGCTAAGGATATCCATACATCATCCTTCCATACCACCTAGCCTGGGTTAAGGTATGTACCCCCTACTATTTCCTCTACTAATTCATCTTTCCAGGTCGTCAAGGATGTGCAAGCCTCTATTGACATAACAGTACCAAAAAGGATAGTCCCAAAGACCTCATTGTTGACATCATCACTCCCATTCATCCACCAAACATTCAACTCATGTCAATCCACATCATATACATGGATCAACAATACATATCTCAAGATAAGGACAATGGAAAGGGCAAAGCTTAGAAATCAAAAATAAAAATGTCCTCTTTTAAAGGAGATCATGAATCAAAAGACATGATGAAAAGAAGAGAATATCAAGACAAGTGCTTTAGCCAAAATAAAAATTTATTGGACCAATCACAAGTCAACAATGACCAAGAATGTCAAGATGCATCCTCTAGCCACCATAAAAATCTATTGGATGAATTGAAAGTAAAAATCAAAAGGAAAAATCAGAAAGCGTTGGTCTCCAAGAATGCTCCTCCATCAAAAATCATTGGGGGCACCTATCAATGCAAAAAGTCAAATAAAGAGCTTGTTGATCCAAAGTCTTCATCTCCATCACTTCCACTCATTCCATACATTTCATTCAACCTATCCATACTTGCATATCATCTCACCTCCATCAGTGATTTCTTTCAATGCGTCTTTGACAACAACCCTTCATGTACTCTAGCTCATCAATCGCCCAAACTTATTTTCCTCTGAAGCTTGGAAGCCCACATAGTGTGCACATTAGGGATCATACCATAGCCTCTTTCATCTGCCACTTCTATCATTTTTCATATTTACCACTTTCCTTCCACATCCAATTCAGGTCCTTTCATCTAGCATGGTCATCCGAACAAGGTCAATTCATCATCATGACATATCAATTCTACACATAGCTTCCAAAAGTCTTGTCATAACCACAAAAAATCCAAAAGAATAGAAAAATAAAAAAAAATTGTTACCTTGATGAAAACCTGGTAAAATGCATCCTGGTAACACCAAAAATATAAAAAAAATCAAAAAAATAGTAAAGACAAATAATTCATCCAATAGTGAAAACCACTTTAGTGGTGCTTTGGATAAGTACCATGGTGAAAACCTAGCAAAGAGGTGCCATGTGTAGTTGACTTTTCTCCATTGTCTACCATCATTCCACTCTGCCTTTTCCCCATCATTTCATTGAGTATGTGCAGGATCATGATAGGCCAAAAAGTGGCAATATTATGGGTATTTGTAGGGTATGTGGCTAATGACTTTTTTTAACCCAAAATTGATGAAACAAAAATGGTTTTTATAGGAGAATCTCAGCTTTCCACCAATATAAATTATTCTTTAATTTGAATTTAATAAATAATTATTATTCATTTTCTATTAGAATTACGACTAAAGTCCTGATCAATAGGCTGATTGAAAAACATCTATAACTTTTAAATGGTATCACATTTTTTGAATCTGAAACATGCGTCACATTCTATGCTTCACATAGTATAGGATTAAAAAGAAAAATTAAATTTCATGAAGTTTTGACCAAGTTAAGGTGGCCAGACATGAGAGTTTTATATTTTTTAAAAGTTGTAATAAAAAATTAATAATTAATTATTTACTTGGAAAAAAAAATTACAAAAAAATATGCATCACATCCGACCTCGAGTCCTCTACATACATATAAAATATTATAAAAAAATGTTATCATTTTATTATGGTTAGGTGGTCGCATGTAACCACTTCTTATTTTTCCCCTAAAATTTAAGTACATGATTGAAATTTCAAATTTTCACCAAATAGATTTTTATTTATTTTAAATAAACCTAGTAATTTAGAAACTACATTCAATTTTCTACAGATTCTATTCTTACATATTTTTGAAATAATATAGATAACTTATTCAAATTTTTACGTCAAGTTTCCTAACACTGATTTTTTCTTTTTTTTTTTGCCACTTAAGGGCCTATTTTTTCCATGATGATCCTGCACATACCCCATCTTTTCCCATACCACCCATAATAATAAATGGTTGTCCTTTCCATAACTTGGAATGATTGAAATCATGTGTCTTTTCGCCTTCCTTAATGCCCATTCCATTTCACCCCTAATAAATTGGTTTTATACTCGACTAGGGAAAATACTAGACCTATGTCATTAGATCCTACACTTACTATCAGAGGTCATCATTCCTAGAAAGAAAAATGAAAAATCTTAAAAAGAAAAAAATCACATATTCCCAAACAAGACAAAAAGTATCATAAAATGACAAAAACACAAAAAAAAGAAAATATACTCCAAAAGACAAAAAAAAAATCACATATTCCCAAGAGGACCAAAAAAAATCATTAAACCTCAAAAAATCCAAAAAAAACAAAACATGTCAAAAACACAAAAACTCCAAATAACTTTCAAAAATCCAAAAATCACAGTCAAAGTTAATCATCTTAGTCTAGTATAGTCAAACTACATTGCCTCTATGACTAAACATAGGCAATGCCATCTATCGATGTGCCCCCAAGGCATTAGGTCTGTCCTCTTAGGTCTGTCAAATAAAATCATGACTTAGTCCTTTGTAAATAAAACGTCATGTCATGTCAAACTACAAGGTCTCTATGCATTGTTACGTAGGCAAGACCATCTATCAATGAGCCCTTAAGGCCACCTAGGTCGGCCCTTTAGGGTTTTTCATGTCAATCATAATAAATCAGACATTGTCAACTTAGACATAAATAGTCATCAAAATGTTAGACAAGTCACACATCAACAAGATAAACAAGTCAAAAAAGTCACTTGGTCAAACTAAATAAATTGTCAAAATAGTCAAATAGTCAAACCATCAAACCAGTCAACTTATGTCTTATACAGGATGTGTCCCTCTTGAAACCAGACATTGTCATTTAGTCAAATCTTGTCATTTTTCCTTATACAAGTGGTCACATGATCGAAACCAGACTTGACGTCTTATACGACATGTTTCCTCTCCTGAAACTAGGCTTTTTCAAATAAACAACACATCAATCACCTAGTCAACCAAACGTTAAACAATCATATTTTGGAAAACACTTTGAACGGTTGTTGACCTTGTGGTCTATTTTGGCTTATCTTTTTCTTGATTTTTCTTTGAGTCAAGTTACTAGTTTCCTCAAGGATGTCCCATGAAGGATTTAGAGGAGTGATGATTTCTCATGACTCTTTTATTTGATTGTTATTTGTGGATTGTCTTGGACAAAATATTGGGGCAACTTTGGCCCTTAGTATGAGTTGAGACATTCCTTGTCTATGACTATCTATTTTGCAAGTGGATGACATTGCACACCTTGGTCTATGTCATAGCATGGTGTTTTTAATCCATTTGTGTCATTTTACCACCTAATAATGATTAATGTAAGTCCTATTATGTATTTGGCAAAATATTTAAGCTCTTCTTCTATACTAACATCCATATCCTTCATGCTAACATTTCTTCTATCCTTCATCCTCTAGTCTTCTCTTCCATTTCGAGAGCATACTCGTGTTCTTTGAACCTGCATGTTCTCTCAAGGGGGTATACCACCACCTCCTCGTCATCCTTCCTCATCCTCTTTACACTAGGGCATGTTTTTTTTTTTACTAAATTTCTTTGACACAATGCAATAAACTGCATTATATCAAAGACGGTCAAAATGTAGACACTAAAAATTGTCCTCGTAGGCTTGTGACTTCTAAATTCTCCATCATTTCCTCCTTTGTCTTTCATAATTAAATAAATTTTAATTTTTTAATTATTTTCTAAAAGTCATAAGTCTTCTATTAATTAATTTTTTTTAATTATTTAATTAATTTATTTTTAATCTTTATTCCTCCTTGATTAATTAAATAAATTTTATTTATTTAATTGTGTCACTAATTAAGTCCCTTTCTTTCTAAAATTAAATAAATTCTTATTTATTTCATTTTTATTCACTTTCCACTATAATTAAATAATTATTTTGACTATTTAATTATTTATTAGCCTCTTCTCTCATAAACTAAATAAATTTTATTTATTTAATTTTTCTAGTTTGTTGAATTTAAAATTAAATCATTATTTAATTCAAAAGGTCCTCTTTGTCACATTCTTCTATAATTAAATAATTATTTTTAATTATTTAATTATTCATTGGACACCTAGATTAAATAATTTTTATTATTTAATTTCCTCTCACCTCTTTATCCATGTCGATCTTATCTCCACATCAAGTCCTTATCTATCCATGTCTCAATTAACCTCCACCCTTGATTAAATTATTTATAAGTTAATCTTGGCCATTCACCCTTATCATTTTCCCTAATTTTTCCCTAACCCTAGTCCATACTACATCTTTCATTCTTGGCCATTGATTAAGACATCTTATTGACATTCAATCTTAGCCTTTCATTCAAAATTGTCTTTCCTATAAAAGACCTTTCCATTTTCATTTGTCACAAACCTCTTGCAATCTTAGAACTTTTTGCTATCTACAATCTAGAGTCTACATAAGCTATCTTGTCATTTTTCTATCAAGTCTATCAACATCAAGTCAATTGCATCCATAGTCGTATAGAATCTTCAATATTTATCTAGTAATTATCATTAGGCCTATTTGCATACTCAAAAATCTGAGGGAAATTACCATATTCAAGCAAAATGGAGAAGTGCAATGAAGGTGAATCAATGGTGGCATGAAGATTTGGTAATATTGCTTTATGTTTTTATGTCTTTATGCTTATTTGTGCTTCATTGTTTATTAGGGTTTGATTTACATGCATTATTGCCTAACCTTTATATTTTTAGCCCTGATTACACTAGAATGGGGAGTTTTGATGGAGATGAGTTCTTTCATAGGGAGTACGTCCATATAATTCTTTTAATCTTGCTCACATGGAAAATCATTGATTTATCATGCTCCATTTGGATAGAGGCCCTCAAAGAGGAACTATGGACTTTGAAAGTCATTTTGAGCTATTATGGTGGCTTGGAGCTGCCTAAAGATGATAATACCATATTTAATACCCTTTATCTTCTACATAATTCTAGTTGGTAACCAAGATAGGTATATTTTCTATATTCACATCTCTCATTTCCCAAGCATGGTCAACAAGCCCTATGATATATATGAGAATATGATCTTAATCCCATAAATACCACTACCAACTTGGTATCAATTGTGTCTGATGTCAAAATGGCATGTGTCATTTATACAAGAGCTTGCATGCTCTATTCCATTTTGATAGAGACCCTCAAAGAGGAACTATGGACTTTCAAAGTCATTTTGGGCTATCTTGGTGGCTTGGAGGTGCTTGAAGATGGTGGTAGTAGATTTACTATACCTTTAGCATCTTTTGCATAATTCCAATTGGTACCTGAGATAGGTACATTTTTTTATTTTCACAGCTCCAAGTTTCCAATCATGGTTAGCACGCCTCGTGGTTTGATAAATTAAAATATGATTTGCATCCCATAACACCACTACTAGTACCAACTTGGTATCAATTATGTGTGATGCAAAAGTGACATTTGTCATTTATATAAGATCTTGTATGCTCTATTCATCTTTAAAAAGTGGTGTAACATTGGAATTGATTTGTAATAAAATAAATAGTTGTGTTACTCTTTTTTATTCATTTGCAATGAAGAATTATTGTGTGTGTTAAATTTCTATTCAAGTTACAAGTAATAGACTAATAGTTTAATATCTTTCACTGAGAGCAATTAGAATTAATATTAATATTATTAGATTTCCACAATCCATGATACTTCACTTTTGTCATTTTTTAGTTACTTAAATTATATTTTTTAAGTGGAAAAATAAATAATTAAATGGCAAGTCAAGGATATAATAATATAATTTAATGACAATAATATAATACTAATATTAATGTAAAAAATAATAAAAATACAATAACATAATAATAAAAACATATAATAATAAATTATAATTCAATAATAACGATAATAAAATATTAATATAATATTATTATGTATATTAATAATATTAGTAATAAAATAAATTAAATAATAGTTATATTTTAGTAATTATACTAGTATAATACTAATATTAATAATATAATATTAATATTAACAATAACATAATAATACTACATAATCAAATGTGTAACACAGAATCAAAGAATCTTTGATTGTATTGATTTAGAAAATATTGTTTACAAATGAAGGAGACAAGAGTATAGATGAGTATCGCTCATATGTGCCTCAATTCAAATTGTATATTGATATTATAAGCAAAAACTATACAATTCTTTTCTCTAGAAACTAAGACTCACTAAAACACATCTAGCCCGTCCCAAAATACATTTCGTAGAATCTCCATAATGAGGCAACAAATGTTGAACGTGCCACTCCACCTATTAGTATTCATTGTAATTGTATTGATCAAGCCATGAGTTGTAATCATCCTCTATTTGATTTATTTTATAGTGAAAATATTTAAAAAAATAAGTCAACCTTAATTTGAAATAGAGGATTTTGTATATTAGAATATTAGATTTAAAATTAAAATCAATTAATATATCAAATACACAAAAATCAATAATAATATTATACGTTTATTATACTCATAAGATTATATATATATATATATACACTTTGTTATTTAAAAAAAAAGTAATTAAGAAAAGTATAAAATACTACTATAAAAAAGATACTTATCTTCATTAGTAAATAGTAGAAAAAATATTATTTTTGAACTTCATTATATTTTTATGGAAGTGACCCTCCCTAGGAAAAATTAATTTTCTTCTTTCGTTGAATTTTATTACATTCTTTGAACATGTATTGATAGAAAAGGTACTTGTCATTGAATTTTCTCATGGAATATATTGTTTCTTTCATTGAACTTAGCTGCAATCTTGTAAAGGGAACACTTATCATTGTAAAGTATGGTAGATATATGTTCTTCTTTGAATTTAGTTAGATTCCTAGGCATGCAAATCTTGACTTAAAATTACCAGTGTTAGATATAGTTTGAATTGGTCAGATGTACATTTGCAATATCACAAAACATTTACTGAGACAAATTACCATTACCCGGATTCATAGAAAAATATACAAATTGATTATTCACTTTGTACTGTATCCCCTGCCGCCCCATGAAATGGGGGAAACAAGAAGCCAGAAAATTAATTTGTTCAATTCTGTGGTGAGTGTGGGATATTTGTAAATAAATCACTCCCTGAATGAGGGAGCCAAATGAAGCAGAGAGACCTACAATAACGTGGGCAATGACCCTGCTTGACTCAAAACATTTAACCAGTAACCAGTACCATCAAAATCATCATCGTTGGTCTGGAAATGGGCATTTGTGTATGAATCATCTATGCCGCTCAAGAAGTCGTCCTCTGGATAGGCTGACATGAAATCCTGATCATTCCCATTTGAGCTTTGTCCCAACATTACTTCAAATCTGCTTATTTCTGTTGCAAAATCCTGGTTTTCAAAGATAAATCTCTCATCTTCAACAGCTGGTGCCTGTTGGGTATACCCAATTGGTTCCTCAAAAGAATTTATACAACTGGATTGAAACCAATCCAAACTTGAACTTGATGAATCTCCGCTTATAACCTCACTGTCAATACTACTCATAGAAGAAAGGATCTCGCTTGACAGATTCTGTGAATCACAGAATCTGTCGGGAGAATTGGAGACTCTGGTGGGAGAATCAATCCAAGATTTGGCTTGATATAGATCTAGATTGTCCTCCTCCATTGATGGGCTTGCCGCCCCACTGTACTCAAAGTAATCAACCGAAGCTTTGGCTTGACATGCAGCTAAATTGTCGTTCTCCATTGATGGACTTGCCTCCTTACTGTACTCAGAGTAATCCAGTGAAATCAAACCGTCCCCTGCCTCGGGCGACCCCGAATGCTTTGTCACTGCATGGGTCACCGGGTCGATTCCCATTCGCAGCAGCCGCTTCTTCAAGTGGGTATTCCACACGTTCTTTATCTCGTTATCAGTTCTTCCAGGCAGGCGCGAGGCAATCGCCGACCATCTGAATCATACACATAATTCAATCAAAATCAGTCAGGCATATGGATATGAAAAAGCAAGGAAATGTTGAATGATCCAAAACTTTGATGTAAAAATTCAAACATAATCGAATCCAAAAACTTTCGATTATGAAAATTTATTATCCTAACTAGGCAAATATATAACGAAAGACTATGAAAACAAATGAACAAACCTGTTGCCCAGACGCTGGTGAAGCTTAATAATGGCCTCCTCCTCTTCAGGACTAAAATTCCCACGTTTAATGTCTGGTCTGAGGTAATTAATCCAACGTAGACGACAGCTTTTGCCGCATCTTAAAAGTCCTGCCACCTCCATAGAAGAATGATTATTAGTTTCCGACTGTAACAGAGAAAAAAAAAAGAGGGTGCACTGAAATAATGAGTAAGATTGAAACCTGCTTGCTTGGGAAGCGCCCGCCAGTTTCCATGGCCATTTCTGCGAATAAAATCAACGAGTATCTGATCTTCTTGGGGAGTCCATGGACCTTTCTTCAGCCCCATTTTATCACAGCAGGGAGCTCGGCCCATTGTTTTGTTCTGTTTTCTTTGTTTTGCACTTCACCGCTTGATTTCACGTTTCAACACGGCTCAGAACACAATATATAGATCAGCACAGAGTAGTATTTAATACATTTCTGAATTCAGTCGCACGTGCTTGAATTTTTTCCGAACCGACGATGAATAATTAGAGAATTTCAATCATATTTGTCATTTTTCGGGCTTCCCCAGAAGATAAGTCGTCTGTAAGCGTTGAAAGTCGGTCCCATGGAAGCAGCCGCTATGAACTTTCCCCCATAAACACGCTTTAAATATGATGGCCGGTGTTCGCCTTGTTTTTGTTTGTTTTTAAATAAAAAATAGCTGGCTTAAAATTTTGTATGAAGGTTTCCCACTATGTTGAAATTTAAGGAAACTTTTTTTTTCCATATTTTTATTTCTTTATTAATGTATAAAGTTATTGTTTGGTGTTTGGGTGTTAATGATATTTGGTTATATTGGTTACGTTTTTTTTTGTTAAGTTGTTTCAAATTATGAGAGTTTTTTAATATTAAAAAAGTCTAGATTGAAATATTTAAATTAAGGTGTGTATATAGTATATTTTATGTGTTATTATATTTTTGAGTTGATTAGTTGATTTGATTTGTTGAAAAGTTTCGCATTAAAATATATTATTGAACTACCAAAATTGTTTCATTTAATAGTGCAATAAAACACTTTTTGTTGAAATGCATCTTTGTTTTCTATTGCAAAACCTACTACACCTCTTGATAATGTAGGTCTTAGTTAAAAAATGGCATTTCTGACTCTTTGCACATCTTCCTATGGTTGGTCGGCTAAATTATCATTGGCAACTTCAGTCCTCTATGAGAACTTGGCATTGTAGATTCCAAGCTATCTGATCAACAATTCTTGAGCTTAAATTGGCTTACTTTGCATGGTGTATTATTTGTCAAGGTCTTCTACTTAGTTCTCAAAGTTGCTTGACCTCATTGTCCATTTTATGGATAATTGAAGATGCGGGCATATTTTCTAGTTTTCACACAAGTTTAAGAAGCTTGGAATTAGATTCATGATTTTTCAACCCTTTTAAACATATTTCCTTTTTGTAACATATGGTTTTGTTAGAGGACTAACCTTGTCTCCCTTTCAAGTATATCTAGATTTGGTATGGCTTTAGGATGGAGATTCTCTTTAAAGTTTGGAAAGAGAAAATCTAAATTTTTTTCAAGATGTTTCAGCTAATGTTTTGATGTAAGAGCATCCCAGGTCACTAGTTTATAGGTTTGATTATCAAGTAGTCACATAAGAGGTTGACACCAAATATTCTTTCATTTGCATATCTAGCCTTGTGGTTTGGAAAATAAGTTCTAGTAGTATACATCTATATCATATAAAATTTTGCATATGATTTTTAGTATTTCATGTGTGTGACTTCATTTTTAACCTTTATTAGGACAATAGGCTTACATAGTTCATTCTTCATAACTTGCACTAACATCTTGGAGGTTTGAATTATCAAGGGAATTCTTGGAGATATGCATGGGACCCAGGAGGGTTTGTTGTGAGCACTACACAAGGATCCTTTAATATAATTTCACTAGACCTAATTGGAAAGGTCCATCTCTCACGCCTAGTTGACTTCATGTTTCACCTAGCCTAGAGATTTGTGCCACGTTGTGGCTAATGCAAAATCGTTTCAAGGTTTGGGACTGCTATATATACACCACCGATCCACCCAAGATTATTTGAAGGAGTCATCAAGAAGGATAGGAACGAAGAAGTTAAAGAAAACACCATGAGTATAAGGGTGAGAGTCTAGAATGGTATTGATGTTGATAGTGTGGTCCATGTAGGAATGTATTGAGTTTTATCTAAATAATTTTATTTCTTGTTTAGTAATTAAACAAATGCATTCCACCATGCATTAAGCCCATTGCGGCAAGTTGTAATCATCCATGACTAAAAAATTAGTAAAGTTTCATTGAGTTTCTACTATGTTGTTGCACATATGATTTCTACTAAATGGTTGGACAATCCTTAATTGGATCCTCCATCGACCATGATTGCATCATGTTCATTTATCTCTTTACACTAAAGAGCTATGATTTGTTCTAATATGCATGTTTAAATTCAATTGCAAGCTAACAAAGTTGCACTTGAGGTGGCCCATTTTCAAAAGCTCTTGGACCATTAGGGCAATGTTACTTACACTTTTGCTAATTTTTTCCTCGTTCCTCTCCCCTTGCTTAACAATGTCAATGAGGTCACAACAAGTCTATTAGATGAGATTGCGGTTCCAAGTCTCATGGCTCTTAGCCTCTAGGAAATAGAGATCTAATGTTGGTCCCAACCCTCATGGTCACCTTCTACCTCCTCTCAAAGATGTAGTACTCCTAGTTGGCTTGACTTCGACAATGTTCCTTGGCTAGAATTGGCCTTTATTACGATGTGATCTCAACAAACTTTAGAGGATACACCTAAGGAAGAGGGTATACTCACTAGGTAGGAGTCCATTGATGATAATCTTACCCTTGGTGATGTATAAAGAATCTTGATGATAAAGAATCACTCTTGTTGGTATTGCTTTATGTTATGTTCAGACTAAGTCCTATGACTTATTATTGTTTAGACTTGGTCTCATCTACAGTTTGAGGTGTACATTTTTACTATCCATTTTTTTAATAGTGTATTACTATATTTTAATTTTAATTAAAAATTAAATAGACTTGTTCTAAAACTAAAATAGACTTGTTCATAAAATATATAACAATTGTGATGAAATTGTGAATTAAGTAAAATATATTAGATACTAGTCTTCAACTCTACAAATAATAAATGAAAAAGAACAAAAAAAAAGACTTTTAATACAAAAAAAAATATAATAATATCAGCCTCAGCATTAAACTTCTTTAAATATTTTTACTATCCTATCTACTTATAATTTTAAAATATAAATTTTAAATTATGTACAAATTTTAATATAACAAATTTGAATTTTATAACCCATAATAGAGATAAATAATAATAAATATAATTTATTTAGCGTAGTTAAGCAGGAAAAAAAGACAGCGAAAGACGATCTGGCGGGGAAGCGTCATTGTTGACCAGTCAAAACATGTGTGCGGGAAAGTAGTTGGCATAGAGATATTCTTTCTACTTTTGACTCCTTAACGCAAATTGCACGTGTCAAATTGAAAAAGATGAGGCGTCTCTTCCACCTTTTTTATTGGATATGATATTGGAGTTGAATGGCATGTGCCAATTAGTTTTTGAGGGAGGTAGGCCTATTACATACATAGGTTCACGACACTTTCACACCATTCATCTCTTTTCTATTTTAGATCTATTTTACAATATCTAGTTTAGATGTACTTGCATACTTCTTCTCAAAATAAGTATACAAGTGCATCTAAACTAGATATTGTAAAATAGATTTTAATATTTTATTTTATTTTCACTCAAAAGAGTAAGAACAAAACATGAAATCTTTTTTAAAGGTGTTAAATTAAATTTTGATGGTATTTTGACAAAAAAATTGAATTTGATAAATGTTAGTTTTACGATTAAAGATTTATAAGGTAGATTTTATACTAGATGGTTTTGAGTTTTTGGGTAGTGTCACTAGCAGTAAAGTAGAATGGTTTACCTTTTTCTTGAACTTATAAGCTACTCTTAGAGCGGGTTATAGGGAAATAGAAGTTTAAGGAGACTTGCAAATAGTAGTGAATGTGGTCAAGGAAGGTTCCTATTTGAATTGGAAATTAAAATTGATGTTGGAAGAATTCTTGTTAGGGGTTGAGAAGTTTGATTACTATATTATTTCATTTTGTGTTGGAGGAAAGAATTATGGAATGGACCTCTTGGTAAATCATGGCCCTTCATAAACTATATTCTCATCATTGGAAAGTGTTGATCTTATAGGATAGAAATATTTGAAGGAGATATGAAATGAGGGATCTAAGAGGCCTTAATAACATAGCATTGAAGATATCAATGATCTCATTATTAGATATGTTTATTTATGATAGAGGGGATACATGTCAACTTATGGTAGTGGCATGTACGTAGATGATTTAGTTGATGCTAGAGATTTAATTTTTACACTCTTTTCTTGCTTGATAATAATTACAAGCAAAGGTGAGTGCACAATAATAATATCAAGGCTATGTTTTATGTTGTTGGTAAGTTCATTGTGTTTATTTTTATGAATGGTACAAAATAAGCTACAATACGCATGTTTATTGAGCTTGGCGCAAAGGATATGTTTGCTAATGGAGAGAAGGAAGAAGTGCAAAGACTTATTAAGGTGGGCACTAGTATGTAATGGAAAGTTTTGGAACATCTTTAATTGTTCCTTAGATGTGTATATTGTAAGAAAAATGGACAAACTTTTTGGAATGTGCATAAAGATTTATGCACATAATAATATGCTGCTATTCTCTTATTTTACCATTCAATACATATCACATATACTTAATGTCCACCTTTTTGGCCAAAGTGGGACATTGAAATCAACATTTTTAATCAGATTATAACTTTATATCACCCATAACAACTAAACCATTAATAATTTGACGATGATGTGAACTAATGATTTCTAATATTTTTGTGTAGATTGTACATGTACTTTTTAAAACAAATTAAGAGATAATTTGTCTTCTTTTTTTTACGTATGCTTTGGTATTTTATTTTTTCTAGTTAACAACATTTTAAAAAAGTGGCATTACTTCAGTAAAACATAACTTTATTTGTAGAAAGGATAAAATTAAAAAAAAATTAAACATAGATTCCTAACATCAATATCTAGTGCACAAATATTCTTTCATTATTTTTGTTGCATATTTTTTTGTATCTTTTTAAAGTGGGATTAATTATAAATTAGACATAGGTTACTTTGGTAATGCATACTTTTTTATATTTATCTAAACAAAAAAAAAAATCACTTGTTGAAATAAGAACAACAATACTTAGTGTACAAATATTTTTTAGAATGTTTTTCTCTATTTTTTCTATTTTTTAATATGTGTGAAATAAAGACCTTGATTTTAGTGAAAAACCTACATTCACTAAAAACCAAAAATAAATAAAATAATGAAATTAAATATATCAAGAATTATACATTTTTGAAATAATATAGTAAGGGCTACATACTTACAATATCAAATTTCTAAATGATTCCATTTGATCACCCAAAAGGTGAATTAAAAGTGACTTTTTGTCAACATTGTGATACGTGTGAAGGAGACTCCATTAAGGGTTTGGTTTAAGTTGGGGGATTATATACAAGGGGGTTTGATCTAAGGGGTTTTGATCTAACCCTCTTCAATTAAAAAAATTAGATGAAACCTCTCAAGACTTAGGTCATTAATTATTCTAAAAAGTGTGTGATTTTAGGAAAAAATCAAGATGGCACACAAATTGGACACACTATTGTGGTAGCATCCATTTGCATATCCTATATTATAGGAAACCTCTATAACAACTCCTAAATATGCAAGTTTTTTTAACAACTTATAATACAATCAAATAGGACTACATAACTATTATCTTATACAAACCAAAAATGTACTAACAAACTTAAAAAATGGGATCTATGACTAATGATGTAATATTTCGAATACCCATAATAAATAAGTGAGTTTTTATTGTAAATCACTTTGCCTTATTCATTCACATAATATTATTTTAACCCATGTGAAAACTAACATGAATTCCTAACACACCGCTTAGTGTAAACATGGGGAGAAAGTACATCACATGAATTGGAAACAAAATTGTATGTATATGCATAATTTTAGGTCTACATACTACTATTTGTATCTATTGACTAGGAAAACTGGGGGAAAAAGGTATGAATCATCGATAGCAACCACAAAACTACATAATTTCAAGTCATAGAGAGTATAATCTAACAATGAAGCACAAGATCTGACAATGGAGATCAAATAATAAATCAAATACACCTTAGACCTCCAATACCAAAGTTGATTCTCCTCCATTGCTCTTCTCAATTTTGCTTGTTTTCTCTTAGATATGTAGTATGCAATATTTGCAATAACCTCAATGTAGATGATTGATAGCAAGATCTCAAGATGAATGATATGAGTGATGTGATAAAAAAATATTAAAGATTGTGGTTAACCTTGAAATGAAATAGATAGCTTGATTTTATAGAAATTCAAATTAGATGGATGGTGAGGATTGAGTGATGATGTAACATGATCAATGGTGGAGATTGATTGAGAAGAATAGATGGATGAGTTAGTTTTTACCTGAGGGGATAATAATTAAATATTGTTGCATGTGTAAATGAGTTAAATGATGGATAAGGATAGATAAATTAAATAATTACAACAATGATTTGATTTAGGAGGTAGTGGATGAATAAAATAATTATTTAATTATAGAAGAAAAGATGGAGATAAATAATTAAATAATTGAAAAAAAATATTTAATGATAGATGAAAAGAGGGAGATAAATAATTAAATAATTGAAAACATTTATTTAATGATAGATGAAAGGGGGGATGAATAATTAAATGATTAGAAGCAATCATTTAATTATAGATGGAAATAAATAAACAACTGGAAACAATTATTTAATTATAGATGAAAAGTGGTAAAAATAATTAAATAACTAGAAAAAATAATTTAATTATCTAGATGAAAAGATGATATGACTAATTAGATAAATAACAATTTACTTAATTATAGATGAAAAAGGTGATTAGTGATGTAATTAAATAAATAAAACTTAATTTAATTAATCAAAAGAATAATGAAGATAAAGTGAATCAATTAAATAATACATGAATTATTTAATTAATAGAAGAAAGTGGTATTAAGGAATAATTAAAAAAATAAAAAATTATTTAATTATGTGGGAAAAGATGCAAATTAGTGTAAGAAATGTTGTTTGCAAGCTTAGGACATTTTTCAATGTCTACATTTTGCCCCTCTTTGATACAATGTGATTTTGAGCACTGTGTTAAAGAATAATTAGGAAAATTTGGCTCAGGACCTGCCCCAGTATGCCCTAGCATGCCCCGACATGCCTCGGTTAAGGAAAGATAGTGTGGTGCCCCCTTAGGAAATTTGGAATTTTTTTGAAAAAATCCAAAAAAATTAGAGAATTTCTCAATAGGTTAATTTGATGCGTGTGAGTGTGTTGGACTAACATAAGAAATGTTAATTGGAATAAAATGTTAGTAAGAAGTGAGGAATATTTAGATGAATTGGGATGAGATGGATGAAATGGATGGAGATTGATGTGATATTTTTCTCATAGATTTTGAGCTTTAATTTTAGTGCACGATTATCATCATAAAGCATTTTATTTTGGCAATGAATAATGGACACCAAGGTATGACATAGACCAAGGTGAAAAATGTTATCCCTTTTGCATAAATAGACACAATGTAGACAAGGAATGCCATAACGATGTATACTAGTGACAATAGAACCTTGTTAGAATATGTGAGAAAGTAAACACAAAGCATGTTAGTCCTAATGCAAGAAAGTATTAGATGACCTTTAGATTGCATAGGATATTTTGATTATGCCAAATGGAACCCCAATCACACACAAGGAACTTAGTTTCCCCTAGTCATATTGCCAAGACAAACTACAAATAGAAATCAAAAGAGAAAAGGTCATATGATCCATAATCACTCCTCTCATTACTTGTGGACTTCCTTGAGGCACATAGTAACATGACCAAAGATAAACCAAATAAAAAAGATAAGACTAACTGGACCAATCAAGTCAACAACCATTTAGATCTTTTTTCCAATCAATGAGTGTTTAGTGATGGGATTTAAGTGTGATGCCTGGTTTCAGGAAATGAAGCATGTCATATAAGATGTCAAGTCTAGTTTTGACAATGCAACATCATGTATATATGATAATTAATAGGATTGCATCTAGTTTTAGGAATGATACACATCATATAAGACACCGAGTATGGTTTTGAGGGTGCAACAACCTATATAAGATAGATGATAGGATTGAGTTTGGTTTCAGGAATGATACACCTCATATAAGATGTCAAGTTTGGTTCCAAGGATGCAAAAACCTATATAAGAAAAAATGATAGTTGATAAATAATTGATGTTGATAGGGAAATTGATTGGTGAGGAATGGAGACTAGTTGGATAGTTTGTTTGTTGTTTCAAGATTTGCTAAGCTCAGTTATCTGTAGGATATCCTTTTTGTGTGGATAGTCATAGACGAGACCTAAGGGATAGACCCAAGCCTCAGGGGCTCATCGATGATGGCCTTTCCTATGTGAAGTCACAGAGCCAATGTAGTTCGACTAACCTTGACAATGGATAGTTTATTATGGAACATGAATTGTGATGGACAAAAGGTTTATTACAGCAAAACCTAAGGGATAGACCTAGGCCTCAGGGGTTCATCGATGATGGCCTTGCTTACATGAGGTTGTAGAGGAAATTTAGTTCAACTATTTGGACTGACACATACTATGTTTGTTTTAGTTTTTTGATATTTTATGACTATTTTTGGACTTTTTTGAATTTTTTGAATTTTTAAGATTTTTCAAGGAATATTTTATTTTTTTTAGATTTTTCAAGGGCTATTTGAATGTTTTTATACTTTTGAAGGGTTATTTGGATGTTTTTGGATTACTTTGATTTTTTTTGATAATGTCTTTTGATACCATGTCTAAGATCCCATATGAAAACCTAAGTTAAGGATTTTCCCCCATTTAGGTATAGGACCAGTTATTATGAATGAAATTGGATGGGCAATGTGTATTATGGATGGATATGGAAAGAAAGAGATGCTAAACATCAACTATTCTTAGGACATGCTAAGGGTGACAAAGCTTTATTACGGATTCATGAGATTTTTTTATGGATGATATACTTTAAGGACCATGATCATTGCATGTGAAAGATACCCACAAGAAAGCAAGCAAGCATGCATCCAAGGACAAACATGATCTTTCCCCTAGTCAAGATGAAAACCAATTGATTGGTGATGATGATGATGACATTGTTGATATGGGAAGGACACATCTGAAAACAACATGAGTACTAGGAAAGATATATCCTGCTAATGGTAATGTAACTAAAGGATCAAGGTTTGTAGCAAGGATAGAAACAAATCCAAGGAATGTTTTGGATGGCACACTAGGTTGTATAACAAGATTGTATGGATTAGGCTTGTTGTATTTGGAATGACTTATTTTCAAGATTGAATCAGATTATGGAGTGAACCTAGATAAGTGGATTAGAATCCCTAAACCAATGATAAGGGAAAATAAAGTCTAGTGATAGGTATGAAAGGATAATGGATTTCTCTAGTAAAGGATAGGAGACATGAGGATTATTGGATGGAAGAATTAGCATATGATTTGCAAAGATTAGTCACATAGGAATAATTTTTTTTCTCTAAGATATGGGTTTAGATAATGCTATGTAGGAAATGACATGATATTTCATGGATAGTATATGGCCAAAGGATTAACATGTCAAGAATTTTCCCAAAGCATGATTTATGTTTGTGCTCCATTCCTTATCAAGATCAAGGTAGGTAGAGAAGATGAAAGGAAACGATATGGATTGGATGGATAGATGAAAATGTTATGAGAAAGGTATGAAAGATGAGACAAGTTGCCCCAAGTGTAATGGTCCATATAGATAATTGATTTTACACATGATGCATGTTTGCCAAGTTTTCATCATGGTACTTATCCAAAGCCATAAAAATGGTTTTCACTATTGGAAAAATTATTTCTCTTTACTATTTTTTTCAATTTCTTTATTTTTTGTATTTTATAGATAGCCTTGAAGTTTTAAAAGATCATTGTTTGTTATGAATCCTTTGATGGTACTAATGTAGATGTTGGTGTCATGATATTCTAACAGTGACCTCTATCAAGTAGTTTTCTTGTTAGGATCATAACACTTGTATACAATTGATCGATTTGTCATTCTGATCCTTTCTAATACTAGGGTTGGCCTTATTGAAATATGCACATCATGATAGAGTTCCATGGAATTCCTTATGATAAAGAGTTACTACCAAGATGTGATGAATGTGTGATGTAGGATTTTTAGACTTTAGGAAAGATGTAGGATTATGATGGATGAGGGTAGATGTGGATAAATTATTTGGAAGTTCGGATGTAGGTATTTTCATTTTCCAAACTTGGGGTGGTAGATGATGGAATTTATATTTTTTATTAGGATAGTGTTTGGAATCAACACTTTTATATGCCTTGTGTGATGACCATTTTGAAGGAGGTGGACATTTGTTATATGCAAGAGACCACTTTTCTTCTACCTCCACATTTTTATTGGATATTAGATTTGAAGTCATTTCTTTACTTGATCCATTTTTCTTTGGGATCCATTATAACTTCATTTGTCCACTTGGATTTTTGTATTCAATGGCCTTTGATGTTTATTTTGGACTTTGGATTTATAAGAATTTTTTTTGTTGGTTCCACTTAATGGTTTTAATTATGTTAGAATGATGGTTTATGGTGTGGATGGAAGGAGTGTTGGCAACAACCTTATGAAAAGGACTACTCATGGACCCTATTTTGATATTTGTATTGGATAAAGTTACCCCCAATATCATGGAGGTATCACTAACATCATTTGATTCACTGATTGAAGAATAGCTAAGACCTTGATGTATAAGATTTGCATGAAACTATATTGGTTCTAGAATGCCTTGCTCATGTAGGCCTAGTCCTCTTCCTTCGTACTACATGCTTTGAAATATTCTATTTGTGATGGGGTATTTTTTATTTTGGAAGCAAGATGTGAACCCATCATTATGTATGTGGAAACCATTGCTTGGAATTTTCTCCTCTATGAGAAATCATGCTTTGATAAAAGTGGATTATCGTAGTTGATAAGATGTTTTGGCTTTATCATTTTTCATGATTGTTGCTTCTTGATCATTTGGGATACCAATTTGATCCATGATAGCTTTTGTATCCTCTTGTTTGATTTGATCAATAGTAGCTTTTTTATCCTCTTGTTTGACTTGATACATAGTGTCTTCTTTATGTTCTTTAATTTTATCCATGCCATTTATTTGATTATCTATGTGTCCAAGGGAAGAAAGTGTCTCATCCTGGGAAATGGAGGTGTTTAGAGTTTGGATAGAATCAAGTGCAAGTTTTTGATCATGGATGGTATAAAGGTCGATGAGAGGATCATTTTAGATTTCTTGATCAATGGTAGGATCTTGATCAAAGATAGAATTATCTTGGATGACATGATTGGGAATAGAATCTTGATTAGGGATTCAATTAACTTGGATAACATAATGATCTATAGGGCCCTTTTGGGTAACTTGATCTTGTTTTTTCTTGGAGTTTATTTCACCATGCTTTGGATCGTGCTCTTGACATAGATTCAAAGGTTTAGGCAATGGAATGTGATTTTGAACAATTCAATAGAATTTTCTCTGATGGACTCATAATTTTGGTGGAAATAATGGAGTTCTAATAGGAAGATATTTTGTAGGTGATGGAGGATGTGATGATGAAAGATGGTTGGATGGTGTAGGATTAGCAATATGATAGGATTTCCTAACTTTATTTTCTCATCAGAGTTGAGAATTATTTTTTATGCTTCCTAGGAGATCATAAAAAAATGTTCTTTTCTTGGATGGACTTGTGGATTGGGATGGAGTGGATGGAAATGGCTTAGTGGATGAAGGACTGCAAGAGGAGATGGAGGCTATAATAATAGGGATCTATGATATGATTTGGTGTTGAGGAAGGCTTTGGATGGAAGATTGGTTTCCCTTGTCAAGGTTAGGATAAGGATGACTATTGGATGTTTGTTGGGGATTAATGGAATCGATTGTGTTAATTGGTTCTTGAGAGTGAGGATAGATGGATGGATGACTAGATCTTATGGATTGTTGGTAAGAGGGGTAGATGGGTGGCTAACTTGGGGTCTTTTTTGATTGATATTGAGGATCGATGGACTTATTAAGGATTGATTGGTATTCAACTTGACTATGAACAAGATCAAGGTAAAATGAAGTCAGGGTTCTGAGTTTGGATTAGGATGGGTAATGGGATGGTTTGGATGAATAATTTGGTGGAGTTTTGGTTTGGATGCAAACACTAGTGCAAGGTAAAGCTAAGAAATCAAAAACTCTTTTTTGAATTGTATACTTTTTTTTTGGATTTTTGGATTTTTTTATTTTTTTTGGATTTTGAGATTTTTGGGAATGTATGTGAACTAAGAATGAGGATGCAAATGAGAATGAGACTAGATCATGTTTTTGGGGATTTTTGCATTTGTAACTTTAGAACTTGAAAAAGGATGCTAGGAAAAAAATGATGACCCAAGGTAACAAATCATAAGGTCAAGACCTAAAGAAGGACAAGAACCAAGGAAATGGTGATGATTGGATAAAAGAGAACCTAAACTAGACTCATGATTTTAAGGTTTAACTTGAGGATACGATAGATGAAAGATGATGAGGTCAAGACACCCAAAATATGTGACTATGGTTTGATCAGTGGTCTGATAAGTTTCTAAATTTCAAGACTCAAACATGACTATGCATGACCTAATATGACAAACACTAAACTAGGAGATCCAAGCTAAGCTAGGGAAATGGTAAATGTGTTGAAAGTGATACATAAACTAAAAATTGTCTTAGGTCTATACATATGGACACCAATTGAATTAGGACTATAATATGGGAACTCAGGATTTGCCTCATTTTTTTTTGATCTGGAAGATGTATTGGATAATTTTGACCTAAAATTAATGATTTTTAAGTGATTTCTCATTTTGGGAAATTTCTAGATTTGGTCATAGAACACAACAAACACTCAAAATATAGATTTGGTTGATTGACTCTTCAACTCTTGGGTTAAAGGGAATAGGGCCTAAGCCTTGATGGTGTCATAGGTATCACACATGAGAAGATAATATGAAGATAAGCACCACCTAATTATTAAAGTGGGTTGTTAATATATATCAAGCCCACCTCCCATTAAAGGGGTAAATTTTCAAAAAGATTGGATAGTTGAAAAATTAGGAATAATTGTCCAATACCTTTCTATATGAGATCGGATAGTAGATGCATTCTATCTCGACTCAAGAGAGCACATGGTGAGTAACATCACATGTTGATCTTGTCATGTTGCACCAATATAAACTGATGGCTAGTAAGGACTTTAGGCTTCTAATAACAAATGGTTTGTAGTGGAGGAACTCTTAAGAACACCATGACATAGTAGCGATGGGAGATTGAAGTCTCTAACCCATGTCTAGAATCACTCAAGAACACAAAGGCCCACCCCCTATGGCACAAGTGGATTTATCTCACCTTTCAGTTTTTGATCCTTTATATAGCTCACTAGACATGTGTGCTTGAGGTCAAACCTTGGGGTGAACTCCTAGGTAGGCCCCCTATAAAATAAAAAGGGAAAGCTTGTGTTGCTATTTCTCATCACTCAGGATTCACACTTAGTGTAAGGGGAGAGGATACATTAGACAATAGTGCTGATATTTCTCATCACCTAGGAATCACACATAGCACAAGGGGAGAGGATACTTTAGACAACATGCTTTTCGTAGCTGACTCACATGTGTGCAAGTGCACAAGACATACAAGACAATTGCTCTTTTTAAGCACCAATTCAAAATGTTCCTAAATTAAAAATCACAAACACACAAGGGAACCTACAAGAAATTGGATTAATAGTCTTTTCAAAGTCTTCTCCCAATGATCACCACATAGCTAGAAATCATAAATTAGTAACAAAAAACCTTCCATGTTATCAACCTCAGTCCAAGATCCGATTATTATGCTATGTTTTTTACCCCAAAAATAAAAATGCAAAGAAGATACCCCTAGTAAAATTCTAAGAACTTTCTAAAAATGTAAAAATTTCAAAAAAAATCTTAATTTGAGCCCTAGAGAGCAGATTTATGAAGAACTATTATTTTTTAAAGATCTAATTTAATATAATTATTTGAGGATAAAATAAAAAATGTAAAGAACAAACCCCCCATATAATTTTGAGAGCTTTCCATATCTATAAAAATTTCCTAAAATTTTTCTTATTTCCGACCAAAAATTAAGATTTATGAAAAATCATAAAAATGTCATAACTTACTCAACAATGTCAATTTGAACCTAATTTTTTTACTATAGACTTATGATATGATTCTTGACCTCCAATAAAAAAAAAATCATAGCCATTTGGGAGAAATGATGAAATCTTTGGAAAATCCTAGAGTTTTGTCTTCAACCTGATCTGCAAATGGTTAGTCTTGAAATGTTTGAACAAAACAGTAAGATAAGGTTAGGAAAACCTTAGAAAATAAAGATGTACAATGGGGATATGTTTGATTCACATTAGGTTCACCAATTTTTTGACTAGGAAAATCAGGGGAAAAAGGCTTGAATCATAGATAACAACAACAAAATTACCTAAATTCAAGCCATAGTGACCTTAATCTAACAATGAAGCACAAGATGAAAATGAAATTTAAATAATAAAACAAATACACCTCGGATCTGATGCCAAAGTTGATTCTCCTCCATTGCTCTTCTCAATTTTTCTTGTTTGCTCTCAAATATGTAGTGTGCAATATTTGCAATAAGCTTGAAATGTAGATGATTGATAGCAAGATCTCAAGATGAATGATATGAGTGATGTGATAAAAAAAATATTGAAGATTGTGGTTAACCTTGAAATGAAATTGATAGATCAAAATTTTAGAGAAATCCAAATTAGATGGATGGTGATGATTGAGTGATGATGTATCATGATCAATGGTAGAGATTGATTGAGAAGAATAGATGGATGAGTTAGTTTTTACATGAGGGGATAATAATTAATTATTGTTGCATGTGTAAAGGAATTAAATGATGGATAAGGATAGATAAATTAAATAATTACAACAATGATTTAATTTAGGAGGTAGTGGATGAATAAAATAATTATTTAATTATAGAAGAAAAGATGGAGATAAATAATTAAATAATTGCAAACAATTATTTAATGATAGATGAAAAGAGGGAGATAAATAATTATTTATTGATAGATGAAAGGGGAGATGAATAATTAAATGATTAGGAGCAATCATTTAAATATAGATGAAAATAATTAAACAATTGAAAACAATTATTTAATTATAGATGAAAAGTGGTAAAAATAATTAAATAAAGTTCTGGAAATAATTATAATTATAGATGAAAAGATGATATGAATAATTAAATAAATAAAAATTTACTTAATTATAGATGAAAAAGGTGATTAGTGATGTAATTAAATAAATTACTTATTTTAATTAATTAAAAGAAGAATAAAGATAAAGTGAATCAATTATAATTTATATAGAAGAAAGTGGTATTAAGGAATAATTAAATAATTAAAAATTATTTAATTATGTGATTAAAGACACAAATTAGTGTAAAATTTGTTGTTCATAGGCTTAGGACATTTTTTAGTGTCTACAGTATCTTGTTGCACATGATCACTTACATATGAGAACTTATCTCATTTTCACTTCCAATGAACTTATCATTGACCAGTCACACTTCTAATAAGTCTAGCAATTAGAGGATCTCTATTCAACTACTCTCCTATACATTTTTTTACAATATCAATGATGTCCATATTCTCCTCTTAAATTCAAACTTTAGTAGGGAAATGTTTATAATGTTTTCAATTATATCTATTGTTGTCAATTGTTTCCATTTGATCTTTAACAACATAAGAAACTATCATTATCATTGGAAGTTACCCTTGAATTTAGTTCATTTGGCAAAAATTGTTTTGTCACTAATAATGACTGATGAGAGGACATTGAATGTCCTAGACAATCTCTTATTCTTTCATCCCCTAGTAGGTTTTCTACTTAGAAAATTTAACTTTCAAATCTTTTCAGATCAAGTAGCAAATCATTAAAGATTAAGTAGTTTTGATAGTATATCAAACACATAAAATGAAATAAGAAGAATAAGATAAAAGAGAAAGAGCACACAGACTTACATGGGGAAACCCTTTCGGATGAAAAATCTCACACTCCAAAACCACATAGCCAATATATTATTTAGTAACAAAATAGTTAAATTACATTCTTCAAGCTCAAGGCCATTATAGGAGATTTACATCTTGTTCCATCTTTGACAAAATTTTGGTACCATAACCCTTGTGAATAACTCTTCTCACATAACTCCTCTAGAAAAACACCTGTATTTATAGAGTATATAGTTCCTAGGATAGAAGTTTCCTAAAACCCATGCCCATGCATGAAAATTCAACAAAAAAGACACTACATGCAACAACATGAAACATTCACATGCAAAAAAGCACTTGTCAAAAATTTGGGCATCCACATTCCAAGTTTGACTCAACTAGGAATAGAAACAACATCCTTGCACAACTCTCCTTGCAAATAGCATCTTCCAATCTTGACTTTTCAAAGTGGGCACCAAATTCCACAAAAGTAGGTACATGCCATAGTTAAGTCAACATGCCTTGACACATGTCATCTCCGTGCAACTTTGAGAAGCTTTTACAAAATCCTCTATTCTAATGAGTGCCCAACTGACAAGTTTCACTATGGTTCACCTCCCTAAAGTAGGCACAGGCAACAATGCTTCAAATAAGTGCCTAGGTGACAAGTGGCACTCCGTTGAGCTCAACACCTTGCATGTAGGATAAATCGCTTCCCAACGGGTCCCACAAAGTGCTATTCCAACTATTATAGTTGGAAACTTAAGATATATCAATATTTGCACAAATATTAATCTTTAAAATAATGCTAGGACTCAAAGGTTGAGACACCTTAATCCCAAAAATTAATTTCCAATGGTATTATATTTTTTCAAAAAAACTATTAGTGAATTTTATTGTTGGTTGAAGTTAAATGATTTATTTTGACTTTTGAGCTCATATCTCTTTAGTACTTTCTCTAATTTTCATGAGTCTTGTAGCATTAGAAAGGTATTGATGACATATTCACATCCATCTATGCACTTTTCCTAGAATCTATGCCAAGTTTTTTATTAATTTTGTCATATATTTTCATTTTAGATGATTACTTAGACATTTTGGCACCTAAAATTTTTTCATTCTCATGAGAAGACTTCATTTAATTCTATTAAAAATTATTGATATTATTGGTCTCTAATTTTATTATTTGATTACATATCATGGTATTTTCTATTCATCCTTCTATGTTAATCTTGAATAAGGATAATTATGAGTTTTAGAAAAATGATATATTGACACATCTCAGGTGGCTTAATCTTTTTTATTATCTTTATGGAATCATACTTGAACCAATTATGCCTAGAAGGAAGTCAATATGTGGTAATAATATTGATCATGTTGTAGAATTACTTTGTTCCATTGTTGATAATGATACTATGTGTGCTATATTGGACCTTGATTACCCACAAACACTATAGAAAAAAATTTAATAGATCCTTGGAGACCCACATATCTCTCCATTCATAGATGATGTTGTTGTAGATTGCTTCATTCCCCTTGATGATGCAAATGATATACCCTTTGATGGTGATAATTTAGAGGACCTTCAATATATTCAAGGTCTTGTATGCTCTAATGATTCAAATACTTATCCTCTTGCTCCTTCTCCTCCTCTTGACAACACATCTCCAAATTTTGTCACTCATAATGAGATCTATATTGCTACATCCATTGTTCCTATTGATTCAGTGTAGTAGGGCATGTCCATCATCTTCCAAATATAGTTACATGGGATTCCTATCTATTAGACATATCATCTTTATTTGCAGAGTCTCACATTATAAATCTTGAGGACACATTAAAGGATTTGAATTGCCTCTTTGATCATAGTGATGTCATTATACCTTTATTGTTTTCAAATATAGTTTAGATTCTTTCCTCTCTTGATTCTACTTCTTTGATTGGGAATTAAATTCCTATTTTCAAGGATATATATTTTTTCTAGCATGAGGACACTAGAGTTATATTTGGAGACACAAATTTGAATTTAGATTCCCTTATCATCCAAATTATAGGAAAACTTCTATAATTTTAGTGGATTTATTTCTTCCCAAGACTTGAGAAATGTTATTTTTTCGTAATTGATTCTTTTTTATTTTAAGGCTTTCACGTCTAGCAATGAGCTACCTATTTATGGGTGGATTCATAACTTCTCATATTTTCTCTCCTATTGAGGGGATATACATTGCACATTTATGATAGAAGTAGTAATTGGAGGTCATGTGAAATCTATATATCTTTTGGAGAGGATCTTTTCCTATGAGGTTTTCTCCTTTTCTCCAATTATGAGAGATTTATTTACTTGTAGATGGGTGGCTCATCGAGTCCTATAACCAAGACCCATCCATCATTCATCATTAGTGCATCTTTACATGTCATCATACTCCATAAGTTGTACTTAAGGGGTTTTGTTGTTGTGAAAGAGGTATATGAACTAATTAGTTCTTACTAGGTCCTATTCACACTAGCATACTTAATCTTACTTTGGTCATGCAATTTTTTTCTCAAGTCCTAAGATTAAGGCACATCATGTTCTAAATATATCATATCCTAGGGTTTCATACTTTTCTTTATAACAAGGGTTTCTCATTGTATAATGTAATAATAATCAATCATTATTCATTTTTGCATCTAATGAAATATCAGGATTCATAATATATATATATATATATATATATATATATACTATCTTATGTAATAAGGTGTTTTGATTGTAGGTGATCACGGGAGGTTGTGGAGGTTCAATCATCAACTCCAATACTAAATTTCAATTTCATCATTCCCTCTTTCTCCCTTTTAATTGTGATGATAGAGCTAGATTAGAGTAGCCAAGGAGCAAACCCTTTCTCTAGAGATTGAATTTGTGGTCATTCATTGGCCTACAATCCTTTCAATTATTAGTGGTTCATGTGTGGTGCATTGAGTCCATGAAATGAGAACCATCTACACCTAACAACAATGCTCTTTAATGATTATGATTGTAATGATTACAATTGTTCTATACAAGTTCCCATCATTTTAGTTCCAAGCATAGTCTTATTATTTCACCATGCTAAATTATATCACCTACCTTGTCAAGTTTCCCAATTTTAGGAATATTTTTACTTTACCCTTTTCTACTAGTTCATACATAACTATTTTTATTTTTACTTTTTGCTCATAGATAGTTTCACAATTTTGTTTATGCTTATTTAAAATACTTCATAGATGTTGCTCATTAGAAAATTTTCTTCTATGCTTTCATGTTCTTAAATGGAGAACTCATGGCAAAGATGGTACAAAGTTTCAACATCCTTATATGTATCCTTTATGACTATATAAATATTTACTTTCATGATGGATGCTTGTTTTTACTTTGATATATATTTTCATATTAACTCACGTACAAGTCAAATTTGACACAAATTGTAGACTTGCACTTTTCTCCTTCATTTGCAATTAATTTTTTATGAATTTTTTTGGGATAAAACCTAATTAATCATGATCATTTTAGAGACATCATCCAAAGATCATTAGAAAAGTTCTCACTCATAACGTCATCATAAGAGCATTACATCATTTATAGAGCTTGCTACACAATTGCCTATGACTTTCAATCATTTTTCCAAACCATTAAATTGATCCATTTAGAAGTTTGACCAAATAAAATCAGACTAACTACCAAACTCCCCAAAAAATTTCGTCAACACTACTAATCAACTATTGGAAGTCATAGACATTGAAACAAATTCTAATATAATCAGATTGGTTATTATTTACTTTAAATAATTAATAAAATAATTTATTTTCCTTTTCAATAGTCAATCCCTTGTTAACGTCTTCACTTGGTGTTACTTTTATATTTTTCTTATTCTTCTTTAAAATAGTTATATTTAATCACAAAACAATTTAAATACACTTGTCATTAAAGGATTTGTCATTGCAAGGTCATGCATCACTCATGTTTTAAAAATACACAATTGATTAAACGCAATGACAAAAAGAAGGCACGTGCGAAAATATTGTAGACAAATTCCACTTCTACCAACATTATTCTTAAAAAAAAACGAAAACGTTCTAGCACTATGGACAAGAAAGTGAATAAAATAATTAATCAAGGATCTTGAATTAGATTTGCTAACGTATGTAACTTTAGTGTAGTGGGGGGTAGTAGTTAAGAAAATTATCCAATGTTTTGACATTTTTCCAATAATATATAGTGTAAAATCATGATCATTTTGTCATTTTTCAAAATGTTGGTAATAATGATATTCATAGGGGAAGATGAATGCAATTAAATTTATGCAATTTAAATTAAAATAAGTGTTAGTATTCAATTTTATATGAAAGTGTAGGTGCATTAAGATATTTAAAAAATTTGTACTTTTAGTTTGACTTAGAATTATTTATAAAATTTAAATTGAAAGTAGTATTAGTGTTTGTTTTTATATGAAATTATCAATTAATTAAATAAAAAAATTTAAAATCTATTATTTTAGTTTGACTTGAAATCATTTGTGGGATTTAAATATTTTTATATAAAATTATAGGTTAATAAAATGAGAAATTTGAAAAAACAATGATTTTCGTTTGACTTGAATTTTTTTATTAAATTTAAATTGGAAATGTGTTAATATTCATTTAGAGGGGGTCATAATGATATTTATAGGAGAAGATGAATGCAATTAAATATATGCAATTTAAATTAAAATTAAAATTAAATAAGTGCTAGTATTCAATTTTATATGAAATTGTAGCTATATTAAATGAGAAATTTGATTTGATTTGAAATTATTAATGAAATTTAAAGAGAAAATAGTATTAGTATTCATTTCTATATGAAATGATCGATTAATTAAATAAAAAATTGAAAAATCTATTATTTTAGTTTGACTTGAAATTATTTATGGGATTTAAATATTTTTATATGAAATTGTAGATTAATTAAATGAGAAATTTGAAAATACAATGATTTTAGTTTGAATTGAAATTATTTATTAAATTTAATTTGGAAATGTGTTCATATTCATGAAATTGTAGGTTAGTTAAATAAGAAATTTGAAAAATCTTAGTTTGACTTGACATTATTTATTAAATTTAAATTAAAAAAAATGTATTAGTATTCATTATTATATGAAAATGTAGGTTAGTTAAATATGAAATTTGAAAATTTTGTGATATGATTATTTTCTTTTAACATTTATTGTACTTACTTTGAAAAGTCTTCATTTTAAGAGTTGAATATTTTAAAATTAAGTTTTAAAAATATTGGAATGGTGAAATTTATAGTTTTGCACTATTTCACTAGCTTTGTTTCTATTTTGATAGAAAGTCTTAAATGTAATTATATATCAATAAGTTATATATTTTTGTGTTAGGTTTGTCTGATGTCTTGATCCTTATCTATCTCTAAATATTCCTACTCATATTTATTCTCACTTGACCATTTATCTATCATTGTTGCACCCTCATTTATACCCACTTCCATAAATTTATTCCTTGCCTCATGGTTGTCACTTTCATGGCTCGATTTATTGTCATGTTGCTTAAGATCAATCATCCAATACATAGGAATGGACCCAAAATTTAAATATTCAAATTCAAATTTCAAATTTATCTTCCCTTTCTAATTAGAACCATTATAAATCAATTTAACGTATGTTTACATGACATATTGTTATGTCCTTGTATTTAAAGATATTTATGTCATTAATTCATATGTTAGATTTGGAGAATAAAATGAATTATTAGAGCATATTTTAATTTCCTAAAAGGATAGAAGAAATGCATCTACATATAGGCAATTTGTATGCTAGTTAATGTTGTCTTCAATATTACTCATTAGTAATAATCCATCATACCGAAGGGGTTGATCTAGGATGAAATATTCTATATCTAGTTAGAAATCTCCTAAAGGTGTTTAGGCATAATTTCTTGATCAAATTTAGATACTAAACAAGTGAAGGAAATTATTATTTTAAGGAAATATTCAAATAGACTAATCTCATGTGACATCTAGATCATATCCACATAAATTTAGTTCCATAATAGTGTGGATCAAACTCAAAGTTCTTAAGATTGAACTGTGAGGCCCACCCTCTAGTAGTAGAAGTATATACTTATATTTCACATCTTTATGTTGTCATCATGTGACACTCACGTTATGATCTATTAGTTGGCTATGGACCCTTGAAATTGAGTATTATGTTAAACCTTTGCATAGGTGTGTTTGTTTATGTGATAGATTGATGGTAGCCTTAACGACATCATGTAGGTAGTTAGATTAAGATGACCTTGTTTTATAATTCAATGCATGATTTAAATTTAATAATTAAAATTTTATTTACTTATATGTCAAATTATCCTAAATACCTAGCTCATTAACATTTTTATTGTTGAATGTAAGTTTAAGCATGTACATGAGTTAGGTAATGGACCTAGCAGTAACACTATTTTGATTTCATTTGACTTGATACCTTATGATACTTTGTCTGATTATGATGGTTCAAATATTTTACTTAGTATTAGACCTTGATTTTAAATATATTACATGTGTAGAATAGTTAAACATGTTTTTACCATTCTATATGCTTAAAGGTGAAAATTGAGAATGAGATGATAGTATAATTGCAATGAGATGATAACCTGGAATAATTGATTGTCTAATTGGAGTAAGTGATTGGGTTGTAATTGTCCTGTAAGAGTTAAATAAATACAATTTTTGATAATGAGATGGTTTTAAATCTTGAGGATTAGGTTGTTTGAAAAAGAGATAGATTACATAATTGTGATGTTGCATTTGATTGATTATGGGAATTAAATTGTTAGTAAACATGTGAATGCACTTGTTTAACTAAGTTTATTTGTGTATGATATTCTTGGACATATTGACATGTGATTTCATGTGTGCAACTCTAAATTTCCATGGCCATGGAAATATAAGATCTCTTGAGAACCCTATGTGATTTAACTCTTAAACCAAGATCATAGTCCATTTGGAGGGACTATAGTCTCATTCATGGAGTTTTTTTATTTGTAATGTTTTTGATAGGATAAGCAACATTTACAGGGTGTTGTACCCTACACGGAGATCCCCAAGGGCCATAAAGTTCCAAAACAACAAAACATTAAATAGACTTAAACACCAAAAAAAATAACCAAAACAGTACGCAGATCAACAACACACTAGACCAACAACAAACTAGCAACATATTAGCTAGCTTTTTCCCAATTCTTTGACAACAACTGAACCATATCATCCCCAACCCAATCTGGGTGGTTCTCGGTATTTTTTAACTCCATCTCTTCCTTCATAGCAACCGACAGGGTACTAGTGACATAGTGGATCATCCTAACTGTGAATCGAGCCAGCCCATACAATTTTTTGTCCAGGATGTCCAATCTCTCTTTCAGCACATCAACCTCCTCCCCACCGCTTGCAGTGTACTTGGGAACATTCTACTCCATCTCCAATGGCTTCGAAGAGTGGGAGGCTGAAACCTCCTACAGATCACCACCCGAGTCAGGAACCAAAGAGGGCCCTTTGACTTTCTCACCAAGCTCATCCTACGACACCACATCAACCCAGCTATCCTTGCTATCTAATAGCTTCTCTGATGTGTCCAAGTCTCTAACCTGCATTTTCTTTTTGTTCTTAGCAAGCTTTCCCGGACGTCTTATAATTGCATCACAGCTAGTAACCATAGTTTCTGCCACCACCATATCACCCAAGGAATCCTTATTGACCGCATGCTTCCCTTTATTCAGAGGAACCTTCTCCTCCTTACCCATCTTCTTTAGACTAGGTTTACCAAGAGTCCTAGCAGGAGTAGACTTAAGGTCACATAGGCTAATGGCCACACTGGCTTGGGCAACACCCTCAATACCTTTGAGCTTTTTAGTAGGAGGTTTGGGTTTCTTAGCAGGGACTGGGTGATTATTTTTAATAGGGCCTTTAGACTTGGCCAAAGATAATTTGGGCATAGTGGGGTTCTCAATTTCCTCAATACAAATGACTGAAATGGGTTTAGGCGGGCATAAAGGTAGATGAAAATGGTAAAGTCTAAGAATAAGACCCTGATGGAGCAGAAGAGGAGTAGGCTCATTGGGGTTAGTAGTGGCCGAAGCAATACACTTTTCTACAAAATTTTTGAGGTCAATCAGTAGGAAAAAGGGAAACCTCAGAAGAACTTTATGCCTAAGGTGATTTAACAAAGGAAAATGGTAGAAGAAGTAAGTTTTGTACCTTCCTTCCAACGTGACATATTTCATCAAAGCCAGACACGCCTGGTTCCACGGCTTTGGAAGAGCCTCCCATTCAAACCGAGACTGGTTACACACCGACGCCTCCTTGCCAATGAAAAATTTGTTCATGCTCTCATTAATCTGGGTCTTGGAATGTTTTGGATGCTTCATACCCATGCTCTGCAAACCTTTTGCCTACGTAATAACTTCCTCATCCACCATGAAGGAGATTCCGCCCATGGAAACATGATGATTCTTCCATGAATTAATGAATTGATTGGACAGATTAGGGTCATGACCCACCAGCCTCTCCATGAGAGGAGCAATGCCACCTTCAACGCAAATATGCCAGAAAAATGGATCCCTATGAAATTCATTACAGTTATCCGGCTTTGTCTGCACTCTTTCTCCTCCCATAATGTCACACTTCACATAGTATAACCAAGAACTATGAAAACACATAAGAATAGAGACAATATCCAGGTGAAAAAAACCCCACACAATAAGACATCTAAGTTATAAACATCCAAATTTGATTATCAACCCAACAGACAGGTCACACACACGAGCAAGAAGCTTTCCCCAAGACATCTTAGCGGAGCCATAAATTGGTACCATGTCATGCAAATGGCAGATAAGGAAGGACATGCTAGGCAAGGAAGGATTTCCTTCCCCATAGCAAAAGCACATAAATCTAGTCAGACTAGCCGCAGGGCTATAGTTAGAAATATCTAATTTGATGGCTTTAGAAGGTTGGGAAACTTTAGTGAACTTGCCAGAGGAAGTTAAAAGGAATGAAACCAAAAAACCTGACAAAAAAGGCCAAAAAGGAGCTTAATTTCATAATTACAGGTCACATCCAAATCAAAAAATATGAATTTGAAAATTTGAGAGTTTAAGCAGATCCCCATAAGGAGATTATGTCAAGTACGGACCAGGTTAGAATTAATCAATCAGTACTTTCCACAAAAAATCATAATTTATTTATTTAAATCAGGCTTCATGTTATAATTTGAAAAGATCCACTTGCGATCCATCCCTTCGATACAACTCATCATCCATCTCATCACATCAAGAAGACCACAAAACCCGAAGAATAAGCAAGTG
This sequence comes from Sequoia sempervirens, assembly GCA_007258455.2. NCBI lineage: Eukaryota > Viridiplantae > Streptophyta > Pinopsida > Cupressales > Cupressaceae > Sequoia > Sequoia sempervirens. The sequence continues at coordinate 327,528,959 of VDFB02373365.1, read as the reverse complement.
GGTCCCCCAACAATCTAGCTAAGCAAATGCGTTGTTGTCATCATTGGTCAAGTAAGGGCTTTGTTCCTTAACTATAATACTCTGAATATTTGGTAGAAAAAGACTTAAATCACGCCAACATTTGGATATTTTCTAGTGTGTGCTTAAATTGGCCAAGGCGTCAACAACTTGGTTTCCCTCTCTATAGATATGACTAGCCAAATTTAAATTTAGCTTCGACACAAGGAACCTTATGCCAAGAAGAATATCCGTAGTGTTCCATCCCAACAGTCTGCCACAATTTATAGCATCAATAATGGACTTCAAGTCCCCTTCAATGTGAAGGTTCTCAATTCACAGAGAAACAACTATCTGTAAGCCTTTTAACAATGCACGTGCTTCTGCTATCATAGAAGAGTGAATACCAATCCCCCCAGCATAGCCAATCACTAAACAACCTTTATGATCTCTAACCACTCCTCCAATACTTGTTCTGCCTGGGTTGCCCTTAGCAGCCCCATCAAAACTAAGTTTGAACCAACCTCTATCAGGTGGTTTCCAAATAGCAGCCCTCCTGGCAAGAATTTTAGAGTTATCATAGGAATTGGCATCCAGGTTCTGGTGCCAAACTTTAGCTATGCTTATTTCTATCTCAGTCATACCAATATTCGAGGTTTTACCATTGAAAAGAGAAATATTTTACTGAATAAGCTAAGCCCCAATGCTAAAAACCTCTTTCGGGTTCATCTTAGTGTTTCTGAATATCTTGTTGTTTCTCTCTTTCCATAGACACCAACAAATAATGGGAGGGACTTGGTTCCAGATTTCCATAGTTAAAGGATGGGAAAAGGGACCAAACCAACTTAAAATAAAAGATATGATATCTTTACACATAGTCCACTGAATCCCTAATCTTTCAAACGCTAGCTCCCACACTTCAAGAGAAAAGGGGCAGTGTAACAACAGATGATTAACAGTTTCTTCATTACTTTTACAAAAAAAAAAATTGTTGGGGATTTGGAATCCCCTTATCCTTAGATTTTATTGAGTAAGAATTCTGTTATGACACACAGTCCACCAGAAGAAATTAACTTTTGGTATCATGTATCAATTCCAAACCTTTTCCATAGAGTATTCACCACACCCTGGTCCGTCAACTATTTGTATGCAGTTTTCACAGTAAGATCACCCTGGTGATCATGAATCTAGAAGAACTCATCCCCATTGGGGGAAGGGGGTATTCTAGTAAGAGTGAGTAACTCCTATAGGGATTTAGCAAGAATACACAAATTCAAGGATAAAGGACAAAAACTACTAATCTCCTTCCATTTCCTGGCTCCCAAAGGCCCTATCAGGTAGTCACTAATATGTATGCCAAACACATGAATAGCCTGGCCCATAAGGACTCTAAACTTAGAAGAATCCAGGGAAAATTCAAGCAACCAAGTGTCTTCCCAAAATCTAATTTTTCTTCCATTTGATCCCTTTCCTCAAAAGATCCCGAAGGCTGCAAATCCCCTTCCAAATCAAGGACCCCTGAGGGTGGGCCTCCAATAGGCAGTCAACCAGACGTCTGTTTAGAAGATACTTAGCATTCAATATCTCACACCAATCCTTTTTATCCCTCAGATGATCCCACCCCACCTTGGCCATGAGAGATTTATTAGAAACAATAATAGTTCTTATTCCTAGCCCACCACTACTTTTTGGTTGGAAAACCTTATCCCATTTAACTAGAGCAAGCTTCTTTTTTTCCTTTGTACCGGACTAGAGGAAGGATCTTTGTATTTTCTTAAATTTTTCAGCAATACATCTAGGCATCTTGAATAGGGATAGGAAGAAAACTGGGATACCTTGAAGAACAGTAGATAGAAGCTGAAGCTTACCTGCATGGCTGAGTAAAGAACCTTTCCACCTAGCAAGCTTACATTGAATCCCCTCCAAAATGGAATACCAAAACTCCTGAGTGACTTCTTTGACAGTTAGGGGCAACCCTAGATAGACCAAAGGTAGGGATCAACTCTAATAGCCCATGATAGCATTAACCTGAACCTGCAGAAAAGGAGTGTTGTTAAAGAAGTAAATCATGCTTTTGTTGTAGTTGATGCATTGTCCTGAACAAGCCGCATAGTTGTTGAGACAATTTTTCCATTTCCTGGCTTCTAGCACTGAGGGTTTTCCAAATAGGAAAGTATCATCCAAAAATTGTTGAATCATCGTCAAATGAAGGTTAGTAGCAGCTTTGATCCCTTTGATTTCCCCCTCCACCATCATTCTGGAGAAGTTCCTGCTTAGCACATCTGCCACCATTATGAATAAATAGGGAGACAAGGAATCTCCCTATCTGAAACCTTTCCCAGCATTAAAAAATACAAAGGGGGAGCCATTAACTAGAACAGAGTACTTAACCGTAGTGACACATTCCATAATGAGATTTATCACAGATTGATTAAAGCCAAACTTAGCAAGGACTTTAGAAACAAAATTTCAGATCACCTTATCATAGGCCTTGGATATGTCAAGCTTAAGGGCCATACCGGCATAGTTACATCTATCCATGGAGTGGATGATTTCATGTGTTGTGATGGTAGCATCAAGGATATTCCTACCAGGCACAAAACCTTTATGAGTTGGGCTAATGATTTTTTCAAGAAGTGGTTTGATATGGTTAACCAAAATTTTGGATAGGATTTTATAAAATGTATTGCATAGGCTGATAGGTCGAAAGTTAGTCATATGTTGAGGATCAACTATCTTGGGGGTAAGAGAAATGAAAGTGTGATTTAGTTGCTTTAGAATCTTACCCATCTTAAAGAAATCCCGAGTAGCAAGAATAAGGTCTTCGCTAACAATCTCCCAAAAGGTTTGAAAGAAGGCCAGTGGGAAACCATCAGGGCCCAGAGCTTTGAATGCCTCCATGCTAAAAGTAGCCATCTTTACTTCCTCTAGAATGATAGGACTAAGGATCCTCATATTGTCAATCTGAGAAATTAAGTTTGGTAACAAGTCTAGCAGTAGACTATCAAGAGCCAGGTTAGGATCATCAACAGGATCCACATAGGCCATCTAGAAGTAGTTCGCAGCCACCAAACCAATAAGGGGGGGTGAACAGACCACCTCACCTTGGGCATTGTGCAACTTGTTTATCTGGTTTCTCCTCTTATGTTTAACAACAAAAATATGAAAGAAAGAGGTATTCCTATCTCCTTTCAGCCATTGAACCTTGGATTTATGTTTCCAAAAAAAATCATCTTTCTTGAGAATTTGTTCCCATTCTCCCCGACACTCTTTCTCTTCGATGCAAATGGAGAGGCTGGTATCACCCTCCTCCATTCTCTTTTGAATCAAATTCATCTTATCCCCTAAGATTCTTTCTATTGAAAGACATCCCAAAGATCCTTTTATTCTAGCCCTTCACCATACATTTAATGTGCTTTAATTTAAAAGAGATTCAGAACATGGGGGACCCACGTACCAGAATATTCCACCATTCAAAAATTTTCATTTTGAAATCAGGGTGGGAATTCCACTTGATTTCAAAGTGGAAAGGAAAAGGACCAACAACAGATTGGTCACTCGAAGTTAGCAGCAAGGGGTTGTGATCAGACACCATCCTAGGCAGAGCCCACGGAGAGGCCCTAATCTGACTGTACCAGTTGCTGGAGCATAAGAATCTGTCTAGCTAGACTTGAATTAGGTCTTTACCCATATGTCCGTTAGACCAGGTGAAAGATTGGCCTGAAAAATCATTATCAATTAGGCCCGTAGAACTCAAAAAGCTAGCAAGGTCAACCATACTGTTAGAATAGTCAATCAACCCGCCATATTTCTCAGAGGGGAATAGTGGGGAATTGAAGTCTCCAACCACTAGCTAGCGCAAACCATTGTTATTTTTTATCCAGTTAGCCAACGACAACCAAAGAGCGCATTTCTGAGGTTGGGCGCATAAACAGTAATAAGATACCACGAGCCTCCAGGGGAATTAAATGAAACACCAACACTATTCTTGTAGTAGAATAGTTCAGTACCCCTAAATCTGGAAGGGTTCCAGAGCACTGCAAGACCACTAGAGGCCCCTTTCGCATCACTGTAAAAGAAGGAAGACCCTGGCCAAACGTACTTAGCAACATTCTCAAAATTTTCTTTCTTAATTTTAGTTACTTGTAGGAGTAGGACATCTAACTTATGTTCCAGAACATAGTTCTTCAACACTAGTTGCTTATGGGAGCTATTCATCCCCCGCATATTCCAAGACATTACCTTCATTTTTGACCTTTTTTTGAAGACACTTCCAATGTCTTCTGTTTTCCCAAAGCAATCTCATTTGTGGTCTCTTGCAGGTGGGTGGATCTATGGCTAGGCCTCCCTAGCTTTGAGTCACCTCCCACATCAGCCTTTTTCTTCCTTCCCCTCTTCTTTGGAGTTAACCAGTTCTCCTCATCCGCAGCAGATACCTAGGAAGAATCCTCCACGATGAGACCAGTCACCTCACCCAAGCCCAAATCGTCCCAAATTTCACCCTCTTCACCAATAGTCTCATTGGTACAAGAAAAATCCACCTCTAACAGTGCACCACCAAATAAAAATTCATCCTCAAGAGTCTTGTTAATAGAAGGATCTATTTCCAGAACCACAACATTAGCCACTTTCTTAGTTAAGGACATTTTAGCTAGACCTTCAGCAGGATCAATCTTTGTCTCAGACCTAGAAGCAGGACCTCTTGGGATAGGGGGTTCACCATTAGCTCTTGACTCCAAAACTGGAGCCTCCTTACTAGGAAGGACCATAGATAAAGGAGAAGCACCACCTTTGGAAATGTCAGTACTCCCCTGAGCAGAACCAGAAGGAGTAGAAGAGACCCCAACGTTAGGGTCCTTATTAAAGGAATACTTGCAATCAAAAATCAGATGCCTAGGTTTGGTACACTTTTGACAATAGACCACTGCATTTTCATAGCACACTGATTAGACCCAAGATCCAAACTTGGAGTAGAGTTTAACAGTATTCGGTAAAGATTTGTCAACAAAAATATTCACATAGAAGCAGGAAAACACTAACCTGGATTTCAGCCTAGCTATGGAGTCAGAGGTGATAAAGTGACCCAAAGAATCACCAATGCTCTTAAAGATAGAATCATCCTAGTATTCAAGCGATAACCTAGGAAGGTGGATCCAAACCAGAGAGCTGACTTATTTAGATCCACCTCTAGGTTAAACCCCAGTTTCCAGCGACATAAGGCCAAGTTGTGTTTTCCATAGACCCAAGGTCTAGTGGACAGAACCAAGACAAGATCTTCAGATGCCATGAACTTGAAAAGAAAAAGTCCACCCAACATAGCATAGATCTCCACACTTCCCTTGAGCTGCCACTTAACAGCTACCCATTTTCGGAACATATCCATAGTAGGTCAAAAGGAGAGAAACCTACCCACAACTGCATTTTCCATGGATGAGAGAATTCTATCACTGACTGAGTCAAAAATAGTGAAATCCGTCCCTGACACAATAACCTCATCCCCTAGAGGAGGTGGAGGGATAACACCTTGTTTACTATTGGTTAAAGCATCCTTCCATCCAATGGTATCAGAAGGAATCATAATTATCGACACTTCAACTGAGGACACGGGTTGCTTTGAAGTATCCGCAGTCAAAAGAACTGTCCCGCTAGGAGTGTCTCCTGAGGGATAGGAGTCCACAAGAGACAAGGCAAGGCTCAAGTCAGGCATAGCCAGAGGGGGCCTGTGGGGTACCCCTAGGGAAGATTCCACCATGTGCACAGGAAGTTCAAGCGCAGCCAGAGGACGAAGCAGAGGTTAAAATTAAGCAAGGGGTATGTTATAATTATTTGTAATGTTATTATGAATGTTTGTTTGTAATTTTTTATGTCATGTAATCACTAGGATGTGTGTTAGAAACATATGTGGAAAATTTCGGATGCACTCTTTAAGGGGTTTTTAAAGGGTCTTAAAAAGTTTTATTTTAAGTTTTTTCTTCATTTTTGGTTCCCTAGATTTTATACCTAGGGTTTAGGTGTCTTTTTATGGCCTCATTTTAGATGGGTCAATATGCAACCCTTCTAAACTGATCATTTAAGGGAATGATGAATTTTAGGACTTGGGGCTTAGAAAAGTGACTTGTCACTCTCCAACCTCACTCTCCAAAGTTCATTAATGGTATTGGATATAGTAACAATAGGGATCACATGTGTACACCACATTTGTAAGTCTTGTGGGAATGAATGTCCAAGTACACTCACCATCTCACCAAAATATCACACATTAGTGAGAACTTGTGGGGAGATGTACTTGAGGGATGAATGAGAGAGTGATAAGTGCGACATCCTCATTCAAGGATTTTGAATCTTGAATCCTTATTTATACCCCATTTGAGAATGAAGAGAGGGTTCTTATTTTGTAATCTTATATTACTTTTTTGTTGGAAAGAGAGTTCATCTTTCTTGGGTTTTGGATAGGAATATTTTGGAAGGATTTGGAGTTTGGAGCTAATATTCAACTTAATCTCACCATCAGAAGGTTTGAGAAGGTAGGATTTTTTTCTTTTTTTTTCAATTATCTTAATATATGTGTAGGAAAGGAAATATTGTATGTTACATCTTAAATCTTGGTGTTGCATTTTTCTTTGTTGAGTATTGTAAATGGGTTGGGTGTGTCAAATAGGCTCACCCTTATGGGAAGAGCATCCATAATTTTGGGGTTGAGAGAGGTAGGAGCGTTTTAGGGAGTTTATTCCTTAAAGAAGGAAAGGATTTAGGGTATTAGTGCTCAATTTTTTCTTTTGGTATTATGGTTATTTTTGATGGATATAATGAAGGTTTTATTGTAATAAAGGGAGTAATGAGTTAAATGTGAATCATTTTGAAAGTATCCCCATATGGAGAGTTATCCTCTCTTCTCCGTACTTGTGAGTCTTGGAAAGGATTCATATGTGTTTCTATTCCCTTGTGTTGGGTGTCCTTGTGTTTTTTGTTTTGGTTGAGTATAATTTCATTGTTTAGTTGTGTGTGTGCTTGTGTGTATTTGGTTCCCTTAGAGATCCTTAAGCTTGGGGGTGGCCTAAGAGTAGGTCAACAGTTAGGAGGTGAGCATCATATGACCATTGGAGGGTGTTTTTGTTTATGTGTAGGTGTGGAGAACTATGGAGAGGAAGCCAAATGATGAAAATGGATTCATGTTTTCTTTGTGGTATTTGGTTTAGGGAAAATGTTTAGTTGAAGACCTTTAAGAGGTCTTTATTTTATTTGTCATTTGGGAAATTTGTGTGGTATCAATGTAACATTTGAATGCATATTTCCTTATAGTTTTATGTGAAAAGATGGAAGATAATATTGGGTTATTATTTAAACAGAAGTGCTTCTTTTATTCTTTTTATTTATTTGCTAAATAAATAAAATAATACATTATATTGCTATCAAATTTTCAAAGTGATAAATTATTTTATTCACTAAAAAGAAAATAAGTTGTATGGATTACTTAAAAAAGTAAAGAAACAAATATAGTTGGTTTTGCATTGTGGATACAAAAAAAAATCATTATTACAAACAAAACATCTATTTGTTGATAGATTATTGTCTCATAAAATATATATGAAGGTGTATTATATATATTTGTATATTGATATAAATTGAGAATATATATGTGTGAGTGTGTGTGTATGTACTTGTTATTAATCTTGTTATATTGTTAAAAGAAGAGTTGCTAATTTTTTTACCAAGACCAAATTAAATAAAAAATCTTGATTAGATATTATATGTGTGTGTATTGGACAAATCTATATATTACAATTATATTTCTCTTAAAAAATATATTTTATTGGATAATTATTATTTTTTTTTCCACAAAAGTATGTATATATATAAATATATTATATATTAAATTTTGTTGGAAATAAAATAACCAATTCCAAATTAATCGAAAATAAATAAATAAATAAATGTGTGTATGTAATGGGGGAGAGGGAGGCGTTAACATCCCCACTCCCCATAGTTCATAGCCTATCTAGAGTGGGTGATCGCAACCCCCCTTCAAACCACCCTCTATATTCATTAACATATGTATAAAAAAAGGAATGGGGGCTTGGCGTTGTGTGAAGTCGCCCCTATGGTGACACCCTTGCATCCGACCTACTATTTTTTACTGGATTTTTAATGATATTCAAAATTTTGGTATATATACATATATACACAATATATTTGTGTTTAAATAATCCCTACAAAATAATTTAAAAAATTATATATATATATATATATATATATATATATATATATATATATATATATATATATATATATATATATATATATATATATATATATATATATATATATATATATATATATATATATATATATATATAAATATGTGTATTAGTGAGAGCATAAACAAAAATATTATTGAGTAAGATGTATTTCCTATTTAAAATATAAACGAAAATGAATTATAATACACACAAACATATATAACAATAATAAGGCTAAATTTATAAATGAGGAAAGCAAAATAAAAAAATAGAGGAAATAAAATAAATCAAGTGCCTTATGTTCTTGGAGATAGATTTCCTTCCAAATGCTTGTGAGGGTATAAGAGGGTTATGTGTTCTTTGATACACAAAATTAAGTAAAATTATATCACCCTAGGATTAGGGGAGAAAATTGCAACTTAATGCATTTTAACCCTTAAGTGATGATTAATACTTATTATCAATTGCATAGTCCAAAATATGGATATTTTGATTAAATGTTATTGTAAAGGAGGGGATTTTCTACTCTTGAGACTCAAGAAAAGAAGAGTCTACAAAAGAGAAAATAGCCCTCCATTACCTCAAGAAATAAATCTCAAGTGTCAAGTTAGAAATAAAGAATGTTTAAAAAACTTAATTGAATAGAAAGCTAAACTATCAAAGGAAAGAATAACAAGATTGCTTAATAACAGTAACTAGAAATAAAATTATAATTTATGGTTTATACAAATGAAAACTACAAAACTTATAGCTTTTGTCACTAGGAGGATTAAGCCTCAACCATGAACAACGGTGCACCATGAGAACATTTGTGCCTTGTGTTGTCATCCCTATCAAAATAGAGTAAAATCCTTAAATCTATAACACCTAGCTCTTCAAATTTGTACATCTGCACATAAGACAAAGAGTGAAAAATGTTGGGGCTATTTTGAGGCTTGCCTCATTCAAACCCCCATGGATAGCTAGATATAGATAGATATATACAAAAAGACATGAAATGTAAATATGTGTGATAGAAACAAACCTTGATGAGGAGGAGAGCCCCTATCACAAATTTAATAGATGCTGACAAATAAATGATAGTAAATAGAAAATACTAATAGACAAGAGAGTGTTACCATCATTTCATGGCTCCCCTCTTGGCTTGATAGTTGTGACATGCTTGCTTGCAAGAGAGCCTTGATTGTTGCTTGAGATAGAAATCCGGTAGAGCTTCGCTATGAAGAGCTAGATAAAATATGTAGAAGAGAGAATGGAATGAGAGAGCAAGATATATCGAAAGAGAGTGAGAATGAATGAGAGTGAGAGTGAAAAGAGGGGTTTTGTGAGTTTGCATGCATGGGAAGATCTGTTACACTCACGTTCTTTTTGTAATGACACATGCCATACGGAAAGGATGCAAGATTCTCTCATTTAAATCTTGAAAAGTTTGGGGATGCTAGTGCATCACACAGATGTTCGTGCAACATGCAAGTGTCCTTCTCAAAACTTTGTAAGAATGAGGTATCCAAACTATTAGCACTTCATTGTTGTCCCCTATGAAGTTGAAATCATGAATTTCCAACTCATAGGCTTTTTTCATTAATACGAGTTGTCATAAATGCATCGACTAGATGCACAAGTGTGAAATTGCCACAAGGTGCAATTTTATGACACTACATTTTGCACCCACTTTAGTGAGCTAAATTTTGAAAAAAAAATAGCTGCACTAAAGTAGTTAAGAAGACATAAATGCAAAATTGAAAATTTGTAAATTTAAGAGATTTGTGCAAAGAGGGACACTATAGAGGTTTTAGAGGTCGAGCAGGCCGATACTGATGATGCTTCCTACGTTTGAGTTCAATGAGAAACTATAGCGCCTGATGTAAAGTTTTATTATGCAAAACTCAAAATCAAGTTAGTTTCAAAAATTAGAAGCTACCATGGGGAGAAGAATGCTTAAGAAAAATTTGATGATTCAAAAAAAAAAATGATAAAGAGTTGAGTATATACCCCCTCCTATTTTTCCCCTAGCTAGATGGGGTAAAAATAGGAAGGATGGAAGGAACATTTTTTCCATGAAAATTGGGAAAAAATGGCCTATATATGCTCTGGGTGGGCCCATGGAAGGGTCATTTTCATAATTGATGGTGAGGAATTGGTTGAATTTTTGAGAGAGTTTTCAACAAAATGTCTCACAAACAAGACAACATATCTCTGAAGATCGACTAGCTATGCACCACTCTGATGAGGGGCGACCCACCAAACAAGGTACAATGTTTTTTGACCCAACTCGTCATTTATGTCAATTTTTTTTATCTTTTTGGTTTTCTCAAGTAGCACAAATGTCCAACGACACATCAATGTCCTTCGACCATGTTGGCATCCATCCAATGTGCTATTGTCAGATATTATTTGACATTGGACGCTAGCATGCTACGTAGATGTATGCATGATATACATTGTAGTCTTAGAGGCAGACTTAGGAAAATTTTGAAAGCTTATAATATGTAGAGTTAGAATATTTTTGAGATTGAGATTGTGTTGACATGACACTTTATGATTTTGCAAGAGTGTCCTAAGATATGAGAGCATGCTAGTGGGTCGATTATATGATTATTGTGCAACTACAATAATGAGATTGATGTAGAAGACTATGGATTAATTCAACAATTCAAGATTTGGTGGGTGTAAATTATACCAAATATTCATTTTCACACACCTATGCTCATAGCCCTGATGGAGCGATGGGATGTAGATCTACATCTACATTTCATCTCCCTACTAGGGAGATGATGATGACCCTATAAAATGTCTACCGCATCCTAGGCCTATGCATTCACGAGGAGTGGGTGACCTATGAGGAGGGCATGAAGACCCAAGATGCCCAAGTTGTGCATTAGTACTTAATCAATCATGTGGTCTAGGAGGAAATGATAGGCTACATCTACATGCATTGGCTAGAGCAAGGGTGAGTGGCGATGCCACTAGTATGATGGGTGATGATCATGACTGTAGCATTGTGAGTCGTGATGGATGGGTGAGGATCACACCTTAATGGGGGCCTCGTCCATTTCATCTATTCCCTAGAGGAGTAGGGGACAATATACGACCTTGGGCGACCTTGGTGTAGTGTTGGAAAATGTATCCCTCTACATTTTCACACTTGTTTGGGCCCTCCCTACTAAAATTGGGCTTCTTTATGCCTTCTTTGGTCCTATTTTGCATCCACAAGCCTTAATTAATGCACCTTTATGAGGATAATCTTGACACATATGTCAAGACCAATCATAATTCAATGATTTTGGATTGTATGGCCCAAATTTAGTGATTTGGGACTCATACACCACCTTGGGCATCTGGGTCCCACCTAAGTTTCAGGTCCTAGATATGAATTTGGCATTAAACTAAACATTTCTTGAAATTTGTGTCCTGAGCTTAGCCTAATGGGAATTATATGCCTCAACCGGTGTATGAGTCCCACATAGCTTAGACCAAATTTTAAATTCAATTCTTGGCAGGATTTTATTCTCCTAAATCTGATGTTGGCTTGTAGTGTTGTAATTTCAAGAAATTTGGCATAAACAAGTATAAATACAAGTTTATTTCACACATTTTCTCCTAGCAAGTTTACAAGTCATCTAGCAATTCAAGTGAGAGAATTCTAGAGAATTCAAGAGTATTCAAGGGCTGATTATCAACCATTTTGGAGCATTATTCAAGATTCAAGCATCATGTCAAATTCATCATGCATCATGTTTATTTTCGAGCTAACATTTGTGATGTAGGGTTTTATGATTCAAGCAAGCAGTCAAGTCAAGATATATATCATACAAGCAAGATTCAAGATCTAGATTCTTTCTAGCCATTACTTACAAGATTGTAGCCTTTTGTTCAAGGGTTTGGTGAGTTGCAACATTGCATATTTGTTCATTCATCATTCCTCTATTCTATTTCTATTCATTTCAAGGTTTGATTACCAAAATGGGGTTTGAATAAGGAAAACCCCTATCCACTAACAAAACAACATTTTCCCCTCCCTTTGATGTGTGATTTACAGAACTAGGTTGAATAAGAATTGAAGAGAAAGGTTGGAGAAAAGTTGTCAAGTTGTTAAAAGTTTTCATTTATATTGCAAGATCATGAAAAGTCACCAACAAGTTGTAATTCAGTGTTTCAAACTTTGAAATTTTACAGGAGGGAAGCTACAGGAGAACATTAGAGGATACTAGGGTTTTAGATCAACCCTGATACTGGGACTAAATCACCACTTGTAGCGTATGAGTCCCAGTATACCAATTTTTAGGAATTTTTTGTAGATCCTTGTTTAGCAGTTCCAAATTTTAGTTTCTAGGTCATTTACTTAAGTCTTGCATATCATTTGCATTTATTATCTTTCCAAGCCATAGATTGGTATTGAACCCCCTTTTAGTCTTTAATCATACCCTAGAACACTTTATTGAATATCTCTTTTCCTTATTCCATCCTTGGATTGAGATCTCTAAGGATTCCTTGAGTGAAACTTGACAAAAATAAGTGGAAATGTCCTAAACCCTAGTTCTATCTTCTAGAAAGATAAGAGCTCCCCCACCCCATTTTCCAAGGTTTCATTCTAGGTTATTAAATTTCATTGCATCATGGATATGTGCTTTGGTAAGCTTTGGATGTCCTTGAAATCATTAGTGGATGTGTCAAGCTGTACTTTTTCAAATGACCCTAATGAAATTGAACTTATTCACACTCACTCAACTCCTAATGCATGTCCTCCTCATGATGTTGACATCATTGGAGAAGGTGATGACAACATGAAAAAATTCATAAAAAATTACCTTAACAACCTCAAGACTAATGCATCCTTTTATCCTTCACTTTAAAACAACCAACACTTTTGTTGTGCCCTCAGCACACATGCCCCATTCTGAATGGGGACCCTCTTTTCTTTTGCCTTGCCTGGTTGTTTTTGTCACCGCATCATTTTGTGTGCCTCCATTTTGGTGTCCTAAGTGGTCAGCGTGCCCCAAAGTCTCATCTTAGGATTGACCATGTTTCACCCCTTCAATTTTGTCAAAGTCCCGGTGCCTTACGGAGTCTCCTTGGTAGTTTGCCTCTGCCAACGGCCTTGGGACCTGGTGGGCTTGCCTCCCCAAGTTTCCCTGAGGTGTTTTCCATTCTGAATGGTGGAAGGCTTCCACCTTCTCGGGCCCCAGGACCCGGCTCCCTATTTTCCATATGGTGAAATTTACGAACATTTCGGCCTGCCTTCGTCTCCTTCAGGCCCGATCATCCGGACTTCCGAGTCCGGAACTCCATGTCGATTTTTCTGTTTGCAATGGTGAACCTTCAATGGTGCTCTGCTATTTGGACTCTGGGTCTTCCTTTGACATCGGTTTCCAAAAGCATTATGGAACGGCCATCGACCCACGTCCTTCCTACCCTCGGGCCTCGGACCTCCCGCCGCCTTCCGATAATTTGAACTCAACCGACCCAATGGTTCTCCGTATGGACATTAAATGCTGGCATTAATTGATATTTTGGGTATAAATATGGAGGTTGACCTATCATTTTCATTTGTTAGGTTTTCCAGAGGGATTAGAGTGCTTGCCAGAGGAGTCCAGTGCATCCGTTGACCCCCGTCCTCACGTCCGTGATCGTCATTCGACCACCCTTAGCGGATTTCACGCCTTGCCTCATCGAGTTTCCTAGGTAGGTTTTCCATCCGCCCTCCCGAGAGTTTTTTCATAATTTTAACGCCTAAAATGATGAACAACATGGGTTAAAAACACGTTTAATTGATAAAACTTGATAAAACACATAAAACCCATGTCCTAGAATCTTTGGAAAACTTCCAAAACACCCTCAAAATCGGTCCAGAATTTCACCTCATTGTGGTCGTTCATCACCCAGGGGCGTTCACGTCCTCTAGGCCCAGGTCTTCCAAACGACGATTTTCCCTCTCGGGCCCGGCTCCTCAGACCTCCGTCGTCTGATTTCTGTCAAAATTGAAAACTTAAACATCGAAAACTTGGCCTCCGTTTTGGCTTTCCGGGCCCCGGTCCCCAGACTTTCATGTCCAGAATTTCATGATGCTTTTGCCATTCCATACGGCGGAGTCAAGCCGTCCGCCCAAGCCCTGGAACCCACCTTTCCTTTCGCCGTCCGATGTTGCACGCAAACCCACCTTCTATCACCTCGCTAGGTCCCGGTCCGCGGACTTCCATCCGCAAACTTCTGCGGCCACTTCGACGTTTCAAACGACGTTTCATGGGAAACCTTCCGCCTCCAGGAACCCAAGCCTCCATTCACCGGAAGACCGAAAAACACTAAATTTTGACATCCTCGTGCTTACTGGGCTCCTCCCCTCGGGATTCCATCCCATCTCCGCCCCCTAGGATTTCGTCCCATCTCCACCAGTCCAAAAGGGAAAAACGTGCGCACCTTTTCGACCTCTGGGCTCTGCCCTCATGTTCGCCGAAAGAGAACTTGACATAAAATTTGATGCCCAACCTTGATGCCAGGTCACTCCCTCCAGACTTCTGTCCTATGATAGCCGTTCTGAACGGCGAAGGCGGGATGGCTTCCTGGCTCTCTAGGCCCAAGCGCCCCAAATACAAAGGAAAACCATGCCCATCCTTGGACCTCCAGGGTCCCAAACCCCAGAATTCCATCTCTAGAATTCCCTTTATTTCTGGTCGTTTCAAACAACCAACCCCTGATGGCTTTCTAGCCTTGTACCTCTTGATGCTCCCAAGATGATCCAAACGACTTTGAATTTGAAATCTGATTTCGACCCATGTGCTCAAATTGATCCTTCTCCCACATTGACCTTTTAAACCATCAAAATTCAGTTGGGAGAAATCACCTAGATTGCCCCGCCCCATTTGCCCTTTCAAAATAGCATTCCTGCCAGAGAAGTCTGGCCCTCTGGTCCCGGATTGTATGAAATCCCTCCAGTAAAGGACTAATGACATCTGGAAGTAAAAGTATGATTTTATGAATGATAAATTATCTAAATTTGATTTCATCCACATGATTAATGCTTTCATGGTTGGTTATACTCACTATGCCCTTGCTTGCAAGCTATATGGAATCGAGTGCGGGACCCTTAAGGACTGTCGCAGAAAAGGACAAAGGAAAGAAGTCAAGAAAGGCTCCTCATGGAAATGAGGATAAAGACCAAATGAAATACTAGTTCCAAGGTGAGCCTATACATTCAAAAGTCGTCACTGACTGGAAAGAAGTCACAGACACCAATATTGGCTAGGTCAATATTGATGAGTTTACGCAAAGGGTCAGAATTCACCCAAGGATTGACAATGCTAGATTAATCAGGCAGAGTGGAATTGCAAAAGCCGCAGGCTTCCCCCTGTCTCTTATTGCCCCTAAGCTAGTCATGGCCTGTCGGCAGGCCTATCAACCCAAGACAAGGACCATCGTTGACAGAGATGGTAATATTCTAGCTGACATGTAGGTCGAGGGCATTATGAGGACCTTCCACATTCCTACCTTTGAAGAGATGGAAACGCCCACCATAGAGGAATGTAAGGTGGCATGGGATGACAATCCGGTGCGCTACAAGAGACTGATAAATCAACAATGGCTCAAGGAAAAAAGGGGCAGTGCTACAAAGGTTCCCCAAGAACTCTTTTGCAATGATTTCCACGAAGACTACCATGACTTGGTCACCATGTTGAGCCGGGTAATGGGCCTTCCCACCACAACGTTCTTTCAAGAATGGATGGTTTACTTTGTTGAGAAGATCCTCTATGGAAATGAGGATGTCACCACGAAGGCCTCATTCTACTGGGGAGATATGATAAGCGACTGATTCCATGAGCAGTTCATGAATGTGAAGAAAAGTTCCAAGTTCTACATGACCTCGTATCTGGTCTACTCCTTAGCAGAACAAAGGCAGTATAATGGACTGTTTGTAGCACCCATCAAGGAGCTAGGGCGAAGATTGAAAGTCTATAACAGACATCCCCAACTTCAATGTAGAAATTTTAAGAAGGAATAGTGCAGGGTCAATGATGCCCTCATTTGTCACGTCATCCGACTACTTGGAGGGGATTTTGAGAGGAGAGTCTCTCATAGCACGTAGGCATTCCTAAAGCAGTACACTTTCCTATACCTGCAATTCCCCAAGTTTACATAAATTCACGCCCAAGGTTTCACTAAGAGGCCAAAAAAGCTACGCTGGTACCCCAATGACCAGATTATACTATTAGAACTCTCTCAGCAGCTGCAGCATGTGCACGCCGCCCTCAACAACAAGCATTTAGTAGTAGTCTCCTATCCCTTGACCCTTGGTTGGGGCATGTACAAACTGTAAACTTCCCAGTGTGCTGGGAATTCAGAAAAAGAACTAGAGGAATATCACTTCCAGCTACACACTCCTCACCCACGGATGGACCCGTATGGGCACATAAGAAAGGTGTTAGGACTAGAGTACACCTATTTACATAATGTCGAGGATTTCTCAGAAAATTGCCAGGATGACAAAGAGGTGCACGCTCAGCACTACATGAGAATGACTGCATACTTTGTAAGAAGGGTACAACTGTTCCCTATACCAAATCAATTAAGGAAAATGAAGGCACCATCATGGATCCCCAATATAACGCAGTCTCTGATCTGCCATTGCCTACAATTGACTAGGATGAATAGGAGGTCGATGACCTTGACATCGTGACCAAACCCATCATGGCCTAAATCGAAGAATGGGTTAAAGGACAAGTGAGCCGGCTATAGCAGCAAGGAGTGGTCTTGACATATGAAGGGCTAAAGAGCGAGCCTAGTTCCTCTAGAGATGTTTCTGCCACAACTTCAATGGGCGGGACATCCAAATCTTCTCCAATCACCAGATCCAAGAAGAGGAAAGAAACGGAAATGAAGCAGTCTCCAGATCCCAAAGTATACACAAGGAAAGATCGAGGAGGCTCACCATCTAAAAGGATCAAGCAAACAAGAGGCACCACAGAGTAGTCTATAATCCAAGAGGGTGAAGAAAAAAGGACAAATCAGTTAGAACCTCTTTCGGCTCTCCCAGTCTCAACTGCCCCACCATCTGTCTCCTTGGCCATGGTCGCCACATCCCCACCGGTAGTGGACATCTCATTCCATCTTGCCCCTTTACCTCCAGCTGAGCTTGTAATAGTGATTGAATCTTCCTCCAATGTAACTACTCCTCCTTCCTCCGCTGCCATGTCACCAACCATATCACTCCCATTAGCTACAGTGATGGCACCAATGCTTGCTCCTGCCTTGCTTGAGGCCTTCACGAAACACATGCAAAATCTCCCTTATGAGCTCTCCCAGATCCTTATGGACCCCACTCTTCAGGCAGCCCTAGCATAGGTCCTCCCTACTGCTAAACCTTCACAGGCTCCAGCAGGACCGCCGGCTATAGGCCACCATGTTAATCTCTGAGGAGTGGGAGAGACGAGAGTAAGAGGCTTCAAATCCATTTGAAGGGGAAGCCAACGAATACCATGAACACCCAGAGTATGAACACCATAAAATTGACAGGGTGGCCTACGAGGAGGAGGAGACATGCTCTTTCGAGAGCAAGGATGAGGAGGAGGATGCCAGTGGTAAGGTCATCATACAAACCTTTGATGACGATCTTGAAGAAGAGATGGCCCGACAGCTAAAACACGATGAAGAAGAGGCAGAAAGGTCACCTCTCAGAGAAGAGGAGGACGGTGACAAGACAACATAAATTATGGAAACCCCTGCAGGAGAAAAACAATTGGAGATTATACCACCTCCCACGGAAGAAAAGGACAAGGAAGAGGACTAGCTCGAGGGATACATGCACAAAGATGAACAGATTGAAGACATAAAGGAAAAGGAAACTGAGGAAGAAAAGATTCCTCGAGGACAGTTGATTACTAACCCTCCTGTCAAGCGCCTCACATTTGTCTTAGATTCTGATGAGGAAGAGGGAGACAACACCAAGGTGAAAGGTGCACAAACGGAGGGCCTAACAGAGAAGGGTGAAGGCAATCAAGAGCCACCAAAAGAAGAATCTGCCATTCCTGAGTGGTTGGAAAAACAACTTGAGAAGCAGAATCTTGCTCCTAAGGATCTGAGAGCAAGGTTAGAAGCTATCCTAGCCCGAGCACAAAGCTCAACCAGGAAGGAGAAAAAGCCTAAAGTGAGATCCAAAATAATGATTGATGCTTCCGGGTCCAAACTGCACAGATAGCAATGCCCGTGGTAGGCCAGGCTGGTGTAAGCTACAACATTTCCACCATCGACTTGGGGACTGCTACCAGAGAGCAGAAGGTGGGGCATCTTGAGGAGTCAGTGGCTACAGTGGTGCACTTGATAAAATAGTAAAAGGTCTTGAAGGACGAACTCAAGGCATAGGTAGCCACCTTGATGGATTACATCCAATAATGGTCTTTGGTGGATGAGCTTCCTACAACATCCATGGGTCCACCCCAACTATTGTCCAAAGAGAAAATTGACAAATTGGAGAGAAGAAAGAACTTGGAAAAGACTACGGAGAGCTGGTTCCGACAGGTCCTATATGTTGGGAACATGGGTATTAGCCAAGCCGTTCGAACAACCAACAAGTTCTTGGACCTACAAAAATCTTTGGAGAGCATGAAGAAGCTCTGCATTAACTTCCCTGCAACATACGACTCCACCTATCCAAAGATTGAGGCCATCCTCCAGTTACTAAAAGCCACATGGGAAAAGGAGCTTGCATTCAAAAGGGACGATCACTGGCTGATGGATGTGTGGAGGCAGGATTTCAGTAATAGAAAGGAAAGGTTGGAATAGATAATGAGTAAGGTGGATCCAGACATCTAATGGGTCAAGGAAATTGGGGCGGAATGCGCTCGATATCTCAAGTTGATGACGAAGTATGACATGCCCGCAGTACAGATGGATCCGGAGAGGATAAAACCTTACTTTCAGAGGAAGATGGAGGATGGGATGTCTAATGAAATAACAGTGGAATCCATGAGTTTTTCCACCCGTACCTTCGACCAATTAGAGCTGTTCAGAGATCAGGGCGTAAAGTATGATGAAGATTAGAAAAAGCTTGAGCATAATGCAAAAGAATGGAGCTACTGGATGCTGCGATACAAGATCACTGAGGTAGACAAGCTCCAGCTAGTTATTCTAAAATTCATGGAATATGCAACTTCGAAGAAGCAGGAGGACAACCCTATTATCAATGACGAGCTCCCAAAGGAATAGCTACAACAAAAGAGTAATCAACAAAAGATAAGATGCTATAGTGCCAGCACTAAGTGACAAAATAGGCAAAATGACAAGCATGTTTTTTTAAATTGTAATATATTGGGGGTAGGTGAAACCCTATTTTGTAATGAATCTTGGCCACACAATGAAAATCAACCTTGGCCATTCATTTAGCTTTTTGGGAACTATAAATAGAGGTCTCCTCTCATTTGCAAAGGGAGTTGAGTTGTTGTAAAGACATGCTGCTGAAATTTATAATGAAAATATATTGACTTGGTGTATTTTTTAGTTTCTTCACATGTTTCATGGTTCAATCTCCATTGTTAGATGGTTTAGTTAGATTCACATTGTTGTTTTAGCTAATTGTATCCTTGCTTTGATAGATTTTAGTCCTGCTATTATGTGATTATATAAATTCATGTTGTGTTGATGCCTCCTAGCCCATACTTTTCGTTGTTTGCTTCTGGTAAATGGCTTTGCAAAGTTAGCCTGGGCTGAAATTTAAAGCTGCTCTTTGAATCTTTATCTTTGTTCATTCATGCAAATGGTGGATGAATGGTAAAATACTTGCAGACCTTTGAAGATAGCACATATTTCACAATACTGTAGACCTCTTGGTTAAGTTGAATCCTGTTTGAAAGGAGTTGTCCATAGCAGAACTTCCATGATCATTGTTCATAGTTAGTTGCAGATCGAGGAACCTTCTATCTTCCCTACTCTTTTCACTTTTTTTTTAAGAAATAGCCTGTGCTAAGGTTCATTGCATATTGTAAATCCAAACTTGAAGAAAATATCAAAGTTTTGGATTGATTTTTGAACCTACAACAAAATACACTTTACTTCCCATCTTAAAAACTTCATATTTGAAGATCCATCCCGTATTCAGCTACGTAAGTCCGCCCTGTGATTACCAGAAAAATCACATCAAAATCAACTGAGGAGTTCCATGCAAGTCATGACTTGACACCCGAGAGACCTTGGGGAGATTTTCAGCAGCTTCTAGTTGGAGGTTTCCTTTCAAGAGAGGTAGTGCACCTACGCACTGCCTGTGTTGAGGTGCATAAAAAACACATCAACATAATTGGCACTAGAAGGAGGGCCTTGTGATGCTAGATCAAATTAGATCGTTCTCCCCAGAAATATTTTGAAGAGTTTTACGGTCGACACCAAATAAGGGAGAATTCCAAGAGTTGCAGCCCCTTTTAAGGGAAA
This sequence comes from Sequoia sempervirens, assembly GCA_007258455.2. Classification (NCBI taxonomy): domain Eukaryota; kingdom Viridiplantae; phylum Streptophyta; class Pinopsida; order Cupressales; family Cupressaceae; genus Sequoia; species Sequoia sempervirens. The sequence goes on along the minus strand of VDFB02373365.1, from coordinate 327,508,317 downwards.
AATGAACTAAGGGAGAAAATGTTGCTTCTTCCTCTTCTTCCATTCCACCCACTTCGCTTCCTCCTTCACCCTCATTCGGATTGCGTTCACCTTCCACCCGATGATTCAAAACTGCATTTTCACTCCCCATCTCCGGCAGCCAGGAAGTTGCCTCTCTACTAGCCTTTCGAACCCAAGGTACAGTCTAAACAGCCACAGCCTAGGCTGCTGTCCTACTCTAGGCGCAACCCCAAATTGCTATTTTTAACAGCAGATACTACCTCCACCTCCCGCCATGGCTTGGTTGGAACAAAATCCTTCGCCGATACATTTTGCCGCTTACCATGATATTCCCAAGAATCTGGAAGGATTTTGTTTGAAGTTCAATCCTTGTGACCCACAAGGAACAGTTGAAGAACATATCAAAATATTTGAAATGCAAGTCGATCATGAGGATGTAGCATGTCGTCTTTTTCCACATTCGTTGGGCGAGGAAGCCTTCTATTGGTACATCAATCTACCGAGGGGGTCCGTTACTTCTTGGGACCTTATGAAGAATTATTTCCTACATAAATACAAGATTCCAATAAGCCCTTTAGAGCTATACCGACAGTTTATGTCCATCTAGAGCGAAGTTAATGAACCCATTGGGTCCTTCAATGATCGTTTCCATCATGCCTTCATAGGCTTCAAGATCCATATGTACACAATAATGCTACAACCCTCCCCATCTACTATGCGGCGTTAGATAATCTCACGTCAGCATTGGTCAAAAGGATGCACCCGTCGCTCACCATGCTAGTGACCGCCTACGCTGAGGCTATTGTTGCCAGTGTAGATTTGGGGTAGAAAATCTCTGGCCTACTACCTTCTTTGGGACCGGTAGCCCACCCGATGTAGATTCAAGGGCTTAATCAAGAATTTGCTAATTAGACCCCTCTTATGAACCACATGCCTCAACTGCCCATCGTTCCGCACCTCAGACAACCAATGAATTACGCACCTATTGTTCCTTCTTATTTACAGTACCAATAGCAACAAAGTTACACTCAGGCTCCCCAACAACAATAGGTGTATTCTCAACAACCACAAGCACCACTATTTTTGCTAGGACCAGAATTCCCCCCAGTGCATCAAAATCAGTTGGTAGCTCTACTTGTCTTTCTCCAAAATCCGGCACCACAACCAAGCAACACTACTAAGAAAGATAAATTTAAAGAGCTGACAAAGATGATAAAGAAAATGTCCATGGAAATGACGCACTTAAGAATCAGAATAATCAATTGCAGGCATCCCAGCGTAACCTCTAGGCCAATCTTAATCAGGATAGCTGAGATAATAGGGACAACAGGGACAATCGGGAAGCAAACACCTCTTTTGGGCATAATTATGATAGAGGACAGAATCTGAATCAAAGTTCTGTGAGGAGGCCTTTTTAGAGGCAGAACCGCACGTGGAATACAAAGCCCAATAATGGAGATGTCCCTACTCTAGATCAACTGACCAACAATGAGAGAAAGGCCACTGGGGTGTACCTCGCTAAGGCAGCTTTGTCTGAATGGTGCCAAATTCACAAGACCAGTAAACACTCCGAGTTGGATTGTCCTAAATTCTAGACAGCTGCAAAATTTTTTCAAATTGAGGTCCAAAATGTTGCTGATAGTACCGGTTGTAGAGACATCATTCCATCTAAACCTTACGACTCCTCCTATCTTGTGGTGAACTAGGCACTGTTTCCACAGAGCGATCATAATCAGCCCGAGGTCGAGCCTACTCCCATTAAAAGCGAAGAAGTGCAAGAGGTAAGTAACGAGCAAACCTTGGCTCAACTTTTTGATTCGATGGACAATGGTCTGGTAGATGAGGAAGAACCATATGTAGATGAAATTCACATGTTTCACCAAAGAACAACCCCTTACTTCCTCAGGAATAGGCAGGCAGGTGGACCCTTTACAACTTCTACACCACCAAACAATTTTACTACCTCGCCTGACTCTAATGCCAGCAATAATCCTGGGCTTCCCCATATATCCACCCAATATCTCGACAAGGATAAGCCTCAAAATTAGGTGCAGAATTAGCCTCAAGGCCAGTCCCAAAATCAGTCAAGTCAAAGAAAAGTCCAACCCCCGCGCTCTGCAATAGGCCAAGCCTTCGGCTCTGAGATTGAACAGATGGGCGAATATGTGGCAGAAGAGTTCAAGAAAGTAAAAATCAGTTTATCTGCCTTTGAACTACTCTGGGTCCCGGCCATAAGGCACACCTTCTTTAGGGTACTCAATGGAACCCCATCCTCTAGCATGACACAGGAGGCCTCCGCAAAAAGGGTCACCTTCGAAGAACCTAGGCAAGAACCTGTGGTGCAGGATAATGCCAAGAATAGGACGGATGTTCCCTCACTTCAGTCTACTAGTAAATAGCCGAAAAGGGAGCTAGACCATAACAATAGGCAGAGTTCTAAGGATCAGTCATCTAGGAAAATTAAAGATAAAACTAGCGACATGAACAAAGCTTAGGTAGCTCAAGTAGACGCACCTATGGGCCTCTTCCAAGGAAGAGTGGAAACTCCCCCTTTCCTCACCACCATTCAGATATTTGGGAAAAATTTCACAACTACCTGATTGATTAAGGAGCGTTTGCCAATGTTATGCCTTTGGTAGTATGTAAGGCTCTTGGAATTACTCCCACACCCTCTAGGAGAAAGGTGACCCAGCTGGACAAAACAGAGATTAACATTATGGGAGAGATGAATTGGATCCTGATGCAAATCGTTGTGGATCCGAGGATACAACAAGTCATTGATATTCAAGTGGCTGATATTCTTGATACATATGGGATCATCTTGGGAAGAGAATTCACCAAAACATTAAATATATATGTTGCCATGGGCTATTCTCACATGTGGCTACCATGGAAAGGGCTGCCAAATTAAATCCATGTAGATCGCAAGCCCCGTATGAAATATATGATCACATAGTACAACCTAAATGAGGTGCTATTTGTTGAGACATAATTGGGAAATTACTATCCCTTGGCTTGTCAAGACCAATTCGAACCTCATGAAGAGTATGCTACAGAAGTGCTCTTAGTACAATGCAGTCCTCCAATTGACTTTACTCAAATGCCTCTGAGTATAGAAATGCTGATGGAATCAGATGATAAAACTAATGAAGGCGACAACTGGGGATTACTTAGTGGTTTCCAGGAATTCATGGAAAAGTGTGCAAGGGATCAACTCAGTTTGGGCACCCAAATGAATTTCTAGGATCTCTTTCTGCCAAAATGGTGCAGTATTCATAATGTTTCCCACTTTGAGTTTGATTGCTGCCTGTGCCAAATAGCGATGGAGCATGTCAAAAAATAAACTGTTCCCCAAAAGGAAACACCAAAAGAGGTGCTAGCAAAACTACCTACTGTTGAACATGCCGGGTTGCAGGATTCCCAAAAGATTACGAGAACAATTCCCTAGCCAATAGGAAGTTTGAGCCACGTTGAACCTGAAATGAAAAAGCTTTCCAGATTTTGAGCGCTCCAATTTGATGGATCTAAATGAAAACAAGGAGCCAGTGTCGGGTTCGAGCTCATTAGTCTAATGGGTAAGACCTTTCTTGCTGCCCATAGGCTGCAGTTTCATTGCACCAATAATGTAGCAAAATATGAAGCATTAGTGCATGGTCTTCTTATGGGCTTTGAAGAAAAATGTTAAATTGTTGCAAGTATTCGGGGACTCTGAACTTGTAGTTAAACAAGTTAGAAAATTATATTCCTATCATGATAGAAGACTCACAAACTATAGACATAGGGTCTGGGATCTCTTAGAAGGTTTAGATGCATTTAATATACAGTTGATCCCTCATGCTCAGAATCATACAACCAATGCCCTGGCTCAAGCAACCAACACTCTATAGCCCCTTTCCCTGTTCGGGCTTAAAAAGTTTACAGTTGAGTTGACATCTACACCGTCTATCCCGGACAATGTCACTCACTTTCAGGTCTTCAATGATGATAGGCACATCCTCGAGTTCATCATGAGTTTTGATGTCTTCACAACCCAAATAATTGATGAAGCCGATCCACAAGAGGTCGAGTTGGATATAGAGGGGGTTATCAACCTCAAAACCAACACGATTCCCAGAGGCATGGCTCAACTTGAACACATATTTGATTTGGACCAGATCAGAGACCAGGACTGAAAAATAAAGAAGGAAGCCATAAGCAACCAATGCAATGCCCACAACCTTGGGACAACTAGGGAAACCAAAAATGTGTTTATTGGAAAAGTTTGCACGCCCAAAGAAAAGAAGGGAATCATTGATGCATTGCAAAAGTATCACGACGTGGTGGAATGGAGCTACGAAGATCTCAAGACTTATGACACCTCCATCATCATGCACACCATCCCTCTCAAAATAGAAGTGAAGCCATTCCGCCAGTGGTAGCACCCTATTAATGCCTTGTTGGAGCCCATCATTTACAAAGAGGTATAGAAGTTGCTTTCAACAAGAATTATTTTCCCAGTCAGGCATTCTACATGGGTAGCCAACTTGGTCCCGGTTAGAAAAAAGAATGGAGAAATTAGATTGTGTGTGGACTTCTGCAATCTAAACAGAGCTTCAGAAAAGGACAACTGTCCAGTGCCTTCATTGGATGAGGTGCTACAAATCGTCAACGGCTCCCAAATGATGTCTTTCCTCGATGGGTATTCTGGATACAACCAGGTGATGGTACAGTATGAGGACTACTATAAGACAACATTCACCACTAAGTGGGGAACCTTCGCTTATAGGAGAATGCCTTTTGGGCTAATCAATGCTAGGGCCACCTTCCAACGTGCCATGGATATCGCCTTCAAAGATCTGATTGGAAAATGCATAATCATCTACATGGATGATTTGACTGTGTTTTCTAAAAAGTGGAGCCATCACACCTCTGATTTATACAAAGTGTTTCAAAGATGCAGGGAGTTTGGAGTTTCCCTTAACCCCAAAAAGTGCATTTTCGGTGTAACTCAAGGTAGGTTGCTTGGGCATGTCATTTCAGAGCAGGGAATCGCCATAGAACCTGAATGTATCTAGTCCTTACTGAAGATCCCACCACTGGGTAGAAAGAAAGAATTAAAATCCTTCTTTGGAAAGATCAATTTTGTCAGGAAGTTCATCATGGGTTTTGTTGAGATTGTTAAACCACTCAACGCCATGTTAAAACAGGATGCCAAAGTTGAGTGGGCTCCCGAAGCCAAACATGCTTTTGAAGAAATCAAATGGGCAATTGTTGAAGCACTTGTGCTAGTCAGCCCAGATTATCTAAAGGCATTCTATATCTACTCATTCGCTTCAGAGCATTCCTGTGCCAAAATTTTGACTCAGAAAGATGATGAAGGAAATGAGCACCTGATCACCTTCATGATTGCTCCTCTAAAGGATGCTGAATTGCAATACCACAACGTAGAAAAGAAAGTATATGCCCTTGTGTGGGGAGTAAAGAAATTTCTGCATTACATCTTACATAACAAAGTGTTCGCCATTGTCCCTGACCCAGCGGTAAAAACGCTACTCATGCAAAGTGAATTGGGTGAATGAAGAGCCAAATGGGTCACCCTGCCTCAGGAATATGACATGGAAATCCAATCGATGAGGTTGGTGAGAGGATAGGCCCTTACCTGAATGATTGTTGAAGTAGCAGTAGAGGCCGAACCCAAACTCACTGTGCAACAATACTAGCTTGAGGATGTTTCCCTAGGGGAATGGTATGAAAACATCGTCTATTATTTGCTGAACCACAAGTGCCTGCCTCATTTACAGGGAGTCCAAAAGCGTGCTTATAGATTGAAAAGCAACAGTTATATGTTACAGCGGTCCATTTTATACAAGAGAAATCATGAAGGTATTTACTTGAGATGCCTTGGTAAGGAAGAAGTAGATCGAGTCTTGAGGGAGTTTCATGATAATTTTGACACTAGTCATGGATCCGGGTCCTCCACCACTCATCAAATATTGAGGGCGGGATATTATTGGCCAACTATCTTCAAAGATTCCCACTGTCATGTTCATTCATGTCACACATGTCAGACAACCGCCACCAAGGAAAAGAATGTTGTTGTCCCACTGTAGCCTATGCTGGAGGTAAGGCCATTCACGCAATGGGGCCTCGATTTCATGGGCCCGGTAAGCCCCCCATCATCTATGGGACACATGTACATTATTACCGCTACTGATTACTGTACTAGATGGACAAAAGAAATTGTATGTAAGCAATGCACAACTGAGGTGGTTACTAATTTTTTAGAAACTTTTATTTTAAATTGCTTTGGTTGTCCTTATGCATTGGTGTGTGAAAATGGACCTGCATTTGCTTCATTAAAATTTTCTAGTTGGGCCTTCAACTACGAGATCACCCTTAAATTTTCATCTAATTACTACCCTTAAGGAAATGGCCTTACTAAATTTACAAACAAGAACCTGATCACGGTAATCAAGAAATTTCTAGATAGGAATCCCAAGGATTGGCACACCCAGCTCTATTTCACCCTTTGGGAAAACCGCACTTGCCATAAGACTGCCCTTGGTGATTCCCCATTCCATCTCATTTATGACCTAGAGCCCATATTTCCTATCCACCTAAGGATTCCCACTCTCTAGTTTATCACCGACTTTTATGAGGAAGGGAATCATAGAGAAGCTCGGTTAGCTGAGCTCTTGCATTTAGAAGAAGTCTAAGACCGTGCAATAGAAAATTTTGCCAAACATCGGGGCGTGGTTAAGAGATGGTTCGACTGCCGAGCTAAAATCAAGGCTTTTAGAATTGCAAATTTGGTCCTGTATTGGGACAAGGCCCATGAAAAGAAAGGGGACACAACAAATTCGACAAGCTTTGGCTTGGCCCCTTTCAAATAGCTAAAATTTTGGGAGACAATGCTTTCCGCTTAAAGACCTTAATTGTTGAAGCCGTCCCGTTGCCAGTCAATGGGCAGCACCTAAAGCATTACTTCCAAGCCTGAGCTCTCTCAAGCTCTTCCTTGTAAATATTTATATATAGGTTGGAGTAGGTTTCCTTTTGGTCTGCTTGCATCTTGCTATTTTGTGTTGCTCTGTTTTGTTTGTTTCCTGGCTGTTTTTTTTGAAGAGGGTGTCCTCCGTCCCTTTGCGGTGGCCGTGCTTGCTTGACGAATGGTTCGCTTTGCTGTCTATCCTTGGTGTTCTTCGGCTAAACATTCATTCCCGACTATTGGCCCCTCAAAGCCACCTAGGAATGGTTTCCTTGTCTAAAATCTATTTTAGAACTTGACCCTTGGTTGGCTCTCTTTACGCATATCTCAGATCTCACAAAAAACATGTTAACTAATCCTAACGACTGTACAGTGGCTACTATGATACACTAGTAAGTGAAAAATCCAAAGTCATCTCCAGTGACCACTGTGATTCCCAAACCTTTTGTAGGCTTCAATGCTTACACGGTCAAGCAAAAGATAAGAAAAGAAAACAAATTGAAGGAAGTATCAAAAGAAGTCAAAAGAAAGAAAATTCTGAAATTAACCGACCGTATGGGTGTGCGGATAACTCTATCGGGGCGATGGATGCCTGACCAACAGTAAAGCAATATCTGTGGGATCACAGCGACAACTCCATCAGGGCTATGGATGCCTGACTGGCAGCGGAGCAATGTCCGGGTTACTTTTGGTGTTAGACGGTTTATGTAGCTTGCTCGGTTGGATTAGCAGCCACTGGTCACAGTTCCGCGGAAAGGAATGAATTCACTACACACACTTCCAAGATGTCCTATAGACTGACCCAACTAAGGATCCTGTCCTCCTAGTTCACTTTTGGAAGTCTGCTCCTGGTTTGTGAAACCAAAGATTCTAGGTCTTGGATGAATACTTATCCTTAGAATGCTCAGGAGCATTTCTCAGTGGAGTCGCCATTTGTTGTGCCCTTAGCACACATGCCCCGTTCGGAATGGGGACCCTCTTTTCTTTCTCCTTGCCAGGTCATTTTTGTTGCCACCTCATTTTGTGTGCCTCCATTTTGGTGTCCTAAGTGGTCAGCATGCCCCAAAGTCTCATCTTAAGATTGACCATGTTTCGCCCCTTCAATTTTGTCAAAGTCCTGGTGCCCTGCGGAGTCTCCTTGGCAGTTTTCCTTTGCCAACGACCTTGGGACCTGGCGGGCCCACCTCCCCGAGTTTCCCTGGGGTGTTCGCCTTCCCGGGCCCCAAGACCCGGTCCCTGTTTTCCGTCCAGTGAAATTTGTGAACTTTTCGGCCTTCCTTCGTCTCCTTCGGGCCTGATCATCCGAACTTCCTAATCCGGAACTCTATGCCGCTTTTGTTGTTTGCAATGGCAAACCTTTGACGACGCTCTTCTATTTAGACTCTGGGTCTTCCTTCGCCGTTGGTTTCAAAAAAGAATTATGGAACGGCCATCGACCCACGTCCTTCCGGGCCCTGGGCCCCGAACCTCCTGCCGCCTTCCAAAAATTTGAACTCAACTGACCCAATGGTCCTCCGTACGGACATTAAATGTTGGCATTAATTGCTATTTTGGGTATAAATATGGAGGTCGACCTGTCATTTTTGTTTGTCAGGTTTTCTAGAGGGATCAGAGTGCTTGCTAGAGGAGTCCAGTGCATCCGTCGACCATCCTCGTGTCCGCGATCATCATTCGGCCACCCTTAGTGGATTTCACGCCTTGCCTCATCGGGTTTCCGAGGTAGTTTTTTGTCTGCCCTCCCGAGAGTTTTTTCATAATTTTAACGCCTAAATAGATGAATAACATGGGTTAAAAACATGTTCAATTGATTAAACTTGATAAAACACACAAAACCCATATCCTAGAATCTTCAGAAAACTTCCAAAATGCCCTCAAAATCGGTCCGAAATTTCACCTCGTCGCGGTCGTTCATCGCCTAGGGGCATTCATGTCCTTCGGGCCCGGGTCTTCCAAATGGCGATTTTCCCTCTCGGGTCCATCTCCTCGGACCTCCATCGTCCGATTTCTATTTTGGCTTTCTCGGCCCGGGTCCACAGACTTCCATGTCTGGAACTCCATGATGCTTTCGCCATTCCATATGACAGAGTTGACCCGTCCGCCCAAGCCCTAGAACTCGCCTTGCCTTTCATCGTCTGGTGTTGCGCGCAAACCCACTTTCTGTCACCTCGCTGGGTCCCAGTCTACAGACTTCTGTAGCCACTTCACCATTTCAAACGGCGTTTCATGGGCAACCTTCCACCTCCCGGACCCCAAGCCTCCATTCGTCGCAAGACCGAAAAACACTGAATTTTGACATCCTCACCCTTACCGGGCTCCGCCCCCTAGGATTCCGTCCCATCTCCGCCGGTTGAAAAGGGAAAAACATGCCCGCCTTTCCAACCTCCGGGCTCCACCCTCCTATTCGCCAAAAGAGAACTTGTCATAAAATTTGACGCTCAACCTTGATGCTGGGTCGCTCCCTCCGGACTTCCGTCCAGTGATCGTCGTTCTGAATGGTGAAGGTGGGGCGGCTTCCTGGCTCTCTAGGCCCGAGCACCTCCAAATACGAAGGAAAACCACGCCCATCCTTGGACCTCCCGGGTCCCGGACCCCAAAATTCTGTCTCCAGAATTCCCTTCATTTTTGGCCATTTCAAACAATCAACCCCTGATGGCTTTCCGACCTTGTACCTCTAGATGCTCCCAAGATGATCCAAACAACTTTGAATTTGAAATCTGATCTCGATCCTTATGCTCAAATTGATCCTTCTCCCGCATTGACCTTTTAAACCATCAAAATTCAGTTGGGAGAAATCACTCGGATCGCCTCGCCCCGTTTTCCCTTTCAAAACAACATTCCTGCCAGGGAAGTCAGGCCCTCCAGGCCCGGATTTTATCAACTTCCTCGAGTAAAGGACTAATGACATCTAGAAGTAAAAGTATGATTTTATGAATGATAAATTTTCTAAATTTTATTTCGTTCACATGATTAATGCTTTCATGGTTGGTTATACTCACTATGCCCTTGCTCGCAGGCTATATGGAATCGGGTGTGGGACCCTCAGGGGTTGCCGCAGAAAAGGACAAAGGAAAGAAGTCAGGTAAGGCTCCTTGTGGAAAAAAGGATAAAGACCAAATGAAATACTAGTTCCAGTGTGAGCTTATACATTCAAAAGTCGTCATTGATTGGAAAGAAGTCACAAACACCAATATTGGCCAAGTCGATATTGATGAGTTTACGCAAAGGGTCAAAATTCACCTGAGGACTGACAATGCCAGATTAATTAGGAATGGTGGAATTTCAAAAGTTGTGGGCTTTCCCTCGTCTCTCATTGCCCCTGAGCTAGTCATGGCCTATCGGCAGGCCTATCAACCCGAGACAATGACCATCATTGACAGAGATGGTAATATTCTAGCTGACATGTCGACCAAGGGAATTACGAGGACCTTCCACATTCCTACCTTCGAAGAGATGGAAATTCCCACCATAGAGGAATGTAAGGCAGCATGGGATGACAACTTGGTGGGCTGCAAGAGACAGATAAATCAGCATTGGCTCAAGGAAAAAAGGGGAAGCACTGCAAAGGTTCCCCAAGAACTCTTCCACAAAAATTTCCACGAAGACTACCATGAATTGGTCACCATGCTGACCCGGGTAATGGGCCTACCCACTGCTGCATTCTTTCAAGAATGGATGGTTTACTTTGTTGAGCAGATCCTCTGTGGAAATGAGGATGTCACCAAAAAGGCCTCTTTCTACTGGGGAGGCATGATAAGCGACTGCTTCCATGAGCAATTCATGAATGTGAAGAAAAGCTCCAAGTTCTACATGACCACCTATCTAGTCTACTCCTTAGCAGAACAAAGGTAATATAATGGACTGTTTCTAGCACCCGATGAGGAGCTAGGGCGAAGATTGAAAGTCTATAACAGACATCCCCAGCTTCAATTCAAAATTTTTAAGAAGGAATACTGTAGGGTCAATGATGCCTTCATTGGTCACGCCATCCGACAACTTGGAGGGGATTTTGAGAGGAGAGTCTCTCATAGCGCATGGGCATTCCTAAAGCAGTACGCTTTCTTATTAAATAAATAAAGAATTTATTTAATTATAGTTGAAGTATGATAAAGAGTAAATTAAATAAAAATTTATTTAATTTGACAAAAAGGATAAGGTTAATTAGTAACATAATTAAATAGAAAGCATTTATTTAATTAATCAGATAGAATAAAGAAAAGTGTGAATTAATTAAATAATTAATAGAAGAAATGAAGACTATAAAGAATAATTAAATAATTGACATTATTTAATCATGACCATGAAGAATACGAATTATGAAGAATATTGAAGTCGCAGGCTTAGACCAAATTTCTGTGTCTACATTTGCCCCTCTTTCATACAATGTAATTTCGGCATTGTGTCAAAGAAAATCGATAAAAAATATGCCCCAATAATGCCCCAGTGTAAAATAGGTGAAGGTATGCCCCCTTGGGAGGACAGGCGGGTTCCAAGAACATGAATGTGCTCTTGAAATTGATGATAGAACTAGAAGATGAAAGGAAAAAGGATAGAGGAAAGTAGATAAGGGTGGTGAAGATGTAGAAAAGAAGAAATGTTAGTGCAAAAAGAAAGATGAATAATAAAAGACCATGATGTTAGTATTAGCAATCTTCGATGTTTCATCGTATCACAAAAGGCATTGCACTTTATCATCATTGGGCGGGACTAATACAAATGGAGAAAAACACCATGATATGACATAGATCAAGGTGTGCAAGGTCATCCACTTGCTAATAACAGACAGTGGTAGACAAGGAGTGTCGTTAACTCATACTAAGGGCACAAGTTGCCCCAGTCTTTTTCTCAAGACAAACCACAGACAGCAAACAAAGAAAAAAAGACGGGTCATGAGACGTCATCGCTCCTCTAAATCCTTCATGGGACATCCTTGAGGAAACTAGTAACATGACTCAAAATCAAATTTAAAAGACAATCGATAGACAACAGTCAAAGAAAATAGAATTCTGACACATCGTTGCTTCTCTAAATCCTTCATGGGACATCCTTGAGAAAGCTAGTAACATAATTCCCATCATAAAGTGAAATGAAAAGATAAGATAAATAAGTCAAAAAGTCGAAAAGCCAGTAAAATATTTGCCAAAACTTGATCTTGTTTGTTTGATTCGTGTTGATTGATTAAAGGATTGATTGATAAAGCCAGATTTTAGGAGATACACATACCGGATAAGACTTTGAGTCTGGTTTCGATGTTATGACTATCTGTATAAGGCATGACAAAGCCTGGTTTCAGAAAGACATGTATCGTATAAGACATTGAGTCAGATGCCGTTGATGTGATAACTTGTGTAAGGCTATGTTTGATTGTTTGACCATGTCGATTATGCAGGAATGACTCATCCTGTATAAGATAGATGTTTTTTTGGTATCAATACTCATGATGGACTCATCTTGAATAAGACAAAGATTGATTGTTTTGATTGCTTCGTTTGGCAAGTTGTTTGATTTGACTTATAGACATTGCTGAGTTATGCACCAGATTGATGCATGATTTGATATGACGTGCTGACAATTGACTATGTGTGACGAAAATCCCTAAACGACTGACCTAGTGTGGCCTTGGGGGCTCATCGATTGATGGCCTTGCCTACGTTATACATGAAGAGACCTTGTAGTTTGACTTTACTTTGACTGACAAGACTGACTACAAATAGAAGACGTGTGTGAAAGTGAATGTGACGAACCCTAATGGACTGACCTAGTGTGGCCTCGGGGGCACATCGGAAGATGGCCTTGCCTATGTCTAGTTGCAGAGGCAACATAGTTCGAAAAATGACAAAGATTGACAAGTGCATCTGACTCTGACTCTATTTTTGGATTTTTGAAATGTTTTGATTTTTTTGTCTTTTTGAAGTTTTTTGATGTTTTTGTGTTTTCTCAGATCATTTTGTGATGTTTGTGGATTTTTCTATGGTTTAAATACGTCTTCAACACAGCCAATGGAAAAATCAATATGACACACGTCAAGTGTTTTCCCCCAGTCGAGTATAAGACCAATTGATTATGAATAGGGTAAAATGGGGGATATTAAATGCACTCGATGTCAATCGTTCCAGGTTATGGGAAAGACTACCACTTATTATGAATGGTATATACAAGCGATGGATATGAAAGATAAGGGATACCTACAAGGATAGGTAGTATGTACAGGGATAAGGACTATGTACAAGGTAGTGGACTATGTACAGGGATAAGGACTATGTACAGGGTAGTTAGTATGTACAGGGATAAGGACTATGTACAGGGATAGGGACTATGTACAGGGTAGTTAGTATGTACAGGGAAGGTAGATTAGAATAATAGTAGACAAAGGAGCATAATCAACTACATATGGCGCCTGTTTTCCAGGTTTTCACCATGGTACCTATCCATAGCACCACCGAAGTGGTTTTCACTATTGGACGAATAATTTGTCTTTACTATTTTCTGGATTGTCTAATTTTTTTGGTGTTACCAAGATGCCTGTTTGCCAGGTTTTCACCTTGGTAACGATTTTTTTTATTTTTTTATTTTTTTGTATTTTTCGCTAATCAAGACAAAGACTCCCAGAAGCTATGCGTAGAACTTCTTCAGATGTAGACTATTGATTAGCAAGGACAATGGTTCCCCTTCACGAGTAGAGAGTTGGTATGCTCCTAATCCAAAAGCTTCTATAACAATATAAGGTCCTAACCACTTTGGTTCAAACTTTCCTAGTTTGTCTCTTTCTGCTTGATTCTTCGGGTTCTCCATTAAAACTAGGTCACCAATGTCAAAGTTTCTATTCAAAACCTTCCTATTATAGCTACGACGAAGGCGATTCTGATATGCTTGGAGATGGTCTAGTGCCTTCTATCTTTGCTCATCTAGGAATTCTAGCTCATGGAGTCTTGAGACTCAGTATTCTTCATCATCAGTGTGGCCTTTCAAGGATACCCTTAGGGAAGGAATCTCAACCTCAATAGGAAGAATAGCTTCAGAACCAAAAACTAGTGAGTAGGGAGTGGCACCAGTGGGAGTACAGATACTTGTGCGATAAGCCCATAGGGCAGGGTTAAGCTGTAAATGCCAGTCATGACCAACATCATTGACAGTCTTCTTGAGGATTCTAATGATGGTTTTGTTAGATGCCTCTGCTTGGCCGTTACCTTGTGGGTAGTATGGAGTAGAAAAGTGATGTTGAATAAGAAATTCATCACAAAGGTGGCAGACTTCTTGGTTCTTAAATGGGCGGCCATTATCCGTGATTATGGACTGAGGGACCAATTTTGAGAGGAAGTGTTACCACCCCCTTTGATTTTCATTCCTCATCATCATAATCTTTAATGACAATACTTTTGGTCATGTCTATGCATGCTTCTGAGATACCTAATGCCTTAATTATTTTTAAAGTGCATAGATTTAACCCTGCTCCTCCGTCTACCAAAACTCATCTAACTTTGGTATCATCAACAAGGACTTCTAGATGTAAAGGATCGTTATGGTTCACCTTTTCAGTTGCATAGTCTTGTTCAGAAAATGTGGCATGGTGATTATTGGTCAAATAGACCACCATTTCCTAGAAACAATTGACATCAAGATCATTAGGGACCATGGTGTTTTGCAAAGCTTTATCGAGAATAGATCGATGCTCAGGGGAAATACACAATAGTTCCAAGATTGAGATTTGGGCCAGGGTCTTCCCCAACTGGTCAAGGAGGTTATATTGTAGCTTCGAAGGCTGTAGTGTTTGCTGCGATGGAGGGCCTTGGATAGTGATCTTAGTACGACGAGTATTGACCGTGCATTCAGGATTTGTATTGATAGTAATGGCATTAATATTCTCATCATCAGTGCGAAGATGATGAATGATTTTGCCACCATTATAATCATGCTTGATACTCGCATATTTGGCTAACATATTGGTCTTAGTACTTGAACTGGGAATAGTTCCTTTTCCATGGTCATGTAGTGGATCAGAAAATACTTGATGATCAGTGTTTGATGACTTCAGTTTTTGTCCACCAACTTTGATAATTCTCCTTTCGACAAGATCTTATATGATATTCTTCAGTTGTCGACAATTTTGTAGGTTATGTCCCTTAGTTCTATGATAATCACAAAAGGCATTATCATCCCACCAAGTTGGTTTAAATTGACCTGGATCATATTGTCTTGGTTCCTGTAGCTATATAAGATTATGTTGTAACAGTTGTTTGAATACAGACTCAATGGGTTCCCCTAAGGGAGTGAACTCATGTTTTTGAAATCTCCTTTGTTGTTGTGGACGTTGAGTATTTTGGACCATGTTAGGAGGTTGATTGACAACATTAAGCGTGTTGGAAAAAGTATGAGGTCCTTGTAATGTGATGAGGGGTCCTGCTTGTAGTGTTTTAGCATCAACTACCCTATCATTGGTGACATTTTTGTTGCGAGACCAAAATCTGTTTCTATCAGTGGGGGTGTTTTGTACAATCAGATTTCTATTGGATGTTGATGTCTTAAGCTCGCCTTTTTCAATGAGATCCTATTCTATTATAACTCCTTTTTCCACTAGTTTTGAAAAAGATGTACAACAATGTACCCTTAAGTTACTTCTGAGTTTCACATGAAGGTTTTCTTGGAACATAGTAACTTTTTGTTTTTCAGGTATCTCGACAGGACACCGGCTAGCTATAGTCCTCCATCTCTGGAAGAAAGCGATGAATGTTTCCCCTTCGTCTCGCGTTGTGTGACACAAGGTTGCTATATTTATCTCGTGGTCTATGTTGAAGGAGAATTGCTCCACAAATTTCTCAACCAGTTCACCCCAAGATCTAATGCCAGAGTCTAGACCCGAAAACCACTCTAGTGCAATTCCTACAAGACTTCTTGGAAATATTCTCATAAGATACGTGGGGTCATAAGTGAAATCTATGCATATGGTAGAGAATTCCCTTGTATGTTCTATTGGATTTCATTTGCCATTGTACTTAGGGAGATTCGGTATGACATATCCATGAGGGAAAGGGGTCATATACAATGATCTATCAAAGGGAAATGGGCATATGTCCTTTGTTGAAAATGATTTCTTAGTTGACACTGACATGTTATCCATTTGTGTTTGTAGTGCTTGCATTTGTGTTTGTATGACATCAACTTGGGTCAAAGATGTGCTAGGGGGATTATGGTGATCCATGTATGTATTCTGAAATCCAAAGTCTTGTGATGGGTTTCAATTGAACGTTGGTATTTGAGGTGGGTTTGGATTCAGAATGTTGGCAAATGTGTTATGGTCTAAAGTCTGCATAAATTGGTATTGACCTGGGATCTGTGTGAACGAATTCTGACTACCAATCTGGGAGAAATGATTCTGATTCAGAATCCGCATAAATGGATTCTGATGGCTAGTCTGGACAAAGGGGTTCTGATTCAGAATCTGATTGAATGGATTCTGGTTGCCAATCTGGGAGAATGGATTCTGATTGCCATACTGGAATGAGGGAATGCCTCTTGTTTGTGTAATCTGTGGTATAGTACTAGTGACTTGGGCACTAGGTATGGCCATCGACTGTGCTATGGTACTCGTGATACTAGCACGAGGTATGGTTGTTGACTGTGAACTTGTGACATCGACATAAGGTGTAGAGGCTGATGTTTTAGGTCTTTTACTCCCAACAAGAGGACCGAAGGGAGTGGATGATGAAGCCCCTATAGTGAAATTAAATCTTGAAGTCATGCCAGATGTACCAAATGGAGACGTATGGACTATCGTACTTTGTGTAGGTGTGCCAGATGGCATAGTTGTGCTAACCTGAGGTATAGTAGTACTAGTAGTCATTGTATTTATCCCTTGTGTAGGTTGAGTTTGTAAGGTGTTAATATCAAATCTTGTAGGTAAGGTAGCACCTTCAGCTAGAAATTTGGCTAAGTATCATTGTCAATCATTTGCTAGGTACTCATCTACAAAAGAGGCAAACTCAGGGCCATGTGCGGCAGCCTCTATGTCTTCTACTGCAATATGTCCTTGAGTGTTTCTAGTGGTGAATTTTTCTAATAGAGTCTTATGAGGTCTTGAAGAAAATGGATTAATGAATTCGTTTGGATTCGACATCTTTTCTCTCTCTCTCTCTCTTCTTTTAGACCTAGTTTCAACCATGTAAGATTAGCTCAATATGCAAGAAATGCAAAACTACGTGTATGGACAGTATGACTCTAGTCTATGTTTTTGGGATTTTTTGAATGCAAAATAAGGAATGTTCTAGGATGAAACTAGTCTAAAGTCTAAAGATGCAAAGTCTAAGCAAGACCCTAAAGTGATAAGATCTATAAACCCAAGATGAAGGGACCAACTACCTAAAGTCTAACCAAGGCATCAATTTCGTTAAGTCAAGGAACCAATGTAGGATGAGGATCAAAGACAAGTCGAGTTTCCTAGCTAGACTGATGAGCTAGGAGGACTCTCTATAGGACAAAGGATAAAATGATAAGACTAGGTTCAATGACAGATTTTGTTGACGCTATAATTTTTCTAGAGTGTAGATGATGTACCTATTCTAAAGTTTGTAAAAGTGACCCTCCTAGAAGTTTGACCTATAGGAAAAATGTATTCTAAGATGTGACAAAGCTCTGAATTAGGACAACTATGGAAATGACTAAATGAACCTAAAGGATGCAAAATTGAGCAAAATCATTTCCTATTTATGTTCAAGGTCTTTTTGTGGAAAGACAACTGAAACTGACAGTGACCGTGAATTCTGACTTTTTGATAATCAGACAAATGCGTTGCAGGATTTCACATATGCGGTTAAGTTTACCAGTTTCGGTTTTCCATTGATCAATTGTGTTTCCTTGGTAAAGTTCAATGTGTGACTCTAACATATGCGGTTAACTATCTAACAGATGCAACTCGTAATGACAGTTGCAACTTAGAATATAACATATGTGGTCTTGTGCAAAGTGAATGCAAGCTAATCTGGCAGATGTGACTCTACGCTAGATAGATGTGACTGATATTGACAGACGCGACTCAAAGCTAAACAAATGCAACTCTAAATAACAGATGTGACTCTAAATAGCATATGCAACTCTAAATAACAGATATAACTTGAAGTTAAATAGATGCGACTTGAAAAATCAATTGCAACCTTCTGGTGAACAGTTGCGACTCTCTGTGTATTTTCAGTGATGAGATTTTAAAACCGACTTTGTTTTCCGTGATCAAATTTTGAAAAACAAGAAAAATCATGAGACAAAGTGTTTTCAATTTGATTTGGACTCAAAGAACGTTTAAATTGACAACAAACAAGTACATCCTAATAGGCCAAAAGGCCTAGGGTTTGTATACTTGGTATAGCCCACCGAAATACCCCGGATTGGTGATAAACACCTTTCCTTCTTGAGAGCGAATAACTTAGAAATTTGGTGGCATTGGCTCCCCTCCACAGCTCATTAACATCTTTGGAGCACACCAATTTTGAATTCTTTAGGCAATGACCTCCCAAGAACTGTTATCTCTACTCAAGGGGATTAGTAGTGAGTGTCTTCGGGCATGATACTGTATCCTACACTATACCAAGCAACGGCCAAAAATGGTTGGTCTCTAAAAAAAAAGGTGTTTAATCACGGATAATGGCTGCCCATTTAAGAACCAAATGTAACATCTAGAAAATGCATAAAGAAAAGATTAAGAGCAAACATGCAATACAAATCTAAATGCAATCTAATGCTAAGCAACAAAGAACAAAGGAAAGTAAAAACGTAAATAAACTAAAAAAATCTCACCAAATTGCTAAGTATTTCCATGATTCATCTCGATTGCCCTTCTCCATTTTGCTATTGTAGTATAATTTCCCTCATATTTTCAAGAGTTCGTGCAAATATAGCCTAAGATAGCGATTTAGCAAAACATCGAAGATTCAAGATAAGAGCTCACAAAAGTCATACGATTTCGAGAGAGATATATGATTTCAAGAGAGATACATGATTTCAAGAGATATAAATGATTTTGAGAGAGATTGGAATGATGAAGCCTAGATCAATTTATAGAAAATTGATTATTCGAACGATAGGACATGATTGAAAGATTACCGAATGGTTGAGATTGACTGATTAGACATGCATTCTGATAACTGTCAGTAATGACATGAGTGATATAAATTAAAAATAGAATTAAAGATTAAATAAATGATTTAATCTTCAAGTTTGGTATTTGAGAATAGAAGAATTATCTTTGCATGACAAAGATGAATATGGATTAAAGCAACTCTTTGTTCGAATGCATGCACAAGGTTTAATTAATTAAATAGGAATATTTAATTAATCCACATGTACATGCAAATGAGTTAGAACTAGATGATTGAATGATTTGACAAAGAGATTACTCAAGAACACCACTCAGACATTAAATCAAGAGTTAACTGAGCGATTAAAATAGATGTCGAGTCGAGTCAAAGTGAATACTTAGATAACTCACACAATTTATCTAAATATAGAGGAATGCGTTAAAATAGAATTCATGAATTAAATAATTCATTTAATTCAAGATTTGATATTTGAAGAATAATTAAATAAATAAGATTTATTTAATTAAGTGATGAAGGGATTTAAATGAAAAATTAAATAAATAAAGAATTTATTTAATTATAGTTGAAGTATGATAAAGAGTAAATTAAATAAGAATTTATTTAATTTGACAAGAAGGATAAGGTTAATTAGTAACATAATTAAATAGAAAGCATTTATTTAATTAATCAGATAGAATAAAGAAAAGTGTGAATTAATTAAATAATTAATATTATTTAATTAATAGAAGAAATGAAGACTATAAAGAATAATTAAATAATTGACATTATTTAATCATGACCATGAAGAATACGAATTATGAAGAATATTGAAGTCGCAGGCTTAGACCAAATTTCGGTGTGTACAGGAACTAGTGGAATATCACTTCCAACTACACACTCCTCACCCACGGATGGACCCATATGGGAATGCAAGAAAGGCGTTAGGACCGGAGTATGCCCATTTACATAATGTCGAGGATTTCTAGGAAAATTTCCAGGATGAAAAAGAAGTGCGCGCTAGACACTACATGAGAATGACTGCATACTTTGTAAGAAGGGTGCAACTATTCCCTATACTAGATCAAGTCGAGGAAGATGAAGGCACCATCATGGATCCCCGATATAACGTAGTCTCTGATCTGCCATTGCCTGCAATTGACTGGGATGAATAGGAGGTCGATGACCTTGACATCGTGACCAAACCCATCATGGCCCGAACCGAATAATGGGTTAAATGACAAGTGAACTAGCTAAAGCAGCAAGGAGTGGTCTTGATATATGAAGGGCTAAAGAGTGAAACCAGTGCCTCCGGAGATGTCACCTCCATAACTTCAATGGGCAGGACATCCAAATCTCCTCTAATCACCAGATCCAAGAAGAGGAAAGAAACATAAATGGAGCAGTCTTTGGATCCCAAAGTATACACAAGGAAAGATCGAGGAGGCTCACCTTCTAAAAGCCTCACGCAAATGGGAGGCACCACGAAGCAACCTGTAATCCAAGAGGGTGAAGAAAAAAGGACAGATCAGTTAGAACCTCTTTCAGCTCTCCCTGTCTCGACTGCCCCACCATCTATCTCCCTGGCCATGGTCATCACATCCCCACTGACAGTGGACATCTCAGTTCATCTTGCCCTTTCACCTTCGGCCGAACCTGTAATAGTGATTAACTCTTCCTCCGCTGTAACTACTCCTCCTTCCTCTGCTGCCATGTCACCTACCACATCACTCCCATTACCTACAGTGATGACACCAATACCCACTCCCACCTTGCCTGAGTCCTTCTCAAAACACATGCAAAATCTCCCTTCCGACCTCTCCCAGATCCTTATAGACCCCACTCTTCAGGTGGCCCTAGCATAGGTCCTTGCTACTGCTAAACCTTTATAGCCTCTGGTAGGATCGCCGGCTATGGAGGCCACCATGTTAATCTCCGAGGAGTGGGAGAGACGGGAGCAAGAGGACTCAAGGCCATTTCAAGGGGAAGCAGATGAATACCATGAACACCCAGAGTATGAACACCGGACAATTGACAGGGTGGCCTACGAGGAGGAGGGAACAAGCTCTTATGAGAGTGGGGATGAGGAGGAGGATGTTGGTGGTAAGGTCATCATACAAACCTTTGATGACAATCTTGAAGAAGAGATGGGCCAATAGATAAAACATGATGAAGAAGAGGCAGAAAGGTCACCTCTCAGAGAAGAGGAGGAGGGCGACAAGACAACAAAAATTGTGAAAACCCCTATAGGGGAAAAACAACTGGAGATTGTACTACCGCCCATGGAAGGAAATGACAAGGAAGAGAACCAGCTTGAGGGATACATGTAGAAAGACAAATAGATTGAAGACATAAAGGAAAAGGAAACTGAGGAAGAAAAGAGTCCCTAAGGACAATTGATTACTAAGCCTCCTGTCAAGCACCTCACATTTGTCTTAGATTCTAATGAGGAAGAGGGAGACAACACCAAGGTGAAAGGTGCACAAATGGAGGGCCTAATAGAGAAGGGTGAAGGCAATCAAGAGCCACCAAAAGAAGAATCTACCATGCCCGAGTGGTTGGAAAAACAATTTGAGAAGACGAATCTCGCTCCTAAGGATCCGAGAGCAAGGCTAGAAGCTATCCTAGCCCAAGCACAAACCTCAACTAGGAAGGAGAAAAATCCTAAAGTGAGATCCAAAATAATGATGGATGCTTCTAGGTCCCGAACTGCACAGATAGCAACGCTCGTGGTAGGCCATGCTGGTGTAAGCTACAACATTTCCACCATCAACTTGGGGACCGCTACTAGAGAGTAGAAGGTGGGGCATCTTGAGGAGTCAATGGCTACAATGGTGCACCTGATAAAACAAGACAAGGTCTCGAAGGATGAAATCAAGGCACAGGTAGCCGCCTTGATGGTTTACATCCAACAATGGTCTTCGGTGGATGAATTTCCTACCACATCCGCAGCTCCACCCCAACTGCTGTCCAAAGAGAAAATTGACAAATTGGAGAGAAGAAAGAACTTGGACAAGACTACAAAGAGCTAGTTCTGACAGGTCCTGTACGTCGAGAACATGGGTATTGGCCAAGCCGTTCGAACATCCAACAAGTTCTTGGACCTATTGCAATCTCTAGAGAGCACGAAGAAGCTCTGCACTGAATTCCCTACAACATATGACTCCACCTATCCAAATATTGAGGCCATCATCCAGTTACCAAAAGCCACATGCGAAAAGGAACTTGCATTCAAAAGGGATGATCACTGGCTGATGGATGTGTGGAGGCAGGATTTCGGTAACATAAAGGAAAGGTTGGAACAAATAATGATTAAGGTGGATCTAGACATCTAATGCGTCAAATAAATTAGGGCAGAATGTGCTCAATATCTCAAGTTGATGACGGAGTATGACATGCTTGTAGGACAGATGGATCCGGAGAAGATAAAACCTTACTTTTAGAGGAAGATGGAGGATGGGACATCTAACAAAATAACAATGGAATTCATGAGTTTTTTTGCCCATGCCTTTGACTAATCAAAGTTATTTAGAGATCAGGGCGTAAAGTATGATGAAGACTGGAAAAAGCTTGAGGATAATGCAAAAGAATGGAGCTACCAGATGCTGTGATACGAGATCATTGAGGTAGACAAGCTCCAGCCAGTTATTCTAAAATTCATGGAATATGCAGCTTCGAAGAAGCATGAGGACAACCTTATTATCAATGAGGAGCTCCCAAAGGAATAGCTATAGCAAAAGAGCAATGAACAAAAGACAAGATGCTACAATTCCAACACTAAGTAGCAAAATAGGCAAAAGGACAAGGATGTTTTTTTAAATTGTAATATATTGGGGGTAGGTGAAACCCTATTTTGTAATGAATCTTGGCCACACAATGAAAATCAACTTTGGCCATTCATTTAGCTTTCAGGACACTATAAATAGGGGTCTCCTCTCATTTGCAAAGGGAGTTGAGTTGTTGTAAAGACATGCTGCTGAAATTTATAATGAAAATATATTGACTTGGTGTATTTTCTGGTTTCTTCACATATTTCATGGTTCAATCTCCATTGTTAGATGCTTTAGTTAGAGTCACATTGCTGTTTTAGCTAATTGTATCCTTTCTTTGATATATTTTAGTCCTGTTGTTCTGTGATTATAGAAATTCATGTTGTGTTGATGCCTCCTAGCCCATACTTTTCACTATTTGCTGCTGGTAAATGGCTTTGCAAAGTTAGCCTAGGCTGAAATTTAAAGCTGCTCTTTGAATCTTTATCTTTTTTCATGCATACAAATGGTGTATGAATGGTAAAGTACTTGTAGACCTTTGAAGATAACACATATTTCATGATACTGTAAACCTCTTGGTTAAGTGGAATCTTGTTTGAAAGGAGTTGTCCATAACAGAACTTCCATGATCACTGTTCACAGTTAGTTGCAGATCTAGGAACCTTCCATCTTCCCTGCTCTTTTCCCTTTTTTTTAAGAATAGCCTGTGCTAAGGTTCATTGTACATTGTAAAGGAAAACTTGAAGAAAATATCAAAGTTTTGGATTGCTGTTCGAACCTACAGCAGAATACACTTTACTTCCCATCTTAGAAACATCGGATTTGAAGATCCATCCTGCATTCAACTACGTAAGTCCGCCCTGTGATTACTAGAAAAATCACATCAAAATCAACTGAGGAGTTTCATGCAAGTCATGACCTGACACCCAAGAGACCTTGGGGAGATTTTCAGCAACTTGCAGTTGGAGGTTTCCTTTCAAGAGAGGTAGTGCACCTACGCACTGCCTGTGTTGAGGTGCATAAAAAAAACATCAGCTTCCCATCATCCCACCACTTGAGATGTTTGGTCATTTAAATCCTGAAATTAAAACACAATCCAAGCCTAAGTTCCGTACAATAGGTGAACCTAGTTCCTCTAATCAAGCAAACATTTGACCATCCTATGTTAATAAAGTAACAAACACTCCTACCAACTTAGAAGAAACATATGGAAAAGGATTCACGATCTTAAGTAAAAAAGGATGTGATACAACAAGTGAGCATGAAATTTATCAACTCTTAAATAAAATACCAACTGAAGATACTAAAGGGTTAGGATATCAAGATCCTCCTCCTAACATAAGTGTCCTCCTTCCTAAAGAAAAACTAATTCCTCATGATGATAAGGATGATAGGATTGTCTTAGTTCCTCCTCCTCAACATCTAACTCAAGAAATTGGTGAATCTAGCAAGCAATGAAGGCCTTACAAACTAAAGAAATTACAATTCCCTTGTTTGCCATCTCCAACTAAAAGTAATTTACATATACTTTTAAGTCAAGGACATATGACATTACGACCCATGCGAGAAAACCAATTTCCAAATCCTAAGAACACAAACACATCACATTGTAAATATCATAGAATTTTTGGACATAGTACTGACAAACTGTGTCGTGATTTAAAATAAATATTTAAAAAGTTTGATATCATAGAAATAATCCCTTAAAGCATGTCCCTTTTCTCCTTGCCATGTAATAGTTGTAGGATCCTAGTATGCTCACCATTACATGCTTTACATTTATTGCAAATCATTTCAAAATGCAAGGATATCTTTCTCATCACCTACTTCAACTCATTCTTATCTTGCACACAGTGGGGACAAGAATTAGATAGCCTTGTCCTAGTAACACATTTTTCGTTGTCCCTTTGGCTAGTTGTTTTCCTTTTGAATACGATGAACAAGATTGGGATGCAAATGACTTGCTATAGGTTGACTCGCATAAGTCTTACTAATCTTTTGCATTATTTTCTTTTTCATGTTTTTTGTATGATTTCATGTGTGTAATGTGATCTCCCCTATATAGTTATGTTTGATGTCTCTCTCTCTCTCTCTTTGTGACATTCCTCTATTTGTACCTACATTCTTCTCTATGTCGTAACTCTTTATCTTTTTCATTGGTCTTGCGTTTTTCTTTTGGGGATGACGCAAGGCATTGAGACATTTAGGTCTCTTCCATGTTGACCCAAAAGTTTTTCATTTATCTTTTTCATTGGTCTTGTGTTTTCATTTTGGTGATGATGCAAGGCATCGAGACATTTAGGTCTCTTCCATGTTGACCCAAAATATTTTCTTTTTTTTTCACTCTTTGTGTCATTCTTCCTATTCCATGAGTATTTGGGGAATAATGACAGTTTCAAGCTCTCTAAAAATATTGTAGCAAAGACATACTAACCTCGAATCCATGGATCCCTCATGTGTTTGGAGTTTAATTTTGGAGGAAACTCCTCCCCTTTTCATGGTGTGGATTCATTCAAAAATATATGAGTTGGCACAGGGGTTTCCAAATAAGCTCTCATGTCCTCTTTATTGTTAGCATTGATCATTTTCTACTTTAAAGTAATTGCTCACAACATGGTGTTTAGCAATTTCTTTAAAGTGGGGACATACATTGGTATTATTCTTTTTTATTTCATGTTTCATTATGTAGTCTTCTTACTACATGCGATGTGTATGTCGCTTTGTGGTGACATCGGGTGTGATGTCCTTCAAGAGATCTCTCTTAGCATATTATATTCCTCTTAGTGGCTTGATGTGACGCATTGTATCCCCTAAGTTGTGAATCTTCTATTCTTCGATTGGTCCTCTCTTGGAGACATTAGGCATGATGTTCCCTAAGTTAAGACCTTACATGAACTAAGAAAAAATCCTTTGAACATACCTTGCACTATTTTTCATTTATAACATCTGTTATATGGCCACCTTGCATAGCACACTTTGCTTGCCTATGGTGCTATCTTGTTCATTCATGAGTATCAAGCATATGAATCTTTGCTTGCCTCATAAAGATCAAAGTTCATTGTTGTGTGGCACCTTATCAAAGTTATCAGGAGGTATAGATTTGGTATGGTTGTACATATGGGACCTGAACTTAGGTGTGGCTTTCCCATAGCCACCTGCTTGTCTATGTGAGTGCATACCGGTCATGCATATGTGTCTCATTGGGGGCTCACCTAGTGGATGACTTGAGGTTCCACTAGCCCTTGTGAGCATGCACTTGGTTTGCATAGTGGACATCATGTTCCACTTGTAAATTTTTTTGTACAAACAACTTAGATTTGATCCAGAATGTGTGAGACAAATGGTTGAAGCTTGATCCACCCCTTTTGTTTTTGTTTTTCTCTCTTTATCTTTGGTAGTGTATGCTTGTGCATTGTTTTTTCTCCTTATATCATTTACATGTGTGTTGCTTTGTGCTTATGTTGGTTTGCCATAGGGTCTTGATCCTGGGGGCTTGATCATCCTTTTTGATCATTGTCATCCTATCTCACTAGCATTGGTACACTTGGACACCTCTTGATGCAAGTTTTGTCTACTTTACTATGAGTTTGAAGCAAGTTCCTCCTCTCAATAAAGCGGGGGATAAATGTAGTGTAGGAAAATGTATCCAGCTACATTTTCAGACTTGTTTGGGTCCTCCCTACTAAAATTGGGCTTCTTTATGCCTTATTTGGTCCTATTTTGCATCCACAAACCTTAATTAATGCATCTTTCTGAGGATAATCCTAACACATATGTAAAGATTGATCATAATTTAATGATTTTGGATTGTATGGTCTGATCTGGGGCTCATACGCCACCTTGGGCATATGGGTCCCACCTAAGTTCTGGGGCCTAGATCTGAATTTGGCATTAAACTAAACATTTCTTGGAAATTTTGTCCTGAGCTTAGCCTAATGGGACTCATATTCCCCAACTAGCATATGAGAGTTGCTTAGCTTAGACCAAATTTTAAATTCAATTCTTGGTGGGATTTTATTCTCCTAGATTTGATGTCAACTTGTAATGTTGTAATTTCAGGAAATTTGGCATAAACAAGTATAAATATAAGGTTATTTCACACATTTTCTCTTAGCAAGTTTACAAGTCATATGGAAATTCAACTGAGAGCATTCTAGAGCATTCAAGAGTATTCAAGGGCTGATTATCAAGCATTTTGGAGCATTATTCAAGATTCAAGCATCATGTCAAATTCATCATGCATCATGTTTTTTTTTTGAGCTAACATTTGTGATGTAGGGTTTTATGATTCAAGTAAGCATTCAAGTCAAGATCCATATCATACAAGAAATAGTCAAGATATACTTTCATGCTAGCCATTACTTACAAGATTACAACCTTTTGTTCAAGGGTTTGGTGAGTTACAACATTTCATATTTTTTCATTTATCATTCCTCCATTCTATTTCTATTCATTTCAAGGTTTGATTACCAAAATAGGGTTTGACTAAGGAAAACCCATATCTACTAACAATTTTTTATTTTTTCTCTTTGATGTGTGATTTATAGATCTAGGTTGAAGACCCATTGAAGAGCAAGATTGGAGAAAAATTTTCAAGTTGTCAAAGTTGTCATTTATATTGCAAGATCACAGAAAGTCACCTACAGGTTGCAATTCAATGTTTTAGACTCAAAGATTTCATAGGAGGGAAGCTATAGAAGAAAATTAGAGGATACCAGAGTTTTAGATCAACCTTGATATTGATACTAAATCACCACTTGTGGTGTATGAGTCCCAGTATACCAATTTTAAGACATTTTTTATAGATCTTGGCTTACCAGTTCTAGATTTTGATTTCGGCTTGAAACCCTAAACTAGGAGAAAATCGCCCCTAGTAGCATATGAGTTCCAATATGCTTAAAAATTTAGCATTTCTAGGACTTCAGACCTTCATTCAAGCCTCTTTGGTTTCTAGGTGCACCTCTGTATTTTCTCAGTTTATTTTTCTGATTTGAGTTCATTTCTAGGTCATTTACTTAAGTCTTGCATACCATTTACATTATTTGTCTTTCCAAGCCCTAGCTTGGTGGTAAAACCCATTTTAGTATTTAATCATACCCTAAGAGACGTTATTGCAGATCTCTTTCCATTATTCCATCCTTGGATTGAGATCTCTAAGGTTTCCTTGACTGAAACATGAAGGAAATAGGTGGAAAGGTCCTAAAATCTAGTTCTATCTTCCAAAAAGATAAGAGCTCCCCCACCCCATTTTCCAAGGTTTCACTTGGGTGATATGTCCATTATGGTACCATAGCCTTATCTTTTGCACACTACTTTAGGTGTGGTTGTTTGAGCACATTCAGTGCATGAGGTCAACCGAGTATCCCTTGGGCCTACCACACAAGACTCCTCGAGCACATGCATACCCCTTGATACACAATTGGTGATATGGTAATTTCTAGTTTTGGTAATAACAGGTAGATACATTACAAGTGTAGGGTATTATATGGCATCCTTACAAACAAATGAGGACCTAGTCATCTAACAGGAGGCAACTGTATAGGATGCAATATTACCAACTCTTGGTCGGATGGTCAGACCATATTATAGTCCCATGATATTGGCACCAGGTTTCCCATCAGTTCAGGTAGGTGCAAGCGATCCTATTGATGACTCCTATGTATATATGGTCACACAAGAGAATGGCCTGAGTGAGAGTGTGGCCCCATTTGACAATCATCAAAATCGCACTCAGTGGTAATGATAAGTTAGATGACAATGCCCACCCCAAGGCCCTTGTGACCAACCACTAACGTCAGTATCTCAGTTGGCTTCACCGACAAGTGGCTAATAGTAGATCCCACCTTGATTTTCCTAATATATTACCTTGTGGGTGATGCTAGTACTCAAGGGTCAAGAGGTGGGGGTACTAGCAGTGGTGACAAGGAAGATGTGGGAAGAGCATGGGAGAGATTGAGGTGGCAATGGCAGGTGGAATTACTAGTATGCACAACATCTGTCTCATTGACACCACCTACCATTTAGATGTTTGTGCCTCCCTCAGTTGTAGCAGAAGGGAAAAGAATGGATCCACCCCTAGATCCACACTGGTAGGTTCAAGAATCAAGTACAAGTATGGTGTATATTGTTTCATTTTAGTACTTTCATTTTAGTTTTCTTCTCTAATATATACATGTATAATATGGTTATGATATTGGCTACTATCTCTATGGTTGTGTTGCTCACATATGAGTTGCTCAATTTTATTGGGTGGTGCATCTCAGAGGTAGCCCCAGATATCTAGATCTAGGGGTTAGTCCTCAATGCCTACATACCTCCCTTATCAAGGTGCCATCATCACCTATTTGAGACTATAACGCATCTGAGGATGACCTATGAGGAGACATAGGTGGAGGCAATCCAAGAGACTGTTGAGCTAACTGTAATGACTGAGGAGTGAGACTAGTGGGCTATAGAGCTCCTTACTGTGCTATTCAATCGAGATCAGACCATGATGTGGGATGAGAGTATCAAGGTGGAATGTGATGTCCTATAGAGCCAGGTTGATGACCTTGGTAGGTAGGTAGAGGTAGCAAAGATGATACCCACTAATCCTTAGGTGCAGTAGCTTAGAGATGATATGCAATATGCCCATGAGAGAGAGGCTTTGCTACAAGAGTCGATCACATAGCTTTGGGAGGACATGGTCGATCTTCAAGGAGATATCAAAGGACTATGGGTGTAGATCATGTCCATATGATAGTCACGTTGATCACACTCCCATGCATCGATCCAACACCCTCCTCCACTAGAGCTAGTGCTAGAGGGCTTAGGGAGCCACACACCCAGGGGTTGAGAGTCAAATTTCATATACCATACCTTTTTTGATGTATAGATTTGTGATGTATATATTCATGTATAGATATATATACACCTCATTTTGTCACAGTGGTGTGATATATGTACATGACATTTTTTATTATATATATGATGTTTTTTATTAGCATCATGGTGTTCTTTATGCATACATCTGTTTCATGTATTATTATGTGATAGATGTATGTTTAGATTAGATACTATCATGGTTTAATAAACACACATTAGATGTATGCTTAATTAAATTCAATGATGATCTAATGCCTGAAAAAAATATTTAATCAAACACAATACATGGATACACAACATAATAATAAAACACATGTATATATAATTCCTAATTAAAGAAATTAATTACATACACATGTTAACAAAAAATAAGAAAAAGAATGTGTTAATGACGAAATTTCATAGTATAATGGACTACGATCCTTGAGGAGGGATGGGTGTCATGTGCATGCCACATAGACCTTATGCATAGTATCAATGAAGATGCATTGCATTGACAGGTTCTTTTAAAGGCATACCACCCATAGATGATAGTCCATATGCACCAAAACCATACACAAAGGTGATTATGAAAGGACCTAACCAATTAGGGTTGAAATTCCCCTTTTTGATTAGGTAGTGATTTACATTTCTCTTATTCTCATAGAGAATGATATCACCCACCTTAAGAGTGTGAGAAATAAAACCTTTATTATAATGTTTAGAGATAGACGTTTTATAAGCTTGGAGATGTTCTAAGGCCTGAATTCGATGCTCATTGAGAAACTCAAGCTAGTTTAGATGTTAATCATGATAAGTTTCATCATCAATCAACCCTTTAAGGTAAACTTGTAGAGATGGAATTTCCAACTCTAAAGGCATGATAGCCTTGGCACTGTATGCGAGGTTGTATGGGGTAGTACTAATAGCCATGTGAATGCTAATACGATAGGCCCATAAGGTGTATGCTAATTGAGTATGTCAGTCTATAACATTTTTTTAACTATTTTTCAAAGAATTAGCTCAAGAGTTTTATTAGAAGTTTTTGGTTGGTCATTAGATTAACGATAATATGGTGCAAAAAATCTATGTTGAATATGAAATTTTTCCAAGAATTGCTTCATCGTTAGTGGATTGAAGTGGAATAGATTTGACCCATTTCGTAAAGTAATCAATGGTTGTGATGATGAAGTTATTTCATTTATAAGGATATGATATTTATTTGATAATATCCAACCACAATTTCATGAATGAAAAAGGAGAGGTCTGATTTTTAAGCTCTTGTGCAGGAGCTTAGATGAGATTGCTATGTTGCTAACATTGATGACACTTCTTGACAAAGGAAAAGGAGTCTTCCTCCATTTTTTTCCAATAATATCCTATATGAATTAGTTTACATACAAAGGATTTACCACTAAAGTGTCCACCTTAGAGCCCAAATGAGCTTCTTTAAGGGCAAGTAGTATTTTAGCCTTTGTGAGACATTAAAGAAGAAGATGATTATAAGATTTCTCATAAAGAACATTGGATAGAATAATATATTGTGCTAAAATATTTCATATCTAAGTGTGAGCATTTTTAGTGCCATCTTTAGGAAAATTTCTAGTCTTCAAATAATTATAAATGTGATAGTACCATTCCCTTGAGTCTACATGAGCATACACAAGACCATTGGGTTTAGGTTGATCCAAGATAGCAGGTTAGCAAAGAATTTGAACTACAAAGTGGTACTCTTCTATACCATCATCCATGGGTACAAGGGAGTATGTACTTGCCATTGCATATGCATGATTTTTTTCTCTCCTAAGAACACTATCTATCATAAAGGAAGAGAAATGATCAAGCAAGGATAAAACCAAATCCCAATATTAAGATAGCTTACTCTGCTTAGCTTGGTACATTCCCATGATTTGATTTATCATAACTTTAGAATCACCATTAATATGAATATGTTTAATGTTTAATTCCATCATGATATGTATGCCAATAATGAGGGCTTCATACTCGATGATGTTATTAGTATAATTAAATGTTGATTGAAAAGATAGAGGAACTGACTTACCTTCGAGTGAGATTAAAACTACACCTGCCCCAGAGCTGATTTTACATCTCAATCCATCGAAATACACATCACATATAGGTTCATGGTCTAATGAAAATAAGTTTTCATCCAAAAATAAATATAGATTAGGGAAGGAGTGAGATGAGGGAGCTTGTGCCAGTTGATCGACAACAACTTGAATTTTGATTGCTTTTTGAGTTACAAATTTGATATCAAACTTAGAGAGCAACATTACCCATTTTTCCAACCTTCCAAAAATATTAGTTCTAGTGAATAAATGTTTAAGAAGATCATATTTTATAATAATATGAGTTTTGGTATGAAGAAGATAATGTCATAACTTTTGTGCTGCGAAAACAAGAGCAAGACATTATTTCTCCATGGCAAAATATCGAGTCTCATAATCAATAAAAATATGACTAATATAATAGACCACTCTTTCTTTACCATCATCATCATGTTGAACCAATAAAGCTACTAAGACATGAAGTGATGCAAATATACAAAGTAAAAGGCTCTATCCTACATAATTAACATCAAGATATTAGGATTGGCCAAATAATGTTTGATAGACTCAAAAGATTTGTTGCATTCATGATCCCATTGGAAGTTGAAATTTTTCTTCAATAGAAACATGAATGGAAGAATACAATCAATGAATTGAGATACAAATCTATGAACCACTTGAATCTTCCCTTATGAGCTATGTAGTTGACAAATATTTTTTAGGTGGAGGCATGTTAATGATTGCATCAATTTTATTTGTGTCAACTTCGATTCCATGATAAGAGATGATAAATCCTAAAAAAATTCTAACATACACACTGAAGACACAATTAAGAGGATTTAGTCTCATCTTATAGAGTCGAAGCCTTTCAAAGATAAGATGAATATTTTCAATGTCATCTTGATGAGTCATAGACTTAGCCAAGACGTCATCAATGTAATATTCTAGAATTTCGTAAATGAAATAAAATATAAGAATCATCACCCATTCGTAAGTTGCTCTAGTATTATTTAACCAAAATAGCATGAGTATGTAATAGAATGTACCCCAAGGGGTAGTGAAGACTATCTTATACTGATCTTTCAAGTTAATACATATTTGATTATAGCCCAAGAAACCATCCATAAAGGAAAATAAGACATGGATTACAGTTGATTCCACAATCATATCGATATTATGAAACAAAAATCATACTTAAGAGAAGCCTTATTGAGATCATAAAAATGTATGCAAATACGAATACAACCATCAAGTTTATGAACAATGACTATATCCGATATCCAAGGTGAATATTCAATAGGATGGATAAAATTATCTTTTAGAAGATTCTTTTATATTAGTATTGACCAATAAAGTGACCTTGGGTTTCATCTTGTGAATTTTTTATTTAATGGACTTGACACTAGGACATAGAATGATATTGTAAAATACTAAAAATTGATCAATACTACGCATGTCCTGATATGACCAAGTGAAAATTTTAGGATAATAATGTAATAGATCTACATGTTGTTTAGATTCCTCTGAAGAGTGACATTTTCCAATCTTAATCAATTTTTTAGAATATTTAGGAACTATGAAAAAATTAGAATTATCCACTTCAAGGAGGGTACTACAATCTCTAGGATGAAGTATAGGAGTACTATCATCTAGATTAGATAAAGGGGACTTCTTGTCAATACTCATAACATATTATCCAAAATAAGCCTATTTATTCAAGCGATATGAGAATCATCATTTATGGTGATAAGAAGGCAAGTTAGAGTAGGAACCCAAGAAGTCTTCAAGTGCTTCATCTAAAGAGAAAAAATACAGAGGAACTTCCTTAGAATCTACTTTACTTTCAATATATTTTGGATGAGTTAATTTGGGAGGAGTTTCGTTGGAAAACATGTTGAAATTCAGCTATGGTTTCACCTTAGACTTCATGTGGTGGTACCCAAGTCCAATATTATACTTTAAGAGGATCAACATATAAGGGGAAATTAATACCTTGTTTATTATGTCCACAACCTTTACCTCCATAATCATATTTAGAAAAGATATTGAAACCTAGACCATAACGTGTTTCCAATTCCTTGAAAGAAGGAGGATTAATGCAAAGAGTGTAATCTAGGCTATAACTATCACACTCCTTTACAATAACATAATCATTCTTCTTAGCGAGAACAAAAACACTAGCCTCCTTAATAGAAGTGTAATCATCCTCCTTAATAGAAGCGTGATCATATTCCTTAGCAGGAGGGAAACCAACTTCCTTAATAGAGGTGAACGAGATTCTTAGAATATCTATATGGATAGGATCTAATTTATACTCCCTGATATAGGATCTAGTAAATTCCAAGGACCCCCAATTGTCACCAAGACATGTGTTTGATTAAGAAGAAGAAGTAGAATGGGTAGACTTAGGATTGCCTACTTTGGAACGATCTTCCTTAGGGACATCCATCTCAAGAGTAGCCTTTGAAATAGACACTACTAGAGTAGATGTCAACACATTAGAAGATAACAAAGGAATACAAAATTGAAGAGTAGAATCAATTGGGACTTGACTAACAACTAACATCTCACAAAAGTGTATAGAATTAGGGCCAACCTTGATTGTGATTACTTCATTATTAGCAACAAATTTTATAGAATGGTGCAAAGTAGAAGTGACTACTCCCAAAGCATGGATCCATGGTCTTCCTAAGAGAATTTTGTAGGGTAATGGTCCTAAAATAACATAAACTAGGGTTGGTATGTAGTAATGAATTCAAACCTCAAAGAAAATACTATTGTGATTAAGTATTGTCAATTAGCATTACCGAATCCATGAATGTACAAAGACGAAGCAACAAGAGAAGATTAATCAATTTTAATTTTAGGTAATAGATCGATGCTACATAAGTTGAGTGCTGAAACAATATCAATGAGAGAATGTCTACTACTGATATTGTTAGTGGAAGTTATTATCATTAGAGAATCCACTTGCTTCTATACTTTCAGAGGAAGGAGTTCATGCAGATGGAACATAATATTCAATGAATCTGCATGAATATGATCTATCAATGTATTAACATTTTTCAACCTAGTAGAAGAAGACAAGAGGATATTTTGTAAGGCTTCCTAAAGCATACCTTGGTAAACCAGAGTAATCTAAAGAAAATCCAAAAGTGAGATCTTTCTGAGAGTAACGTGAAGTTGCTCGACAAGATCATACTCACTAGGTGTCTTAGTTCTATGTTTAGGTGCTTGAGTAAGGTTTAGTTGAGAAGGTGGTAGAGAAGTTGGTTGATTAATAATTGTTTGATTACTTCTAGTATTGTAAGTATGGGCTACCACTCTATGAGTGATCCTTAGATTGTATAAACTTTGTGTAAAGTTTTGACATGTAATTTACCATAGGAACCCCACAAATAGAATGAATTATTTTAGGAGAAGGGATAGTTGGAGTTATGTAAATGACCATTCTCTTAGGCCTTTGAGGGGTGGTAGAGAATACAACCACATTCATAGATTCTTTGACTTGTGAAGAAGAAGAATATTTTGATGAAGAATTTTTCTTATCGGATCTTCGGATAGAAGGATACACCTCTAAGAAATCATCTAGAGCATCATCCAACATATTGAAAACTTTTTTGGAGAAAACATTGTTGAAGGCATTAAAATTTTTAAGAATAAGATCCGACATGATTTGATTCATGTCAGGTTCACCAAAATGTAAAGGAGGGGATTATCTACTCTTGAGACTCAAGACAAGAAGAGTCTACAAGGACCAAATAGCTCTCAATTACCTCAAGAAATAAAGCTCAAGTGACAAGGCAGAAAATAAATAAAGTTTGAACAACTTAATCAAATAGAAATCTAAACTATTAAAGGAAAGAATAACAAGATTTCTTAATAATAGAAATTGGAAATAAACTTACAATATATGGTCTAAAAAAAAACTATAAAAATTATAGATTTTTCCCCTAGGAGGATTAAGCCTCAGACACAGATGATAGTGTTCCACATGGACATCTATTCTCTACACTATCATCCTTGTCAAAATAGAGAGTAAAATCCTTAAATCTACAACACCTAGCTCTTCAAATCTATACAATTGCACACAATATGGAGAGGGAAAAATGTTGGGGTTATTTTGGGGCTTGCCTCAATCAAACCCCAATTTTGGTTTTTTCACCTGCATAGAAAACTAGATAGATATAGATAGATAAAAAGACATGAAATGTAAAGATGAGTGATAGAAGTAAACTCCATTGAGGAGGAGAACCCCTATCATGAATGTAATTGACAAGACAAATAAAAAATAGTAAATAAACAAGACAAATCAACAAGAGAGCATCACCAATATTCCATAGTTCTCCTCTTGGATTTATACACATGATATGCTTGATTGCAAGAGATCCTTGACTGTTTCTTGGTACAAAAATCTGACAGAGCTTCGTTACGAAGAGCTAGAGAAAATATGTAGAAGAGACAATGGAAAGAGAGAGAAAGATCGAATGAAAGAGTGAGAATGAATGATAATTAGAGTGAAAACATTGGTTTTTTGAGGTTGCATGGGCAAGAAAAGATATTACACTCATGTTCTTTTTGTAATGACACATGCCATAGGCAAAGGATGTGAGATTCTCTCATTTGAATCTCAAAAAATTTAGGGATGCTAGTGTGTCACATGAATGCCCATGCATCATGCAACCATCCTACTCAAAAAATTGTAAGAACAAGGTATCTAGACTATTTTTAGTTCGTCATTGTCCCCTATGAAGTTGAAATCGTGAAATTTTGACTCATGTTTTTGTCATTAAGAGGTTAGGTTGTCATAAATGTAGCGGGCTAGATGTGCAAGTGTGAAATTGCCATGAGGTGCAATTTTATGATAGTTATTATTGTTGATTGTATAGATTAAACTATAGAGCATTAAATTTATTTTAATTATTTTTAATTTTATAATTTAAACTATACAAGACTTAAATTAAATTTTAATTATTCATTGATTGTATAGTTCAACTTTAGAAAATTAATTATTTCCTTAAACCTTAAGAAGCTTAGTGAAATATTTGGAGTAGATTATTTAATGATTATTTTGGAGAACCTTAGTCAATGAGTAATTTGGAACATAGTTTAAATTAAGATATGCAATGGAGAAATTGGATTAATTAAATATCGAACTTGATTAGTTAATCACCAAAAAAAAAATTTATTTTAAATCAAAACTAAATTAGATGGGTTGGATTCAAATTCATAGAGATTTTATATCATTATAAAGTTATAGATTAAATTGTGTTAATACAACTTATAATTACTTCTCCATTTCTAATTTAGGGTTAAGTGATTTTTGATAGGTGATGGGTTTGCATGTTAGATTTTAAAAGTATCTCTAGTTAATTATGGCTAGCAATGTAAAATAGAAAGGGTTAAATAAATATTAAAAGTTTAGAGAGAAAATATTTATGATTAGTAGTGTTAGGCCTTGGTGGTTCCAATGTGGTACCACCTCATTGCTTATGTATAGTGAGCTTTACATGGGTTTTCACCCATGAGTAGGGTCCTCATGAA
This sequence comes from Sequoia sempervirens, assembly GCA_007258455.2. Lineage (NCBI taxonomy): Eukaryota > Viridiplantae > Streptophyta > Pinopsida > Cupressales > Cupressaceae > Sequoia > Sequoia sempervirens. Next base: position 327,471,071 of record VDFB02373365.1, on the reverse strand, counting down.
GGTGTCTCTCTTGTAGACACCTTCACCTAACTAGGTGAATCTACCATCATTTAGGGTGCATGTGTGCAGGTGTTTGCTCTCTAATTTTCACTTATCCCATAACCTTTCTCTTGAGTGATGTGTTTATGAGGATGTTACATGAACAACATCACTTGATATGTAGAATATGACACCATGTCAAGAATGGTAGATTAGTCTATAGTGAAATTACATTAATATTTAAAAAGAAATTATTGGTTGTGTTTTTTACCTTTGTGCTAAAATTAGGGCATGACATGAACCACAAGAGATTGTGAAACTATATTGACCCTAATGCATCTATTACACCAAGGGATACATTTTTGGATAGTGAAAATAAGGTTCAACATGACACAACAATATTTTTTGTAATTGATCCTAAAGCTAAGTACCCCTAACCCTAACATATGAATGTTTATAACAAATATCAACCAATTTTATTTAATCTAGGTTAATTTTGAAAGAAGGGATAAAAATGTATTAATCAATAGAAACCAACATAAAAGGAAAAGAACTAGATCCCATCCAACAAGGTCATGAGAAACACACACTTCTATACATAAGAAAATCACAAAAAGACCAAATCACCTAAAACCCAACTAGCACACCCCATTACCCATGAATATCCTCATAAATCAACATCTTCAATCTTTGGGAATAAGCCAGGGGAAGATGCTCCTAGGCATCAACATTCCAATTATCCCTATGCTCTAAAGCCCATTTTTTGAAGCAATCAATGATACTATTCCACTCCCTCAAGATGTGGACACATGAAATCAATTCCAAATAATTATTAAGTTAATGAATCTGTTGAGCCATCGAAGCCAACTACAAATTCACCCCATCATAATTCAACTTATTCAACATAGAAACCAAGATTTGAGAGTCTAATTCATAGATTACCTTACACCAACAAAGGGAACAACCCCTCTCCTAAGTAGGGTATGTGCAAGATCATAATGGAAAATCCAGGCCCTTAAGTGACAATAAAATTCAGAAAAATCGAAGTTAGACAACTTGACGTAAAAATTTGAATAAGTTATGTATATTATTTCAAAAATATGTAAGAATAGAATCTGTAGCAAATTGAATGTAGTTTCTAAAATACTAGGTTTATTTAAAAAAAAAATCCATTTGGTGAAAATTTGAAATTTCAATGTAGCAATTAAATTTTAGGGAAAAAATAAGAAGTAGGTGTCTGTCTGACCACCCTAACCATAATAAAATGATAATATTCTTTTATAAGATTTCAGATATATGTAGAGGACTCATGTCCCGATGTGATGCATATTTTTATGTAATTTTTTTCCAAGTAAATAATTAATTTTGAATTTTTTATTACAACTTTTAAAAAATATAGAAACTCGTATGTCTGACCACCTTAAATTGGTCAAAACTTCATGAAATTCATTTTTTTTAATCCTATAGTATGCAAAGCATAGAATGTGATGCATGTTTTAGATTCAAAAAATGTGATACTGTTTGAAAGGTATAGATGTTTTTCAATAATCCTATCAATTAGGCTTTAGTCATAATTCAAATAGAAAATGAATAATAATTATTTATTAAATTCAAAGTAAAGCATAATTTATATTGGTGGAAATATGAGAATCTCCTTTAGAAACCCTTTTTGTTTCATCAATTTTGGGTAAAAAAAAAGTTGTTAGCCACATACCCTACACATGCCCATCATATCACCACTTTTTGGCCCATCATGATCTTGTACAATCCCAATAATAAGGATAGCAAAAGGCTCTATAATATTATTATTTTAATGTATCTCATATATGGAGAAAATGAATAGTACAACACATGGACTATCCCTCCCAACACCTCCAATCCTAGTATGGCTAGGATTTCCCCTCAAGGATCCATTTGTATCAATCTTAAGGACACCAACAAGAGGCAGAGACCATATGCCCTCTCTCTAAATTTCCATATTGGGAGGTTGTCTCCCCTTGATGAAGCATTCCTCATTCTATTCCCAACTAAACTCAATCCCTACATCATCTCCACCTTAATATCCTCTACGAGGATAACCACCTCATACTTAGCCTAGATAGTCTCTTGAATCATGCTAATAATCCTCTACCAAACCTATCAAACTACCATAATCCCTCCCTAAAAGATCTTGTGGTTCCTCTCCAACCAAATCTACCAAAAGATGCATGAGGGCCCAATATTCCAAGCCACCTAAAGAAACAAAGTCTTAACAAGAAGCCTCCCTAGAATCCACCAAAAATCAATAAGAGACAAAGCATGAACACATGTATGTTTCCAAACATCTCACCATAGGTGAAAATGGGTCATAGAAAAGGAACACTAAAAAAAATGTGAAGAAGATTCTTCACTATTGCCACAAAGAACATGGATAAGCAACCCTTAAAAATATTTTTTTGTAGATTATTCCAAGTGAGACGCCTATTATAGGAAAATAACCAATGAAATAAGTTTCATTTGAGCCAAGAAAAATTATTCCATATACTCTTCCACCAAGGGACTTCATCCCCCCATATTTTTGTCAATTCAATTCCTGATAACCAATAACCATTGAGTGTAACCCCTAAAATAAAGACTCCAAACCAAGATATCATTCTTTGTCAAATAATTGCTATCTCTACCTGCAATCATCTAAGAAAACTCTTCACGATCCTCCTCAAAGCCCCTAGGAAACCAATCATGAGGATCCTTACACTTAAAACATCAATCTACCCTAGCCTCTTAGCAACCTTAAAGTCTTCAACCCTAGTTCAACCAAACTCTAAGAAGATAAGACAAAGATATTGTAAGTGTAGACACATAGTCATTATTGTAGTATGGCCATCCCAAGAGTCAAACTAGAAGAGGGCCTCATATCCTCTAGTACAAATTAAAAATAAGCATTGCTTGATTAAGTTAGTGCCCCTTTTAAGAGTGTACCAAATATTAGACCCCTTATCTAACAAGAAGATCCTAGTCACATCCACTTGTCACTCCTCACAAATACTTAGAAGAGATGATCTTCCCCAAGCTTGATCATGATTAGTGTACCAACACAAATAAAGCTTGGTAGCCAAGTCCTGACTAGTGAGGAAAACTTGTCATAGTCCAAGGCCACCCTCTTGTTTTGATCTACAAATAGTCTCCTACTTAACCAAAATCCACTTCAACGAGGCTAGATTACCATCCCGTAAAAAATTGCTAGATAGAGCATCCAATTAATTAATGAAACTTAAGGGTGAAACTTGCACCAATCACATATAAATAGGAAGCACTTGAACCAAATATTTTAATAACGTTACTCTTCTAGCAAATAAATCTTGTTGAAAGTTGAGTGGATGATTCTTCCATGAAAATTATCAAGTACATTCTACTAGGACCCCCTAGACAAGGGGCCAACAAATAGGGGAATACCTAAGTACACAAAAGGAAGAGAACCAATCTAAAATCTAAGAATCTACATTATTCCAAACTAAATAAGAGGAGGGGTATTGAAGAAAAATATGGAGGACTTAGCTTCATTAATTATTTTCCCTGAACTATCAAGATATAGATCCAAGGCACGTCTGAAGTTAGTCACTTCTCTAATTCTAGCAACTCCCATCAATGGAGTAAGTCCACAAACTATAAGTGAGAATGAGGAAGAAAACCATCACCCCAACATCATCCTTGAATAATCCATTGTCTCACATGGGATTTTAAGATTCATCCCAATCCCTCATCCATAATAATAAATAAATAGTGTGATAGAGGGTCACCCTACTAAAGGCCCCAAGATCCACTAAACAAAACATAAAACTCACTTATAATCAACACACACTAAGAATTATACATAACACAACTAGTCACCCAATTAACCTAGTCATATCCAAACCAAAACACATTGAGTAATTTATGAATAAATGACCATTTCAAATGATCATAAGCCCTATCCATGTCTAGTTTGATGAGTATAGACCTCCCCTTAGAGTTATCCATGGAATGGATTACCTCAACTACAATAACCACCTCGTCCAAGATTTTCCTTCCTATCATAAAACCACCATGCTCTTCTGGAATAAGTCTATTAAACCATGGCTTAAGTCTCTCCACAATTAACATAGAGATACTATTGTAAAAAGAACTACATAGGGCTATTGACCTAAACAGATCCAAATAATTAGCCCCTTCTCTCTTGGGAATAAGAACTAGAAAATTAGAAGTCATTACTCTCAACATATTTTTTCTTCTTTGCAATTCTTACACTACCAAAAATAAATAAAATTTGATAATCTCCTAAAAATTCTAAAAAAAGATTATCAAAAAATCCATCTATTCAAGGGGCCTTCCCTTTCTTTATCTTGAAAAATATCACCTCTAACTCCTCTAGAGAGATATGACTAATAAGCATTTCATTCAAACAAAGGAATACAATCTAAAATAGGATTCTCTTTTGAATAGGAAAAGGGAGATTCCTATGTGAACAAAGACGAGTAGTATTGAATAACCTCCTTTGAAATATCTTGAAAGTAAGATAACTAATCTCTTTGATAAGACACTATTGAAGATATAAAATTCCCATGTCTTTTGGCCTTGATAGAGTTAAATAATAAAATTGTATTCCTGTCTCCCTCTTGAAGCCAGTAAATCCTATCCTTTTGTTTCAAAAAAATATCCTCTCACAATTCCCATTTTGTTAACTCCTTAATAGTTTCACCTTCTTCTCTAAGGGATTCCTTAGTAATCCCATGATCCTAATTATAATTGGTGATGACATCTAGATGGTTTGAGAAAGTGGTTTAGCCATAAAAATATTCCCAAAATATTACCTGTTCCACCTCTTAAGTTGAAACTTTACAAATTGGAGCTTCTTGAGAAAATAGTACATAAATATGTCATAAGTAGGCAAACCTTTACTCCACCAACCTCTCATAAGATCTTGGAAGGATGGCTCATGTAACCACATTGTGAGCATGATCATAACCTAAGCTAAACCTGATAGATGCACATGAAATAAATAAATATATAAATAGCTAAGTCAAGATCCCAATGAAATTCTTGAAAATATCAAATAAAGAATCCATTAAACAAGAAACTAACTAAAATGCATAATGGAAACTAATCTAATGCCTCAAGCCTCATACTATTGGGGGATTGGCACTACATTGATGTGGAATGTCAGCCCTTTCCCAACCCCTTAGTTGAAACAAGATTTCAAATCGATTCCATTGATGAAGATATGATGAAAATGGATAAAGATAAGCTAAAATGGATGATAAATGCTGAAATGATAATGGAGAATGCTCTAAAATTCACTATAGTCTAGTTACTATAAATGAAAGTGGATCTATTTCTCATAGAAATGAGGAGTATTTATAGGAGAAATGGCTGAATCAATGGTTAAGATTTATTTGATCAATCAATGGAAGAAAATCCATGAGTGGAGATGGCATGGATCAAGGATTCCCATCAATGTATGAGAATGCAAGTTGACAAGGATCGAGTATTTAATCAAAGGCTCTCATTGATTCAACTAAGTACACTTCCTAAAAAGGAAGTTGTTAGGAAGTTTGTTACAAGAATATTCTATTTTGGAGGAGTTCAAATGGAAGAATATTCTAGGGGAATATTCCCTTGCAAGTGGGAGGGTGAGAGAAATTATCTATTTAGATAATTAAAACGATGTTTTAATTGTGCAAGATGGATGAAATTAGGAATTTCATTAAATAATTAACTTATTTAATAAAAGGGGGTTTAATGATATTTAACTAAATAATAAAGATTTCTAATTGAATGAGAAGACATGTAAGAAATTTAATTAAATAATTCGCATTACCAAGTTAAATAAGCTAAAAATTAGTGTGAAAGGGGATGACTTAGCCAAATAATATTGATCATTTGATTAATAGGAGAAAATGATAAATTTAGTTAAATAATGAAGATTATTCAATTAAACAGTCAAAAAGAGGTGATTTAGGATGTAATGGTGTTAGTAATCAAATTCATATGTGCAATATCGATCAGGAAAATTTTAAGTGTCTACATTTTTCCCCTCTTTGAAGTGAGGTACCTATTACATTGGTTCAAAGACTGGCGCGTTTCAGATCAATGATTCTGCTCAGATCAAAAATTCAAAAATTCTTGATTTTTTGGATGCCCCATTGTTGCCCCAATGGAAGGAATTATGTTGGTACCCTGCCACCTTTAGAGATAATGTGCAAATTTTAATTTTTAGGTAGAGATCGTGACAAAGATTCAACATAGGTTTAGGCATAGAAAATAAGCTACGAGATGCGAAAATAAGCTCAAAAATGAAAAAAAGGCCTCATAGCTAAAAAAAATTGATTAAAAGAATTAAAAATTCCATTTTCCTACCCTAAATAGGGTGAAAAAACCCTAATTTTTTGGCATAAATATAGTTGAGGGGTCATTTTCAATTCATTTGCACACTTGCCTTAGAGAGATTCTACTAATTTTTTCTTTGACCTCCTAACGAAATGGGTGATCCAGTACTTCTTGAGCACCTCACGAATAGGGTATGAGAGTACAAGTGGCCAACCAACATAGGACCTTCGGTATGCTTTCTATTTTTTTTTGTTTTTTGCATTTTGATGCATTTATTAGGTGTTAAAGTTACCAAAACAATTTCATCACTATATTGTGACACTTTTGTCATGGTCAGTGGTGCAATTGTGCGACATTGACACTTTTTTCATGAAGCGTCATAGTGTTCAATTTAGGTATACGAGCACTATTGATGGATAGTGTTGCTATTGTTAAATAGCGGTACAATGCATAATCTTGGTGTAGCATCGCTATTGAAATGTCGACATGCAATTACAATATAGTGTTGCACTAGGCGATTTAGGTTCACCATTACACTCAAATGCTAACACACAATTACATAGAGCAACACAATTGATTTTTCACCAGAGTGGCACAATTTTTAAATGGCTGGACAACTACAAATTTAGGGTTTCATAGTCCAAATTTTGTCCTTTTTTTAGCAAATTTGATGTTTTTCGCTTAGTGTGTGTAGGGGACCATTAGAATAATCATGTCTCAGGAGAATCAGATCATAATTCTATCTTCAATTCACCATTTTGGGGATGATGAGGTATTTTTCCTTGGAGCAATCAAACTTGGATTTGTAACAGGCATGCTAGAGATCCGAACATGTTTAGCGATGATGACCGCATTGATCAAGCGCTGGCACAATGATACTTCCTCATTTCATCTACCTACTAGAGAGGCCATAGTTACTTTAGAGGATGTCTGGCACATTCTATGGATCCCCATACATGAACAAAGAGTTATCTATGATACTGATTCTAGGGCGGATGCAATCTTCGATGTGCTCAAGTTGGATACTATTTGGGTGGATAGCCACTAGATAGATCTAAAGGATTATAAGCAATGGGTACCAGATTTGACCTTAGTTATTGGAGCACTAATCTACAGAGTATTAGTTCCTGATCAATGAGGCAGGGGATTAAGCTTTGGTTGGGGACTTTCCTAGGTGGGTATGGTGCAACGAATGACACTCTACGCTTGGGGTCTAGTTTTACTTGCTTCATTGCACCATGAAATGCATTAGGTTGTGTACCTAAGGGGGTGGGTGATAGGAGTTGGTGTTACTCTTCTGCATATTTGGGACTAGGATCACATTGTCATGCTTTGTCCTATCATCACACTTGTTGACATTGATCCAGATCAACCCGTAGTATATAGATATGGGCCATGACCACATTAAAGCACACAGGTATCGTAGGCATCCCCTATTGGCATTGACTTATATTGCTCACTTTTTCCATTTTCATCCTATAATTTCTCATCATAGTACTAAATTTATCAATACCCTCTTTCAATGTGATCACAAAGTAAGAAAAAGCATATTGGGGAGATAAAACAGACCCCTTCCTAGTATTCTTGAAATGCTCCTTATCCATGGCATCAAGATGCCACATTATTTCCATGAATGCTAATCTATCAGAAACATAAAATGGTAAAAAATGGGGCTACAATAAGGTTCCATAAACTCTGATCATAGTGTAATTGGAATGCAAATACTAATCACCCTAGTTATGATCGTGCTTGGTATTCTCCTTGAACTCTGGTGGCCTTAGAATTTCGTTAATTCCTCTAGAAATCCTATACAAAAGCTTCAAACCCAAATTATCTAAAGCAAAAAACTTAAAACCATTGTAAAAGGTAACATAATTGGACTCTGGGAAATTTTGATCCCAAATGAGAGTCCACATTTGCATAGGTAACTCGTTATCTTGCTCATCCATTTCTCTCAAACTCATGAAATTTCTCCAAACCTTGTGACCCATCCATAATAGAATATGCATTAACAATGAATAATGTGAGAAACTCAAAGGGGGCTTTGTGTCCTTCAACCCTACCAAATATTTGTGAATCTCTTTTTCTATGTAGGTTGCATAATCAAATCCTTTATTTGATTTTTTTTCCTGGATGTCCATTGCCATGAACATCCTAGGAACATTCATCTTCACATCATATCTCCTTCCAAGGACCTAACACAAACCATAATTGGTATCATTGAAATAGTCCTCAAAGTCATCATAATCAAATGGTTCCACCTCCTTCAGTGAGAACCACACATCTCTTTTGTTCTGATATCTCCTTCTATGCCTTGGTAGCACATTTCTCTTGTATCCATACTTATCCCTTTCATATTCTTGATACAATGCACCAAAATTAATTGTAACAATTGCAGATGGATTTATCTTGAACACTTCCACTATCTGACTACTATAAATGTCTAGTAGTGGGGTTCCATCGAGACTTTTGATAATCCTATCCTAGGGATCATAACATTTAGCTATCTCTTGTATCAAATCAACCTCCACAAACAAATTAGGCACAATAAGCTTTCCAAGGTCATAGGTCCACAAATGGCATGTTGGATGCTTTTCCAACCTATGATTGAAAGCATACAAGAAGAGCTCCCATCAACTTTGTGGAACTACAACTTCTCTGATTCCCCTTGCCAAATATTGCAAATAATCTATCAACACACCCTCTCCTGTAGGTATTTTCCCTATAGGCCTTGCACTAGGAAATAATTATTTTAATTCATCTTCCATAAAATGAGTAAAGTTTCTCTTAACCCCCTTCTTCTTTTTTGATGCTTTTATATTTTATGTTTCACCTGTAACCTTTTTCCTCTTAGGCTTATCCTTTTCCTTAGATGGTTCACCTACTTCACTCATCTCATAGAATCTTAGAGATCTAGGGTTTTACAAATTTGAAATTAGAAGCTAGGGTTTTACCTCACAAGGTTCAAGTAAGAATTCTATAACTAATCTTACTAGTATTTTCGTCAAAATAGACTAGGGCCTATAATTCACTTTTTATAATTGAAAATGGAAATTATAAAAAACCCTAGGTTACAATTCCATTTTTCTAATATCATCTTTTTCCCAATTCCACCCCTACTGGAAAATCCACACAGAGGAGTAGAAAATTGACGCACCTAGGAACCTTTGCTTTTTTCTCACTCAATTTTCTCATCTATAGTCTCCTCTTCATGCTCACCTTCAAATTCTTAAAAACTTTTTTCTATGTGAACAATTAGTGTGATGCAATGAGATGCCACCATGTATCTCCTTAATTTTTTTTTCCCAACTCTATTTGTGAAGCCATCACACATCACACATTGGATTTGAGATCATCTAGACATAACCACGATGTGAAGAGTCCTCACAATGGAAGGAATATTCCATAGCATATATGCTATGATTTCTTTATGTATTGCGCTTTCTAATCACCTTTCAAGCATCAGAGTCATGATGTACTAAAGAGAAGTGATGAAGTGTCTTCAAAAGACCTCCATCGTGCATCGCCCTTTAGTGTTGAGTGAGGAATGCATATTTTCAATGTGAAAAGGAGAAATGATGGCACAAGATTAGGACGTATGTCCACTTGATGAGATCAACAAGTGCATCATATATCACATTTGGAAGGATAGAAAATGATGGGTTAACTACGATATTAAAGGCCAAGCAATGCATTAGAAGTAGCTATGCATTGTGCATTTCCAATTTGAGACCGACAGTTAAGAAGCAATTTGCAATACAAAGGGGGCTCACGATGCAAAGAAAATATAAGGCATTACACATCGCGGTGATGAATCTAGTAGTGAAAGGTTAAATAGTGATATAAAATTATAGCGCAATGTGAAGGATAAACAAAGGCATCACTCATCGCATGAGGGGATTTAGGAGGTGTTAGAAGTTTAGCAATATGAAGGCATCATGTGATGCAAAGGAATGCTATGCATCACTGGTATAACATTGGTGAGATGGAAGAAAAGACTGATGCACATGGAGTGTGCAATGGGCACAACTTAAATGAAGGAAATTTTGCACATACCTATAAGTTGTTTTGAAAGGGGGCTTCCTAGATAATGAATAAACATGACATAATAAAACCTAAGGTGTAGATCTAATGTAGGATAATGAAGGAAATATTTCAAGACCCTTGACCATGGGACAAAATAAAATCATTAGATCAAATTAAAAGGTTACTCATGCGAAGGGATAAATCAGTAACCTTAGGCATCAAGGGGTTGATTAACATATGAATCTAATTACTTAAAAGTTAACTGAGGTGATCAGAAACTGACAACAACAATTCAATGAAAAATTAGACCAAAAGGGCATAAAGGACTAAGGTTTTACATGAAAGGTAGATAAACCCTAAACCTTGAAGTATAAACCTTAACCAATAGACAATCATCAAGACTTGGAAAACAACCAAATATAGACCTAAAATTAGAGGAAATTTGTTTTTGAAGGGTTCCACTAGTGGATCTAATTTAGGACACATGCCTCTTGTAGGCATGGTGATATTCCAAACATCTCCTCATGAAGCATACTAGCATAGAGAACCAAAAGCTAGATATAACTACATAAAATACAGTGTCCATGAAAAAGATCATACTTAAGAAAAGTATGTTTTCAAGAATTGTCCATGTACTAGGAGTTATAGAAATGCACCTATTAAGCTTTAGAGGAAATAAGAGTCTTCACCATAAGTATTATTGGCCAAGTAAGGGCCCAACCACAAAGCATCAAACTTCCCATGCTTCCCCTTATCCTGAGACCTGACATCCCACATTAATACCATGCTCCCTGTAATGCCAATAAAGTGCAGAAAGACAAGATCAAGAGCAATCATGCAATCTAAATCTAAATGAAATCTAATCCTAAGCAACAAAGAACAAAGGAAGTCAAAAACATAATAAAACTGAACAATCTCACCAAATTGCTATGAATTTCCATGATTCATCTCGATTGCCCTTCTCCATTTTGATGTTGTAGTATAATTTCCCTCAAGTTTTTTGTAAGTTCGTGCAAGTATAGCCTAAGATAATGAATTAGAAAAACATCAAATATTATAGATAAGTGCTCCAAAAAGTCATAAGATTTTGCGAGTTTTTGAGAGAGATTGGAATGAAGAATGACAGATCAATTTATAGAAAATTGATTATTCAAATGACATGCTAGGATTGAAAGATTAACAGACGGTTGAGATCGACAGATTAGATGTGCATTCTGATAACTATCAGTAGTGACATGAGTGATATAAATTAGAAACAAAATTAAAGATTAAATAAATGATTTAATCTTCAAGTTTAGTATTCAAAAACAGAAGAATTATCTTTGCATGACAAAGATAAAGATGAATTACAACTCTTGTTCAAATGCACACACAAGGTTTAATTAATTACATAAGAATATTTAATTAATCCACATGTACGTGCAAATGAGTTAGCACTGGACAATTGAATGATTTGACGAAGAGATTACTCAAGAACGCCACTCAAACATTAAAGCAAGAGTTAACTGAGCAATTAAAATAGACTTTGAGTCAAGTCAAAGTGAATACTTAGATAACTCACACAATTTATCTAAATATAGAGGAATGCGTTAAAATAGAATTTATGAATTAAATAATTCATTTAATTCAAGATTTGATACTTGAAGAATAATTAAATAAATAAGATTTATTTAATTAAGTGATGAAGGGACTTAAATGAATAATTAAATAAATAAATAATTTATTTAATTTGACAAGAAGGATAAGGTTAATTAGTAACATAATTAAATAAAAAGCGTTTATTTAATTAATCAGATAGAATAAAGAAAAGTGTGAATTAATTAAATAATTAATATTATTTAATTAATAGAAGAAATAACAGAAGATGAATTAATTAAATAATTAAGATTATTTAATCAATAGAAGAATTAATGTTAAGATGAATTAATTAAATAATTAAGATTATTTAGTTAATAGAAGAATAGGAATTATGAAGAATATTGAAGTCACAGGCTTAAACCAAATTTAGGTGTCTACATTTGCCCCTCTTTGATACAATGTCATTTCGGTGTTGTGTCAAAGAAAATCGATAAGACATATTCCCTAGTAATGCCCCAGTGTAAAACAAGTGATGGTATGCCCCCTCGGGAGGATAGGTGGGTTCAAAGAAAATGAGTGTGCTCTCGAAATCGATGAGAGAACTAGAAGATGAAAGAAAAAAGGATAGAGGAAAATAGATAAGGGTGGTGAAGATGTAGAAAAGAAGAAATGTTAGTGCGAAAATAAAGATGAATAATAAAAGACATGGATGTTAGTATTAGCAATATTCAATGTTTCGTTGTATCACAAAAGATATTTCACTTTATCATCATTGGGCAAGACTAATACAAATGGAGAAAAACACCATGATATGACATAGATCAAGGTGTGCAAGGTCATCCACTTGCGAATAACAGACAGTTGCAGACAAGGAGTGTTATTAACTCATACTAAGGGCACAGGTTGCCCCAGTCTTTTTGTCAAGACAAACCATAGATAGCAAACAAAGTAAAAGACGGGTCATGAGACGTCATCGCTCCTCTAAATCCTTCATGGGACATCCTTGAGGAAACTAGTAATCATGACTCAAAATCAAATTTAAAAGACAATTGACAGACAACAGTCAAAGAAAATAGAATTCTGATACATCGTTGCTTCTCTAAATCCTCCATGGGACATCCTTGAGAAAGCTAGTAACATAATTCCCATCATCAATTCAAGATAAATGATAAGATAAATAAGTCATAAAGTCAAAAAGCCAGTGAAGTATTTTCCAAAACTTGATTTGTTTGTTTGATTTGTTTTGATTGATAGAAGGATTGATTGATAGAGCCTGATTGTAGGAGATACACATACTAGATAAGATTTTGAGTCTGGTTTCAATGTTATGACTATCTGTATAAGGCATGACAAAGCCTAGTTTTAGAAAGACATGTATTGTATAAGACATTGAGTCAGATGCCGTTGATGTGATAACCTGTGTAAGGCTATGTTTGATTGTTTGACCTTGTCGATTATGCAGGAAGGACTCATCCTATATAAGACATAAATTGTTTTTCCAATAGCTGTATTCAGGAAGGACTCATCCTGAATAAGATACTGGATGGCTGCCATAATGATGTTTGTTTCCAGGAAGGACACATCCTGTAGCAGAAATTTGTTGATCTGTTTTGATTGTTTTGTTTGGCAAGTTGTTTGATTTGACTTAGAGACATCGCTGACTTGTTCACCAGATTAATGTGTGACTTGATATGATGTGTTGACAATTGACTGTGTTTGATGACAAAACCTAAAGGACTAACCTAGTGCAACCTCAGGGGCTCATCGATTGATGGCCTTGCCTACGTTATACACGTAGAGACATCATAGTTCGACATGACCAATGACCTTACCATATAGACATATGAATTGAAGCATGATTTTATACAGAAAAACTTAAATGGACAGACCTAATGCCTCGGGGGCACATCGGTAGATGGCCTTACCTACGTCCAGTCGTAGAGGCAACGTAGTTCGACAAATGACAAAGACTAACAAGTGTGACTAAATCTGACTCTATTTTTGGATTTTCGAAATGTTTTGATTTTTTTGTCCCTTTGAAGTTTTCTGATGTTTTTGTGTTTTCTCAAGTCATTTTGCGATGTTTGTGGATTTTTCTATGGTTTTACGTCTTCAACATAGCCAATGGAAGAATCAATATGACACACGTCAAGTGTTTTCCCTCAGTCGAGTATAAGACCAATTGATTATGAATAGGATAAAATGGGGGATATGAAATACCCTCAATGTCAATCGTTCCAAGTTATGGGAAAGACTACCACTTATTATGAATGGTATATACAAGCAATGGATATGAAAGATAAGGGATATGTACAGGGATAGGTAGTATGTACAGGGACAAGGGATATGTACAGGGATAAGGGACTATGTACAGGGATAAGGACTATGTACAAGGTAGGTAGATGAGAATAATAGTAGACAAAGGAGCAGAGTCAACTACACATGGCGCCTGTTTGCCAGGTTTTCACCATGGTACCTATCTAAAGCAGCACCGAAGTGGTTTTCACTATTGGATGAATAATTTGTCTTTACTATTTTCTTGATTATCTAATTTTTTTCGTGTTACCAAGACGACTGTTTGCCAGGTTTTCACCTTGGTAACGATTTTATGATTTTATGATTTTTTTTAATTTTCTGCTAATCAAGACAAAGGCTCCCAGAAGCTATGCATGGAACTTCTTTAGATGTAGACTATTGATTGGCGAGGACAATGGTTCCCCTTCAAGAGTAGAGAGTTGGTATGCTCCTGACCCAAAAGCTTTTGTAACAATATAAGGTCCTAACCAGTTTGGTTCAAAATTTCTTGGTTTGTCTCTTTCTACTTGATTCTTTGGGTTCTCCATTAAAACCAAGTCACCAATGTCAAAGTTTTTGTTCAGGACCTTCTTGTTATAGCTATGATGAAGGCAGTTTTGATATGCTTGGAGATGGTCTAGTGCCTTCTGTCTTCGCTCATCTAGGAATTATAGCTCATGGAGTCTCGATACTCGGTACTCTTCATCATCAATGTGGCCTTTCAAGGATACCCTTAGGGAAGGAATCTCGACCTCAATAGGAAGAATAGCTTTAGAACCAAATACTAGTGAATAGGGAGTAGCACCAGTGGGAGTACGAATATTTGTACAATAAGCCCATAAGGCAGGGTTAAGCTGTAAATGCTAGTCATGACCAGGATCATTGACAGTCTTCTTGAGGATTCTAATGATGGTTTTGTTAGATGCCTCTGCTTGGCCATTACCTTGTGGGTAGTATGGAGTGGAAAAATGATGTTTAATATGAAATTCATCACACAAATGGAAGAATTCTTGGTTCTTAAATGGGCAGCCATTATCGGTGATTATGGACTGAGGGACACCATACCGATATCTGATATAGTTCAAGATAAATTTAGAAATCTATGTGCCAGTAATGCATGTCATAGGAATGGCTTCAATCCACTTCGTAAAATACTCAGTGGCAATGATAATGAATTTGTGTCCATTAGATGATGTGGGGTGGATCTTACCTATGAGGTCAAGTCCCTATTGGGCAAAGGGCCATGGTGACATTATAGGATGAAGCTCCTGTGCTGGCGCATGTATCAAGTCTCCATGAACTTGGCATTGGCGGCATTTCATTACAAAGACATATGAGTCTTTTTCCATAGTAGGCCAGTAATAACCCAGTCTCATAATCTTTTTGGCTAAGGTAGGACCGCTAGAATGGGAACCACATATACCCTCATGCACCCCACACAAGGTTGCTTGTGCTTCAGTAAAATCAAGACATCTCAGTAGGGTATTATCTAAGGCACGTCTATATAGGGTGTCTCCGACGATGGTGTATTTGGCTGATTTGAGGAATGTCCTACATTGGTTATTTGATAGGCCAGTGGGTATGACTTCGGCATGAAGGTAGTCATAGATTTCTTTGTACCATGGGGAATCAGGACCAACAATGTCACACACCATTTCAGAATCTGGGATATTGTAGGCTGGGACCAAGAGCTGTTCTACCAAGAACTCAAACTTAGTCACGTTGTTAGGTATGTCAAGAAGTGATGCAATTGTAGCCATAGCGTCTACTGTTTAAAACATGAGGTATTTGATGAAATTTGACTTTGTCAAAGTACTCTTTAAAGCTATCAGCCATGCATTTGTAGGGAGCAAGCTTCTCATCCTTAGTCTCATAATCATCATTTACCTATCTAATTACCAGTTGGGAATCACCATATACCTTTAGGTTCTTAATTTTCCACTTGACTGCCATGCGTAACCCTGTCACTAGAGCTTCATACTCTGCTATGTTGTTAGTACATGGAAATGAAATCCTGAATGACTTAGGGATGGAATCACCCTGTGGTGTGATAAGCAGTATACCAGCCCCTGAGCCATGATTTGTATGTGAGCCATCAAAGTATAGTTTCCATGCTATGTTTGTGTCAATTGTGAATATGAACTCATCAAGAAAATCTACAACTAATGGGTGATCTTCCTATATAGGTGCATCAGCTAACTGATCAACAATGACTTGTCCTTTAATAGCCTTTCTTTCTACATACTAGATATCATACTCACTAAGTATCATAACCCATTTGGCCAGTCGCCCTGTTAATGTTGCCTTGCTGAGAAGATATTTTAGAGGATCTATTTTAGCAATTAGCATTGTTTGGTGGTTTAGCATATAATGCCTTAGTTTTTGGGTAGCAAATACTACGGCAAGACAGGCACGTTCAATGGTGTTATAGTTGAGCTCATAACCTACCAAATTTTGACTAATATAATAGACTTCCCTTTCATGACCTTCATTGTCATTCTGTGCAAGCAATGCTCTGAGTGATGAATGGGTTGCTGTAATATAAAGAATTAATGGTCTTCCTTCAATTGGTGGCATTAAGATTGGTGGTGTGAGTAAATATTCTTTAATCAGTTGAAAAGCCTCTCCACACCTAGCTTTCCATGCAAAGGGTACTCCTTTCTTAAGTAGATGTTGGAAAGGATGTGTCTTATCTGCTAACTCCACTATAAATCTTCTGATGGATTGCAGTCTTCCCTATAGAATCCTTAGTTGAATGAGATTAGTGGGTGGAGGCATGTCGATGATCGCTTTCACCTTAGTCGGATCCACTTCAATGCCTTGTTTGGAAATGATATAGCCTAGCAAATTTCCTAACTTGACTCCAAACACACATTTCTTTGGATTGAGTCTCACTTTATACTTCTCTAGCCTTTGAAATATCTTGTCTAAAACCTATAAATGTTTTGCCCTTGTCTTGGATTTTACAATAAGATCATCGACATAATCTTCCATAAGAGTGTGTACTAGATCATGAAAGATGGTGGTCATGGCACATTGATAGGTTGCTCCAACATTCTTGAGTCCGAAGGGCATAACATTCCAGCAATACGTTCCCCAAGGACAAGTGAAAGCCGTCTTAGGTTGGTCTTCAATTGCAATTCTGATTTGGTTATATCTTGAAAATCCATCCATAAGGGACAACATCTCATATTCCGCTATCATGTCATATATCATGTCTATGTTAGGCAAAGGGAAGTCATCCTTCGGGCAAGCCTTGTTGATATCTCTAAAATCAGTGCAGATGCGGATGCCCCCAGTTGGTTTAGTGACCGGTACAAGATTGGAGATCCAATCGGCATAGTCGATTGATCTTATGAAACCCATGTCTAATAGCTTCTTGAGTTCTACCTTGACTAGTAAAGCAATCTATGGGTGCATTTTTCTCAATTTTTGTTTCACTAGTTTGGCCCCTGGTTGTAAGGGAAAATGATGCAGAAAAAGTTCAGGATCCAACCCCAGCATGTCTGCATATGACTAGGAAAAATTTATCTATCTCTGTGCAAAGAAGTTGTGGAACTCTGGCTGCTCTTCTGTTGTCAATGACACTGCAAAATAAACCAGTTGAGGATTCTCTTTTGTGCCTATGTTGACTTCTACCGATTCTTCCACCTGCATGGGTGACTTTTCCTGTGCAACGGGGAGAATGTTCAAACCTCCATCCTTAGGTGCTCAGAGAGGTTTTCACCTTCGGATATGTCCTTTCTTTTTACTTTTTCATTGTCTAAAGGTGCCTTTCAGTTTTCACCTAGAGACTCGTCCTTTTTATCTTGTTTATTCTTTTTCTCATTTTTATGACTAGAGGGTTGAACAGATTCCCCAAAGTATGCTTTGTTGTCCAAGTCAATGGTAAAACTAGCCTTATGATCACCATTAGGTATGCCTTCTCGTAATCCCAGGAACTCAGCAATTGCTTCGTCATTCTCAAAAATGTCTAAGACAGGTGTGTCTTGTTGGTCCCAATCAATGAGTTGGGGATAAACTAAGGGCATGTCATCATTGGAGTTATCAAAGTTTAATGGGGTCAAGGTAAAGATTGAATTATTCATGTGGTCACAAAAGTCTTGTACTAGGTCCTTTTTTCTCTTAGATTTGGATCTAGGTGGACTGATAGGTGGGCCTAATGCTAAGGTTTGACTATCTGAAACATATGGCTCAGGTTGCCAAGAGGTAGGATCAAGTGATTCCAAATAGTAGTGTTTAAACCATTCATCTTTTGTCATTTTCGTTGGTGGACAAGAATTCAATGGATTTGGTGAGGAACTTAACATCAAGTCAAGTTCTCCAAATAACTTGTCAAGGTCCATGGAAGAAGTAGAGGATAGGGAATCCCACTCATAATCATTAGAGTCAGGGGAGTCACAATGATATTGGTCCAATGATTCGTGATATGTCTTAATATCTTCTGAAGCACTTACTTCCTCAATTAAGGGTGATGTGGTACTAGGAACGCCAATCTGAATCAGTTGAAACCCCATCCCCATGCCTTTTGGCCACTGAGAAACAAATATTGGTTCAATCCTCTCGTGTTGGTTTAAGCCTAAACCACTTTGTCCATCGTATCCCTTACTCTGCATGATTGTGAAACCCTTTCCATATAGATCTGTAGGAATGTGAGCAAGTGAGAGAGGTTCTTCATCATCTTCCCGATACAACCAGGAAGTGACATCTTCTGTATTTACAGCCTCTTTGCTTAATTCTCCCCATTTAATGAAAGTTGTTGTGGGAGGAACATGTATAGTGACCATAGACTGTCACCTACCTGTTGTAGGTAAACCATATGACTTAGGAGGAATCAAATGGCTAACACAATAAGATGTCGTCATGTAATACTCTCCACAACCCTTGTCTTAGATCTCAACCCTAGGAGTGGTAGGAATTGAGGGTGAAATAGATGTTCGAGTGAGTGTGGATGGATCAACATAGGAAGATGGATTGGACGATGAAGCCTCTTGATTCATTGACACTTGACGTTGGGGGATCTCTTTTAGATTGGTGCAATATTGAAATGGATCAGGATCACCATCTATAGTTATTTTTGTGCCATTGTAAGGGAATTTAAGACACTAATGATATGTGGAATGGACCGCCTTCATGGCATGAATCCATGGTCTACCTAGCAGAAGGTTATAAGGGAGGGTGAGATCCAAGACCTGGAACTTTGTCTCCATTACCGCAAGACCAATTCTGATAGGAAGTGTTACCACCCCCTTTGATTTTCGTTCCTCATCATCATAAGCTTTAATGACAATACTTTTGGTCATGTCTATGCATGCTTCTGAGATACCTAATGCCTTAATTATTTTTAAAGTGCACAGATTTAACCCTGCTCCTCCGTCTACCAAAACTCGTCTAACTTTGGTATCATCAACAAGGACTTCTAGATGTAAAGGATCATTATGGTTCATCTTTTCAGTTGCATAGTCTTGTTCAGAAAATGTGGCATGATGATTATTGGTCAAGTAGCCCACCATTTCCTGGAAATGATTGACATGAAGATCATTAGGGACCGTGGTGTTCTGTAAAGCCTTATCGAGAATAGATCGATGCTTAGGGGAAATAGGCAACAGTTCCAAGATTGAGATTTGGGTTGGGGTCTTCCCCAACTAGTCAAGGAGGTTATATTGTAACTTGGAAGGTTGTGGTGTTTGCTGCGATGGTGGGCCTTGGATAGTGATCTTAGTACAACAAGTATTGACCGCACATTTGAGATTTGTATTGATAGTAATGGCATTAATATTCTCATCAGCAGTGGGAAGATGATGAATGATTTTGCCACCATTATAATCATGCTTGATACTCGCATAGTTGGCTAACATATTGGTCTTAGTACTCGAACTGGGAGCAGTTCCTTTTCCATGGTCATGCAGTGGATCAGAAAAGACTTGATGATCAGTGTTTGATGACTTCGGTTTCTGTCCACCAACTTCTATAATTCTCCTTTTGACAAGATCTTGTGTGATATTCTTCAGTTGTCGACAGTTTTGTAGGTTATGTCCCTTAGTTCTACGATAATCACAAAAGGAATTATCATCCCACCAAGTTGGTTTAAATTGACCTGGATCGTATTGTCTTGGTTCTTGCAGCTGTATAAGATTACATTGTAACAGTTGTTTGAATACAGACTCAATGGGTTCCCCTAAGGGAGTGAACTCACATTTTTGAAATCTCCTTTGTTGTTGTGGACATTGAGTATTTTGGACCATGTTAGGAGGTTGATTTACAACATTAAGCATGTTGGAAAAAGTATGAGGTCCTTGTAATGTGATGAGTGGTCTTGCTTGTAGCGTTTTAGCATCAACTACCCCATCATTGGTTACATTTTTGTTGCGAGACCAAAATCTGTTTCTGTCAGGGGGTGTTTTGTACGATTGGGTTTCTATTGGAAGTTGATGTTTTAAGTTCACACTTTTCAATGAGATCCTTCTCTATTATAACCCCTTTTTCCACTAGTTCCAAAAAATATGTACAACAATGTACCCTTAAGTTACTCCTGAGTTTTGCATGAAGGTTTTCTTGGAACATAGTAACTTTTTCTTTTTTGGGTATCTCGACAGGACACCTGCTAGCTATAGTCCTCCATCTTTGGAAGAAAGTGATGAATGTTTCACCTTTGTCTTGCATTGTGTGACACAAGGTTGCTATATTTATCTCATGGTCTATGTTGAAGGAGAATTGCTCCACAAATTTCTCAACCAGTTCACCCCAAGATCTGATGCCAAAATCTAGATCCGAAAACACTCTAGTGCAATTCCTACAAGACTTCTTGGAAATAGTCTCATAAGATACGTGGGGTCATAAGCAACATCTATGCATATGGTATAAAATTCCCTTATATGTTCTATTGGATTTCGTTTGCCATTGT
This sequence comes from Sequoia sempervirens, assembly GCA_007258455.2. Taxonomy (NCBI): domain Eukaryota; kingdom Viridiplantae; phylum Streptophyta; class Pinopsida; order Cupressales; family Cupressaceae; genus Sequoia; species Sequoia sempervirens. The sequence goes on along the minus strand of VDFB02373365.1, from coordinate 327,449,947 downwards.
ACTTAGGGAGATTCGGTATGACATATCTATGAGGGAAAGGGGTCATATACAATGATCTATCAAAGGGAAATGGACATATGTCCTTTGTTGAAAATGATTTCTTAATTGATACCAACATGTTATCCATTTGTGTTTGTAGTGCCTGCATTTGTGTTTGTAAGACGTCAACTTGGGTCAAAGATGTGCTAGGGAGATTATGCAGATCCATGCATGTATTCTGAAATCCAAAGTTTCGCAATGGGTTTCGATTGAACGTTGGTATTTGAGGTGGGTTTGGATTCAGAATGTTGGCAAATGTGTTCTGATCTAGAATCTGCATAAATTAGTATTGACCTAGGATCTGTGTTAACAGATTCTGACTACCAGTTTGGGAGAAAGGATTCTGATTTAGAATCTGCGTAAATGGATTCTGATGGCTAGTCTAGAAAAAGGGGTTCTGATTCAGAATCTAATTGAATAGATTCTGGTTGCTAGTCTAGGAGAATGGATTCTGATTGCCATACTGGAACAAGGGAATGCCTCATGTTTGTGTAATTCATGGTACAGTACTAGTGCCTTGAGCACTAGGTATGGCCATCGATTGTGGTATGGTGCTCGTGACATTGGCATTAGGTATGGCCGTTGACTGGGATATTGTACTTGTGACACTGACATATGGTGTAGAAGTTGATGTTTTAGGTATTTTTCTCCCAACAAGAGGACCGGAGGGAGTGGATGATGATCCGCCTATAGTGAAATTAAATCCTGATGTCATGCCGATTGTACCAAATGGACATGTATGGACTATCGTACTCTGTGTAGGTGTGCTAGATGGCATAGTTGTGCTGACCTAAGGTATAGTAGTACTAGCAGTCATGGTATTTGTCCCTTGTGTAGGTTGAGTTTGTAAGGTGCTGATATCAAATCCTATAGGTAAGGTAGCGCCTTCAACTACAAATTTGGCTAAGTATCGTTGTCGATCATTTGCTAGGCACTCATCTACAAAAGAGGCAAACTCAGGGTCCTGTGCAGCAGCCTCTATGTCTTCTGCTGTAATGTGACCTTGAGTGTTTCTAGTGGTGAATTTTTCTAATAGAGTCTTGTGAGGTCTTGAAGAAAATGGATTGATGAATTTGTTTGGGTTTGACATCTTTTCTCTCTCTCTCTTCTCTTAGACCTAGTTTTGACCATGTAAGATTATCTCAATATGCAAGGAATGCAAAACTACGTCTATGGACAGTATGACTCTAGTCTATGTTTTTGGGATTTTCTGAATGCAAAATAAGGAATGTTCTAGGATGACACTAGTCTAAAATCTAAAGATGCAAAGTCTAAGCAAGACCCTAAAGTAATCAATTTTGTAAACCCAAGACAAAGGGACCAACTACCTAAAGTCTAACCAAGGTGTCAATTTAGTTAAGTCAAGGAACCAATGTAGGACGAGGATCAAAGACAAGTCAAGTTACCTAACTAGACTAATGAGCTAGGGGGACTCTTTGTAGGACAAAGAATAAAATGATAAGACTAGGTTCAATGACAAAGTTCATTGACGCTATGATTTTTCTAAAGTGTAGATGTTGGAATTATCCTAAAGTTTGTAAAAATGACCTTCCTAGAAGTTTACTCTAAAGGAAAAAAGTATTCTAATATGAGACCCAACTCTAAATTTGGACAACTATGGTAATGATTGAATGAACCTAAAGGATGCAAAATTGAGAAAATTGTTGCAGGTTTCTGTTCAAAGACTATTTGTGGAAAGACAACTGAAACTGATATAACCGTGTTGACTAGACAATGACCATGAATTCTGACTTTCTGATAATCAGGAAAATGTGTCGCAGGATTTCACATATGCGGTTAAGTTTACCAGTTGCGGTTAAATCTGACAGTTGCATTTCTCTGGTAAAGTTCAATGTGTGACTCTGACAGATGTAGTTAACTGTCTAACAAATGTGACTCGTAATGACAATTGCGACTCAGAATATAACGCATGCAGTTTTTCGCAAAGCAATTGCGAGCTAAAATAGCAAATGCGAATCTATGCTAGACAGATGCGACTGATACTGACAGATGTGACTCAAAGCTAAACAGATGTGACCCTAACTGATAGATGTGATTTGAAGTTAAACAGATGCGACTCTCTATGAATTTTCAGTGATGTAAGATTTAAAATTGACTCCGTTTTCCGTGATCAAATTCTGGCAAACAAGAACAACCATAAGACAAAGTGTTTTCAGTTTGATTCTGGACTCAAAGAACATTTAAGTTGACAACAGACAAGCACATCCTAATAGGCCAAAAGGCCTAGGGTTTGTATACTTAGTATAGCCCACTGAAATACCCCGGATTGGTGATAAACACCTTTCATTCTCGAGAGCGGATAGCTTAGAAATTTGGTGGAATTGGCTCCCCTCCACGGCTCATTAACGTCTTTCGAGCACACCAATTTCAAATTCTTTGGGCAATGACCTCCCAAGAACTGCTATCTCTACTCAAGGGGATCAATAGTGAGTTTCTTCAGGCATGATACTGTACCCTGCACTATACCAAGCAACGACCAATAGAACGGTTGGACACTAAGACAAAAGGTTTGTAATACAAGCATTATGTTCATGGGGCATGATCCATGCAGCAAGAGTCCCCTTTCAAATCCATCTCGTCAGAACCATACTCTTTATTCTTGGGCTTTCCCCAAGAATCCACTTTTATATACTGGCTAGAAGTCCCTTGGGTTCAGGGTGCTACCGGTCTGAGTCGTCCTGGGTTGAGTACTTTTTCCCACCAGAACAGGCCCAAGTTCTAGAGTTGATAACCATTTCTCTTACACCCAGGATCACACGGATGCACAAGGGGAGAGGATACTTCGATGTACCAAATCGTGAGGGTAATACACAGATGTGATTTTGCACCAAACACAGTAAACATTTGTTAATTTTAATCCAAATGAAAGATTTGCTACACTACCAAACAATCTGTTTCAAGAAAATTGACTAAGGTCTTCGACATGCATTCTGTAGAAAGATTCGTTAGTAGTTTTTAGTATTGTCTTCATCAATCGTCCTGCAAAAACTTGTTAACTCCAAAAACAAAAATCCCACATGCTAAAAATACAATATTAGTAACACACAAATCAATTGAAAACTTCAGATTTATGAAAACAGAAACAAAGGGTTACTAGTCCATTGCGTCGCTTTTTTACTAGTCAGATGCGTTGATTTCCTTTGCAATTGCGTTCTCAGTATTTACCAGTCAGCTACGATTTAGGAATTTTCAGATGCATCGTAGTTTTTTAGATGCGTCGTTTCGTGTGTCAAATACAGTTTAGGAAATCAATTGTGTCGCTTGGTCGAACTGATGTGTCTATGAGTTTCAATTGCAGCATTTCGTCAAGCTGATGCGTTGTTCTATATGAAAAACCTGTAAAAATCAAAATAAAAGTCTACGGACATGCAAAGATGGTGTCTTCACGTCAGGTTCACCAAATGTAATGCCAAGAAAGTACAGAAAGACAAGATCAAGAGCAAGCATGCAATCTAAATCTAAATGCAATCTAATGCTAAGTAACAAAGAATAAAGGAAGTCAAAAACATAATAAAACTGAACAATCTCACCAAATTGCTATGTATTTCCATGATTCATCTCGATTTCCCTTCTCCATTTTGTTGTTGTAGTATAATTTCCCTCAGATTTTTTGTAAGTTCATGCAAGTATAGCATAAGATAATGATTTAGAAAAACATCGAAAATTCCAAATAAGTGCTCCAAAAAGTCATAAGATTTCGCGAGTTTTTGAGAGAGATTGGAATGAAGAATGACAGATCACTTTATAGAAAATTGATTATTCGAATGACAGGCTAGGATTGAAAGATTAACAGACGGTTGAGATCGACATATTAGACATGCATTCTGATAACTATCAGTAGTGACATGAGTGATATAAATTAGAAACAGAATTAAAGATTAAATAAATGATTTAATCTTCAAGTTTAGTATTCGAAAACAAAAGAATTATCTTTGCATGACAAAGATAAAGATGGATTACAACTCTTGTTCGAATGCACGCACAAGGTTTAATTAATTAAATAAGAATATTTAATTAATCCATATGTACGCGCAAATGAGTTAGCATTGGACGATTGAATGATTTCACGAAGAGATTACTCGAGAACACCACTCAGACATTAAAGCAAGAGTTAATTGAGCGATTAAAATAGACTTCGAGTCGAGTCAAAGTGAATACTTAGATAACTCACACAATTTATCTAAATATAGAGGAATGCGTTAAAATAGAATTTATGAATTAAATAATTCATTTAATTCAAGATTTGATATTTGAAGAATAATTAAATAAATAAGATTTATTTAATTAAGTGATGAAGGGATTTAAATGAATAATTAAATAAATAAAGAATTTATTTAATTATAGTTGAAGTATGATAAAGAGTAAATTAAATAAGAATTTATTCAATTTGACAAGAAGGATAAGGTTAATTAGTAACATAATTAAATAAAAAGTGTTTATTTAATTAATCAGATAGAATAAAGAAAAGTGTGAATTAATTAAATAATTAATATTATTTAATTAATAGAAGTAATAGAAGATGAATTAATTAAATAATTAAGATTATTTAATCAATAGAAGAATTAATGTTAAGATGAATTAATTAAATAATTAAGATTATTTAATTAATAGAAGAATAGGAATTATGAAGAATATTGAAGTCGCAGGCTTAAACCAAATTTCGGTGTCTACACTCCCAACCTCAAATTTTCTTAGAGAATCCCTTTTGTCATATAAGTTCTTAACTTGTAGCTACAAGTTTTCATTTTTATTTTGATCCTCTCTCCTCATCTTATCCATTTTTATTAGAAAATTAATCTTGTGTTGCATGTCATCACATATGTCATCATCATATTCTTGGATAAACTTATACATTTTCATTAAATTGTTTTGTGAAAATCTTGCATCTATTCCATAAAGCAAACCAAATGGAGAATTTGTTGCTTTCTTGACTATCACTTTGTCTACCCACTGATGAGCTCAATTAATGGCTCAATTTTGATAGGGTTCATTACATATTTGCCGTTGCTATCATATAATTTGACACTTGGTTGTTGATATTTTCCTTAAAACCATAAACCTTGGCATAAGTTTATCTATGTGAGTTTAATGACATTATTATGCTATGTGAATTACCTATGTTGAATTTACAAGTGGTTGAATGAATGTTACTAAGGTAATTATAGATATACATTTGTTTGTGCGTACTAATGTTATTGTCTAGGTTTCCACTAAAATGTTGATGTCACCAAAGCTTGCTATGTGGGAGGAACACTTGCGAGTTGGTCGGTTGCCAAGAAGTCAAGAAGTTGATCATTAAGAAGTCAAAGGAGGGAAAAATCTCATGGAGGGAATTCCTAATTCAAATAAAAGGAATGTAACTAAATTTTTAATGGTCATATTTGTTGTTGAGAAAATCTAGGGAGTTCGTTGTGCTAGATTCCTGTTGAAGCAAGTCTGCTTTGACCAATTTAGCGCATGCAAAACTTCCTCCATATTTTTCTATGCTTTCAATAAGTGGCATCCTCCTATTTTGATGGAGTCAACTGCCTAGGTAGTTAGGGTTAGTTAGTAGTTTTTCTCTCTATAAATAATGGTCAGATGCTCCTTTTGACAAGGTTGGATGTTTTGAGTTTGTATTCACATTTTCCAATTTTCGTAATATAATCCATTGTTGAAATGTTGTACTTATGATTTCAAGAAATAATATGATATTTTGAGTTGTTGTATTTGAGTTAGTCTAAGGGAGACTCACCTGAGGGGGCCCACTTGGTGAGAATTCCACCTATTAGTTTAAAAGTTATTTTTTGTTCAGTAGTTAGTTTTAATTTCAACAACTGTTTGTTCCTGCAACCACTGAAATTCCATTCTGTGACTGTTCCTACAACCAAGGTAGACAAAGTAGTTTCCTATTTGTTTGCTAAGATTTTGATTTCTATCCTTCATTTCTAGTCTAGTCGTTAATGCATAGTGTAGATGTTGATTTATGTTCAGTGTTTAAGTTGATATCCTTCAAGCACTTTATTTCCAGCATTGTTTCTTTCCTAGTTTATGGATGATTGCAATGAAGTCCTAGTGCACATACCATGTTGACCCATTTCAAGTTTACATCCCTGGGTTGACAAGTGAAATGCACCTTCATGATGAGTGAGATAGCTACTTAGTGTAGATATTCAATCTCTAAGTCACAACCCTAAGGGATTAGTTATTAAACCATTAGAGGAGGCCAACATTTTTGGCACCTTTACTGGGGATGGTGTCAAACGAGGATGTTCTTTGGAGTCATTGATAGTTTCTTTCTTTCTATAGTAGTTATAAAGTTTTCTCTTAGTATACCCTTCATTTGGGAAAGTAATGACCCCCTATTCTTTCACCATTTCTTTGTGTGAGTTGGTTGATACTCAGTTGATATTGCATGCATAGAGGAAGGAGGAGAGATGCTCATGGGAGATTCCTTCCTAATGACCCTAATCCATTCCAGCTAGTTGAACATCAAAATATGCCAAGAGATAAAGAAGAAGAAGAAGCACACCCTTTTGCTGATGCATTTCCCAATCTAACCAGTTCTGACACTTCCTCTGAAGACCAAGATCTGATTGAGAATCCCTTTGCTTTGGAACTTCATCAAGAAGCCATGGGTGATGAGAATAATGAGAATAGACATTGAAATAAACCCAACCAACCATCTATTCCATTTCCTATTACTCATTGAAATGAAGTTGACAACCTCAAAAATATCCCTGCTTCAGTCCTTCCTAAGTTCTATGGACTTGTCACATAAGACCCTGATACTTTCTTGTTTGAGTTTGATATCCTCCATAAAATTTATGACTATACCAATGATGCTCATAGGCTTAAGTTGTTTCCTACCACTTTGAAAGAAGCTGCATTGAGATGGTTTATGAGCTTAGGTAGGAATTTACTGTGGAAACTTGGGATGACATGAAGAAAAAGTTCCTTGAGAAGTACAAGAAATATTGAAGGGGTAGTGACATGAGAGGAGATGACATCTTTAGGATGCAATAGAAGGACGATGAGAGTTTGGAGGATTATATTTCAAGGTTTCTTTTTTTCATGTAGAAATCCCCACATCATACACTTAATGAAGAGTCTCAAAAGCTACTCTTCCTTAGAGAAATCAATGATAGCTGCACTGATGCTTTGGACCTGATGGGAGGGGGAGATATCACCCAAGTTCCTTGGGATGATATTAAGAAGATATGTCAAAACTATTCTAGGGAAAATTCAACAAAACAAAGAGGTTACCAATCCTCTATGGGTAATTCATCCACCAATGGCATTTCAAGGATGGATATTACTCACTTGTTGGAAGATTTCAAGAAAGACATCATAAACAATCTAGCTACCTAGTTGGATACACTTCAAGCAAAGAAGAAACATGAGGAGGCAGAGGCAATGTTGGCAAAATATTGCCCTCATCGTAGAAAAAAGAAGGACTGCATATGCAAAATGGTAGCTAACATAGACAACAATTAGATTCCACCTGAGTTCAATCCAATCTAGGGTGAGGATGATCAAGTCTACTACATTGCACAAAGGAGGCCATCAGCTCCAAGACAAGGTATGCCACCAGATCCATTATCTTTTGTTGGGCCTTATTTCAATTTGTATACATCCAGTAACCAATGTAAACCCCCATATCCATCCAACTATGGAAGATATCCACCTCAGCCTTGAAATAACCTTCCAAATACCTGGTCCAATCACCAAAACTCTCCACTCCAGTGGCAACAACCTCAGGGGAATTGGTAACAGTTTCAGAGGAATTGGCAGCCACCTCCAGGAAACTAGCAACAAACATCCCAATGGAGGGGAGGACAACAATGGCCAAACCAGACAACTAGTTACATGTAGCCACCTTCACAACCTCAACAACCTACTATAATTCCTCCTACTAGCTCTAGCTCAAGCACACCTAGACCTACTTAGTTACCAACTTAGCCCACACCTAACCAAAATAACAAACCACAACAACAACAACCAGTATACTCTGTAGATCCTAATCAATTTCCTGCATATGCTATGAGTGTGAGTGACATCCATCTACGTTGAAGAACTAATTTTCCAGATCCTTCCACTCCTATAATCACTAAGCTTCTTGTGGAAGATGAGGAGCCTCTGAATGTCCCCATTCAACTTAGTGTGCCTAAAAATATTGAACCAGTTTAGCAAACTACCCAAGATCCACCATTTCCTCAAAGGTTAGAGGTTACTAAATAGAAGAAAATGACGAAACAACCTTTGACATTTTGGATCAGTTGAAAAACATATGTATTAAGATACCTTTGTTTCAAGCCATAAAAGATGCCCCTATATATGGAAAAGCAATCAAGGAAGCATTCCTTAAAAAGCCAGGGAGGAAAAAGAAAGACCCCACCACTGTTCATGTGGTAGGAGAGCTGGTAGATATCATGCTTGGAAAAGTTACATTTCCTAAGTACACTGACCTAGGTAGTCCTATTGTAGGAGTTATTATAAATGGAATCCAAATTAAGAATGCTCTAATTGACTTGGGGGAAACAATAAATGTAATGACCAAGGACATCCTGCAACAACTAAATATTGCAAACATGAGACCTCCTACTATCCTGTAGCTTGCTGATAGTTCCACTGTCAAACTTGATGGTATAGTAGAGGACCTTGTGGTAATTCTAGATTCTTGGGAGTACCCAACATATTTTATGATTCTTTCTCCTAAAGCTACACTAGGCGGGTATCCCATTATTTTAGGTAGGCCATGGTTGGCCACAAAAGATGCTTACATTAGATGTTGGTTAGGGGACATGACCGTTTCTGATGGGAATAGTACCAAAAAGCTTATTCTCTACCCTCCTGCTCAACCATCCCATGACATGGATAACCCCATGTAGCCACATGTTGGAGAAGAGGTCGAGGAAGTCAATTCAGTGGCACAACTCATGATGTTAGGCAAAAGTTATTTCATCCAAATTTAGGAGGAAGATGAAGTGCTATCCCACATAATTCAAAACCATTGTGAGGTGCATGAAGAGTCATCTACTCATGAATATGGTTTTCCCAATTTAGTGAAGACACTCTTGCCCACTCCTCTTGCAACTAAACTTCCTGCAACAACTGATATGCTCCATAGATTGCTGCAACATGAACTAAAAATGCCAAGTATTAGTGAAGTAGATATGATAGAGTTAACCACACAAGTGCAAGTGTCAGAAGGAAAACATCTTAATATTAATAGCAAGCTGAGTCAAGAGTAGCAATTGTCTCTGACAAACCTGTTGAAGACCCACCAACATGCATTTGCATGGGACTACCATGACATGAAAGAATTGGATCCTACACTCTATACTCATAGGATATATATAAGAGATGACTACACACTAGTGGGGCATCCACAAAGGAGAATCAACCCTGCATTAAGGGAGATTGTCAAAGGGGAACTTCAAAAATTATTAGATGTAGGATTTATCTACCCCATCTCAAACACCTAGTGGGTGCCCCCATTGGTGATTGCGCCTAAAAAGGGAGGTAAATGGAGAGTTTGTGTTGACTACAGGGAACTCAACTCTGCCACCAAAAAGGAGCACTTTCCCCTTCCTTTCATAGACCAAGTACTGGATTCCCTTACAAGCAAGCAATATTTTTCTTTTCTAGATGGATTCAGTGGCTATAATCAAATAAAAATTGCACCTGAGGATCAAGAGAAGACCACCTTCACTTGTCCATGGGGGAATTATGCCTACTTTGTGCTTCCATTTGGTTTGTGTAATGCACTTGCAACTTTTCAATGGGCAGTCATTAGTATATTTTCAAACATCTCACATGATTGTATAGAGATTTATATGGATGATTTTACTACCTATGGTGCTGATTTTGCAAAAGCTCTAGAAAATATAAGGAAGGTTTTGTAGAGATGTGAAGACCATAACACATCCTTGAATAGTGAGAAGTGTTTCATGATGATGTAGGAAGGAGTAGTCCTTGGAAACTACATCTCTAAAAAGGGAATCCAAGTAGACCCAACCAAGATTGAAGTGATCACTAATCTACCTATTCCTACAAAGTAAAATGATGTTAGAAGTTTTTTAGGTCATGAAGGGTATTATAGGCATTTCATCAAAGATTTCAACAAAATGAGAACACCACTGTACAATCTTCTCACTAAAGATGCCAAATTCCAGTGGATAGAGGTCCGTGAAAAGGAATTCTCTAATCTCAAAGTAGTTTTGACCCATGCTCCTGTACTCAAAGGCCCTAATTGGGAGCTTCCTTTTCACATTCATACAGATGCATTAGACTATGCTATAGGAGCTCTCTTGGGACAAAAAGAAGGAGCAATTGAGAATGCTATCTATTTTTTCAATAAAAACCTACAAGGGGCTGAATTTAATTGCACAGTGACAGAAAAAGAAATATTGGTAGTCATCTATGCCCTTCACAAATTTAGGCACTACATAACAGGGTATTAGATTTTTATTCATACAAACCATGTAGCAATAAGGTACCTCATGAATAAGTCCTCGATTTCAGGTCGGCTAGCAAGGTGGTTGTTGTTTATGTAGGAGTTTGACATCACCATTGTTGATAAACCAGGAAAGGAAAATGTTGTAGCAGACTTTTTTTCTAGATTGACTACATCATAAGATAATCAAGTTATTGATGACTCTTTCCCTGATGAACATTTATTTTTCATAAATGTGCATACACCTTAGTATACTAACATGGCCAATTACCTGGTTATAGGGAGAGTTCCTCTTCATTTCTCTCCAAAAGAGAGAAGGGTACTCATTGAGAAAACCTTTCCTTTCTCATGGATTGCAGGTTGTTTATTCTACACTGGACCATACCATGTTATGAGGAGATGTGTAAGGGAAGATAAGACATATGATATATTGCATGCATGTCACAATGAACCCTATGGGGGGAATTTTGAAGCCAAGAGGACAACAATGAATATCCTTAATATAGGATATTACTAGCCCACACTTCATAAGGATGGAGGCAGGTATACAAGGAAGTGTGATAGATTCTAAAGGATGGGCCGAACAACCAAATTTGATGAGATGCATCTTTAACCATAGGTAGTCATCACTCCATTTGATAAATGGGGACTAGATTTTTGTAGGACCCATTGACCCTCCATCAAATGGTAAATCATACATCTTGGTTTGCACTGACTATGTGACCAAGTGGGTTGAGGTTAAAGCAATGAGGCATGCCAGAGATAATAAGGTTGCATAATTTCTTTATAAGGAAATTTTCACTCATTATGGGGTCCCAAGGGAGATAGTGACTGATCAAGGGGCTCCATTTACATCAACCCTTGTAACAAAACTAGTTAATAAGTATAATTTAAGGCACACGAAGTCTACTTCCTATCATGCTTAGGCCAATGACCAATTTGAGGTGACCAATAGGGAAATTGAGGCAATTCTGACTAAAATAGTGGTTGTTCATAGGAAAGACTGGGCAAATAGGCTGCCAGAAGCTATTTGGGTCTATAGGACTAGCTAGAAAACAACCACATGGTTCACTCCTTTTAAATTACTATATGGGAAGACAACTATGATGCCCATTGAATTTGAGCATAAGACTCTAAAGACTGCACTAGATCTTGGGATGAACATATCCAAGGCACAAAAGGACAAAATCATGCAGTTGAATGCTTTGGATGAGATGAAAAAGACAACCTTGCATCATACTGAGGTAGTGCAGAATCAAAGAGTCAAATGGCAGGATAAGTAAATAAAGGAAAAGAAGTTCCAACTTGTTGACTGGGCACTCCTTTATGACTCCAGGTATCAAGATAATGTAGGTAAATTATAGACTAGATGGTTGGGACAGTATGAAGTTGTAGAAGTCTTTCCCAATGGAGTTGTACAACTCACCACCATTGAACCTATAAGATTCAAAATTTTGGTCAACGTCCATCGTCTAAGGTTGTATCACAAGCCAACTTCTAAGGAAGAGTTCATGCAACAATTTATTCAACACCCAACCACTGAAATTCCTACAGCCAAAGGAAGCAGACCTAGTGTCCCTCCTTCTGACTGATCCAACTACACATGCAAGCACTTCATAATAAAGACTTACACTTTTGTGGGAGTCCACATCATCATTAATCCACCCATCCACCCATCCATATCCATCTTCTTTCTCTTCCATAACTCCACCATCACTCCACTCTGCCATCATTTCATTCCATTACCACTACATTAATTACTTAACCATACTTCTGAAAGGTAATTGATACTTTCTCCACATTCTTTGCAACGAAACTCCATGTTTTTAGGTATGCACGTGATAATTTGTTATATCTTAATTACCTTTAGTGCATTTCTTTAATTACTATAATTAAATGTAGATATTTTACATAGCATGAAATTGTACTCTGCCTTCTCCAATCATAATTATCAACCAGCTTGTGCCGACACATGTAATTTAGGTTTGGGGGAGTGCCAAATCACAAGTCCACGTGTCATCCATATCAGCAAATTTGAAATAAGAATCCAATTTGAATGATAAATTGAAATGACAGATTACATGTGTGAAATTCCACTGAACCGCCACCATTTCTCTTAATAATACCCTTCATTTACTACTCTTTATTTCCTAGTCATAATCTTAAACGTCACCCAAAAAAAGTAAATTGGTGAGCTGCATGAAATTGGCATCAACACTACAGAAGAAGGAATTGCATGAAGAAGAAGTTGGGGTTTTCAGAAAGAGATTACAAGAAAAGGAAATTTAGCCAAAGTGCTTGTTGACTACTAGCAGCTAAAATAATGGGAGGTTAGCTAATTGGGGATGAACCCATGGTTCATGACGTGGTAATGCAGGATGCACCTTCTTTGGCATAGTTCAAATTGTGGGTGGTTGGATTATTTCATGAAGCTTGACAGCTACAATGAAGACATTGCACAAGAATTTGCACAGACACTCTCTGAGGGAAAGGCAATGGTAAAAGGGTTGGAGGTGATCGTTACTAAGGAAAGAATTGCAGAGGTAATGGGCTTACTTGCTGATGGAGAGCCATACCCTACTACCAGAGATGCAAGGTTAGCCAGGGCTCAATTTACTAAACCTAGTGACCCTCCATTGGTTGTGGATAATCAAGGTACAAAGAGAACTTCCCTACCAGAGCCATGGAAACAAGTAGTCATCCACATTGTCAAGTATATCACTTGTGAGGGTCGTCAGTCATGCCTCCATTTTGTACACGTCAAGCTCCTAAACCACATGAGGCATGTAAGAAGAATGAACGTGCCCAATGTATTGTATCACCTCCTTGCAATCATGGTGGTCGAGACACAAAAAGGTAGGGATAATTCTGTCTCTCACCATTTTTTAATAAAATTGTTAGTGGAAAAATCTTTGCAAGAAGTATCTGATATGATGTGGGAGGAATTTGTAAACATTGATCAATTTAGACCAGAAAATGTATGTCCTAGAGGTCAGTCTCAACCTCATAAGGTTAGTAGGGAAGTGAGGGCTGTTGAAATTACTCCTAGAGCATCAACCTCCGGTGCAAACCCTAGTTCAAACCCTCCTACAACAGAGCAAGCTATTGAAATTGGGTCTTCTGATTTAGAATATTCAGATGAGGGAAGTTCATCCTCATACTATGATATTAATGCTCTTCCCAAAACCCCAATTCGAGCTAGGGCTGCCCTTAGTAGAGAGGAAGCATAGATGAAAGAAGGAAAAATGAGAAAGGGAAAGGCCAAGAAGCAAGTGGCATAAAAACCAACACCAAGCCCTAGGAAACGAAAGGTTGATAACACTGTTCTTCTTGTAGGCAAAGGAAAACACAAAAACCCTCCTAAGAGATCAAAACCAGCTAGGCCAACCATTGGTGTACCTCCAAAGAGAAGCTCTAGGCTTAGAAAAACATCTAGGGAGGAGACCGGAGCCCCAATGGGGTAGGTGAATGTTGAGGAAAAAGATATTTTTGAGGAACTTGAGAAAATATCAGATTGGTAGAGCTCGCTGCCATTGCAAAACAGGTTGAGAACCAAGAGCAAGATGAAAGTCAAGAACCCCTGCAACAAGTACAAGATGAGAATCTAGAGTTCTTGTAGCTAGAATAGGATGAACAACTAGAATCACTACAATTGGTGCCATTTGAACTGCAGGAATTGGCGCCAGGGAATATTTTGGTAGGAACATATAAGCCTCCTTCCTTTTCATGGAATGATGTAGCTCTAAAATTATGGAGTGAGATGCAAAGAAAAGAAGAGGAATGGAAAAAGGAAAAGTGCAATCTACAGAATGAGATTAAAAAGAAAATTGTAGATATTGAAGAAAATAATGCAAAAATTGTTGCCTTGAAGGAAAGGGTAGACAATGTGGTAGATTCAATACCCAAAATGCAAGCATGTAGAACTCCTAGAGTGTATGCCTTGCACTTGAAGGAGTGAAACCTTTCCTTTAAGCTATCAAGGATTATTTCAGGTTTGAATCCTACTCTTGACACTCCACATGAATTTTTCCAGGCTTATCAGTTTTCCCCTCTTGATGTTAAAAATTTGTTATGTGAACTATACATGCACAATTATGTTTTGTCTAATGATCATGATTAGATCCCTTACTATATATTGGAGACATCCATTTAAGGGAATTTATGTCCTAGATTTAGAATGAAATTAGTTGGGGAAAATAGTATAGACTTACAGGGAAAGGGAATTTCATACTCCATTGCCTCTTAGGACTAAATCTAGTGACCCTGGAGATATTTTCATGACATGGCACAAAATTCTTTACCGCCCCAACTACAAGAATAGGATTATGCATGTTAGCGAAGAGACCTACAAAGAATATGAGAAGGTAGCCGAAACCACTAGAAAATTAGTAATGGGATACTTAGCATAGAGGTGGAACAGTTTACCAGAAGAATTGAAACAAGTTGAACCCCACTCTTTACAAAACTATGTTGTAGCATGCAAAAGAGTTGACAGGTACATACAAATTGGTAGAAGGAAGCAATATTTTTGGCTTCCATTAACATTTTAGCCACCTACACTAGTGTGGCCTATGCTAGATTAGATGTTTTACTAGTATGACATAGTTGCAGAAAGGGAAAGATGGAATAGAATGGAGAACAAACAAGGATTCTACTAGGATCCTAATTTGGACATTGCAGAGACTGATGTGGGACAACTAGCAGTTGGTGACTTCATGGAATTAAATAGGAAAAAGAATAGTGCTCCTTCGGCTGGAGGACCAAAAAAATGTTAGGTTGGGGGAAATGATGAGCTCAATTAATGGCTCAATTTTGATAGGGTTCATTACATATTCATTGTTGCTATCATAGACTTTGACACTTGGTTGTTGATATTTTCCTTAAAACCATAGACCTTGGCATAAGTTTATCTCTGTGACTTTAATGACATTATCATGCTATGTGAATTACCTATGTTGAATTTACAAGTGGTTGAATGAATATTACTGAGGTAATTAAAGATATACATTTGTTTGTGTGTGCTAATGTTATTGTGCAGGTTTCCACTAAAATTTTGATGTCAACAAAGCTTGCTATGTGGGAGAAACTCTTACCATCTGGTTGGTTGCCAAGAAGTCAAGAAGCTAATCATTAAGAAGTCAAAGGAGGGAAAAATCTCATGGAGGCAATTCCTAATTTGAATGAAAATAATGTAACTACCTTTTTAATGGTCATATTTGTTGTTTAGAAAATCTAGGGAGTGTGTTGTGCTAGATTCCTGTTCAATTTCAACAACTATCTTTTCCTGCAGCCACTGAAATTTCATTATGTGACTGTTCGTGTAGCCAAGGAAGACAAAGTAGTTTCCTATTTGTTTGCTGATATTTTCATTTCTATCCTTCATTTCTAGTCCAGTTGTTAATGCGTAGTGCAGATGCTGATTTATGTTCATTTTTAAGTTGATTTCCTTTTAGCACTTTATTTCCAACATTGTTTCTTTCCTCATTTATGGATGATTGCAATGAAGTCCTAGTGCACATATAGTGCTGATCCATTTCAAGTTTACGTCCCTAGGTTGACAAGTGAAATGCACCTTCATGATGAGTGAGATAGCTACTTAGTGTAGATGCTCAATCTCTAAGTCACAACCCTAGAGGCTTAATTATTAAACCATTAGAGGAGGCCAACACCCACAATTCAAACTTCAATTTTGAGTCCCAAGCCATTTTATTCTTCTTTATTACTCTCTTGAAAATATTCATTAGGCACTTGTTACTTGACTCAGTTGGGCCATTGCCTTGAGGATGGTATGCAAAAGAATAAGATACCTGAATTCCTTATTTATTACAGAAGTTTGTGAACTCATCAAATTTGAAACACATTACATTATCTGAAACAATCTTTTCTGCCACCCCAAATCTAATCAATATGTTATCCAATAGAAAATCAATCACCACCTTACTTGTTTCCTTGTTAGTGGGGATTGCTTCCACCCACTTTGTAAAAAAAAGTGGCAACAAGAATCTAGGAGTTTTCCCCACTGGATTTTTTGGAGATCTCCCTTATGAAATCAATCCCCCATTGTTGAAAGGGTGCTTGGACTAAAACAGGTCTGACTAGAAAGTTCCCTAAGAAATTGAGTTTTCCAAAGAACCTTTGGCATGCATCACATGCCTTTACCATTTTATGGACATCCTTAAACACTGTAGGCAACCATAAACCTACTCTCAATATTTTATGAGCAATTGTATTTTCCATATAATGGCCCCCACGTTCCACTATGCATTTCATTCAAAAGCTCCAATATTTTTGTACCATCAACACATTTCAATGAGACCCCATCCAGACTTGACCACAATTCATTGTCAACAATAACATACTTAATTTCCTATAGCTTTAAAGTCCTTTTTTCATTATCTATTAATCCTTCAGGGTTGTGCATTATTTGTAGGTAATGGACAATGCGCTTGTACCAACCACAGGTCCGCATATCACATATTGGTGACACATCTACACATTCCACTTGATTAATCTGGTTAGCTTCTAAATCTGTTTTAACCATTAATTTTCCTAAACCTTAGCCTCTAAGAAACTTGGTAATCTGCACATCAATGTTAAATTCTTGAATTTGATTTATCCATCTGCATCTTCTACCTATGACCTCTTGCTGGGTGAAGATGTATTTGACTGTAACAATTGGAACATAATCAATAATGGTATCCCCCATAAGATATGTCCTAATTTTTTTTACTACCTTGACCAATGCATAGGCTTGTTTCTCTATCATGTCATACTTCAGCTCTACAACTTGTGACATGAATTGCTAAAAAAATGCAATTGGCTGTTCAAAGCCTTCATCATTTTTTTACCATAATATTGCAGCCATTGTATCAAATGAAGAAAAAGAGAAAATTTGAAGTGGTTTAGAAAAATATGGAGTTTTAAGAAATGTAGCCTCTTTGATTGCTTGCTTGATACTCTAAAATTCTTTACTTGGCTCTTCACTCCAAACCACTTTCTCACCTTTCTTCAACATTTTGGATATAGGGCGAGTGGTCTCTGCAAAGTTGGTGACAAATCTTCTCAAGAAATTGATCTTCCCAAAGAATGATTGGATACCTTTAGCATTTATTGGTTGTAGGATCCTATCAATTACAACCACACATTTAGGATCGATTTTTATCCCTTCTTTGGAAACAATGTGTCAAAGAAATTTTCCTTCCTTTACCTAAAAAACACAATTCTTGGGGTTCAAAGATATACCATACTCAATTGCTTTGGAAAATATCTTCTCTAAATTCATGCAGTGATCTTCCTTCTTACTGTATGTTGTTAATTCATCCTGATACACTACTAGGAAGATATCTATGAAGTCAGCAAAGGCTACATCCATAGCCCTTTGAAAAGTTGCACCTACATTTGTTAGGATACAAGGCATTTTGACATACATATATGTACCCCAAGGAGTAGTGCACTGCTTTGACTCCTTAACCATAACTTGGTTATAGCCTGAGAAACCATCTATCATGGATAACCATTCACAGCTAGTTACCTTCAGCAACATGACCTCCATATTGGGAAATGGATAGTTGTCTTTGAGGGATGACACATTCAAATTTCTAAAGTCCACACACAACCTTATGTCACCATTATTTTTTCTTACTGGCACCAGTTTGGACACCCACATGGAATGCTTGATTGGTTTTATAATTCCAACATCCCTTAGTTGTACCAATTATTCTTGCATTTAGAGGAATTTTGTGCTAGAAAAAATCTTCTTTGTAAGCCTTTAAATCATCATAATACTAGGAAACTACTTGCCTATATTTTCTTAGAAATGCAATCAACATTTCTTTGACCTAAGGCTTCATCTTCTTACCTATATAAACCTTTTTTGGAGCATATTTTGTGCCAAGATTCACCACTTCTAAGTCATCCTTATGAGTGGATGTCTACTTGATATTGGTCTTGTCAATACCATCAAAGTACCTCTCCAAAGCAACCAGATCCTTTGGAATCTTATTAGTCTTCAAATAAATCACCTCATTTGCAAATATTATTTTCTTTCCATCTACTACTTCCAAAAATGATCCAAAGTCAATTTCTTGACTTTCATATTGATCTATGCAATGCAAAAAATGTAGAATGTCCCCATTCATCATTGAAAACCTGTCAGCTTTTTATGTTATCAAGAACTGATGGTCTATTTTGCACTTCCACCTTGGAAATGCTTGCAAATGTTATATCATCTGGTCTAAGTGTAATATTTTCCATAAAATCTACCACTTGAATTTTTCCTCTCTCCAACCATTTGATACCAAAGGCATGAAATTGTTCTATAGAATCCCAAACAACATTCCTATATTGTTTTAGTCTTTTGTTTTTTGATGCAAAATTTGAACTAACTTGAGATATAACTAGTTCAAAATTACCAATCACTTTCAATTTCTTTATCCCATGTTTTTCAGCTAGTCTCAATCCCAACAATAGGGATCCATACTCAGCAACATTGTTTATGCATCTAAATAATAATGAAAATGAAAACTTTGAATATTTACCATTGGGAGAGATTAAAATCACTCTTGCACCTGATCCCTCCTTTGAACATGCTCCATCAAAATACATTGTCTAGAGGTCATTGCCACTTGATAACTTCATTATCTCTTTGTCTAGAGGTGTAGGTTGCTTGTCATCTTCTTCTTGCAACTCCTTAACCCTGAATTTGTTAATACCAATTTCAAAAAAGTGGATCCTATCTTCAAGGGTGTCAAATTTTATTATATGTGGGAATCTATATCCTCTACCAATTTGATATCTTTTCTATCTAATGGGAATGTGGCATATGACATGTCACATTGCATACTACCCTCCACTTCCTAGCTAACAACATTCCATAATTAAGTGGGATATCCACCACAGTGATACTCATTGTGAGTTCCTTATCAAGAAATGTAACAAGCTTGAATGGTACATCTTTGATAACCCCAATAACTGGTACCTCTCTTGAATCCATGACATAACATTTTCCATAAACATTGTTAATCTTTAACCCCATTTCCTTCATAATTTCCACCAACATGATATTAGATGAAGCTCCTGAGTCTATCATACAATTTCTCAGCAACTTCCTATCAAAAATCAAAGTTACATAAAAGGGATCTACTTGGATGGGACAAGCGGTAATAGTGGCACCCAAGTAGATCTAAGGGATTTGATTGATTACTCCACCCACATCCTTATCTTTTAATTCATTTCTAGTCACTTTAGGTGGAGTAGACACCACTTGTACATTACAGGCTATAGCCATGCCATTGATAAGAGGGAATTCCTTTTTCTTATGCTCATCAATTATCATCATTTCTAATAAAGAAACCATGACCTTAACTTGTGACAACAATTGTAACATGTCTACAGAAGTATATTTAGGAAAATCATGAAATATCATACCTTGTTCATCAATATTTCCCTTCTAATGTTCACATCTTTGTTCAACCTTTTTATTGTCTTCCTTCTTATCTTTCTCAATGCTCTATTTTGATCTTCTTCCTTCACAACTAGGGAAATGATTTCATTGTCCATCTTGGTTATGTCACCCTTCTTTGCCCAAATCTTACTTACCTTATTCTCTTTGACTTTGGCCTCATCCACCTTACCCTCTACTTTTGACACCTTATTGTTTGTATTCTTCTCTTTGATAAAAATGTTGCTTTCCTTGCCTTGATCAACATTAACAACTCTATTTCTATGATGGTAATTGTTCCTTGGTTGTACGACTAAAGAAACTATCATTTGTTCAATCTCATCATTGGATGGTCTTCTAAGACATATATTAGGCTCATCAATTTCTAGAGTACAAACATTATAATCCTTTTCAACATCTTCCTTAGATAGGAGTTGTTGTTGGTATTCAATTTCCTTTTGTCTATGATCATCAATATCAATCTCATGAGATTCTTCTTTAGAAGAACACTCTTCTTCAACAAAATCAGATATGCTCATAAGGACATTTATCTCCTCACTATGATCAAGAGATGAATTATACTCAACAGATATAAATTGTTCTTCCTCCAAGGATTGTGTGACTGCACATTAGTGAGGGGAGTGTGGCAACTGATAGGAAACACACCATGGAATGGAGCCTCATCAAAAAAATTAGTAGAATCTTTTTGTAGTGGATCGAGTGGAACTTGACCTTGTACAGTCTTTTAATTCTTGTGCACTAGCTTACCATTATACCAATTTGTATTGTATGGGAAGTCTTGTAATCTTGGGGCACTTTTATTTCTTTGAAAATTGGGCTTATCATTTCCCAACCCCTTTTATTTCTTGGAAAACCTATAGTATAAATCCTTCATTGAATTCATAATCTTATCCAATTTTTCTTCAGCTGAAGACCCCTATTCTTTTGTTCCCTTATCCTATTTTAGATTCTTCAATATTTTAACATCATCTCTTCTCCATACCTTGCTTGAAGCTCTTCTATTACTCTCAATATGCAATATAATTTTGAAAGCATCTCTCAAAGTTTGAGGGTCCCCTTGTCTCTTAAGTGATAACTCATCTTTGATTCAAAAGAATTACACTAGTTAACCAAGCATACTTGATCATTTGGCCTCAAGTCGAAAGGTAGCCTATAACCATTTCATTCGAACCTTTAGAAATTTTCTTAAATTTATTCAACATAAACCTTAGATCAGTTGTAGCCCCATATTTCTCCCTGAATACTCTTTGGAACTCCTCCCATGACCTGATTCTTTCCATTGGTAAGCTTTTGTACCAATCTATAGCATCCTTAGTGAGTGATTGCATAAACAACTTCATCATTACATCCTCACTTTCCACCTCAAAATCATCCATCATATTGTTGAATGACCTTAGGTGGTCTTCTCCACTGATTGCATTATTTCTAGAGAATCTAACCAATAAATTTGTTATGTCATCTGGGAGAGGATTAGGATAACTAAGTATCCCAAGAAAACATAGTTTTCTATACCTATCCAACTACATAGTTCTTCTAGTAAATTGATCTTTTCCACCACCTTGTCTAAAATGGGTTCCACCAATACCTTGTTCTCCCTGACCGCCTTGATCACCAGCATTTTGATTTCCAAATTGGGTATTATTTCCTCCACCTCCACTAGGAATATTCCCACCAAACAAAGTGTTTTATGGCTAGGAAGAAAGAATTGGGTTATTATATGAGGAAGGGATATTCATACCAATAGTTTGTGATGTGGAATGAGGTGGATTCTAAGAACTGGATGGTTGGGGATCAATAATTAATAATTTTAGGAAAAAAATCTTCCTTTCCATTTCCACATTTGCAACAAGAATTTTCATCTTATCCAATTCCTTTTGTAGCTACTTATTTTCTAATCATGATTTTAAAATTGCAGGGTTAGGGATTGTAATTGTAGGGATAGTACTAGATGAAACATTGGTACTTGTAGTTGTGGTTGTTGCTTTAGGTTGAGCTACATTAATTTTTCCATTATCTTCAAGGTGAGACTACTTGGAATTAGTGGAAGGATCTAAAATTTTGGATGTCACAATGGAGCTTGTGTATGTACTTGTGGCAGTTGTTCAAATGGTAAAATTCACCTTAAGATGATCAATGTTTGGGGTCATGATAGGTTGATAAGTGGTAGTAGGAGTGGGCTCTTCATTAACCATTTGTCTCATTCTCTCTACCATTCTCCTTAACTAGTCTCTTTCATACATAGAAACTCTCAATTTTTCCTCCTTTTCTTTTGTTTGTTTTCTATTTAACTTATCAAGCCTTAATGATTCCTCTCGAAGTGTTGTCATATCCTTTATTATATCCTCTACATCTTCCAAAGTGACATCTTATTTAAAGTGTTTAGGAGTGTAATTTGTGAAATTCAACACCTCCCTTTGTGTGAAAGTTTTAGGAGTTCCACTTCTAGATCTTCCTCTTGGGTTAAAATAATTGTGAATAGCAGTAGCCCCATGATTTCCTCTCCTAGGAGCTAGTTTTGGATCAAACTTCCTATCCCAAAAGTTCCAAGGCTCAAATTCTTTTGAAACCTTAGGATCGGGACCTGAATGACTAGTGGTAGCAAGTCGATTAGTGGTAGTAGCCTCCTTTATAATAGTATTTTATTCATTGTTAGGGGCAATGCCATATACATACAAATAATTTTTCATAGCATCATTAAAATTTGAAGATCTTTTCATAGGAGGATTAACGAACTTACTTGTTTCTATGTTCTTCGCTTTCTAGGAGGGATTTGAACCATGAGGAAATTCCTCTAGCTTCTGTTCAAGACACTTCTTCATGTTACTCTAGGTTCCTTTCAATCCTTCATATGCTTCTTAAAAGTCTCTCTTTCTCTCTTTTCTTGAAATCAAAATGTATTGACACAAGAGACTTTAGAGTCGCCACCTAGTTAATGGGAAATTGAAAATATATGGTAAATCCTAAGATATTTTTTTCACATATTGAGAGAAATTTGAACACAATTGGATGGGAAGTAGAAAAGATACTCAGATCCTAGACTTATGGGAGGAAAACTTAACCTATGATGAGAAATTTGATGAAATTATTCTTCATACTACAAATAAAAATGACATTAATGACTTTGACGATGTATGATCTAGAACTAGAGACATTTAGACAAGCTTTGTCCCTAGCAAAGTCACCAATATATTGGTGTTTTTTAAATACCAAGCTGATCTCACCAATTACCTATGAATTTTCCTAATTCAATAATCAACAATTAGGATGGATTGACTAACTTAACAGGTGAAAGTCTGCAAGAATTTCCCTCTACACTTTAGGCTCTACAAAACTTTGGAGGGTGATCCCAAACAATGTTCTCAAGCTCTCGTGTCATTTTACTTAAGAACATTGTAGAAAACAAATATTCTTTCTAGAAAATTGCTTGATAATTCAAAGTATGTAAATATTCTACAATATCTTTAAACATTAATCATTTCATAAGTAGTAGAGCATGGTTAATTCCAACTCAACATACATTTTGATAGAAAAATAAAGATTTAATGATTTTGAATGTAGTATTTGTGAGAGATCATGAATATGCATCATAAGTATAGATCCTAGACCAATGCTTTACATAGGGTATGGAGTCCAATTTAGTAAAAACCATGATGAATAAAAATATCTTAAAGCCTAGCATCTTAGAGCTTTTACAACACTACATTATAGTATTATACTCAAATATTCAAAACCAAAACTCATTATCATATCCTTGTACTCAAAATAGATAAATTTATGATTTTATCGAAGTGATTTAACTAATTCTTTGAATTAGAACAAAGATAAAATCATATATTAATTAGAACACAATGAAGATCGTTGAAAATACCTTTGATATTTTTCATTGATAATTCATATAAAGAATACACAAGGAGAGAAATGGCTTGAAAGCTATTCCATTCTTGTATTCAAATGCTAGTACTATTATACAACATTAAACTTACATAAAATAAAGACTCAAAACCTAGATATAGAATTGACTTCTATTCTTTGTATTGCCTATTACAAAATTTCCTTTGGAGTTTAATTAACCCCCTCATCAATCTCCTTGAATTCAAATTTATAAAAACAAGGGAGAAAAACAAGCTTTAGGCCAATTGACACTTTTCTTGTATTCATTTGACAATCACAATTACATTCCAAAATACTATTATATTTTCAATCCATTGGGGGGAATATCCATATGAGACAAAAAATATTTCCATTTGTTGATGAAGATATTCTCACCTTCTAAAAGAAAATTTTCTAAAGAAGATACTTGTTCCATGAGCAAATATTCCTTCTACATTCTTTCAAAAGTGCAGGACATAAAGCAAAAAGAAAGAAAGTGAAGTAGCTTCCACATCAACATTGTATGTCAACAACTTTTAAACCTAGAGGAGATAATTTTATCCATACTTTATCTAATGATTAATCTATAAATTTCTAAGCCATGCATTTTACTCCTCCTCGATGGGAAATTTAGTATCCAATAACTTTTGTGCCTTGGAATCATGCAGATTATATCTAGCATCAATTAGTATCTTGACCTCTTTAACAAACACATCCATATTCACCTCAATTCTAGTCATACCATCAATAGAATTATTTAAATATGCATAATTAGTGAGGTGAATAACTTCCTTGAAGTAAGGGAGCAAGCCTCCTAACTCTCCTTTCCATGTACTAAAATCTTTTTGCACCCCTTCATCACTCAAAATCTTTGGTACTCCCTGCCCTTTTATTTCTCTAAACATTTTTATTTTCCTTGGAGTTGTACACCCAACTTACCATGGAAAGGTGATATCTCTCCCAAAAAATGAATTTCCTTTATTGATTCAGGAAGATGTGTAGATGCATCATGATCATCCTTCATGTTTGGTATCATTTCCTTGAGAGCACTAACCCTTGTGCTCCATTTTCCATAGATATTTTAAAAGGAATGTTGTACCTGAGTGTACCTTTGATGAGCCTCATGAATGATCTTATACAAATTCCATATATTATTTGACTTATGAAAAATTTAGGAAATCCTATGACTTAAGACATCATCAATTATTTCTCCTACAACTTTTGAAGTTTCAACTTTGGCCTTTTTCACATTCTCCTTTTCGATCTAAAATTCCTCCTTCAAACTCTTAATTCTAAGAGTCAAGGTTTCTCTATCCTATGCCAAAAATCCAAGTGTAGAAGTTGGAGGTGGTAAAGCCTTTTGTGCTAGATTTGATTGAGCAACAATGTCTTTCATCTTATTATACTCGTCCAAGATCCTGTTGAACTTGTCCAAAAATCTATCATATTTTTCCTGAGATATATCTACAGTGTCTACACTCAACATTGTTGCATGTACTGCCAGCTTTTCAGCCCGTGTTGGTGTTATCTCTATGGATCTTTCAATCATAACATCACCTGTGATTTTTCTAATTAATTTCAGAACTCTAGGCTTCCCTATATTTTGTACCATTGACCAATTTTCCATATTATGTAGTTTAGGGCTAAAACTTGACCCAAAAACTTTATTATCATAATGTTCTTCTAAAATAAAATCCTTTGGATCATTCCTTATGGAATCTGGGGTGATTGTTGAGATAAGATCCCAATCAGGAAATATCAAGATACCACTATCCTTTGCTAATATTCTCCCATCAAATGGAGTGATACGAGCAATCTCCTACATTATTTTTTCTTCTTCATTTTTCTCAACCTCTTCCTGCAATGAAGGGTCTACTTTTTCCTTGGTTTTCTAAATCCTTTCTTTTATATCATTGATTTTAACTTTAATTACAAACTCCCTAAATTCTTTAGTTTGGACAAAAAAATCATCATCCATGAATTCTCTACAATCCTTCACTCTTACATCATCATCAACATCTTCATTATATGTCCATTACACAATTTTTTCATCTGGGATAAAAGGACCAAATGTATCATCCATCACAGGGGAGGGAAACCTTTGTTCTACTTCTTGCTTTGTAGGAACATAGTCTACTGACTATTCCTGCATCTCATCTCCACCTCCCTCAGTGTCCATTGAATAGTCAACCAAAGGAGTAGCAATTGGTCCCTTCAATGGCTGCACTTGTGTGCAATGAGCTGATGATTGAGCTGGATGGCTCCTTATTCTTACATCGTGCTCCCTATTAGCAACTTGGCTTTCTCCTAAATTACCATCCCTATATGCATCTAACATCTCAATAGCCTTCTTGTAGGGATTTTTGATCTTGGTATAAGGAGTGATATAGAATGGATTTTATTTCAATATTCTTTCTTAAATACCACACATTGTCATCCATTGTTTCTTCCTCTTAGCAACAACAACATTTGAGGGAAAATTTCTGACGAAATCTTTAGTGTAGAGGAAGTGGTGATAGAAACTAGATCTTCATCTAGTTTTCCTTGCCTTATCAATGAATCATTTTGGATCACAATTTCTCACTTTCTCCATTTTCATCCTATAATTGCTTATCATAGTACTAAATTTATCAATACTCTCTTTTGATGTGATCACAAAGTAAGAAAAAGTACATTGGGGAGATAAAAGAGACCCATTCCTAGCATTCATAAAATGCTCCTTATCCATGGCATCAAGCTACCACATTATTTCCATGAATGATAATATGTCAGAAACATAATTTAGTAAACAATGGGGCTGCACTAAGGTTCCACACTGATCACAGTGTAATTGGAATGCAAATACCAATCACCCCAATTATGATTGTGCTTGGTAATATCCTTGAACTTTAGTGGCCTTAGAATTTCCTTAATGCCTCTAGAAATCCTATAGACAAGCTTCAAACCCAAATTCTCCAAAACACTAAACTTAAAACCATTACAAAAGGAAACATCATTAGAATCTAGGCAATTTTGATCCCAAATGTGAGTCCACATTTGCACAGGTAACTCATTATCATTTTCATCCTTTTCTATCAATCTCACAAAATTTCTCTAGGCCTTGCGGCCCATCCATAATAGCATATGCATCAATAATGAATAATGTGAGAAACTCAAAAGGGGTTTGTGTCATTCAACCCTACCAACTGTTTGTGAATGTTTTTTGCTCTTTAGGCTACATAATCAAATCCTCTATTTGAATGTTTGTAATGGATTTCCATGGCCATGACCATCAGAGGAACATTCATCTTCACATCATATCTCATTCCAAGGACCTAACAAATACCATAATTTCTATTATACAAATAGTCCTCAAAATTATCATAATCAAATGGTTCCACCTCCTTCAGTGAGAACCACACATCCATTTTGTTCTAATCTCTACTTTTGTGCCTTGGTAGCACATGTATCTTGTATCCATACTTATCCCTTTCATATTCTTGATAGAGTGCAACAAAATTGATTGTAATAGTTATAGATGGATTTAGCTTGAAAACTTCCACTATTTGACTTCTAGAAATGTCTAATAGTGGGGTTCCATCGAGTCTTTTGAAAATATTGTCCTAGGGATCATAGAATTTAGTTATATCTTGCATCAATTTGATGTCCATAAACACATATTCCAATTCCCCTTGCCAAATATTGCAAATGATCTGTCAACACACCTTCTCCTATAGGTATCTTCCCTACTGGCCTTGCACTAGGAAATAATTCTTTTAATTCATCTTCCATAAAATAGGTAAGGACTCTCTTGACCCCCTTCTTCTTTTCTAATGCTTCTGAGGATTATGAATTTTGTGTTTCACCCTTAACCTTTGTCCTCTTATGCTTAGAATTTTCCTTAGATGGTTCACCCACTTGACTCATCTCCAAGAATCTAGAGAGCTAGGGTTTTACAAATTTGAAACTAGAAGCTAGGGTTTTACCTCACAAGGTTCAATTAAGAATTCTGCAACTAATCTTATTAGTATTTTCTTCAAAATATACTAAGATCTATAATTCTCTTTTTATAATTGAAAATGGAAATTGTAAAAAACCCTAGGTTATAATTCCCTTTCACTAATACCATATTTTTCCAATTTTACCCCTACTAGAAAATCCACACTGAGGAGTAAGGAGTAGAAAATTGACTTACCCTAGAACCCTATCTTTTTGCTCACAAAATTTTCTCATTTGAAGTCTCCTCTTCATGCTCACCTTCAAATTCTTGTAGAGATAGTGAAAAAATGCATAATTCAGCTCTTTATGATCTTCAAAAATAAGGAAATACATAATTAATGGTGAGAGACAGCTCACGCGAGCGAATAGGAGTGCTCTGACACTTAGTTGTTCATGTTTAAATTTCCATCGTTGATCAATTTGCTTTAAAACATGATCAATGTAGATCTATGCTTGTCATGTATCTCCACTTGCTTTTTGATACCTTTCCACGAATCCACAATGTGAACAATTGGTGTGATGCACTGACATGCTACCATGTATCTACTTTAAAACATGTTGCTAACTCCATTTGTGAAGCCATCACACATCACACATCGACTTTGAGCCATCTGGACATAACCGTGATGTTAAGAGTCCTCACAATGGAAGGAATATTCCATAGCATATCCACTATCCTTTCATCATGTATTGTGCTTTGGAATCACCTTTCAAGCATCATAGCTGCGATTTACTAAAGATAAGTGATGAAGTATCTTCAAAAGACCTCTATCACAAATTTTCCTTTAGTGTTGAGTGGGGAATGCATATTTGCGATGTTAAAAGGAGAAATGATGGCACACGATTAGGAAACATGTCCACATTATGAGATCAACAAGTGCATTGTATATCACGTTCGGAAGGCTAGAAAATGATAGGCTAATTGCGACGTGAAGGGTTCAAGCGATACATTGGAAGTAGCTATGCATTGCACATCACCAATTTAAGACTAATAGTTAAGAATAAATATGCAATACAAAGGGGGTGCATGATGCAAAGAAAATATAAGGCATTGCACATCATGGTTATGAATCTAGCGGTACAAAGGTAAACAATGATATGAAAACATAACATGATGCGAAGGATAAATGAAGGCATCGCTTGTCGTGCAAAGGGATTTAGCAGGTGTCAAAACTTTAGAAATATGAAGGTACCATGTGATGTAAAGGAATACTATGCATCGTGCATTGCAGATATAAGGCCTATGATATGGAAGCAAAGAGTGATGCACATGGAGTGTGCGATGGGCACAACATAAGTGAAGGAAATTTCACACATGCGTATAAGTTGTTTTGAAAGGGGGCTACTTAATGAATAAAGATGACATAATAAAACCTAAGGCATAGATCTAATGTAGGATAATGAAGGAAATATTCCAAGACCCTCAACCATGTGACAAAATAAAGTCCTTAGATAAAAATAAAAGGTTACTCATGTGAAGGGATAAATCAGTAACCTTAGGAATCAAGGGGTCGGTTAACATATGAATCTAATGACTTAAAAGATAACTCAGGTGACTGGAAATTGACAACAACTCAATGACAAATAAGACCAAAAGGGCACAAAGGAGTAAAGTTTTACATGAAAGTTAGATAAACCTTAAACCCTAAAGTATAAACCTTAACCAATAGACAATCATCAAGACTAAGAAACTAGCCAAACATGGACCTAAATTCAGAGGAACACATTTTTTTTGAAGGGTTGCACAAAATTTATTCTTGTAGACACCCAAATTTGATCACTCCCATATGATCAAATTTACCTCTTTATTCATCAATTCTGTCAATATTAATTTATTTAATTAATATTACACTTCCCACATAAAATATTTAATTTAATAATTAAACACTTTATTTGGTGTCTTTATCCTCTCTAAATTAAATAAATACACCAATTTATTTAATTTAGTCATTCTACTCTTTTGAATTAAAATTAATTTAAAATTCTTCTTTTCTCTCTCCTTGTCACATCCTCCATAATCCATCACTGATTTGAATTAATTTAATTAATTCATATTTAGGGTGTGCACCCTCTTAATCAAGGATTAATGTCACATCCTCCTACATTTTCAACTTGTCTCTAATCTTCCATTAATTATCATAATCAAGTATTTGCACAACTTTAATCAAAGTCATTAACCACTTTTAGCACCACTTTTTGGTCAATCTTTCCATTTTTTCCTTTCTGGGCATTGACCCTCTTTCCCATGAGAATTTTTAATTCTCATTTATTCATCCTATGTCTCTCTCCTCCCCATGTGAATTTTTAATTCACATTTTTTCTTTCCAAGGCTTCTAGAATGTTTGACATGTCACCTCATGCACATGTGACCAATTCCCACCTTTTTGGAAACCCTCTCTTATCCATTAGGTTCTCCTATGAATGTGAATTTTCAATACACATTTATTTCTCCAACCTCTTTCCCTTTTCCCATGGAGATTTTTGAGAAATTCCAAAATTCTTCAAGTGCCATTTTCACTCCCACTTGGGGATAAGAAGTTCCTTTTTAAAGAAATCTTCTCACTCCCCAAGGTACTTGGAAGGTACTTGTCCTTCCTCCACATCATGTACCTCTCTTCTACATCACCTACACATCATCCCACCTTAGCCATCTCACAATCCACATGTCAAGATGTGAGGGCTTGTGAGTCCTCAACTCACCTTAGCCCTTCATCTTGACCTTGTTGGATAAATTCCAACCATTGAATTCTCTAGAGAATTCAAGTTTCTCTATAAATACCCCCTCCTCTAAGGAATTTGAAACACTTAGCCATTTTGTGCACTCATTTAGTCATCAATTTCATCCATCTTCATTTGCATCCAAGCACATAATCAAATCCTCCATTTAGCCACATCAAGAACCATCAAGGAGCATACAAATCAATCCAAATCAAGGGCCAACCAAGGAGTTTTAGCTGCAAAAAGGAAGGTATAACCATTTATCTTCATTTAACACTTTCCTCTTTGCATTTATAAATTCCTTAGGCTAATCACGAGGTGTTTCATTATGTTTTCCATTGCATTTTAATTGCTTAGAATAGGTTAAATATTTTGATATCACAATTCTTTAAAATGATTTCTCTTTACATACTTGGGGGTTTTAGGGGTGTTTTCTAGAGCTTCTTTCTCTTCATCCTGCACTTCCTATTCCTTAGATTTTTCTTCTTCTTCTCTGCAAGAAGGTTCATCTAATTCATATCCATCTATAACCATTGAATTCTACATATCATCAACTTTTACATTTGTACTCTTAACAATATTTCTCAAACTTTTGTTGTAACATCTATAAGCTTTTATCTTAGTAGAATATCCAAGGAAGAAACCTTCATCAAACCTTGCATCAAACTTTCGTAAGTTTTCATCATCTCTCTTGATATAGAATTTTCTTCCAAAAAATCTTAAGTACTTGACAGTAGGGATCCTTTGATATCGCAAATCATAAGGAGTCTTTGTGTTGTTTTCTTTTTCTTGAACTTCGTTAAGTATGTAAACATCAATATTAATTTCTCCTCTCTTGTAGTCTTCAATTAGGTTAGCTTCTTTCATCATAGTCCTTGTAGCTTCTTGAATAGTCCTATTTTTTCTTTCAACTACTCTATTTTGCTAAGGAGTCCTAGGGGTAGAAAAGTGCCTCTTTATGCCATGATTCTCACAAAATATGTTAAATTCATTGGAGGTGAACTCTCAACCTTTGTTAGACCTCAAACATTTTATCTTCAAATCCATTTCATTCTCAACCATAACTTTAAATGCTTTGAATCTATCTAGGGATTCAGATTTTTCTCTAATAAAAGTAACCATGTCATTCTAGAATAATCATCAATCGAAAGCATAAAATACCTATCACCTTGAATACTTTTTACTCTTGTAGGACCATAAAGGTCTGTACACAACAATTCGAACAATTCGGTAGAAGATTTTTCTTTACCCTTGAAACTTCTTGTTTGCTTTCCAATTTGACACTCCTTGTAAATAACATTGATAGGATTTGTAATCCATGGAAAGTCTCTCACTGTTTGAACTAAACTGATTCTAACTAGGTTATAAAAATTGATGTGAAACATCCTCTTATGCCATAACCGACTTTCATTAATCTGAGTCATAAAGTAATGACCATCAACACCCTTGAGCTAATAAACATTTACATTTTTTCTTTTTCCAATAACAATCACAGTTATAGACTCTTTTCTGATCTCACATCCTTCATCCTAAAAAATAAGCTTATATCTTTTTGCTACACATCTATCCAACACTCAAAAGGTTATGCCTTCAACCCTTGACATAGTAAACATCATCAATATTATGCTTTCCATCAAAATTGATTGAACCTATTCCACAAATCTTAGCTCTTCTATCATGTCCAAATTTAACAAGTCCTCCATTATATTTTTGAAGTTTAACAAACTTACTCTTGTCTCCAGTCATATGATTTGGGAAATCACTTTCAATGATCCAATAGTTCTTATATTGTCTAACATGAAAAATAGATACCAAAGTACCTTCAGTCTTAAAATTTGTATCCTTTGTCTCTAGAGCACTTTCCTTCACAAATCTACCATCATCTTTATATACATCTCAACAGCTTCACCAATCCAACATTCCGCCTCAATTACCTCCACAAGGCGCATCCCAGTTGAACATTCTGGGTGGTACCCAACAACCCCCTTTACAAAACGCGTCTACGCTACCTTAGCCATCTCATCAGCAACAACCTATACATAATGCTTTGGTCTCTTCACAACAACCACCCTACCAACCACAAGGCAATCCATTTCGACCTATTGCTCAGACCATATCCCCCTTTCTCACATCCATTTTACGTCCCCATGATCAACTGCAACACAACATCCCATCTCAACCCATACAATAGTCGACATCACAACAACAACCCCCTCAACACTACTACTATCACAATCAGCAGCAATTTCACCAACAACCACTTTATGCGACCTCCCAACAATCACAATAATACCTTCAACACCATAAAACCAATATGCAACATCCTATCCAAGCTCCTCCACAGCTCACCCCACACTTTTATCAAACAAATCCGTACTATACCCCACAACAATAGCCCCCTTATCAATGAAATTCCCCGTCTTACCAGCAAGGCATATCATCATCCAACCATCCAAATCCGTATTTCAACAATCTGACACTCTCTCAACAAGATCCTTTATCATCCTATCATCAATATCCCCCCAACCCACCACCAGCCAACTCGGATCTGTTGGAAATCAAAGCCGCTCTGAAAGACCTTCAAGTCGGGGCTGCCAAAAAATCATTCAAATTTGAAGACATATGCCCATATCCATTTGATCCATCCATCTCATTAATCCCATTTCCTAAACATTTTGAAATACCAAAGTTTGAAAAATACAAGGGAAACAAAGACCCTAAGGTTCACTTGCAGGAATTTTACTCCCAATGTCAAGAGGTCATGTACAATGACAACTATCTCTTGTGCCTATTTCCATGAGGCCTGACAAGCCATGCCCTAGATTGGTTCATGACCCTCGAAAAAGGGTCAATAAAAACTTTTGCAGACCTGTCAGAAAAATTTGTATCCTACTTCTCTTTCAATTTGGAGAAGGACACGAACACCTTAGATCTCCTCAAAGAGAAACAACGTGAGGGGGGAACCTTTACTAGCTACCTACAAAGGTGGCATGCATTAGCAAGCCAAATGAAGACCCCTCTGAAAGAAAAAGACATGGTCACTCTTTTCGTGGAAAACTCTCATCCCGACATGGCCCATAATTTTAGGTTACATTGTGTCACCACTTTCACAGAGATAGTGGAAAAGGGACCCATCCTTGAACGTGCCCTTATTGCCAAGGGACACATCAAAATACATAGTCATGATAAAGAGAGGTCATTTGGCGATAAACCACAATTCTAGAACAAGAACAAGAATGCAACGAATGACGGCGTGACGGACACTAAACACATCCAAGTGGCTAATACATCCCAAAAACAACAATCGTCTGTACCTAACACCATCTCTGTACCACAGGGGACACCTCACCCTCCTCAACAGTTGAACTAGAACAATAAAGGGAACACTAAACGTCAATACACTTAATTAGGAGAACCTTTGAGTGTTGTCTTTAATAAGTTGTTACAAATCAACTATCTCATCATGTACCCTGTCACCAAGCCATTTGATGAGTCCAAACCCAAGCCTACATGGTTTAAAGAAAATGAGTATTGTGAGTTCCATAAAATCAAAGGACACTCTTTGAACAAGTGTTTGGGTCTGAAAAACTACGTCCAAGATCTCATTGATCGAGGTGATATCAAGGTTGACCCCAGTCAAGCTTCGTCATCCAATGCTCAATTACAAATATATCAGAACGCCTTTCTGAACCATAATCAAGGCCCAAGCACATCTAGCAGTAATCCCCAAGAAAACAACACAAATAATGTGAGCTACACGAATGTACCCTTCACTTACGAGGGTGTTATTCATTACATTGAGCAAGTGGAACCCCGTGTATCTATGATACATGTTAAAGCCAAAGACCCTCAGTGTGCTGTTACTACATGATGAGCCCGCATCACTATCCCTGTAGCCTCTGCACCCACCCAATCAACTCCTGTAAGCTCTTAGTACAACATCCTTGATCACTTAGGAAAGACCCCTGCTCATATATCCATTTTGGATTTGCTTAAGTCTTCTCATGTACATCAAGAAATCCTCAATAGAGCCTTGCAGGAAACATGTGTGCCAAATGACATCAACCCCACGCAATTCCAAGCTTTGGTGGGACACTTGGCTTTATCTCATCAACTGCACTTCAGCCAAAACAATATGCCAAACATCGATGTCAATCATAATCGCCCCTTACATATCGAAGTCGTGGTTGCTCGCCATAAAATAAAAAGGGTCTTGGTAGATAATGCCTCTGCCCTCAATTTGTGTACTCTGAAATTCATAAAATAGGTGGGGTATACTCAAGTGGATTTAAGTAATCAGATCATCACAATCAAAGCCTATGATAATGCAAAAAGAAATTCAGAGGGAATTATCATTCTTCCTATCCAAGTGGGACCTATGCTTCAATACACTACCTGTCATGTCCTTGATATGGACTTGCCATATAATCTCCTCCTTGGCCGCCCGTGGCTCCACGCTATGCAAGCTGTCCCCTCCACGTACCATCAGTGCCTAAAATTTCCCGTCAACAGACAAGAAGTCACCATCTATGCTGACCCCCAACCTTTTGAATATTGTCGTGCTTTAGAAGCATCATTCCCCTATTTACATTATTATCCCGGAGTTGAAATGGGGGCATCCCAATCATCATCCACTAATCCACCCTCCATCGCGATAACCACTCCATCTTCCACCACTGATCCTACAGTCACCAAAGTCCAGATCATTGACAAAGGGTGTGGTGAATACGAAATGCATACTGCTCTCAATGTAGCAACCATGCCACCATCACCACATGAGTATGGTCAACCTTCGCATCCTACTCCAAAGGAGGACAAGATTGTCACCTTCAGTGGTAAAAACATCCCTACCACCACTTTCAAATCCCCAAGTGTCAAGATAGATGCACCAGAAGAGGACATAAGCCAATGGGTCGACCGAGAAGAACCCCAGCCGGATCCTCCTCTAAAGGAATATTTTTAGGAAGCATATCCATAGTTAGCTAAGTTTGCAGAAAAGTATAACTACCAAGGCAGGGGCCTAGGAAAAGAAGAACAAGGGCAGTTGCAACTTATTGATACATCAAAGCTACCCAGGAACATAGGCATCGAATACGATAAAAAATAGAAAAGCCCCGCAACATCGTCTAATACCTCCAATAGTGTCACCCTGGACAAAGGCTCATTGGAAGTTATACATGAGGAGGAATCCATCATACGTGTGTATGATGACGTCGATCACACTAACTTATCATCCATGTTCAAATGCCTATCCGTCTGCACTATTAGCCTATCCCTTTGTCACCCTGAGCTTATTGATTGGGACCTACGTAATAGCACACCTATTAGTATGTCTGCGGATACATATGTCAACCTTATGGGATTGGGGGAGGATGAACACTCCAGTCGCAAAAATAAGAATAAGAAAAGTAAAAAGTGGTCATCTAGTGAAAACCTCCCTAAGGCACTTCCTAACCTTGAAAATGTAAAAATAAAGGACACATCTAATGGTGAAAACTTCGAAGAGGCGCTAGAGGATGGAGATGTTCATCTTCCCCTTGTGGGAACTCAATTATCTGCCTGATCATCCATTCTAATCGAAGAGACTCAAGAAGTTAATCTGGGTACTGCTGAAAATCCTAAAATCACCTATGTGGCTAAGTCACTCTCAGAACAAGAGTATCCAGTCATCGTGCAACTACTCCAAGAGGGGATCATTAACTTTTTTTGGTCATATTTAGACATGCCAGGCTTAGACCCCACCTTAGTGGTTCATCATCTAGATGTTCACCCAAATGCCAAGCCTGTCAAACAAAAGCTCTGCAAGATGCATCCACAGGTAGCATTGTTAGTCAAAAAGGAATTGGAAAAGTTACTAGAAGCAAGTTTTATTAGACCAATTGACTACTTTGAGTGGATCTCCAATATAGTACCAGTTGCCAAACCAAATGGTGACATTCAGATTTGTACAGACTTCAAGGATCTCAACAAGGCCTACCCAAAAGATGACTTCCCTCTGCCTAGCATTGACATGTTGGTTGACCTCACAATAGGACTTGAGATGTTATCCCTTATGGATGGCTTCTCTGGTTATAATCAAATTCGAATCACACCTGAGGACCAACACAAGACCACCTTCACAACACCTTGGGGCACTTTTTGTTACAATGTTATGCCCTTTGGTCTCAAAAATGCGGGGGCAAAATATCAGAGGGCAATGACGGTCATCTTCCATGACCTCATACATATCATCATGGAGGATTATGTCGATGACTTGTTAGGAAAGTCTAGAACACGAGTAGAACATCCTGCCATCCTGAAAAAGATATTTGAGTGGTTAGAGCATTACAAGTTGCAGCTAAATCCAAAAAAGTGTCTTTGGGGTCATGTCAGGAAAGTTGTTGGGTTTCATAGTCTCTCGCAGGGGCATTGAGGTTGATCCTACCAAGGTAAAGGCTATTCTGGACATGCCACCCCCATGCAATCTAAAGCAATTAAAAAGCCTCTAGGGGAAGATGCAGTCCATCCGTCGGTTGATAGCCCAGCTAGCAGGTAAGTGTTAGCCATTCACTCATCTTCTGAAGAAAAATTCCACCTTCCGATGGAACTAGCAGTGTCAAATGGGTTTCGATAAAATTAAGGAATATTTAGCTCATCCACTGATCTTGATGCCACCTATCCCAGGAAAACCTCTCCTACTTTACATCTCTGCTACTTCAGTCGTGCTGGGGGCATTGTTGGCACAACATGATGAGTCGTTCAAAGAAAGGGCAATCTACTACATCAGTCGAACATTGGTTGGCTATGAGTTAAATTACTCCCCCATGGAAAAAGCCTGCCTTGTGCTAGTCTTCAACACACAGAAACTTCGTCATTACATGCTCAGCCATCCAGTCAAATTAATCGCTAAAATTGATCCCTTGAAGTATTTGTTATCTCGAACCACTCTGACTGGCCACATGGCCAAATGGGTCATGCTCCTAAGTGCATTTGACATAGAGTATGTAAAGCGAAAAGCCATAAAAGGACAGGTCATAGCTGATCAATTGGCTGAGGCACCATTAGTAGATGCTTACCCTTTGGACACTGAATTTCTAGACAAAGAAGTCTACACAGTCACAGAAGCACCAGTTTGGATACTATATTTTGATGGCTCATACATGCATAATGGATCAGGCGCATGAATTTTATTAGTTACTCCTCAAGGTGACTACATTCCAAAATCATTCAGGATAGCATTCCCATGTACCAACAATATGGTAGAGTACGAAGGTCTCCTCATCGGCCTCAGAATTGCAAAGCAGTGGCACATAACTCATTTGAAAGTCTTTGGTAATTCTTTGCTAGTCATTAGGCAGGTTAATGATGAATTCCTCACAAAAGATGATAAACTGTTACCCTATAAGTGCATGGTGGATGATTTCAAGAAATATTTCACTTTCATACAGTTTGACCAAATTCCTCAGGTATAGAATAAAGCGGCAGATGCAATGGCCATTATTGGTTCCCTAATTGACATGCCTAAAGACCGAACAGAATGTGAGTTTCTCATTGAACAACTTTTAATCCCTGCATATGATATTCCTGAGACTGATATGGTGTGCGATATAATAGGTCCCACCTCCCTATGGTACCATGACATATACACCTATCTTCGTGATAATATCATACCCCCAGAACTTACATGCAACCAACGCAAATCCTTTGTTCATCGCTCTTCCCGATATGTCATTGTCGGTGATACGCTTTATCGTCGCGGGTATGATGAAATCCTCCTTAGATGTCTAAATGAGACCAAAGCCTGCACGACACTAACGGAAGTACATGGTGGTGTTTGTGGAGCTCACTCAAATGGTATGGCTTTGGCCAAAAGGATCCTACGAGTTGGATATTATTGGCCTACATTGGAACATGATGCTTCTGAATTTGTAAAGAAGTGCCTTCCATGCCAACAACATGCAGATTTGATTCATGCCCCAGCACAAGATCTTCAGCCCC
The DNA here is from genome assembly GCA_007258455.2 of Sequoia sempervirens. Lineage (NCBI taxonomy): Eukaryota > Viridiplantae > Streptophyta > Pinopsida > Cupressales > Cupressaceae > Sequoia > Sequoia sempervirens. The sequence goes on along the minus strand of VDFB02373365.1, from coordinate 327,411,446 downwards.
TCCTAGCACCGTGGCCCTTTTCTCAATGGGGTTTTGACTTGATTGGCAAGATTTACCCACCATCATCCGATGACCATATATTCATAATTACTGCCACTGAATACTTCACTAAGTGGGTGGAAGCAATACCACTGTCACAAATCACCGGTATCCAAATCTCAAAATTTATCCTTTACCATATTCTCTATAGATATGGTATCCCATCCACCATCCTCTTTGATAACAGAAAACCCTTCAAAAACCAAGCCATGAAACACCTCTGCGACACCTTTCATATCCAGCATTGTTGGTCAACGCCTTATTACCCCTAGGGCAATGGTCAGGCAAAAGCAACCAACAAGACCCTTATCCGCATCCTCAAAAAGGTTTTCAATAACACTGGATGAGATTGCACCTCCATATTCTTCCTGCCCTCTGGGCATATCGCACATCTATCTGTACCCCGACAGGTGCCACCCCCTATTCTTTAGTATATGGTGATGAAGTCGTCTTGCCAATAGAAGTTGAGCTTCCATCACTGAGGATTTCTCTAAAGAATCTTATCAGCGAAGAAGATGCTCGTGTTGCATGGCTTGCACAGCTAGAATTATTGGATGAATGAAGAATAAAAGCCTATGATCATCTGCAAGCATACCAAAATCACCTCAAATGTAATTACAATAAAAGGGTATGTCCTTGACAATTCCAGGTTGGTGAGCTTGTTCTTAAGGAGAACCATTATACTCAATAGGATCATGATAAAAAGGGAAAATTTGAGGCAAACTGGTTAGGGCCTTATATCATAGCCGCCAAATATGGATCTGGGGCCTACAGGTTGACTACTTTTGAAGGAGCTTCCCTTGACGAACCCATCAATATCATGCATCTGAAGAAGTTCTACACCTAAATCCACTCAGTAACCCCACCTAATCAAAAAATAATAAAAATTAAAAATTAAAAAAAATAAAAATAATAATAATAATAATAAAAATAAAAAATCCAAAAAAATAGTAAAGATAAATAAATCTGTCCTATGGTGAAAACCACCTATTGGTGGCACCTTGGATAAGTATGGATGGTGAAAACTTGGTAATAGGCATCATCCATAGAGGGCTTAATCATTATCTACCTGACATCCTAGTTATTTTATGCTTTCATCTGCACTATCGTCCTCACCCATCTCATCCTAGGCCGATTGGTATATATTGATTGAGCATTGGACGACCCATCTAGCCTATCTCCCATCCTGAGCTTTTCAGTATTCCACTTTGAGCTTATGTCATTCATTCCCTTTGTTGGTCGGTCTGTGTCATCATATAGGATCATCCATTGTGTCGGTCTCCATCTAGATCTCATCCTTCCGCATCACCAGTCGAACTACGTTGCCCCTGTGCTGTCACGTAGGCAAGGCTAATCATTTGATATGCCCCCGGGGTATTCTAACCATCGCGTCTTGATCATCCATCATTCACCTTCATCGTCCTCTTTATGCTTTATCCGTGGTATTTTCATGAACTACAAGGGCTCTGCGCTTTCACATAGGCAAGGCTAATCTTTGATCGGCCCCCGAGCCCCTAGGTCTGTAGGATATGTCAGTCTGTGTCCCCATCTAGCTTGTTATTCTCAAATAAATCCTAACATTATCGAAATATTTGGTTAATGAAAAGCATTTGGCATCAAAACTGGGTCATTCTAGTTTAGTATCCATCATCGGTCTCAACAGGATGCATCCTTCCTAACATATCTCATCGATCCTATCCATCACCATGATCCTATGGCAAAGGATGTTTTGATTTTAATTGTAATCTTTTGATGTTCTGGAATTTATTTGTCATTTGAGCTCACTATCAACACTTTTCATGGTCACCTTGATCCATCATGTCATGGTGTGCTTTGACTAGTCGACATATGGGTTCATCTTGATCTTTTCTTTGTTGCTGCCTTTTCAGTTGTCCCGCGTAGTACCCACCAATATCCCTGAGGTCTTGTGTTACACTGGGCCATCCTTGTGTGTTTGTGGTTATCCCAATGCCTGGCCTGACCAAGGTCATCGTGACCTTGGGGTATTGGGGTAGCCCCCTTTTGCTTGTTGTGTTTGTTTCATGCGTTGGATGCCTACTGGCCCTGGTCTTATATATCAGGGTATCCGGTATCTTATGCTATAGAAAATATCAATGCTCCAAAGATGGCAACTCGCATTAGGATTGCATTTCATCATCTGTTGCATTGCATTCACCCTATGATTTTGGTTGTGCAAATACTTTATCCCACTCTTTCCCATTCTTCTCAGGATACTAATAATTTTTGACAGATGCCAAATGACACCCATTTTCACAATCACTACATACCCACCTTCCATTATCATGTCAGTTCTTATTAGCACTTATGGCCGTGTGTTATTTCCTCTAGAATACAAGAGCATTAGTATATATTGGAGTCATTCTATTAACCACTCATACATTGCCACCTGCATCCCAACATGTTAGAACCACACATACATCACCACCTGCATCACAAAGTTTTAGACTCATAATACATCACATCCTACATATATAAAATGTTCATACAAAATCCATCATACACATATACATACATGACAATAAGTCAACTAGGCATCCATACATATAGGTCATCATAGATACATGTACACACATCATATCACCATGCGTATATTTGCATTAATAAAATCATCCATATTCCACAAATACATACACCCAATCATCCACATAAGCATCTAGTATCATAAACATGTGCATAAATAAACCAACATATCCATCCACATAAGTAGGACATATCATATACACGTGCATATAATCACCCATTAGAAAAGGAAACATACTACACAGTGTCAATAAAAACTATCCCATGTCATAATCAAAGTAATATAATCTGTGTCATATGTCTATCATACATCAAAATCTATCATATATCTATCGCATAATAAACTACAAAATCCAGAGATATAGAACATCTCTAATCTCTGTCGATAAATCCTACATGCTCCACTCTGCATCTATCAAAAACTCAGTAACCTGTCACCTCCTGAATGAGCTACCAATGTCTGATCCCTATGGTGAATCAAGTACTGATCTCCTACCTGGTGTAACACTTGGTGAATCACTGTAACCTCGAGTCCGTGTCCCCAACGACTAAGATGGCGCTGGCATCTGGGGTGCCTGTCGGGTATACTGAAATCTCTGCTGGGTTGGGTCTAGAACTATATGGTAGTACGCGGCCATCCAAAATCCTGCCTCTCTCACATTCTCCTCTCGCTCCGCAACTTGAACCCAAGCGAAATTCCGCTCCTGACAATACCTATCCCGATCCCTCGTAATCACTCTCCTCTCCTGCACCCAGTCCTCCTGGGATAGGCATAACTGTGCCATCTCCGCCTGCATCTGATCTCTCATCTCCTCAGCAGCCACTGCCCTGGCTACTGCTGCATCTCTCTCCCCCTATAATCCATGCGTATCTCTCCCCATCACATCACTGACCTGCATTGACTGCCACTGTGCCACTGCTACATCCTGCTCTCCCTGCAGTGTCTGCACCCGTATCTCTGCAGCATCTCTCTCTCTCTATGGAGCCTGTGACTGAACCACTGCCCCATCCCTCTCCCCCTGCAGCTCCTAGAATCTCAACACCACTGCATCTCGCTCTACTTGTAGTACTAATACCTCTGAGGCTGCCTCCTCTCTCCTCCTCTGAAGAGAATGAATCTGTGCCTCTGCCAACTCTCTCTCATCCTGCAACACTTGAACTCGCGCCTACGATGTGTCCCTCTCTGCCTCCATGGCCTGTACCCACGCATGTGTTGCATCTCTCTCCACCTGCATAATATGAACCTACTCCCTCACCTGTCTCTCTCTCTCCTGCATCACCCCCATCTCTCCCACCGTTTGCTCTAAGCAAAACACTCTGTCCTGTAGCTCATCTCACTCCTACCGGAGATAGTCCACCTGTTGCCCACTATCTGTTGATACATGATCGGTCATCCCCATTGACTCCCCTCTAGCCTACAATATAATGGTCTCCGCCTGCAGTCTGTCATGATCCCAACTGATAGCAGCTAACTCATCTCGTAGCCCCTGTATGTTAGCCTGTAATACGTCCCTCTCCCTCCCCAGCACTTCTACCATAAATCTATAATCCCTCTGACCTACTACTGGTGCTCTCGATAGCTTGAATCTGAGTTTGATCATCTCTGCCTCTGCTACCCTCAACCTTTGATCTGTGCTCTGAAGCCTCTCCATAGTGTCTCTCTGCTGAACAATCGAATCTCCTGAGGTCATGACAGGAACAACTACCAATAGCTCTGCATCCCAAATGTCTATATCTGGCACATCTCTGTCTATCTCCATAGCATCATCACTCTCCCTACCCTTCTGCTCCTACTGATCCTTCAAGTCCTCCACGGAAGGACGGACCTACACTCTTCACGGCTGACCATGCCTCCCCACTCTCATCAATCTCCTCGGCTCTCCTATCTTCGGCTGCTCCTCATCCTCACTCTCCCCTATCTCTACAACGAGAGGCTCCTGCCCTGATACCATATGCCCCAACCTCTGTCGACCCCTACTCCCCATCCTCTCTGACTGACTCCTGGCCTCAATCTCCTCTCGGACCCCCTCCTGCTGACCACCCCCACCCATCCCCTCCTGCTCTGTCATAGTCGGTATCCTCATCAGTCTCCTCCTACCCGCTATCCTCTCTGGCTGACTCCTGGCTTCAGTCTCCTCTCGGGCTCCCTCCTATTGTCCTCCTCCTCCCATTTCCTCCTGCTTTGTCATGGTCTATACCCTCATCAGTCGCCTCCTGCCCGCTATCATCTCTGGCTGACTCCTGGCCTCCCTCTCCTCCTGACCTCCATCCTGCTGTCTCTCCCCTCCCTGCTCGGCCCGTACCAACACTCTCCTTTGTCGTACCCTACCCCCTATACCAGTCTATTGGCCGGCTCTACCCTCCACTGAGTGTATCATCTCCACCTCTGACTCCTCCTATCCTCCCACATCTGACTCAGGATCTCTCCCACCCTCCTGTCGTACCACCTCTCTAACTCTCCTCCACTGCCTCCTCCTCCTCCTCCTCCTCCTCCTCGTCGTTGCCTGTCCCACTACCTCCATCCTCTCTCCTCCCACATCCATCTCGGGACCTCTCCCACCCTCATGTCGTACTCCCTCTCTAGCCCCACGGCGCTCATCCTTTGATCCAAATCCTACGACTCCTACAATCGACACCAATGGTGTAATCCTGTCCCATAGGTGGTTGCGCAACCACTGGTCATATCGTCCTGTCACCCTTGCATCCTCTACTCCCACACATCTCCCAGGATAGGCTACCTACACTGTCACCACCCATGATGCTCTGGCCTCCCTCGGGCTAATCGCACGCCCCCATGGTCGCTCTCTGGTGAGTCGTCGAAACATCACCGGTGCACCAGGAATATCCTGTATCAGTCCAAACTATCTCATCACCCTATCTGGTTGGTGCATCTCCACTATCCGTGGAAGAATCCCAATTAGGACACACTACGCCATAGAGTACCCACTCTATCTCTCAGTTGGCTCTCTCCATCCCCTGAAGCGTCGATGCATATAAGGTCGCCACACTATGTCTCCCTCCTCCAAATCATCCACCATCCTCCTCCATCCCTCCACATCTCCCAATCCCCTATGACGCAAAACCTAGCCCCTCACCTCTCCAAACCTCCATGCCAGTGGCTCTCTATCATCGACATCTCCCTCCCTAACAACAATCGGTCTCATCACCATAATATACTCCCATGTCCACACCTATAGCAAGGTCATTTGTGTCAAACTCACTGTCTCCCAATAGCAAATCAGATGCATATCCCTATACAACTGGGCTAGGACACAAGCAACCCATGCAATATGTCCCTCACGCCACTCAACAATATGTCGAATCACCTCCATAAACCTCAGACTGCAATATCGCCTGCTACGATCTAGTAGCAATATCCCACTGATCAACCCAGCTAGGAATAAAGGAAAAGGTGGTACTCCCACTATCACGCATCTATCTAGATCCAACTATGAACCCTGAAGAGGTAGGGCAACATGTCCAAATAACACTGTCATAGTTTGCGCTAACTCAGCCCCTCTCAACTCCACATCACTCAGCAATATCCCTGCTATCGGCAGCTTTAGGATGTGCCATACATCCTCCAGCATCACCGTCATCTCTCCCGTCGGCAAATGAAATGTCGAAGTCTCTGAACTCCATCTCTCTATCAAGGCTGTTAGCATCGCTCGATGCGTCCTCATCACTGGCACCTCTAAAAAGTGCAATAACCTCGCATGATCTAAAGCCGCATGATCCATGCCCGTCATCGCTGTTATGGTCGCTGTCAGTACCTCCGACCGTCACTCATGTGTCTGTATCCGCCCCAAACCCTCCATCCACATCAACCAATTATCAGTACACAATCTTCCCAGCCTTGGGACATCTTTACTTTTCTCCTTTCTTCATCCTCATCTTGCCCCCATCGGGGCAGTCTCTTCTTTCTGACCTTCATTGTCTAATCACTCTCCCCCCTTTTTTCTTTCTGCAGCAGCTTCGCCCCCGCTCAGGATGGCTCCGCCTCCGTTCCCATGGCGGCTCTGCCCTTGCTCCTGGGGCGTGTCCGCCCCTCCCCGGGGCGGCTCCGCCCCCGTCGGGGCGTGTCCGCCCCAGGCTGCCCTGCCAGGGCATGTCCGCCCCGAGCTGCTAGGGTGTCTCCGCCCCGAGCTGGTAGGGCGGCTCCACCCCGAGCTGTCGGGGTGGCCCCGCCCCCGCTCAAGGCGGCACTGCCCTTGCCGGGGCGTGTCTGCCCCGCTGCCGAGGCGACTCCACTCGAGGCCGGGGCAACTCCGTCCCTGTCGGGGCGTGTCCTCCCCGCGGCCGGGGTGACTCCATCCACGTATGAGGCAGCTTCGTCCCTGTCAGGGCGTGTCCTCCCCATGGCCGGGGCGACTCCGCCCGCGGCCGGGGTAGCTCCGCCCCCTTTTGGGGAGTTTCTGCCCTAGCTCGGGGTGTATAGGCCCCACTGTGCGGCAGCCCACCCTCTATCTCCCCCCCTAAAATCTACCTTCCCTTGTTTTTCTTCAAATTCTACAACCTACCCATTTTCCTATTTCCCCCCGCCCACCAAACCCATATGGTACATTTTTTTCACCTATCTTAAAAACATGATTAAATATTTCAAATTCATAGCATGGGTTTTCGTAGTCACCTTGCGGGGTACCGCGAAGTGGGTCCAGCATCTCCGCAGGTCATCTGCTCAGTGAATGATCTTCGTGTCATAATCCCGTGACATTGTTGCTCCATCTCCTCTCCCCATTCTCTACCCTTTCCTCAATTGCTACAGTCACAATGACCTAAGGTAATTCTTCCAATTACCTTTTAACCCCTCTTTTCCCCCCTTTTTCAAATAAAAGGTATTTTTTACCTTTTATTTAACTTTTTTTGTCCCAACTAATCCCCTTCTTTCCTGGTGCCGCCATTTGCAAACCGTACGTCCAATCAACTCCATTCAACAGTCAAAGTTGCTTAGTTTTTCACCCTCTATCCAACGGTCTCCTCCATTTCTTTTTATCGAGAAGTCATCTGGGGCCCCTTGTTCCTTCCCCAACTACCCTCTCGAGGGGGCATACCTTATCATTTTCTTCCATCCATTTGAGGCAGGCATTGGGGCATCCCTCTCCTTTTCTCCTCCTCTTGGATAGCTCATTCAACCGCTTTCAAGCAAGGGCATCAATCCCTATCACTTTCTTCATCCCCGAAATTTTATTTTTCTTCGAAACACTGTTATTTTAACAATATTTCGAAGAGGGGCAAAATGTAGTCACCCAAATTTGATCACTCCCATATGATCAAATTTACCTCTTTATTCATCAATTCTGTCAATATTAATTTATTTAATTAATATTACACTTCCCACATAAAGTATTTAATTTAATAATTAAACACTTTATTTGGTGTCTTTATCCTCTCTAAATTAAATAAATACACCAATTTATTTAATTTAGTCATTCTAATCTTTTGAATTAAAATCAATTTAAAATTCTTATTTTCTCTCTCCTTGTCACATCCTCCATAATCCATCACTAATTTGAATTAATTTAATTAATTCATATTTAGGGTGTGCATCCTCTTAATCAAGGATTAATGTCACATCCTCCTACATTTGCCACTTGTCTCTAATCTTCCATTAATTATCATAATCAAGTATTTGCACAACTTTAATCAAAGTCATTAACCACTTTTAGCACCACTTTTTAGTCAATCTTTCCATTTTTCCTTTTTGGGCATTGACCCTCTTTCCCATGAGAATTTTTAATTCTCATTTATTCATCCTATGTCTCTCTCCTCCCCATGTGAATTTTTAATTCACATTTTTTCTTTCCAAGGCTTCTAGAATGTTTGACATGTCACCTCATGCACATGTGACCAATTCCCACCTTTTTGGAAACCCTCTCTTATCCATTAGGTTCTCCTATGAATGTGAATTTTCAATACACATTTATTTCTCCAACCTCTTTCCCTTTTCCCATGGAGATTTTTGAGAAATTCCAAAATTCTTCAAGTGCCATTTTCACTCCCACTTGGGGATAAGAAGTTCCTTTTTAAAGAAATCTTCTCACTCCCCAAGGTACTTGGAAGGTACTTGTCCTTCCTCCACATCATGTACCTCTCTTCTACATCACCTACACATCATCCCACCTTAGCCATCTCACAATCCACATGTCAAGATGTGAGGGCTTCTGAGTCCTCAACTCACCTTAGCCCTTCATCTTGACCTTGTTGGATAAATCCCAACCATTGAATTCTCTAGAGAATTCAAGTTTCCCTATAAATACCCCCTCCTTTAAGGCATTTGAAACACTTAGCCATTTTGCAACTAAATGTTGTCATTTTGTGCACTCATTTAGTCATCAATTTCATCCATCTTTATTTGCATCCAAGCACATAATCAAATCCTCCATTTAGTCGCATCAAGAACCATCAAGGAGCATACAAATCAATCCAAATCAAGGGCCAACCAAGGAGTTTCAACTGCAAAAAGGAAGGTATAACCATTTATCTTCATTTAACACTTTCCTCTTTGCATTTATAAATTCCTTAGGATAATCATGAGGTGTTTCATTATGTTTTCCATTACATTTTAATTGCTTAGAATAGGTTAAATATTTTGATATCACAATTCTTTAAAATGATTTCTCTTTACATACTTGGGGGTTTTAGGGGTTTTTTCTAGAGCTTCTTTCTCTTCATCCTGCACTTCCTATTCCTTAGCTTTTTCTTCTTCTTCTCTACAAGAAGGTTCATCTGATTCATATCCATCTATAACCATTGAATTCTACATATCATCGAGTTTTACATTTGTACTCTTAACAATATTTCTCAAACTTTTGTTGTAACATCTATAAGCTTTTATCTTAGTAGAGTATCCAAGGAAGAAACCTTCATCAAACCTTGCATCAAACTTTCCTAAGTTTTCGTCATCTCTCTTGATATAGAATTTTCTTCCAAAAACTCTTAAGTACTTGACAGTAGGGATCCTTTGATATCGCAAATCATAAGGAGTCTTTGTGTTGTTTTCTTTTTCTTCAACTTTGTTAAGTATGTAAACATCAATATTCATTTCTTCTCTCTAGTAGTCTTCATTTAGGTTAGCTTCTTTCATCATAGTCCTTGTAGCTTCTTGAATAGTCCTATTTTTTCTTTCAGCCACTCTATTTTGCTAAGGAGTCCTAGGGGTAGAAAAGTGCCTCTTTATGCCATGATTCTCACAAAATATGTTAAATTCATTGGAGGTGAACTCTCAACCTTTGTTAGACCTCAAACATTTTATCTTCAAATCAATTTCATTCTCAACCATAACTTTAAATGCTTTGAATCTATCTAGGGATTCATATTTTTCTCTAATAAAAGTAACCATGTCATTCTAGAATAATCATCAATCAAAAGCATAAAATACCTATCACCTTGAAGAATTTTTACTCTTGTAGGACCATAAAGGTCTGTACACAACAATTCCAACAATTCGGTAGAAGATTTTTCTTTACCCTTGAAACTTCTTGTTTGCTTTCCAATCTAACACTCCTTGTAAATAACATTGATAGGATTTGTAATCCATGGAAATTATCTCACTGTTTGAACTAAACTGATTCTAACTAGGTTATAAAAATTGATGTGAAACATCCTCTTATGCCATAACTGACTTTCATTAATCTGAGTCTTAAAGTAATGACCATCAACACCCTTGAGCTAATAAACATTTACATTTTTTCTTTTTCCAATAACAATCACAGTTATAGACTCTTTTCTGATCTCACATCCTTCATCCTAAAAATAAGCTTATATCTTTTTGCTACACATCTATCCAACACTCAAAAGGTTATGCATTCAACCCTTGACATAGTAAACATCATCAATATTATGCTTTCCATCAAAATTGATTGAACCTATTCCACAAATCTTAGCTCTTCTATCATGTCCAGATTTAACAAGTCCTCCATTATATTTTTGAAGTTTAACAAACTTACTCTTTTCTCCAGTCATATGATTTGGGAAATCACTTTCAATGATCCAATAGTTCTTATATTGTCTAATATGAAAAATAGATACCAAAGTACCTTCAGTCTTAAACTTTGTATCCTTTGTCTCTAGAGCACTTTCCTTCACACATCTTTCAGAGTTAGTAGAAACAAATTCATTTTTTAAACCAAGAAAAAGAATCCATTATCATCATAGTCTCCATAATCATATCCATCATTAGAAATACTTGCATCTTCTCTTACATAATAGCTTTTCTTGATCATCTTTAACCTTTTTTTTCCTTATTCTTGTTGTTCATACTTCTCTTTGGACATATTGAAGCATAGTGACTTATTTTTCCACAATTGAAACATTTGAAAGGTAATTTTACTTTGCAATTATTGGTGCCCTTTTTCATCCTTCTTACAAAGTTAGCTTCCACATCATCAAGATCATCCTGATCTGAATATTTAGTTTTCTCTTATTTTCAAGCCTTACAAGCAGTCTCCATTTTGCACCATTGTTAGTACCAAACTCTCTCATCTCAAATGTAGTTAAAGAGCCATATAGCTAATCTCTAGTGTAAGTATTAAAATCTACAATTTCCTTAATAGAAGAAACTTTGTGACCATAAGATTTAGGAAGAGTTTTGTGAATTTTCTTTACAACTTTTGTTTCGTTGACTTTTCCTCCAAGACCTCTAATTGCATTGAAAATTTCACCAACTCTTCGCATGTAGCTTGTGATATTTTTTTCTTTAGAAATTTGAAGGTTCTCAAATTGTCTCTTCAAATTATATGTATTAGCTTGTTTAACCTTAGCATCTCCTTCATAAATACTTTCTAGCTTATCCTAAATTTGTTTAGTAGTTTTCAAATCCATTAATTTCACTAACTAAAAATTTGCAAGACTACTCAAGAGAACAAACCTTGCTTTACCATTTGTTTCATAAGACTTGATCTCATCACTTGTGCTTGGTACATTTACAGGTATAGTTTATTAAGTCTTCACTAACTGCCAGACATCATATCCAAAGTAAACTAGATATCCTTCCATCTTTACTTTCTAAAATGCATAATCTATTGCATCAAACATAGGGATCTCCTTGTTCACCATCCCAGAACTACCTCAAGTTGTTAATATTTTCTCCAAGGAACCTTGCTCTGATACCAATTATTGAATGAATAAGACAATTAAGAGGGGGGTGAATCAATTATATCTTATCAAAACATTAAAACCTTCATTAACATTTAGATCCACAAGCATTCATTAAACCCTTAATTTTTTATGAAGTTTTAACATGAAAATAAAATAATAAAAACTTAAACAACTCAACACCAAACACAAAAGAACACTAGATTTATGTGGAAAACCCAATAAGGGAAAAACCATAGTGAGGTTTATCTCACAATATAAGTAATTGCAAAACTGGTTACAAGGGATCACTACTAGAATATGACACATTGTCTAGAAACCCTCATAGCCAAGGTTCACTTTTGGAATGAAAAAGAAGATAAAGAAGAAATGTTACACAGAGAAAATGATCTCAATGCAATAGAAAATGCACCACAATATCTCCAACACATTTGTAATCTATTTGAATGATTGCAGACACCTTCTGCTCACTACATCTAGTAATTTGGAACACTTGAAAGTGCACAATGCTTTGCTTAATTTTGCATCACTTTCATCATATACTTCCCACTTCCATATATATTAACATCCTTCAACAATTCAACTCATACTTATACCGTCCTCAACCTTGAAACCCTCTCCAAGGTTGGTAACGCACCTCAAACGTGCAAATTCAATTTAGGTTAGTGCCAAAACACTTATGTGGTAGGTAGAAGTGAATGCATACCACATAAAAACTTAATTGGGACCCAAATCAACAACACCACTTAAACACATGCTACCACAAACAATATTTATCCTTTGCATGTAGTGTAAACACCAGGTCAGTCATTACCCATGCAAACACCATTAATCAATTAGATACATGCTTCATCAAAACCAAAGATGACTTGTAAACCACACACCAAGCTTCAATATGATCTAAAATATTCCTCAAACACCCTGAAATCCATCAAACTCCTTCGCAACAACTTCCACCTAAAGAATGTACAAACCCAATACACTCAAACAACTCTACCAAACACTGTTACTTGAAAAATTATCTTCCAAAGCACCAAACCTCAGATCCTCTTGACTAACGTAAAATACCAACATCATCAACACACCTTTAGAATCACAAGACCTGAAGCATAACTTTGAAGAAATGCGGAGCCAAAACATTTCTCCAAGACACCTCTAAAATGCACAGACATCCACTAGTGAACACAACTTCTACTGTACAATGATCCAGCATACCAAATATTGAATATAACATCCTTGAACATCTCTTACCAATATATCCAAATCACATAAGCAGATCTTCAACCTAGAAGAAATGCAAAACAAAACTAGAGCACCTCTCTATAACCTAGAACTAAAAGGAAGTAAGGTATCAAAAACACTTTCTTATGTTGATCTAAGAGGAGAGATGTATAAATTTAATTCTTTTACAATTATAATATGAGATGCACAATAGGAAAATTATTACAAAAACAACACATGTAAGTAAAATAAGCTCACAACACAAGATATATCGTGGGGAAAACCCTTTCTGGTGAAAAACCCCACACTTAAAAACCTACACAATGTATTATCAAATCTTGAAGGTGATTACAATACACTTGCAATGAAAGTTCTTCGGAGTATACATGAGTGTTGAATTCTGGAGTAATTCTAATAATACCTACAAACACAACATACTAAACCCACTCCAAGATATCCAATATATAGAAAATACAAGCATGAAGGTAGTTTCTAGAACAAGCTACAAGAGGTGGGAGTCCAAATCCATGTAACAAATTTTTCAAACACATGTTTGACTCTTGTGACACTTGTCACATGATTCCTAACCCCTCTTACATGCCTCCATACTTGGGTGCCCCAAATCTTCCCCTAATAGGTATGATAGATGCCTTACAAAGTCATAGAATTTTCCATATATGACAACTCTTATAACTGTAAGAGAATCTATCATAACTATATAAATCTAGAAGATTCCTCTTACATTCTCTTACAACCTATCATAGGTCAAAATTGTGTGCCTACCTTCCCCATGCAAATATGTTGATGCAGGAGCATCCAATGATTTAGGGAAATCTTGCATCACCCAAAAAAATATTTTTCCTTAATTTCTATAGTTGTTTTGAGTTCCATGATGGCACTTAAGGGGTGTAAGATAGTCAAAATTCAGAAAAGGAAAAAAACAGACACGTACTATTTTTAGTAAGTTGTCCTAAGTGAGCTCATATGGACCTGAAAATTTACCCCAAGGAGCATAATTGAAAAAAAATTCTGGTCGTGAAAGAATCATCTCAATACCTTGCATGGTTTGGGAGATATTAAAGTTTGCATCTCGTGAAATTTCTCCAATGTAGCTTCAAATTGAGATATGAAAACCTTAGAGGCCCCAAAACAACTTGAAAAGTGGATAAACCAATCTCCAATGGTTTAGCGTTGTAGATATCTTTGAGAGATTTCCAACGATATGTTATAATAGAAAATTAGAAACCCGAATAAAAATTTATGTCCCCACAAAGTTGCCACTATAAAAAGTGAATTTTAGTAAAATATCTTCCTAGGAAAGAAATCAAATGGTAGGACTTTTGGTGTCAAAACAAAAGGGGAAATTACACTTTCTAGAACATTCTAGGGAAGTTATTTGGTAAAATAAAAAGGGATAAGTGGGGGGCTCCATTAGTGCAGATTGTGGCTCCAAATAATATATTTTGTTTTTAGAGTTGATTTTGTTGTAATAAATCAATCCCATAAGGCTGGAGCATGCAAGTTTTTAATCTCTAATTTCATTTTCTGAAAATAATTGAAAGTGAGTTATTTTTTTGTCTCACATCTTCTGTGTTGGTATCTATTATTGTGATTTGAGTGGATTTCTAGTGGTTTGGCCCTCATCAAGTGGTATTAGAGCAAGTTTTCCTGAGTGTGTAAGCAAATCACCGAACATGAGGTAGTTTGCACCAACACTTGTGGTTGTGGGTTTCTACAAAAAAGTGATCAGAATGCCTTCACGAAGAAACCATGGTGGTGGAAGATATGTTATTATACTAGAAGAGGGTTTTAGAGCCTTGCAGAGACAAGTTTAAGCACTACAAGAGGAGCTACATCGAGGGTTTGAGCCAAGAAGAGGAGATGAAACTGAAGATGAAGCTAAAAATGATGAACAGTTCACAAAAGAACAAGAAGTAGAAGATCTAGAGAAAGTCATATTACTTAATGCCATCTCTAATATTGGGAAGAGGCCAAAGATCAATGTTTCTAAATTTCCTAAAAATATTAACCCAAAAGAGTTGATTGATTGGATCAACGATATGGAGGAGTACTTTGAGTATGAGGAGGTGGAAGATCCGGAGAGGGTCAAATTTGTAAAGACCAAGCTAAAGGGTCATGTGAATATTTGGTGGAAAGAGGTATAACTAGAATGAAATCAAAGAGGAAAAGAGAAAATAACAAGATGGGATTGTATTGTGGAAAAATTTAAAAGACAGTTCATTCATGTGGATTATGAGCTAGATTTACTAAAGAATATGTAGGGGTTGAAACAAGTGAGAAAATATGTCAAGGAGTATACAGACGAATTCTACCATGTCTTGATCAAAATAGACCATTTTGAGGCCAATAAGTAGAAATTTTCCCATTATATAAATGGGTTGAAGTTGAGTATTCAAGAAGATTTGGGTTTGGTAAGAATTTCTACCATTGAAGATGCATATCAATTTGCTTTGAAGGTAGAAGAAAAGTTGAATAGAAGATTTGAAAGTAAGCAAAGAGGTGGGGGTCATGGTGGAAATATTAGTGGATGGTCATATGGAGGTTGAAATGAAGATCACAAGAAGGGTGAAGGATCTAGTAGTATCCAGAACTAGAAACAAGATAACACCTATTGTCCCTGTGATCAGAATAATGGAGACCAACGAGGAAGAGGAAGATCTAGAAGAGGACCGTGAAGAGGAGGCTTTCATGGAACCTGTTTCCAGTGTGAAGAAGGAAATAGATCCTATGAGTTTCCTCAACATCAAGGAAGGACAAATAGAAGACCTGAGGGTAATGCACGAGTTGCACATGTAGATGAAGATTATGAGTCTTCACATTCTGAGGATGCAAAAAGAGGAGAGGTTTTTGTTACTAGAAGATCCTTGCTGAATGAGAAGGAACCAACTCAAAGGAAGAATTTTTTTCATACCAGATGTAAGTGTGAAGGTAAATTTTACAATATTATTATTGATGGAGGTAGTACTGATATCCTTATTTCAGAAGAGATGGTTAGTAAGTTGCAGTTGGAGAGAAGAAGGCATCCAAACCCATACTAGATTGCTTGGTTACAAAAGGACCATAAAGCCTTGGTAAATGAACAATTTCTAGTAAAGTTCAAGATTGGAAATTACCATGATGAGGTATTGTGTGATATTATTCCTATGGATGTTTGTCATATGTTGTTAGGTAGATCGTGGTAGCTTGATCGATGAGCAGTACATGGTGGACATTCCAATACCTATTCTTTGATAAAGGAAGGGGATTGTAATAAGTTGAAGCCCTTGAAAGAGGCAGAGGAAAAGGTATGCAATAATACAAGAATTTTTTTGGTTGATGGATGAAAGTTCCTAGAAGGTATGAGGCATGAGCATATGTGTTTTGCATTGATCCCTAGAGTTGATAAAGAAGATACTATTGAGGTACCTGTAGAGGTTTTAAATTTGTTGAATGAGTTTCAAGCTATTATTTTTGAAAACATACCTGAAGGTTTGCCTCCAGTAAGAAAGATTAGTCATCAAATGGACTTGATTCCTGGAGCCAATTTTCCAAATAAGGCAACTCATCATATGACTCCAACAGAGGGTGAAGAGTTGAAAAACAAGTGCAAGAGTTATTGTGGAAGGGATTCATTAGAGAGAGTTTGAGTCCATGTGCAGTACTTTTAGTACTAGCACCAAAGAAGGATGGGGAATTGTGGATGTGTACAGATTCTAGAGCCATCAACAAAATCACCATCAAGTATATATTTCCCTTGCCAAGAATGGATGACATTATGGATTGTTTGAGTGGAGCTGAGTACTTCACGAAGATAGATTTGAAGAGCTGATATCACTAAATCTAGATAAGAGAAGGAGATGAATGGAAGACAACCTTTAAAACCAAGGAGGGATTATACAAGTGGTTATTCAGGCCTTTTGGGCTAGCCAATGCACCGAGCACATTTATGCGGCTTATAAATGAGGTATTGAAAGAATTTTTAGGAAAATTTGTTATTGTTTATTTGGATGATATTTTGATTTTTAGTAAGAAATTGGAGGATAATGAGGTATAAATAACCTCATGAATATAATAAGCCAAATACCCTTCCTTATTTCTCCCAATCACTTTTACCTTGCTAACTGTTTATTTTTAGGATTAATAATTGCTTACTTTTTGTAAAAAGATGTATAATCTTTATTTTCTAAATTGATTGAAATTAGCTGACTAACGCTGATATAATGGTGTGGCTTTCATTCATTGTATAGGTCATTATGTACAACCGATTGGAATTTAAAGTAGACTTCAAACAGTTGAAGATAAAGCACCGAAAATTTTGGAGTGCATGGCGGAACAAGTATTTTATTGCTTTCTATTTTATTTATGTTTAAAAAATCTATGGCTCCTCTTCGATCTTTTAATATGTTTTATGTTATGGACCTCAGTTGGTTGATTAGTTAAAATTCTATTAGAAGACTTTTTCAATGGTGATCTTCCACCATCTGAAATCTAGGATTTTTTTAGTAGTTTAGTATATATATGTAACCTCCAGAATCAATGCATACTGGATACTATTATGCTATTATAATTTTCTTTGAACTATGTCTCTTTGTTACACTTTTTCTGATATGAATACAATAAGCTTTTCCAGTCTTATTCTAAGTTACAATTTTTGTGCAATGGAATTATCATGGATGGATTCATTTTGAAGATAGAGAAGTTCATGTGATATGAATTAATCATAAGCATACCCGAGAGCTGGCCACTCGAGGGAATCTCATAAGATAGATAAGTATTTTTATTTTCAATTTTTTTCCTTTCATTATGTACATGATAAATGTGGATGAATGTTATTTGTATGTGTTGAGCTTTGTCAATTATTCCTGCAAGTTGTATTTTAAGTTTTCCATCTTTTAGTTCTATTTATCTAAAATTATGAAGCACCCACTCTGGTTGTCAGTTATAGGTTGTTAAGTTTACTTCTATTAATAGTTAGTTGTTAGTCAGTTAGTTGTCTTCATTTAAACTTTATAGTTTTTCTGCAAGTATTCCTTTTAGGTAGTTTATATGCCTTCTAGTTTTTCTGCAAGTATTCCTTTTAGGTAGTTTATATGCCTTCTAGTTTAAAGTTTATATGCTTTCTAGTTTAATCAACTTATGATTTTTAGCTTAACAATTTCATGCTTTCTAACTTAAACAACTTTATGCTTTCTAGTTTAATTGCTTTTGTTTACAACTATTTTGAGAATTTAGAAAATCTAGGAGAGCTAGCCAAGATGTCCCCTATTGCATGCAATCTTTGGACACTACCTGGTTGATATTATTGATGCATTTTCAACTAAAGTGATAGGACCTAATGACAGTCTGTCACTTTTTGGTGTCATTGTGGGGGAACACTTCCTTTTCTAGTGTTAATAGGAGATTGCTTGAATACCTCTTTTAGGAAACAGAAAATTGTCAGGCTTCTTTTTTCTGCATGGTCAAGAAACAAGGCCCATATGGAAGATTCATACCAAAAGCCCCTAAAAAGATGTTCTAACCACAAGTAGGGAGGAAGAAGTCTTAGCTGAAGAACTTATTGATGAATTAATCGAGAAGGATCAACCTGAGACTTCCCAGTATACCATAAAACTTCAACCATTCAAGCAAACCATTGTAGAGGAAAAAATTCCTTTTCATACCCCAAAATTACAACCATTAGAGCAAACTTTTGAGGAAGAATGCATTCTTTTCAATGTTATGGGTCACTATAGAAATGTCACTAACCCAACAGGGGGAGCACATACATTTAATTATCCTATTTCTCTTGATCAAGATGATGATGCACCTATGAAAAAAAATTCACCAGCCTTCTTACCAACTTTCAGAGGTTTTTCCTTCGAAGACCTAAACCAGTTCCTATTTGAGTTCAAAGTGTTGTGTCAGACGTACAACTACAAGAATGATAATAAAAACCTGAAACTTTTTCCCTCCACCCTAAAGGATGTTGCAATGCATTGGTTCATGGGATTAGCTTCAAGGTTGATAACCTCTTGGGATGATATGGAGTTTTCCTTTTTAGAAAAATACTAGAGTTACTATAGAGTTAGTGATAGGAAGGAGGAGTTGTTCAAACTAAGGTAGAATGAAGATGAAAGCCTAGAAGATTACTTGGATAGGTTCATCTTCTTATCTAAACATTGTGGTGGAGAATCCATAAGTCCAAAAATTTTGAAAACCATATTTCTCAAGGGACTTGATGAAGATGCTAGAAGAAGCCTAGATTTAATTGGAAAAGGATATGTGTCTGAACTTGGACTCAATGATATAACTGACTTAGGCGAGAATTTCTCCCATACTTGAGGAGGTATTCGTAAATATACTCTTTTCAGAGGTTCCAATGAAATAGGTAAACTACATGAGGAAATAGCAAACCTCAAGACTAACATTCTTGTTGAACTAAACACAACACTGGATGGAATACAGGCCAAAACACGTAACCCTGAGACCTTGTCCATCTATTTCCCTAGGTGTTTAAAAAAAAATCTATTAAGAGAATGTCCCTTGGATAAAGTTGTGGTTTTCCAAGTTTCTGAGAAGAGCCATGCTACTAATCAATGTGAGATCTTAAATGTAATAAAAAATTCCAAGAAGAGGACAACTCAGGTTGAAGAGGAGATCAATCTTGTGAATCAAAGACCTAGGGAATTTCTCTTACGACTAGAACTCAAATCCCACCTGGTGAGCCCCAAAAAATTGGAATAGTAATATATGGGAGACACCTTGGCCTCAAGCACCACCTAACTAGGGAGCTTACCCTTGGGGACCATCTGAATGGGAAAATCAGTCCTAGGGAAACAACCAATGGACAAACCAGACTCAACAACAATGGTATCATCAAAATCCTACTCCATAATGGAATCAACCTCAAAATTAGTTTTATACTAGACCAAGGATGATGCCTAATCCATAAAAAAACCTTTTACTAGCTCCCCAGAACACAAAACAAAATGAGCAAGTCAACCAACCACAACTTCCAACACAACCTGTCTCTAATACAGAGTATAATCATTAAAATACCCTAGTATATTCTACATAACATTAAAATGTGACTGGACTTAATGCTATCCATTGTGGAAACCTATAGTTAAGGTCAAGAAAAATACTCCAGTAGCCTACTATAGTTGAGATCCTGGACGAGCCAATTAAGGAATCTACTTAAATAGCTAAAACACCTTCCACACCTTTAGAGAAAAACCTAGTGAGTGATCAAGACAAGATCCTTCCACAATCCTCATTTGAAACTTCCGAGTTACCTCAAGAGGAGGGTGGTTAGCGTATAACTAATCCTTTAAAGAAGGACTCCACTTTAAAAGAGAAAACTCAAGCACCTTTTCTGGAGCATCTCAAACCAACCACCTTGAAAAACCCTTTAGAAATTTCCTTATCCATGGAAACTACGATGATACAAGAGATTAAACAACTTCAAATTGAGGTTCCTTTATTACAAGAAATTAAAAAGATTCATGAACGAAACCAACTAATTAAATAGTTGTGCATCAAAACACTCGGAAGGAAACCAAAATAGATTAATGCTATTCACATAAACAGGTATCTAGTTGACTTTTTGGCTAGAAAATCCATAGCTCCAAAATATGACAACCTAGGCAACCCACTCATAATAGTGACAATTAATAAGGTAGCAATTCCTAATGTACTTGTGAATCTAGTCATTACCATTAATGTAATTATGGTCAATGTAAAGGAAAAGTTTGGACTCACTGATTTATGTCCCACAATTACAGTGTTACAGATGGTAAATCAATCCATAGTTATTCCCAAAGGTGTTGTAGAAAATGTTCTTGTTAAGGTTGATGGTTGGGAATATCCGATAATCGTGGCTAGTTACAATTGCAGCCAAGATTGACTATAGGGAGGGAGGAATGACCATTTCACATGGTCCCAATAGTAAACATTTATTCTTGTATTCTCCCACTAAACTAATTGAACAAAACAAAGTTTTGGTTGATGAAACAGATGGACCCAACGACAAGAGAATCTAGCCTCACTTGCTATGGTAGTCATCATGCAACATGGTGAAGAGTTGGAAGATGAACTAGAAAACAATATGGAAAATCTCACCATAGACTCAAGTGATGAGGAAATGGTAGACGTAGAAAAGATTCTAGGCCATCTAATCAACGTTGATGAAACTAAATTTGATTACACCAACTTCATGAGATTACCTTGTCACATGGAAAATATATCATTCCAAAAATACATCATTTCTTCAAAGATATTTCCAGACTTCATAGAACCATACCATATAGCTTTCCTCTCAACACTTTGACTATAGAAGTTTATATTGTCACCTCCAACCATCCAGGGGCCAAAACCATCATGTTATTACTAGGAAAAACTTTGAATATCAATAGCTGGTTAACAGAGCCAGAAGAGCACAAACTATTTGTTTTTTTGGTAAATAGATCTAAATATTTTTCTTGGGATTATAAAGATGCAAGAGGAATGCACCCAATTTTTTGTACCCATCACATCTATATTGAGGATGTTATACCTATTCGCTAACCACAATGAAGACTCAATCCTACCTTGAAAGACATTATTAAAACAAAAATTGAGAAAATTTTGCAAGTAGGATTCATCTATCCCATTTCTGATAGCAAATGGGTTTCGCCTTTAGTTGTGGTTCCAAAGAAAAATGGAAAGTGGAGAGTGTGCATTGACTATAGGGAACTTAACAAAGCTACCCATAGAGATTACTTCCCTCTATCGTTTGTAGACCAAGTCTTGGATAATTTGGATGGAAGGAAGTATTTCTCATTCCTGGATGGATTTAGTGGATATAACCAGATACAAGTAGCAAAAAAATACTAGGACAAGACAAATTTTACTTGACCTTTTGGATCATTTGCATATCGAGTCCTTCCATTAGGGCTATGCAATGCTCCTTCAACATTTCAGTGAGCTATCCTGGCAATATTTGTTGAGTTAGTGAATGACTGTGTGAAAGTCTACATGGATGACTTCATGGTCTATGGGTCAAATTTTGATGAAGGCCTTCAAAATATAGAAAAAATATTAGAGTAATGTGAGGACCATAAGTGATCCCTAAGTCATGAAAATAACCTAATAATGGTAGAATAAGGGATAGTGTTGGAACACCACATTTCAGCTGAAGGGATAAAAGTGGATCCTAAGAAAATTTAGGTAATACAACAACTTGAGGCTGTTAAAAACAAAACTAACATTAGAAGTTTCATAGGACATGCTGGATACTATAGGATATTCATAGAAAATTTCAGCAAGAATGCAACCCCTATGTTTTCCCTCCTTCAAAAGAATGTAGAGTTTTTCTAGATAGTAGAGTGCCAATCATCATTTGAGATCATTAAGGAGAAACTCATCTCTTCTCCTATCCTGTGTGGACCTAATTGGAACCTTTTGTTCCATATTTATGCAAATGCTTTTGATGATACTATTGGAGTGATTTTGGGTCAGGAAGATGAGAATGGGGGAAAGTATGTTATTTATTTCATTAGTAAGAATTTGACTCCCACTGAATGAAATTACACCACCATAGAGAAAGAATTTCTAGTTGTAGTACATGTAATCAAGAAATTTTGACATTACATTATAGGGTACAAAGTAACTATGTTCACATACCATTCAACCATCAAGTACCTAATGAAAAAACTTGTAGTAAATGGGAGGATAATTAGGTGGTTATGTCTTCTACAATAATTCAACATGACCATTATTGAAAAACCTAGAAAGTTAAATGTAGTTGCAGATTTCTTGTCTTAGATTAAACAAGACAATGGAGATTATGCTCCTGTGCAAGATGAATCCCCAGATGAAATTTTTTTTTCCATCTCCATTAAAACCCATTGGTTTTTTGACATCTCCAAATACTTGGCCACTTCAGATTTGCCACCAGATTTTACATCAAAATAGAAGAAACACCTCATTTGAGAAAGCACTCCATTCAAATGGATTAATGGAATATTATTTTGATGCAGACTTGATATGGTTTTACTATGTTGTGTCAAGATAGATGAAACATATAGCATCCTTAGAGCTTGCCATGATGGCCCCTCTAGAGGTCATTACTATGCCAAGATGGCATCCCATAAGATTTTGGGTGTAGGATATTTCTGGCCCTCTATGCATAAAGATGTAAAAAAATATGTTCGTTGTTGTGATGAATGCCAAAGAGTAGGGGGATTCACTGCATCCAATCAAATTCCTCTACAACCATAGGTAGTCCTTGAACCATTTGAAAAATGGGGATTGGATTTTATCAGTCCTATATACCCCCCTTCACAAGGAAAAGAGTATATTTTGGTTTGTACTGACTATCTGACCAATTGGGTAGAAGTTCAAGCTCTAAGAGTTTCTAGGGAAGAATAAGTAGCTGACTTCCTATATAATAATATTTTTCTCATATTCAAAGCCCCTAGAACAATTGTCATAGATAAAGGACCCTAGTTTATGTCCAAAGTTATGTTATCCTTCATTGATCATTTCTAGGTAAGCCATAAGAAGTCATCACCCTATCACCTTCAAATAAATGGTCAAGTAGAATTCACAAATAGGTAGCTTGAGAATATTCTAACAAAAATAGTTTCATCAAGAAGGAAAGACTAGGATAGAAAAGTACTTAAAGTCATTTGGGATTATAACACAACTTGGAAATCAACCACTGGTTTTAGTCCATATGAGTTAGTTGTTGGGAAGAAACCACTTCTACCCATTGAATTTGAACTTCAAACCCCACGAACAACAATGGAGTTAGGTTTAGATCTCAAACAAGCCTAGGTTGAAAGAGTCCTACAACTTAGTGAGTTAGATGAACTCTATTTAGATGTTGTCCACCAAACTGAATTGGTTCAACATCAACGAAAGGCCTGGCATGATAAATACATAAAGGAAAGAGAGTTCCATAATGGGGATTGGGCTTTGTTATTCAATTCCTGATATAAAGATCATCAAGGGAAACTGAGGACTCATTGGCTAGGTCGATATGAAATTTCTAAGGTATTTTCAAATGGAGCAGTACAGCTCAAGACCATTGATGGTGACACTCAAAATCTATTAGTCAATGGACATCGATTATGCATTTACCATAAACTAGTTAATAGGGAGGTGTAAGAACCTAATTTGCAAAATACTAAACCTTGACAACCATTATCACATTGGTTAGTCTAAATAAGAAAATTAAATACTCCTATGAAATATGGAATCATGCTAAACAAATGAAAAATAAAGTAATAAAATATCAAAGAGATTGATTGAAAGCATGTGAAGAAAAGCATGTTCATACCTATTCCATAGTGGATTGGTGCTACTTTGATATGAAAAGTATCCCTTTCCCAACCCTTGATAAGCTAAATCATGAGAATGCCTAGAAAATACTATGAATTCAAATGGCAATAATGGACTTGTGCATAAGAATGTGGATACAAAATCCAAATGAGAGCCTCTTATTTATAGATGAGAATGTTAGAGAATGAGGAAAAGTGGATGAATGTGGGAAAAAAGACCAACCAATAGCATTAAGCCACTTGTCAACATGTGAGTGGACAAAGGTGGAGCACATTTTGGTCATTGTGCATGATAAATGCTATTAGGTGGATTTTGAAATTTTGAAAGTTGGCTTGTTGAGGAAGAAGAAAGTGTCTTAAATGCCAAGTTGGAGACATGTAAGAGACAATGTAAGAGGAGTTAATGCCATGTTGGAGGACAAGTCCCTTTTGGGAAGACATTTCAAATTTGGAGCATATTCCATAAAGATGCCATTTTGAATGAAAATAGAAGAAATAATAAATCAAATAAATTAATTTATTGTACAAGTTGCAAAAGCTAGAGGATTGGATGGATTAAGATTAGGATTAATCAGGATTTGATTAATTTAGGTGGAGATTAGATGATTTTGACTTTTGACTTAGATTTTAGGATTTAAATAAATCAAAATGAGAGGAATATGAATTTTGAGATTTAAATAAATAAAGTTGGATTTATTTAATTAAAGAGAATGATGTTAGATTTAAATCAAATAAGGATTGATTTATTTAATTTAAAGGGAATGAATTTAGAGGTTAATTAAATAAAATTGATTTATTTAATTACAGAGAAGAATATGCTTTAATCAAATAGAATGATATATTTAATTAGATAAAGTTGATTTATCTAATTAGAAGGGGAAATATGATTTAATTAAATAAAGATTGATTTATTTAATTAAAAGAGGAAATATGATGGATTTTAATCAGATAAAGATTATTCGATTAAAATGGTTAGTAGAGGGATGATTAAGGATGAATTGAAATTAGTGAATTTGGATCAGATGCATGTATATTTTACGTGTCTGCATTTTACCCATCTTTGAAGCAATGTACCTACTGTGTTGGTTCAAAGAATAAACTTGCCGAGATCAAAATTCAAATTTTTTCTGATTTTTTCGGATGCCCCAGCAGAAAGAAGTATACTAGTACATTGCCCCATCGAGAGATCGAGCTAAAAGTTCAATTTGAGGGTCAATCTCATGAAAAATAGGTTCAAGATGGACGTATGGATGGTTATGATGATGATGCAAATGAGATGGTTTTAAGATGCTTAGAATAACCAATCTATATTATCTTAAACAACTTAAAATGATGATGCACTGCATTTGATGATGTGAAAATGCCTATATGATTATGCAATGGATGTTATATGTAAATGTATGGTTTATGAGATGCTTAGACTAATAGATCTATATTATACAATGAAGAAAATGTAATGCATGTGAATGATATGCAACATGTTGATGGTTTGTGGATGTAGGATGGATGCATTGGTGATGATGATTAACTATCATGGTATGATGTTAGCATGGAAGAAAGAAGAAATGAGATGAAGACAAGAGGATCCAACAAGTCCATGATCTACGCTCAAGACTTTATTAGAGATGATGATAAATGATGATGCTTATTAGGAAATGGGACTTTAAAAGGGCTACTTACATTATGTATAATAACACACATAGATGTGATGCATCAAGGTATAAAGAACCAGGATGGCGTTGCACCTAGTGTGATGGAATTTGACTCAACAATCAGATATGAGTATTCTTGTTCACACCTATCATACAGAACATCATTTAAAATGAAGTTCAGATATTTCAAATATCTCAGACCAAAACATAGAAAGGCAAGCCTTCCTATGTGGTGAACAAGACACCTAAAACACCCTTCCTACAAACCAAACAAAGCATGCATGACTAAGGTTATATTACAAGAACATCCAACAAGAACAAAATATAAGAAGATAATGATCATTGCCCCATTCCTTTCTAAATCCTTTTGTTTGGACATCATTCAGAGGTCATCAGAATGAGCGCAATAAGATAAGCCAAAAGACAAAGATAAAGTAAACAAACAAGTTAATGTTCTTCATACCACTAGCCAAGACTAAACTACGACGATGCCTGATGTTGATGTCCATTGTAGGAAGGATGTATCCTAGGACATGATGTTATCAGATGATTTGGGATTGACTAGATGATGGGCTATTAGTACCAAGAGTTGACCAATTTTTTTACCTACTGACCTAGAATTGAGACTTTGACATTTAAGTTTTCACTTTCAACCTGCTAGACTTGTTTCCAATTGTTTCACCAAAGGTTGAGGATGACAATGATTTATTACAAGTGATGTTTATTTCAGGTGAAAACGAGATGGGGATGGATGATTTTTTTCAAATATTTGGATGTTTTTGACGTTTTAAAATGTTTTGAGGTTGTTTTTGGGTTTTGTTGGTTTTACAAATGTTTTGATTTTCAAAATTTTAAATGTTTTGGGGTTTTATGAGATTTCGACCAAGAGACTAACCTAAAGACCTATCTTAGGGGCCTCGGGGGTTGATCAACAGATTAGCCTTTCCTAGATTATATACACAGAGACCACGTAGTTCGAATGACACAAACTCGATTATTGATGAGATATGAACAAATGGATTTCCATTTTATTATGATGGACTCCTAAAGGACTGACCTAAGTGTCTCAATGGATGATCAAAGATCAACCTTGCCTACGTTAAGAGTTCAAAGACCCATAGTTCGATAAGACGACTCTTTTTTTGACTTTTTCGACTGAATTTTTGACCTGTTTTTGGATTTTGATGTGTTTTGAATGTTTTTGGATTTTCTTATTTTTTTATGTTTTTGAATTTTTTGGTTTTATGAATGTTTTTGAATTTTTCGATTTAGGGAAGACTTCAAGAATATACACAAATCTGATACAATGTGAACATGCCCCCAATGTGATGTAATAGACTACTCTGATACAGGTAGGACAAACTGGCCTTAAGAATGGGTTGAGTAGTACTAGGAGGGATCATGACACAAACACAAGACCAAGCTATGATGTGGATGCAGATGGATGATGGATGTAGATGGATGGATGATGCAGAACAAGCCATGAGGATCTTGGTGGATGGAAAGTGCTTATTTACACAAGATGCCTATTTTCCAAGTTTTCACTAAAGTACTTGTCCAAACCACCACCAAAGTGGTTTTCACTATAGGATGATTTTTCTCTTTACTATTTTTTTTTTAATCCTTTTTTTGATTTTTTTTATTTTTGTAATTTTTTTGTAATTTTGGTTTTACACCCTTGAAGTTTAAGCATAATTTTTTTTGAGATGGGAGCTATTCATGGGCTCCTACAGGGGTCCCCTTCTGGTGTTGATAACTGATATGCGACTGACTTGTAACTCGTTGTGATGACAAAGGGTCCCAACCAATTGGGTTCAAAATTTCCCTTGCTATCCATATTTGGAACATTCTTCTAGTTCTCCTTCAACACATGCTCTTCGACTTGGAAGACTTGGCTCCTAATCTTCTTGTTGTAGCTTCGCTTGAGTCAGTTTTGGTAGACTTGTAAATGGTTTATGGCATCCATGTGTCGTTCATCTAGTAATTCCATCTCATTCAGTCATGATACCTGGTATTCTTCCTCTGTGATGAGATTCTACAATGATATTCTCAGTGACAGGAGCTCGATCTCGATGGGGAGTGTGGCTTCTTATCCGTAGACTAGGGAGAATGAGTGGCACCTTTTCGTGTGTGGATGCTTGTTCAGTAGGCCCATAGGGTAGGATTCAACTGCAAATGCTAGTCACAACAGTGTCATTGACCATCTTTTTGAGGATTTTTAGGATGGTCTTACTTGTAGCCTCAGCTTGGCCATTTCCTTGGGGATAATACGGAGTGGAAAAGCGATGTTAGATTTTGAATTTCTGGCATAGGTCACAAACATCTTGATTTTTGAAAGGTGTCTCATTATCTAAGATAATGGCTTGAGGGACACCGTAGCGACATATTAAGTAGTTCATGATGAACTTGGATATTTTCTTTCTAGTAATATATGTCATGGAGATGGCTTCCACCCACTTTGTGAAATACTCAGTGGCAGTAATGATAAATTTATGTCCACTGGATGAAGGTGTAATTTTTTGAACGAGATCGAGCCCCCATTGTGAAAAGTTCCAGGGTGTGACAATTAAGTGGAGCTCTTGAGCTGGTGCATGGATGAGGTCCCCATGCTGCTGACATTGTAGACACCTTTTGACATAATCATGTGCTTCTCTTTCCATTGTAGGCCAATAGTACCCCGTCCTTAGCAATTTCTTGGCCAAGGTCATACCACTCGAGTGTGAACCACAAATGCCATTATGTACCTCAATTAAGGTAGTCAATGCATCCTCAACATTTAAGAAACATAACATGGTCCCTTCAATGCTTCTAGAGTATAGGGTATCTCCTAGGATGATAAAATGGGATTAATTTTTGACAAAGGCTCTTTGGAGGTTCAGGGTTATGTTAGCTGAGAGGACTCCTATTCTTACATAAGTGTATATATCATGGTACCAGGGATCATCGGGACCAATGATTGCACACACAAATTCAGACTTTGGTACCTCGAATGCAGGCAGGAGAAGCTAATCTATGAGGAATTATTGATTTGGCATGTTGTGTGGGATTTCTAGGAGTGATCCGATTGTAGCCCATTGCATCTGTCGCTCTATTGTTTGCTCTTGGTAGCTACTCAAATGTGATATCAATGAAGGACTCCTTGAGACCTTCCACCAATTTCTTGTATGGAGTTAGCTTGTCATCCTTTGTTTGATACTCATTGTTGACCTGGTTGATTATGAGTTGTGAATCTTCATATATCTTGAGTGCCATTATCTGCCATTGCACTACTATTCTTAGCCCTATGACAAGAGCCTCATATTCTATGATGTTATTTGTGCAAGGGAATGACAACTTGTATGATTTTGGAATGCAATCCCCTTATGGAGTGATGAAGAAGATCCCTGCTCCCGACCTGTATTGTGTGTAGGATCCATCAAAGTACATTTTCCAGTGATCTGCTACACTTAGGTTGAAGATTGATTCATCTGGGAACTCTCATATAAGTGGGTTCTCTGAGTATATCAGTGCCTCCACCAATTGATCTGCAATTGCTTGTCCTTTGATGGACTTGCGCTCCACATACTCAATGTCATGCTCTATGAGGATCATAACCCACTTGGTTGTATGCCTTGTAAGCATTGCTTTGGAAAGCAAGTACTTAAGGGGGTCTATCTTTGTGATAAGCTTTATCTGATGGGCTAGCATGTAATTTCTGAACTTTTGTGTTGCAAATACAACTGCTAGACAGGCTTTCTCAATGGATGTATAGTTCAGTTCATGGTCCACCATAGTTCTGCTGATATAATAGATAGCTATCTCTTTTCTATTTTCATCATGTTGTTCCAAGATAGCATTGAGAGATGTCATTGCTGATATGCATAAGATCAAAGGTTTTCCTAGAATTGGTGGCATGGGGACTAGCCACGTGAGTAAGTATTCCTTGATCTTGTTGAAGGCCTGATCACACTTTTCATCCCACTTGTATGCTACCCCCTTGTGGAGTAGATGGGATTAGGGGCCAACCTTGTTTGCTAGTTGCACTATAAATCAACGGATGGATTGGAGTCTTCCTTGTAAACCCCTTAGTTGTTTCATTGTTTTAGGTGCCTCCATTTTGAGAATGGCTTTGACCTTAGTAGGATCTATCTCAATTCATCTCATGGACATGATGTACCTGAGGATTTTCCCTGACTATATTCTGAAGACACACTTCTTTGGGTTGAGTCTTAATTTATATTCCTCTAACCTATCAAAGATGGAGCCCAATGCGGCTATGTGATCTTGTCTTTTCCTGGATTTAGACAATATATCATTCACATAATCTTCCATAGTTTTGTGGATCATGTCATGAAAGATTAGTGTCATGGCCCTTTGATAGGTAGCTCCTACATTCTTCAACCCGAATGGCATAATATTCCAGCAATATGTCCCCCATGGACAAGTGAAAGTCATCTTGTGTTGGTCTTGTTTAGCTATCATGATCTGGTTGTAGCCTGAGAACCCGTCCATCAATGATAACATATCATGTCCTATCGTCATATCCACAATCATGCCAATGTCTAGTAGTGGGAAGTCATATTTGGGACATGCTTTGTTCAAATCTCTGAAGTTCGTGCAGATGTAGATGCCCCCAGTAGGCTTTGAGATAGGTACAAGATTGGAGACCCACTCTGGATAATCTATCAGCCATATGAACCCTGTATCTAGGAGCTTATGTAATTCCATTTTGACCAACAATGCTATCTGAGGATGCATCTTCCTTAGCTTTTGTCTCATAGGTTTTGCTTTGGGATATACAACTAGGTGGTGAACCACAACTTCTAGATCAAGCCCAGGCATGTCGGCATAGGTCCATGCAAATTTCACCTTCCTTTCTCTTAGGAAAGTAGCCAAGATTTCTTATTCTTCTGTCAAGATGGATTTTGCATAAAAGGTTATGTGTGGTGTTTCTTCTATTCCCATGTTGACTGGATTGCACGTCTCCACTAAGACTATTGACTTCTCTTGATGAATGGCACTGAGAGGAAGATTGAATCCTTCATCCTCTAACACCTTAGAGAGGTTTTCACTATTAGATGCGTGTTTTATTTTTACTATTTTCGAGTCAGAGAGTGCCATAGTATGGTTTTCACTCAAAGACCTAGAGATTATTCTAAGATTTTCACTTTTGCGACTGAAGGACTCAATCGTTTCCCCATAATAGGCATGTGTGTCTAGTATGATGTCAAATCTAGCTTTGTGATCTCCACATGGTATAGTATCATGTAATCCCATGAATACTAAGAGTGCCTCATCATTTTTGAATGTGTCCAAAATTGGTGGTACTCATTGGTTGTAATCGATGAGTTGGGGATAGACTAAGTTTATCTCATGGGTTTGGTTGTTTGAATCAAAAGATAGGGTACTAATCATGAGAAGGGTGGAATCCTGGAATAGCATAGGTAAGTTGGTTATGGGATCCCCATCACTACTACACACATCAGTTATGTCAAAGGTAAAGTTATCTATGACTCGGCCTGTGGATACTAGTAATTGAAGGGAAAATGTTGATAGCTGAGGGGGAGGTTTGACCTTGTTAATCGAGGCACCTTTTCCAAGTATGGTCACCTTTGGAGGGTTACATATAAAGCCAAGATTTCTTATTCACTTCTTAGCAACAAGGGTTTCAAGCAATCCATTGTCATTCTACCCAATTTTCTTGTTTCTGTCATAGCCCATACCGAGCATCATTTGTAGACCTTTGTTGCTCTAATCCATTAGAAGATTAGGCACATGCCTTTAATCTTGATACAAAAGATTGGATATGTCTCTTTCATCTACTATTTCCCAAATTAGATCCCCCTAACTTCTGAATCTATAAGGGTCCACTTTGAAGGTGTGGGATGATGTTTCAGTTGGTTAGGGTTACCCATGAGTCCTAGGAGATTAAGGTAACTCCCCTATGAAAAAAGAACTTTTCTTCATTCTGTAATCCCCACACCCATTTTCCTAGATAATGACCTTGATTTCGGATATATTAGGAATGGCAGGTGTCTTTTTCTCAAAGGTGGAGGCTAATGCAGCTCAGTCTACATACAAAGTGGTAGGGCCTTCATCGTTCTTTGGGACTTGGGGGATTTTATAGTATTTTTCTTCCAAACTCTTGCAGTAGGAAAAGGGTTCGAGATCACCATGGACCATGACCTCTTGATTTTGATATGGGAACTTGACACACTGATGGAAGGTGGAATTGATTGCTTGCATCCCATGGATCCATGGATGCCCTAGAAGGATATTATAAGGAAAATCAAAGTCAAGGACCTGGTATGTGGTTTCCATAATGGCGGGCCCTACTTGAATAGGGAGCTGAATAGTTACTTGAGACACTCTTTCCTGATCATCGTATTCTCTGATTGTGATGACCTTTCCCTTTTCAATAGCATCCTCTAAGAATCCTAGATTCTTTATTAGTTTGAGGGAACAGATGTTGAGACCTACACCCCCATCCACCAAGACCCTTTTGAATTTGTTTTTATGAACCAAGACTTCAAGGTGGAGTGCATGATTGTGAGATGGCTGGGGGGAAGTCCTGATCAAAGAATGTTAGGAGGATTGAGGTGGTGATATTTCTGACCATAGCTTGGAACTGGTCAACATCAAGATCTGTGGAGATAGTGAATGAAGCCAATGCTTCCTCTAGGATTTTCCTATGTGTTGGTGATATCTTTAGCAACTCCATGATAGAGATCTGAGCTGGGGTTCTTTTCAGTTGGTCTAGGACATTATAGCCATTAGGAATGGTTATCGGATTTGAAGTGGATGCTCTAGGTGGCTGTGATGACCCAACAATGGTAATTTTTCCTCCACGTGTGGTGACTCCACAATCAGCTTTGGCTCCTTTGATGCTAAAAATAGTGACCATTTCATCTAGGGATGCAACAACATGATCATACACATGGTTCACATTGGCATTTTTTTTTTCCATGGTTGTTCCCTTGGTTATGATGTGACATCATATTTGTGTATATTTTTAGGTCCTGATTTCTAGCTGGTTACTCAACATTTATGATCTTGTGATCAATGAGGTCTTGGATTAGATTTTTCAACCTCATGCAACTGGTTGTTGTGTGCCCCTTGATTTTGTGCAAATCACAAAGGTGATTCTCATTGTACCACGGTGGTTTCACTTGGGGTTCTTGATAGTTCTCATAAGTAGGAATTTTGATGAGATTTTCATTTATTAGTTTCTTCATGACTACTTCAATTGGTTCACCAAGGGTAGTGTACTTTCATTTGGGGGGATTTCTATTTCGCGGGGGTGGTCCCCCTTGATTATTTAGTTGTCGACTTGATTGTTGGGTGGTTGTTGTGATACTACATTAGCTTGCATATTGTTTCAATTGATGTTTTGCGATTGTTGGTATGTTTGGGCATTTTGCTTCGGAGCACTGATTATGACCTTGGTGTCCACCACACTATCATTGGTGATATTTTTTTTCCTCACCCATGTGCATAGTTTCTCATTATAGCTAGTGGATGGTTGATTGTCTTGATTTTCTTGATATGTGGGTGTCCCCCCTTGTGCAATAAGGGTTCGTTCAATGCTGAGTGCTTTGAGGATCAATTGGTCGTAAGTGGTGATACATTGTACCTTAAGATGAGATGCCAAGGTTTTCTCAAGATTAGTAATGATGGTGCAAAATTGTTGTTCTTCCGGCATGGCCCATTTTCTCTTGTTGGCCTTGGATCACCATCTTTGCAAGAAGTGAATGATTGCCCCGTAGCTTGTTTAAGTGTAGATAGTTCCTCTAGACTAACATCCATACCAATATTGAAGGCGTAGTTTCTTATGAATGTTTCTATGATCTCTTGGAAATTTTTGATGCTAGGAGGAAGGCAAGAGAACCACTCCATGGCAAGACTAGCAAAACTTCGAGCAAATAGATGCATCAGATACATATCGTCATATGTGACCTCCATGCAATGTACCTGGAATTTCCTGATGTGATCTTCATGGTTTCCCATCCCATGGTATTTGTCAAACTTAGGTATTTCAAACCCCATGGGGAATGGTACCATTGCAAGGCTCTCATCAAATGGATAGAGACACAAGTTTCTTGGTGTGTTTGTTGTTTTCCCTGATTGGAGATCGAGCACTTGATGTGAGAGAAATTTGATTTGTACTATCACATCTTCTTGCAGATCAATGGGTGGAGTGAATGTGTTTTGAAGTGGTTGAGGTGTTTGAGTTATTGGTGGAGTGTTGGGTGTGTTGGTGGGGTTTTCTTGCAAGCTTTGATGTGCGATCAAGGCTTGTTGATATGCCTACATTTGTTGTGCCAACAATGCTTGTTGTTGGTCTTGTTGTTGTTGTGCCAATAATGCTTGTTGTTGGTCTTGTTGTTGTTGTGCCAACAATGTTTGTTGTTGGTCATGCTTTTGTTGTGCCAAAAATGCTTGTTTTTGGGCTAAT
Source organism: Sequoia sempervirens (assembly GCA_007258455.2). Classification (NCBI taxonomy): domain Eukaryota; kingdom Viridiplantae; phylum Streptophyta; class Pinopsida; order Cupressales; family Cupressaceae; genus Sequoia; species Sequoia sempervirens. The sequence continues at coordinate 327,377,163 of VDFB02373365.1, read as the reverse complement.
AATGTTGCTTCTTGTTGTGCTTGGTACTATTGCAGGGCTTCCTAATATGCTTGTTGTTGGGTTTCTTGTAGTTTTTCCTAGTATTGAGCTTGCATTTGTGCATTCTGAGCTTGGTATTGGGCTTGAGCTTGAGCTTGCACCTATTGGAAAACTTGTGTAGCCTGTGTAGCCTATGCTGCTTGTGTGGCTTGAGTGACTTGAGCTGCTTGAGCTACTTCTGCAACTTGGGCAACTTGTTTTTGTTGTAATAAGGCTTGGGATTCAGCAGCCTATTGTTCTTGTTGTGTGGCTTGAGCTTCTTGTGCTTGCTATGTGGCTTGAGTTGCTTGTGCTTGTTGAGTAGCTTGTTGTGTAGCTTACGTGTTTTGGGATTGTTCTACTTGAAATAGCTGATATTCTTTTTGATAGGCCTTTTGTGCTACTTGCAACATGGTGCTATATTGATTGGCCACATTTGGTCTTGGTGGCAGTGGTGGTGGCAGATTTGGAATAGTGTTCATTTTTGCGATGAGAGGTACCATCATATTGATGGTGGGGACTTGTGTGGTAGATGGTGCATTTGATATGCTTGGTCCTTGAGAGACCACATTTATGGATGGTGTAGTGATTGCTTGGGTTTCTTGGATGGTTTCCATCTATTGTTGTGATATCGATAGAAAGATTAGAGGATTTGGCATGATGTTTTGATTGATGATCCACAGGTTGTTTTGAATTTTATTGAGTGGTGGTAAAGGAGGTAACCCCAAACCAAGAGGTGGTGAGGATGTTAATGGAAAAGTTGGAAGTGGTGGAAAAATGGGTGGTGTGTTCCCTTGGATAAATGATGATGATGACGGGTCAAAGATTCCCCCTACTCCAAATAGCCCACCTCCTTGCAAAGTCATAGAGAGAGAGGTTTATGTGTGGAGAGGTGTTGTGTGAAAAGATGATGATGGGTCATTGGGGTCCTGAAAGGTAAGCGAAACATATGGGTGTAGCGGATTCAATGGGATGGATTGACCCAAGATGGTTTTTGCATCCAAATCTTGGTTATTGACATGGGGGTGTGTTGTAGTGCATGAAACAATGAGCTCCCCTTGTTGACAATTGGTTGCGTTGGAGCAATGGATGATGTGATTTGGGGAATGGTTTGAGTGATTCTTTGAAATGGAGGTGTGGATGATATTGGGGGAATGATCCTAAGGGGTTGTTCCACAATAGTGCTTACAAAATAATCGGAGGGGAGTTTAGCCCCTTGTTTTTCCAATTCAAGCATGTATTGGGAAGGATTGAGTTTCATCATGACATTGAAAATTTTGTGAGTTTCAGGATTTTGGACCATTTCAATAATCTCATCTTGAGTCATCCCCAAAACATTGTTGGTTATGTATTCCACTTGGCCTCCTTCCTCTTGATGATCTTGTGGAAGTGGAGGAAATTTGAGAGTGGGATTGCTAGACCCATCGAGATTCATTTTGGGAGTGGTTTGACTCAAGTCACTCGAAGTAGATGTTTCTTTGTTCATTTCCATATTCTTCTTGTGTTGAGATATAGTTTGGACCATAAAATGAGGATCAATTTTCAGAAATGGGAGGTGAACCTTTGATTCCTTGGATTGATCTAAACTTTAGGTACAAAAAGAAAGTCTAAGATGTTAAGGATCAAAAGAATGGTGATGAGATGATGAGATATGAATGATTGGTGAATGATTGGAACTCTTAGGAACCTTGAAGGAGATGCTAAACTTTAGGACTTTGTGGATTTGATGTTTGATTTGATTTTGGATCTTGATTTTTGGAATGATTTTATTTGATTGGATTTGGTTTGGATAATGAACTCATAAACTCTAAGAGGTTGGATGTTGTCCTAAAGTAGATTTTTCCACAATATGATAATTTAACTAAGTGTGCAAAGAAGGATTCATCTATCCACACCTATTTAAACAAGATGATTTGGATTTTTATTTCAAAGGATTTGCCCAAAGTTTAGCATAAATGATTTTTTCAAGTTTTCCAAGAGTTGTTTACTAGACCTAGGTGTTCAAGTTTAGCATAAAGGATTTTGATCCTAAGAGACTTAGAAAGACTTTTGTTTACTAGACCTAGGTGTTGAAGAATATGCTAATACTCCCTATGTGAGATACTCAAACCTTTGAAAGAGACTTAGATTTTGACAATAGTAAAATGAATACAAATTTGGATTGTTCCTTGTTGAATGTTTGTAAAAGTTGAAGGTCAGTCTTTCTCTAAATTTGTAAAGCATAGACAAACATTTCTTGCGAGATTTTTGACTAAGACCTTTGGACTTTGCTTTTCGGATTTTGATCTTTCGGGAAATAATTTGGAAGAGAACATGTGTGGGGTCCAATTTTTTCTTATCTTTGCTTAATGAGTTCCTTTTACCACAAACAATTATTTGATTAGCTTTTCAAACTAAATTTCTAATGTCCCAATTTCTTCTCATCCCACAAAGTCCATTATGTGGAAATCAAGGAAATTAAGGAAAAAGTTTCCTATTGTTGATTTTAGTGAGAAAATGGAGATATACATTCAAATTATTAGAAGCCCCTAAGGATAGACTCCTCAGGGAAAGCAATAACACTTAAATTTTGTAAAAGGTATTTTCTCTTCCTAAAGGGTTTGAAGTTTGATTTTCACGTTGAATGTTTGTTTTCCAATGTTTTAGATCCAAGAAAAGCGTTTTGATTCCAAAATGATGCACAACCCTAGGATAAAATGAGACAATATTTGTTGAGTTCCCTCTTGGATAAATCCAGCTATGCCTACTCTTAGCGGATGATTAGATGCTTGACTGGACATAGGCTCCCCCTTACAGTGCACTCACTTCTCGGGCCAGCCAAGCATCAGTACCCATGAAACTCCCATGGCTTACTTCTCATCGCTACTAAGAGCCATAAAAATGTGGGATGGCTTTAGAACGATCGTTCTTGCATCAATAAATAGAATAAGGATTTGGGCCTTCTAAACAAGAGGTTCCCTAGGGTGATTACTTTTTCCCACTAGGAAGGCCCTCTAAGGATAAAAAAAGAAAGCAAGCAAATACATAGTTCGATCAATCTTTGTTGAGAAACAAAGAGAGAACACACGTGATATACTCCACTCACACTCGCAAGATTTTGTTCAATTTTAAGAATCCCAAATTGAAGTGTGGAGGTAATCACTTATACAACTTAATATCACAAAAAGCCTTTTGATTCTCAAGATCATTGTGAGGTGCGAGAGAAGCGCATACATCTTTTAGATGATATTACTTTGGATGAGAGATTACAAAACATAAAAGACACATGTTCATTTTAATTTCCAAAAGAAAAATTGAGTTCTTTTTAAGCACCAACTTTGAAGTGTGAGATTTGTTTGTTCAATTTTTTTTAGAACCCAAATTGAAATTTAGTAAGTGTCTAATGTTCTTTTTAACCCTTTGTAGCAAAAATGAAAGCTTTTGTAGTGTTCCTTTTAGAGCCCAAAAATAAGTGAGTTGGCCTAAAATAGAAAACGAAAGAAAAAAATGGGAGCTCTAAGCATTTAAAAATGCTTTGCCAATTTCAAGTTTTAATGCCCGATTTTCTTCAACTCCAATCTGCTTGCTTTAGCTCGATTCCAATGTCCACCTCAACTGCAGCCTACTATGAATAGAATTTTCTTATTACACCAAGGATTTTACACAATTAGACAATAAATATAACCTTCAAACAGTCTCAAGAAAAGTAGATCATCCCAACAACCCATAAAAGTCACAACACCTAAATCATATTAATAAAGAAACCCATAAAAGTATAAACTACCAAACTAACATATACATAAATATAAAGAGATTGAAAATTCAAAATTTCACATGTGACTATCATGGAAAAGCACACCACACAACTAAGGCATCCCTTCAAATTCTCCATTATACTTGTTGCAAAACAACAAATACAATGCTTGCAAAACATTTGGATACTCTAAATACCATTTTTTTTAATGTTCCAAAACAAATAATATATACTAATGTAGAAAATAACAATTATACCACAAACAAGAAGTCCATTATTTAAATATTACAAAAAATGGAGCGACAGCCCATTATGTCTACTTGCCCAACCTGCATGTTTGGTAAGCCATTTCTTATTTGCTATATAATTCCATGCATTTGTTTTTGACTTAATGAATACTATATAATATACCTCAACTATAAATCTTTAGGAAATAAATATTTGTGCAAGGAAGAAAGTAATGTAAACAAAGATTGTGCTCAAGTGTATTTATCGACTTCCCACTAGCGTACAAACCAAAAGGATCTATGCAGGCCGCAACATGGTTAAAAGTAATGTAAACAAATATTTAAGAGGTCTAAATCTTAATATTCATCTATTATACATTGGCATTTAGAATAGCAAAAAAAAGTCTAGTCGCCATATGTTATATAGTGAAATGGATGCAGAGTACTACACTTTTCTATTCACCAAGATGTAAAGAGGAATATGAATTCACTATCTTTTCCTTTGGCGGATGGCTTTGGTGGGTGGAATAAACAATGATTTTCTTGGCACAAGGACCCACACGACACACACAAAACTGACACCCCTTATCAATGCATAATGAAACACCTTTTATAGAGCACACAACTATCTGGAGTACAATGAATTAATAAAAAAGAAGCCTTAGAATCGTTGAAGGAGGTAAATGATAGGTATAAGGATAGAGATGAAAGAAACACCGATACACATCTTAATCTCAACATATATACAAAACTAGAGAAACAAATAAGAGGAGGCGTCTAAAATAAAACACCACTTCTCGTAGTATGTATGCAAAGTTATTATATTAACCTCTAAGGCCAAATATTTCAAGGTTACCAATGAAGGAAATATAGTGTAGGGTATCAACAGACACAGGGAAACTTATGTCATGAGATACACCCAATGATAATGAGGTGTAAGCAACCAACGTCTACCAAAGATGCCAAATATAATGGATATCATGTTTTAAAAATAAAAGACTTCAAGTAAAAACTAAACAATATACAGAGCTTGTATGCTTGGACAAAGCTCTGTCAAAGCATTGCCCTCCTTCTAGCACCATATTTAAGCACCTAATCTGCAAAATACTAAACCTTGACAAAAATTATCACATTGGTTAGTTTAAATAAGAAAATTAAATACTCCTATGAAATATGGAATCATATTAAACAAATGCAAACAAAGTAATAAAATATCAAAGAGATTGATTGAAAGCATGTGAAGAAAAGCATGTTCATACCTATTCCATAGTGGATTGGTGCTACTTTGATATGAAAAGTATCCCTTTCCCAACCCTTGATAAGCTAAATCATGAGAATGCCTAGAAAATACTATGAATTCAAATGACAATAATGGACTTGAGCATAAGAGTGTGGATCCAAAATCCAAATGAGAGCCTCTTATTTATAGATGAGAATGTTGGAGAATGAGGAAAAGTGGATAAATGTGGGAAAAAATACCAACCAATAGCATTAAGCCACTTGTCAACATGTGAGTGGACAAAGGGGGAGCACATTTTGGTCATTGTGCATGATAAATGCTATTAGGTGGATTTTGAAATTTTGAAAGTTGGCTTGTTGAGGAAGAAGAAAGTTTCTTAAATGCCAATTTGGAGACATGTAAGTGACAATGTAAGAGGATTTAATGCCATGTTGGAGGACAAGTCCCTTTTGGGGGGAGATTTCAAATTTGAAGCATATTCCATAAAGATGCCATTTTGAATGAAAATAGAAGAAATAATAAATCAAATAAATTGATTTATTGTGCAAGTTGCAAAAGCTAGAGGACTGGAGGGATTAAGATTGGGATTAATCAAAATTTGATTAATTTAGATGGAGATTAGCTGATTTTGACTTTTGACTTAGGGGAGAGGACCCAATACTTGAGCATGTTTCAATAGTTGTGTTAGTAGTTGTTAATATAATGCCCAATAGCTGTGATAGCAGTTGTTTATATAATTCCAATAGTTGTGACTTGACTACCCATAATCAAACAAAATGTATTATTTTTATCTAAAAAGTAACCAATCATGTGATGCTACATCAGCGCTCAACTATCCATGATGTGAATGCACAAGTATTGGTAGCACTTTTTTTTTGGGCCTTTTTAGATACCTTGACAAAAAACATGTTGATGTGGCCCTGAAACGAAATTTATAAGTAGGGGACTTGCCAATTAAGCTTCCATAAAAAATTGGGAGTGATTTGAAATTTCCACGTAGGATAATTACAAGCGCGAAGTTAGGGTGCACAACTACTGGATCCTCTCCCCTAGATTTTAGGATTTAAATAAATCAAAATAAGAGGAATATGAATTTTGATATTTAATTTTAAATAAAGTTGGATTTATTTAATTTAAGAGAATGATGTTAGATTTAAATCAAATAAGGATTAATTTATTTAATTTAAAGGGAATGACTTTAGAGGTTAATTAAATAAAATTGATTTATTTAATTATAGAGAAGAATATGATTTACTCAAATAGAATGATATATTTAATTAGATAAAGTTGATTTATCTAATGAGAAGGGGAAATATGATTTAATTAAATAAAGATTTATTTATTTAATTAAAAGAGGAAATATGATGAATTTTACTCAGATAAAGATTATTCGATTAAAATGGTTAGTAGAGGGATGATTAAGGACAAATTGAAATTAGTGAATCTGGATTAGATGCATGTATATTTTACGTGTCTATAGGAGGAATTTACAAGTATGGTAGAAATGCAAGGAGAGTGCAATGCATTGACTCTACTATGGCAGGGCCAATGGAATGTTCGGATTAATAGTCATCAAGTCTAAAAAAATAAAAAGAAAATTGCATGTGTATGAGTTTGTAATTACTTAAGGGAATTTATTTTGATTTTTTCATCCTTTGGACTTGGCTAAATTCATTTTTGTTTTTCAGTACATCATGATTAATCAAATACAAATTCTGGTGCATCTTGCTCTAATGCCCTAGAACTTATTGGCTCAGTTTTTACAGTGCTCCAAAACTTGCATGCTTTGCTAGTGTTGTTGGTGTTTTTTCTAGCTAAACCCTGGAACTCCCTAAATGGTAGCCAACCCTTATGTTTAAGAATTACCTAAGGCTAGTGGCCAACATAACGAGTAAAGACTTCTGAGGTCTCTACTCCTACACTTTAGGCTTTTTGGGACCAAGGAGGGTGTTCCTTTTTGTGTTCATTTGATATTTCAACTACTCAAGAACACTTCACGATAAATCCATTCCTATAAAGGGAAAATAGACATAATTTACTAAAATATTGGCTAATCTTTGAGCAAAGAATCATCTATTCACTAGAAACAAGGAATTATTTCAATTACTCCAAATACATGCCTCGTGATTAACAAATTTTAAATGAATTTTTTTATGATTTTAAGTCCTTGGTCAGGAAAACAATTAACATACTTTGACTGTAAATATCTTTAACAAATTGACTAGTGTTTAATCAATTGGGTAAAGGAGTCTAACATATAATAACAAATAATACAAAAATTCCTTAATTCTGACAATTATGGACTATTTTCACAATGCCTTGCATCATGAAAATTCACAATTCCTAAAACATGACTGCTTACCAAATCCTTTGTGAATTACTACAAATTCATGACCCTATTCAAGCATTTAATCAACTCTTTGAGCCAAAGCATAAATATAGACATACTTTAAAATGAACATTTGATGATGAACAAAGATACCATTGATATTTCATTCATAATTTATAGAAAATTATGAAAGGAGAGTAAATGTTTTAGACATAAGATTTGTTTCGATATCAGTAATTTCTATAAAACCACTTTAAGATGATTACATACTTGAGTAAAAACCAAGACAATTCAACTGTTCTATTCATTGGCATCCTTTCTACACCTAGTTTCTACCTGGACAGCACACAAGACTCAAAATTTTAGACCAAAACCCCTTTACATTAAGCCATGAAATCCCTGTTATAGTACAAGGGAGCAATAAGCATCCAACTCAAATGTAATTACATTTCATGATAATTTCAAAATTCATTTTATTTCATTAGGGTCGATTCCTGAACCGTTATATCTTCAATCATTCCACCACCACGAGAAAGAAAAAAGGAAAAAAGAGTGCAAAGCCATTGGTCAAAGATTCCATGCAAGCCTTCCAAAAATTGCTACCAAAAAGGCACATTCCCCAATACCAAAAAAACCACCATCAACACCAACACCACGAATCAACAATCCAACCACGTGGAAGTCCAATCACCACAACACCCAAAAAGAAAACACCATTAAAAAAGGACATGGGTGTTACCCATTCTTATCAACTGCTGAGTAAACACCCTCACCAGGCCTTTGACAAAGAGTGGAGTTACAATAAAAATATCATCTTCTGAGTTGGTATAAGGAACAAGAGAAGCAAGGCATTGGCCAGGGTCAAGACTGGCTCCTCCCTCCTCACTTGAACAATCATTAGAAATTAAAATAGGAGCAGCAGGCTTCTTCGAACAAACCCTAAGACCCATACTAGGCCTCATTAATTCTTTCACAAACATAGGCCCCTTCTCGTCAACTTTGACCAGTTCCTGTGACAAAATCCTATTCCTTAGGGTATAGGTACTCTTAACAAAAACTTTCTCACTTCTCTTGTGCACACTTCTTTTTCCTTTTGGGACAATTGGCACCTCTACTAGGAGGGGTCTAGCTTTATATATGTATGCAACTAGTTCCTACATACTTAATCTTCTAGACCTCTGGACTTGTGTAATGGGAGTACTTGGCTCACTCATTTTCCTAGGATACAATAACAACCAAAGCTAATTATGCAGGAAAAATACTAACCATAACTTCCAGAGAATTCCCACGTATAAGCAATGAAAACCCCCACGAACACCAGACACATAAAGCAACTGAACTATAAAAGCAATGCAATAAGCATACACACTTACATTCCATAAGACACCATGTAGCCACCTTTGCACTACCTCATTCAAAACTCTGAAATTATTCCTCTAGTACTTGTAGCAATCAATTTTGTGCCATAATAATTTATGAATGATCTAACAAGCTACAAAGAATCCTCATTAAATAGAGGAATTTGAGGCTAGTCACAATTAATGGCCATCTTGTCTCGCTCACATGAGAAAAAGGATCAATTACTGCATGTTTCATCTCAACTATCGATTGCCCTAGATTTAAAACTCAATCAATGAGGCTCATTAAGGATCACCACTTACTTTATTGATTGCACTTAGAAATAGGAAGGAGGTGCTTTAAAACTACCATGTACCTATTTGTATCCTTACTCTATCATCCTCAACTCATCCTCCATCGATCATGATGATCATGGGAGAATCTTGGCCACAACCCGAAACACATCGCTCATCGTTCCCTCAAATTCTGCTTTGGAACCTCATAAAGCAATGGGCTAGAAGTGAGCAATGAGATACTAGCCTCTTATTTGATCACAAGAAGATCCTAGCTAGAGATCATTACTTGCATCACTCATTTCTTGTTCCCTCTCTATCGAGTAGCTTCCACCAGAGATAGAATGAGCCCGCACGATGGGGAAAGACTCCACCAATCAGTGGTCATGGGATTTCCTTTGGATAACATGAGATGACTGGTGATAGTACAAGGGCTAGCGATGGGTTAAGAAATTAAACACATCACTCATTGTGGGTTACCTTTCAGTGGTGAGGATGAAACACATGTCAAGCAATGGACCTTGGGGCGATAAGAAGGGTGAAGCATCGCTTGTCGCGGGATGGACATGGGTGATTTTTAAAAAAAATGTGTGATGAGCAATGAACCATGGGCCACATACTTAAGAGGTGCAAGAACACACATGGATATAAGTTGTTCATAAAAGATGGACCCCCTAAGTTCACTAGGTGACTTATAGTGCTAGGGGCTGGTTAAAAAGATGATAGAGATAGCGATAAAATACCACTTAAATAAATGGTGACCTGGTGTAGCCGGTCAATGAGTAAACATAAGCTAATAAAAGGATTAAGGGTATAAATGAGTGGAGCAATACAACCCTAAACCATAATGAAAATGGGGAAGAAAAGGTCACAGGCTTGACCATGAAACTAATGGAATGATGAACTTTTAAGGTTCCACCAGTGGCTTTGACTGGGAATGTATGCCTCTTGCAAGCATAGCAAGAATCCAGATCTCTAGTTGAACAAACTAGTAGAAGAGCCTGGAAACTAGGAACTAGAACAACAACCCATGTAGACCGAGTGCAAGGATGAGGATTTCAACTCTCCTTTCCAATCTTAGAAGCCTTCGCCTATATCTTCATTAGCTTCATTCTCCGAATTGGAGGCCCAATGGCCCCCCAAGAGCTAAAAGCAATGCTTTCCTCTATCAAATACCTTAGCTTTCTCTGACAACAAAGGATTAACATGTGTGTTATATATTTTTGAATGGCCATCATCATGATTAATATCATCCACTCCACTTTCCATGAAACTACTCTGCTCATCATCATTTTGCATCATGGGCTCATCCAAGTGAGTTGAGAAGATGAAAATTTCATATTCCCCTTGATCATAGGTTCTAACATCATATTCAGTTTGTTCATCTAATTGAAAACCTTCAGAAATTTTTTTTTGTATGCTATGCCCAATTTCTTTTAGGGTGTTAGAGGAATAAGATGTACCAATGTAGGAGGATCTTCATTCTACCCTGCACGAGAGTCAACCTCATTAAATGGAAATAGTTCTATGATGAGGTCCATAAGATGTGGGATTTCTGCAAAAAAATCAAATGCACATTCATATTGATTAGCATCATGCTTCAAGTTAATTTTACCCATACATTCCCCTCCACATGAATCAAACAGTCCTACAATATTCACATAATCTGAAGGTTCATCAAACTGTTTCTCCTCAATACCAACACTGTATTCGGTATTGTCATCATGGACAATAATGCCTTCATCTTCAAGCTCTTCACCATGTGAACAACTATAACATTTAATTATCAACACATCTGAGTTGTACCCCTGATTATTATTTGATACAATATACTCATTCACTTGTGGGCTTGCCACCTCACCAATATTTGTACAACCACATCTTTCATGTGACTGGGTAATTGTTGAACCAACATTACCTTCCTCAATGGAAGAATAAAAAAACTCGATATCAGGCTTACCTCCACTCCTTACTATCTCATTTATACCATATCCTTCATATTTTCATGTAATACCTGCCAAGCACTCATCAAATTTTTCAAAAAAAAGTGGATTATTCCTATACCAGTATGGATCATCATTTATTATCTCATATGCTGATAAAGATTCATCATTTAAGGGATTTTCCCACACCTTTCTTGTTGCCAGAGAAACCTCTACCTCCTCAACATGAAGGACTAAATCTTACCTATCACCACTATATTCAAAATTATCATAATCACTGGAAGAGTATTCAGATAAACCCTCCATTTCATCCATATCACCAATGGTTAACCTTTTTGACTCACATTTTGAAAGTTCATTGTTAGGTAGATTAGTTGGCCTTCCAATATTATCAATGGTTGATGAGGTTAATTCAAAATCCATGTGCTTGTCATAATGTGCATTTTGGTCATTCAATAATGAAGTTTTCCTGTCATTCATGAGTACCTTATTGGGTATGTGCAAGATCATGATGGGCCAGAAAGTAGCAATATGATGGGTATATGTAGGGTATGTGGCTGGCGACTTTTTTTTACCCAAAATTGATGAAATGAAAAGGGTTTTTAAAGGAGATTCTCAGCTTTCCACCAATATAAATTATGCTTTACTTTGAATTTAATAAATAATTATTATTCATTTTCTATTTGAATTACGACTAAAGTCTTAATTGATAGGATGATTGAAAAACATTTGTAGCTTTCAAACTATATCACATTTTTTGAATCCAAAATATGCATCACATTCTATGCTTTGCCTACTATAGGATTTTAAAAAAAAAATGATTTTCATGAAGTTTTGACCAAGTTAAGGTGGTCAGACATATGAGTATTTATATTTTTAAAAATTTAATAAAAAATTATAATTAATTATTTACTTGGAAAAAATACAAAAAATATGCATCACATCGGACATGAGTCTCTACTTATATCTAAAATCTTATAAAAAATATTATTTTATTGTGGTTAGGGTGGTCCAGACACCTACTTCTTAATTTTCCTTGAAATTTAAGTACTATTGCATTGAAATTTCAAATTTTCACCAAATATATATATTTTAAATAAATGGTTTAGAAACTACATTCAATTTGCTACAAATTCTATTCTTACATATTTTTGAAATAATATAGATAACTTATTCAAATTTTTATGTCAAGTTGCCTAACTTTGATTTTTCTAAATTTTTTGCCACTTAAGGGCTTGTTTTTTCCATGATGATCCTACACATACCATATTGTCTTCTTTATATGTAGCTAATAACTCTACTTTTGCTTCATAAGCATGTTCATCATATTTAGCGTCATACTCAGTATCAACATACTAAACACATACATTTTATCTTTGAATTCCTCATCACTCACATATTCAACATGTTCCATTAATAATAAACCTGAGTTATATTCCAGGTATGCATCATCTGTAATTTGTACCTTTGCTTGTGAACAAGTGACATCATGAGCATCTATATTATTGTATCCTTCATATGAGGGATATGCTTCCAAATCATCTTCAAAAGGGCAGTCACAATCCTTAGAGAAGCAATCAGAAACCTCAACTTCACCATGATCTTCATCACAAAAAGATTCATTGCTATCTAAATCATGTTTAAAATTTTTAGAATGAATGCTTAAGGTCATACCTTCAAGGTCAAGATCACTGGTTTGTGATAAAATATTAGCAACATATGCATTATTTTCACTGGTCACAGCATGATATGGAACAACACCTTATATCTCCTTCACTTCTCTTCCATTTGGGATATCATTAGAAAAACATTCATACATATTTACTTTATTATCATCCCATGTATTATTTTCTTCATCAATAGCATGTTGCTCAGTCCTTTGATCCTTTTCAAGGGAACAATTACTGTCTCTACCTTAGGAATCCATATTTTGAATAATCATATTTGGATTATTCCACAATCCTTATCCAATTAGGTACTTGATCAAGGCTGTGGGGATTTAATTCCTTTGGAAAGGTACTCATCCCAGATTCATAGATTTCACAAAACAAATCAATGCACATTGAGTCTTCAGGTCTAAAATTTTTAGGAACTTCTATCAAAGCATCCAAAAATCTCAAAAATAGTTCATGTGGTAACTCTTCCTTGTGTCTTTTCATTTTAGACAATCCTTGAACAAAAGATGTTTGATCAACATTGCTCAAATTTTGATGACATTTAACATGGAGCTCACAATGACTTGCATGTTGTGATGATGGATAAAATGGAACAACAACAAAATTACCATCTTGAAAATCATTTCTATTATCTGATCCATGAGTTCAATTTGCATGAGGTGTGTTAGGATGACCAACACTCACAACCCTATATTCTCTCATCATTGAATACTTCAAAATTTTCTCAATGTACACAATGTTTTGATAGCATTTGATATCTTGCTATCAAATGCACCAAGGTATACGACCAAACATTCAACATCATTTGATCTAATATTCTTAGGTATATCCCTTATAGCTCTTGTGAATCTGAGATTAAAAGAGGCGACTAACTCATCTTCATTCCTATGAATTTGCATAAAGTTTCTCCTTACTACACTTGGGTTCACTCTTTCACAAAATTGTTCCATGAAAACTACCTTAAGTTCATTCCAAGAATTTATAGAAGACATTGGTAAAAAAGAGAACCAGTCTCTTGCATCCCTTTTCAAAGACTGAACAAACAATTTCATAATCACATCCTCAAAATCCACTTCATAATCTCCCATTAAATCCCCAAACTCCTACAAATGTTTGCTTGCTGATTCAAACTTCTCTCCACTAAACATTGGTATCTTGTCCCTAATCTTGGGTGGTACAACATTTGGAAAAACACAAATATTACTAAAATTTATGGCTTTGTAGCTTTCAATACTAAAAATCCTTGATGTGACAAAGGATACTCATCATGCATTATTGCATTCAAGTTTGCTTCCAGATGTACAACTTGACAAGACATCTTGTACCACTTTTGCAAACCTTGTCAATGTTATCAAAAGGAAATTCAAGTTCCTTTTATACTGATGATCTCAAGCCTTTACAATGTATATCTTCTAGTTCTATTTTGCATAGTATCTTTCAACTAGTGAAATTCATGAATATAACAGACTCCTACATTTATTTCAATTTCACTTTAAGATTATGCAAAGATCGCCACTCCTTTCCCTACCTTAGTTCTATTTCACCAAATTGGGAAGTATTTATATCCTATATCTTGAAAATTCCCATAAATTATCTGCAAATATGATAATATCTCTTCAAATTCTTGATAATACATGGAATTTCAAAGCATCCATCTACCTTCAAACTTGAAACTTGCAGATCTAAAGCTTTGTTATATTCTTTGTCGGGTTCTTTGAGTCAGAGTCACCACCTCTCTTTAGAGGATTATACTTTAGATGAGATGAAGTATCTTCAAAATAAATTGCATTATGGGTTTGCTCCAATAGCGGACTCACCTTCAAATCCTTCAAGCTTTGTTGTTACAAATACTTTCACTAGGTTCAAGAATTCTACAATATCTGAATGAGATGTTCATATTTGTCACGCCATTTGACTCTATAATACAACAATATGCAACTAGAGAATGAAAATTATCCCTAGTAGAGTCGCGATTTCTGTTGGTTTTTTTTCTAGCTAAACCCTGGAACTCCCTAAAGGGTATCCAACCCTTATGTTCAAAAATTACCTAAGGCTAGTGGCCAACACAATGAGTAAAGAATTCTGAGGTCTCTACTCCTGCACTTTAGGCTCTGTGGGACCAAGGAGGGTGTTCCTTTTTGTGTTCATTTGATATTTCAACTACTCAAGAACACTTCAACATAGATCTGTTCCTGGAAAATAGACATAATCTACTAAAATATTGGCTAATATTTGAGCAAAGAATCATCTATTCACTAGGAACAAGGAATTATTTCAATTACTCCAAATACATGCCTCATGATTAATAAATTTTAAATGAATTATGTTATGATTTTAAGTCCTTGGTCAGGCAAACAATTAACATACTTCGATTGTAAATATCTTTAACAAATAGACCAGTGTTTAATCAATTGGGTAAAGGAGTCTAATACATAATAACCAGTAATACATAAATTCCTTAATTTTGACAATTATGGACTATTTTCACAATGCCTTGCATCATGAAAACTCACAGTTCCTAAAACATGACTCTTACCAAATCCTTTGCGAATTACTACAAATCCATGACCCTATTCAAGTGTTTAATCGACTCTTTGAGCCAAAGCATAAACAAAGACATGCTTTAAAATGAACACTTGATGACGAACAAAGATACCATTGACATTTCATTCATAATTTGCAAAAACTTACAAAAGGAGATTAAATGTTTTAGACATAAGATTTGGTTCAAGATATCAATAATTTCTATAAAACCACTTTAAGATGATTACATACATGACTCAAAACCAAGACAATTCAACTATTCTATTCATTGGAATCCTTTCTACACTTAGTTTCTACCCGGAATGTACACAGGAGGGTATGTGTAGGATCATCATCGAAAAAATAGGCCCTTAAGTGGCAAAAAATTTAGAAAAATCAGATTTAGACAACTTGACGTAAAAATTTGAATAAGTTATCTATATTATTTGAAAAATATGTAAGAATAGAATATGTAGCAAATTGAATGTAGTTTCTAAACTACTAGGTTTATTTTAAAAATAAATAAATCTATTTGGTGAAAATTTGAAATTTCAATGCGATAGTACTTAAATTTCGGGAAAAAATAAGTAGGTGCTGTGACCACCTAACCACAATAAAATGATAATATTTTTTATAAGATTTTAGATATAAGTAGAAGACTCATGTCCGATGTGATGCATACTTTTTGTAATTTTTTTCCAATTAAATAATTAATAATGATTTTTTATTACAAATTTTAAAAATATAAAACTCACATGTGTACCACCTTAACTTGGTCAAAACTTCATAAAATTCATTTTTAATCCTATAGTATGTGAAGCATAGAATGTGGCACATGTTTCAAATTCAAAAATGTGATACCATTTGAGCGTTATAGATGTTTTCAATCAACCTATCAATTAGAACTTTAGTAAATAATTCAAATAGAAAATGAATAATAATTATTTCACTAACTCATTTTATTTAAAATCCAACAAAATTTCTATGAAATATTTATAATTTGATGTATTGTCGGTGCTTGTGAAATTTGAAGTGCAATTTTTAATTTTTTAAAATTTTTATCCCCAAAGTTCGTCGAAATTTCGACGAACCTAGTTTTAGTCTAACTTTCGACGAAGTTTCGTCAAAATTTCGACAAAAATGGAAAATAAAAAGAAAATGAAATTGTGGCTAACATGAATAAAAGTGAGTTTGCCTATTTATTGCGACATTGTTTTGCTATACTTGTGAATTTTTTGTACTTGCGACAATTTGTGGAGAACTAAGGATGATTTTCTTGGGAAAAATAAAAAAATTCAAGAAGATATCGCCAGGTTGAGGGTAGTCATTGTCTTTTTCCAGAATTAATTTGTGAATTCAGATTTGTACTTCCAAGTTTGAAAATCATATTTTAAAGCAACATCTCATTAGTTTTCATTTTTAGACTTGTGCATTTTGAGAATTTCATTTCCAGATTTTGTTGTGCAAGTTCAATATTCTGATTTTAGGAGTCTAATGGTTGGAAATCATAGTAAAATTAGAATTTAATAATTTTTGGAATTAGCATTTTAAAGTGTTTTTTGGATTCATTAACTTCAAACTATCTTTTGTTTTGTAGGGGTGGTTGCATGTCAAATTTTTTTGGTGCAAAATATCAAAATTATTAGATTTTGTTACCTATCTATGATTAAAAATTATTAGAGTTTGATTTTGATACTTTTTTAAGATCTAAATATTCAAGCTTGGTAAAGAAAAATCATGTTAGATAATATTAGTGCAGAACAAAATGAACAGACAATTGCTAGAATATGGGCTAGATTGAAAAGAAAGGGTGATGGGAAATGTTATTGTCCTTGCAATAATTGCAAGGGCTTAAAGACAAGAAGAATTTTAATCACAACAGTTGAGAAACATTGTAGGTAGCATGGTCACATTGAAGGGGGGCATGATTATCCTCCATTGGTAATTTGTTCATTATATGTCTTTATATTGATTGAATTTGTAAATGTTTATATCATTTTAACATTTCTATATATATATAAACTCACTTGATCATGATCATGGTTTATTTGTGTCAATCATTATTATAAAGGTGGGGTGCCCTAGGGCACAAGATATGGATTATCATGCCCCGGAGAATGTGGTTTTGCAAGCGGAGGAACATGGAGCTGTGAATATCAAAGATGAAGTTAATGATCCTATGGAAGAAGATGATCATGTGCCAGAAAACATAGTTGAAGATGATGGTACAAATACATTAATCCATGACACATTTAGTGGCGTAGCTGATCATGATGATCGAGATGACTTTGATAATGTTCATGATTTACCTGTACTTGAGAAGGCACACGAGCCCCTTTATGAAGGCTTTGAAATAACTCTTCTCTCTGCTATATTGTTGCGGGTGAACTTGAAGGTTATGAATGGTTTATCCAACATAGCAATGTCACAGATGTTAAGGTATGTCATATATGTCATCCTTTATCATCTATTTTAATTGTTGTTAGTTCATCATTAGTAAATAAAGGATGAAATATGTACCATTAATATTCTTTATATTAACAAATTATTTTTTGTTGTAGATTGATTGATGAATTTTTGTTACCACCATCAAATATTTTACCTCACTCATACCAAGATTTATCTGCCATTATGAAAGATATTGGAATGGAGTATCAAGCAATAGATGCATGTCCCAATGATCATATTATAGATCATAAACAACATTAATTTGCAACAAAATGCCTGAAATGTCATATCAGTAGATATCAAATAGATCAACTAACAAAAAAGGTGGCTCACAAGGTTCTTCGTTACATTCACATTATTCCATGTATGCAACGATTATTTAGGTGTGAAAGCTTAGCACAATTTATGGATTACCATGTATGAAATATAAGTGGAGATGGCATTCTTCGAATGCCTATGGATGGTTCTAAATTTAAGGATATGGAGGAAAAATGGCCACACTTTAAAGAAGAAGCTCATAATCTCAAGCTTTCATTAGCAGCGGACGGTGTCAATCCATTTGGAGAGCTAAGATCTATTTACTCGATGTGGCCTATTTTTGTTATCAACAATAATATTCCTCCATGGATGTCAATAAAGAGGGAGCACATAATGTTGGCAATGTTGTTCCGGGTATTTGTTTACATCAATTTTCTTTAACATAGTAGCATCTCATTTGTCTTATTTGTTGCATAATGCCTTATATTTTTTTCATTTAATAGTCATGTACATTAATTTATATATATTGCAATAAAATGGTTATAATAATTATGTAATGTTTATGTTCATTCAACTAGGTAAGTACCAAGTTAAAGGTATGAATGTATATATTGAGCCTCTTATCAATGAGTTACTAAAGTTATGGAATGGTGTCACTATGTATGACGTCTCTAGACCAATAAGACAAATACAATTTCAATTCCATGCAATGCTTGTATGGACAATTCATGATGCCCCAGGGCTAACACATTTTTGTGGTATGTTATAACGTTCGACTGCACTTTAATGATATTTGATTTTATGAAGTAGATATCATGCATGTTTTTTAAATAATCTATTCATTATATATAATTATAAAAATTGATGTATATTTAATCCAATTATATATGATCTTGCAAGTCTTCAAACAAAGGGAAATTTTGCATGTCCAATTTGTGGTCTAAAGATGAAATCTCATCGTTCAACAAGTTTAGGAAAGTAGATGTTTGATGAGTATGGGCACTTCCTCCACATAAATCATAAGTATCGAGCTACTGAAAAAAATCTTTTCAATAGGAAAGAAGAGACTACATCAAAACCATGAAGAATGGCACCTCACCTATGGAAGTTGGAATATAATAGAATTACTCGTCAAGGTAATACATCAGATCAATATGTTTATCTATCATATATGATATGTTTGGAATTTATATTTTTATATTGTGTTTTGTTTTCTCATGCTGTAATTGAAAATGATTGTCATCGTTAATTTGTTTAACTTATATGCTTCATGAAGGTCATCAAGGCATTAATGGCAGACTTCCATAGGGAATGAAAAGTTATCCCTACTACTTTTGGAAAAATAATGAAAAGATCATTTTATAATTGTTGCAGTACGTTCTACCTCTATCTCTCCCAAACAACTTCAACAACAATGTCAAGCAAGTTATATATGATCTTGGAAAATACATGAGGTAAGCGATATTTTTTCAATTCATTGTATAGATCTTATAATTTCCATTTGTTTTACTTGTTATGCAATATATTGTATATTGTTGTTAAATATCGTAAATATATTTGCACCTTGAATCAATTGTAGATGGTTGTCATCTAAAGAAATCCATAAAGAAGATATAAATTATTGGAAGAGAAAATTTCGTCGTCTAATGTGTGAAATGAAAAAGTGTCTACCATCGACATTTTTCAATGCACAAGAACACTACCTCATACACCAAGTTGAAGAGATTGAATTGTGTGGACCTGTACACACAAGGTCAATATGGATGGTTGAGAGGCACTTGAAATTTTTGAAGGATTTGGTTAGAAAAAGAGAACATCCTGATGGTTCTATGGTGGAGGGATATATGGTATACCAGACCATGGTGTACATTACTGAATATCTTCCTAAGTTTGCAACAAAGATCTATGTAGATCGCATTTGGAATCCCAACTCCATTAACAAATTTGAAGGGGAGTACCTGATGGGGAAAGGTAGATTGAGGAAAGTGAGAGGTAATTATAATACATTTTACATTTGGGTTTTATGTATATTGTACTTATTTAATTATTAATCTTCAATATACATCAATTATAAATTAAAGTCGTATATCGTGGTAATTAACTAATTGATGTAGACCTGGGAGGCTCAAATCAACCAACCTATCAACCTTCCTTTAAGAGGCTTCCAACAAGTTTATAATGACCACTTTAAACAATCCAACCAAATTTCAAAGCCTGACAAACAACAGAAGTCAAATTTCACACTTTGACTCCTTGAATCCTTGTAGCAATGCAAACCTAGTTTTGCCCAATAACTCAAAATTTTCCCCAAAAACTAGACAAAAAATTGATGGTTTTAGACACCCATTTTTGTTTTATTAAACATAATTCAAGGGAAAGTACAAGTCCTTTGGACCAAATCACCAAAATCACCCTTTCTAGGTTGTGTTGATTACACTAATTAGGCCTATTTTACAAAGAAACTAGTCTTTAAACTTGTCATATGCCCATGAAATATTGGGGAAGCAATTTTTATGCCTCCAAACCTCCAAATCCACAAAAATATTCCACTTGTATGACCAGATTCTTGCCAAACCCAAAAACCCTTGTTTTAGGCCAAAATCATGAGGGTTTATTCAATCTCATACTTCCACGACCTCCCATACCTAAAAAACAACTTAGACACAACCCATTAGGTTTTTACATGGGTAAAAATTCATAAAATCATATCTCTCATACATATTTTGTTGAAACGCAAGCTTGAACCTCTCATTTCACATGTTTTTCCTCACAAAACTCTTGAGGATAGCAGCTATACCTTCTTTATTTCTCATCCTATGAGGGTTTACAATGATCACTTTATGCCTTTTAAAGGCCTTTACACCTCAACTACCAAACAACCACCTCTACAACTGACTATTTAATCTTTTATCATCACATGAAACATAAAACACACTAATTTCAAGGTTAACATCACTATTGAAATGTTTTAATTTTTTGAATTTGTTAACGTCATTTGTGAATTTCATTTTTTTTATATAGTTGGTCGAGAGTGGGATGCACTAAATTTGTACGTCACAAAAAATCTTGATTGGATGATGGTATGGATTGAACGATGTCAACAATATGGTTGCGCATTAACATGGGAAGGTGTGGCTTCATTGGTTAAAGAAGCTCATCGTAATGGAGATTCCAATGTTACACAAAGGGAAATTGATTTAGCATATGGTTTAAGAGATAAAAAGGTACATATAAATATATTAATCACCCATATTATTTAATTATTTTCAATTATATTGATTTATATATATGTTGATATTTTTTTCTTTGCATACATTCGGCCAAGAATAAATATGTTTATCAACTGACGATATTGCAATAATTTTTTCATGTTTGACATATTGCAGGTGAAACACCACAAGGCTATGTGCTGCAATGGTCATAAATTTTGAATCAAAAAGTTGGATGACACGAAGAAAACTTGTGATTTTGGGATAAATGCAGTGTTTCAGGTGACTAATGTTTCATCTAGAAGCGACATACATCCAGAAGTCTCAGAAAATCGATACTATGAGATTTTGGATGATATACTTGAGTGTGACTTTAAGTCTTTCAAATTAGTTTTTTTCATTGTCCTATGGTACATGCTACAATTGAATGATAATGATCCCAAAAGAAATGTTATTGAACATGATAATGGATTTACCATGGTTAATACAAGGTCGATCAAGCGAGATGGAAATGAGCCCTATGTTCTTCCAAGCCAATGTGAGCAGGTATTTTACTCAGAGGTTCCAGGTAAACCAGGTTGGTCATTTGTTGTTAGACATGATCCAAGAGGAAGGCTGGTAAAGTATAATGTGGTGGAAGAAGAAGATACCGAAGAACTAGAAGATGATGTTAATGATGATCAGGATCAACAATTAGTTGATGATGTGCTTGACGAAGATGTCGAAGAGGAGGAACTAGATCATGATGATGAAGGAGTTAATGTTCATGAAGATGATATCTGTGTGGATGATGACATTATCGAAACTGGTATCAATTATGATGATGATGATATGAACAATCCTTACAATGTTGAATCTGGATCGGATGATACGTCAGACAAAGAGTTTGATGAAGAAGAAAATCAATGACATTGAAATGTATGAGTTATGTGATTGTGTTATCTATTTTATATTGATTTCTTGATAGAATTATATTTGACTTATGTGGTTACATAATTAATTCATGATGTTTTTAATCTTTATGCCATTACATAATTAATTCATGATGTACTTTTTAATGTTTAATTTTAATTCATGATGTTACAACTATTGTAGTTCTCCTAGAAATTTCCATATGATCATAATGAATAGTGTTTTGGGAAATTTCATGAAAGATGACACATTGATCGTAGTAATGAAATAATTGCAAAGTCGTTTAGATTTTTTAGACCAATTATCACCCTTCCTATGTAGTGACTTATTTATCCTAGAGAAACTAAGTATATAGTATACAAAGAAAACGAACAAACCCACAACTACCCCTATTTTGAAGGAGTTTACTTTTCTCCCCTTCCTAATCTCCCTAATATTGTCTAATTAATTTTAAGAGACCAAGGGTCATAACACAAATTTATTCAACCCACTAAATATTTTGGTTAATGAAACTTGACAAAAGAAACAAAACATTGCTACATTTTGAATTTCATGTGGAATGAAGAGTGGTGACAATAATCTACTTATAGTTCAATAAAACACTATTTTTAGAAGGATTGACATTAGAGAGATAGAGAAGAGGGGGAGAGAGGGAGAGATAGGGAGAGAGATGTCAAGATGGGGGAGGGAGGACATAGAAGGGTGATATAGAGATAAAGGGGATGGTGAGAGATGAGAGATGAGATATATGGGAAGAGAAAGAGATGAAGATATATGGGAAGAGAAAGGAAGAGAGGCGGAGATAGAGAGTCAATGGATAGGGGATAGGGAGGGAGATGGTGAGGAGATAGAGAGGGACATTGATAGATGTGGAGGAGATTCAGAAAGGGATGGGGAGAGATAGGAAGAGGAAGAGAGAGAAGAGATGGAAAGATGACTAGGGGATATGTAGAGTAGAGAAGAGATGACAGGGAGGGAGAGGATGAGAGAGAGAGGGGGTTAGAGATAGCTGAGAGGGAGGGGGAGAAAGGGATCTGATAGGTAGAGGAGAGATAGAGAAGAGGGGGAGAGTCGAGGAGAGACAGGTTGAAGAGGAAGAGAGAGAAGAGATGGAGATAGATAGGTAGAAAAGGAGAGAAAGAAGAGGGGAGACTAGGGAGAGCATATGGAAAGGGAGAGAATAGGGGATAGGAGGGAGATGGTGAGAGATAGAAGGGAAGGAGGGAATTGATGGAGAGGTGGAGAGGGATGACATAGATAGTGGAGATATAATTAATTATAATAAAATATTATATTAATTATAATATTAATTTAATATTATAAATTTAGCTAATATTATAATATATTAATATTATATTAATATATATTATAATAATTATAATATTATATTAATAATATAAGTTTAGCTAATATTATATAATTATATTAATTATATATAATTTATTATGTAAAATTTTACAATATGGTGCCACAATTTTCATTTTAATTGACTTAATCAAAACCTAGCTTGTCAATTGGAGAAGTGAGTCGCGTGCCAAGAGGAAATTTTGCAGGAAGCCCAGGGATCGAGCTTGCTTGGCTGCAAAATTGGAATTTTTATGATTTATTTTTCCGTGAAGACCTCTGCATCTCGTCCGTCACCAAAATGGTTTGTATATTTCATCTGAAATTTATGAATCAGAGTGCTATAAGGTTTTTGATTTGATTTGGTTTGTCTTCAATGCCCGTGGTCCATTATATTGTGTTCATTTCACCTTAGTAACTGTACATTTTCTGAAACATTTGATTGAATCAACATTGTGCATTCACATTATACCATGGTGTCATGTTTCTTCCTTTTCATACTCGGCCTCATCACTAGGTATTGCAATTTTGATATTGTTGGCATTCTTAAATCACATGCTCTTTCCTTATATGGATGCCTCTCAAGTTATGACATTGCATGGAGCATGGAAGATTCATACGCCACAAATTCCTCTCCTTAGAAAGTTACTTGCTACTATAGTTTAATACTCAACACCTAAAACCACTAAATACCACTCAAAACAAAACAAACAACCAAAGCATTTTTCATACATGTCTACCAAAGCATTTTATCAAACAGTTGACTGCCTTGCTGCTATGGGATAAAAGCCCAAAACAAGTGCTTTTGAACAAGCTATGGGAAAAAATCTATCAAAGCATAATAGCAATAGCATAGATAAGGTAGTGAACTATTTGGAAAAATGCCTCAAAGAATTGTGGTCTCATGGTGATGGACTTCCATGACGAATGCCTATGGCTATGGATTGAGATGGCATTCTATCTTCATGAGACTACATTTCTTTGAGGCATTTTTTCAAATAGTTCATTGCCTTGCTATGCTACGACATTTTTCATACATGACTACCAAAGCATTTTATCAAACAATTCACTACCTTAATGCTATGGCTAAAAGCCTAAAACAAGTTCTTTCGATCAAGCTATGGATGCTTGGAAAAAATTGTCTAAGCATAATAGTAAGAAATAACATAGAAAAGGAAATGAATTGTTTGAAAAAATTCCTCAATGGTGATGGAATGCCATGACAAGCCATATACAAGGCAGTGAACTATTTGAAAAAAATCCTCAAAGAAATGTGATCTCATGGTGATGGAATGCCTCAAAGAAATGTGGTCTCATGGTGATGGAATGCCTCAAAGAAATGTGATCTCATGGTGATGGCATGCAATCACCATGAGACCACATTTATTTGAGGCATTTTTTCAAATAGTTCACTGCCTTGTATATGGCTTGTCATGGCATTCCATCACCATTGAGGCATTTTCCATCACCATAAGACCACATTTCTTTGAGGAAAGCTCTTGGGAATTTTTTTTTACCTAGAATTATCCTTGAAAAAAAACAAGAAGAGCAAGCTCATTGTTGACAAAAGGCATATATTCAAGGATACCAACATATGCCTCACTAGAATGAGAGTTCTCCAATTTGTTGAGAATCTCATCTAAAGTATCAAATTCATTCTTGTAAATTTTTCTATTGTCTATTTTGTTATTTCCTACACAATCAAGGATGAAAATCTATTAGCTACAAGTCTATTAATATTCTTAAGAATTTTTGGGCCATGCCTTCTTTGATGACCATCCATTTTACATAGAAAAAAAGCATTCAAACCTCTCAAAACTTCAATATCATGTTTAGTTTGATTATCACTCAATTGAAAGCACAAAATATGTAGAATAAACTCTTTAGATTTGAGAGATATAAAAACCCTAGAGTTAAGATGGGGAAGAGTAGACCTTTTTTCTTCCACTTGCAACACATTACCCAAAGATTTGAGGACTTGAGGGATAAAAGTTCACATCTAAGTAGAGATATTTTAAAATTATAACCACCTTAACATATAATTGGCTAAAGCATTACATAGGGTAGAATCAAGGGTTCAAAGATGGACCTAAAAACAAAATTGCCCATATTCTAAAACTCTTTCTTTTAAAACTCTTGATTGCATACCATGATTTTTGAAGAAGAAAGTGAATAAATCTTTATGTATCATTTTATAGAAAGAAACATAGACAAGGCAGTGAACTGTTTGGAAAAATGCCTCAAAGAAATATGGTCGCATGGAAATGAATCAACCTACTCTTGGCTGTCACACTTTTACTTCTCAAGGAAAAATCTTATGATAGTGCATTCAAACTGCCCTTCATGTGCACAAAAATCCAAAACAACTCCCATCAGAAATGAGATAGCTTCCAAAAACTCTCAGGAAAATAATTAAGGTCTTATAGTTGCTTAATATCATGGAGTGTCATGTATATGTTTTTTTATTTCATCATAGTCCCAAATCTCCCCTTTTGACATCATACAAGACCTACCCGACTATTATGCTTTAGAATGCACCATTTTCTTTCACATTTTCCTTTACATCAAATTTCCATTTGAACCCTAATGAGGATTTAAACAAATGCTCTAAATTTTTTTTTTCTACTTGATCCTATTGTAGAGGACTACTCTTTAATCTTCATATCTGCCACCTAATGCATTTTTCACTATGCTTGCTTTTCAACCTTGGATCTTAAAGGAAATTTGAACCACTTCATAGCTTCTTGTACATGCTTTTTCATTCATAGTCAAATTCATCCTTTTCAAAACTTCCAAAGTTGTTCATTTATCAAGGTTTACACTTCCAAAGGTATGATATAAGGGATGAGTATGGGATCGTGTCTCAAATGATTTTGGAAAAATAGGTACCTCTCAGTCTTTAGCTTTCAATGAAAAAGATATCAACATAGACTCATGTTCCCATATTCAATAATAAAGTGAGCTCTGGAATGATATAAAATCCTCTATTAAAAAAAGGACGAAAATAGCTAATCAATATCAATTTCCAGAGGAACTGGTGAGAAGGGGAAGCTTCTTTAGATGATCAACTAGAAGATCAAACCACCAACCTAGCACAACTCTCTCAAATACTTTGTAAGTGGACCTTTCCAATCCACTATTCCTTCAAGGAAAAGACCCCCCCAACTAGGGTTGTTGTACTCAAACAATCAAGAGGGTTTGTATCCACTTGGATCATGTCAAATAGGACTAAACCAAACCATGACACTCAAGTTTACACTTAGGAAACTCCATTTTCTCATTGCTCTAACCACTAGGCCTCTTTACCACCAACTTAGCAAAACTCTCTCAAATACTCTTTATGGGGACCTTTCCAATCCACTATTCCTTTAAGGAAAAGACCCCCCCAACTAGGGTTCTTGTAATCAAAAACTCAAGAGGGATTGTATCCACTTGGATCATGTCAAATAGGACTAAACCAAACCATGACACTCAAGTTTGCACTTAGGAAACTATATTTTCTAACCACTAGGCCTCTTTACCACTAAAAGGCTTGTAGTCATGCTCGATAAGACAGTCAAAATAAAATCCACATATAAGCTTCTATCAGGTCCAAACCACTAAACTTAGACAAGTAATATATTCCCCTACAAAGTCTCAAAACTTTATTTCTTAATAGTGGACAGTAAAAGAGAAATGGACCAGAACAACGCTGATCCAAGAGGCCTAATTGGCAGGCTACAACAAGATAGTTTACTATCTATGCTCTCCCCTTCACCCCAAATACTTGAAATAGGTTCTTATAGGCTAGTTACACCCATGTATATCACTCCTAAGTTCCTTCATAGTTAAAATTTCCCTAAACAAGTAAAACTCAACTTTTTGCTTCACAATCTAGGCCTGTCACATGAGGATGCTAGGCCTACAACATTGCAAAAATTCCTCCACACAGCATGCCATTCTCTAGAACCCTAAAAATATGAAAATATCTTCCATCCCACCAATAATTAGCATTATTACAACATGGAGATGGAAGAAAGAGCTATTCTTCAATCAAAACCCTAGTTTTGAGGGTTTTCAGACCAGTTCCTACTAAACTAGCGATATCTTCTTTCATACTCAATGAAAACTTGTCAAATCACCTCCAAAAGAAAGCCAAATCTTCCCTCGATCCAACCATAACAGTAATTTACCCGTACAGTATGTACAGAGGTCGTACCATGTAGTAGAACAATAAATTTACACAGATTTTCTAGAAAACAACAAGCTTTTGCATTAGAGCTTCAAAATGATTCATCAACCCACATGCCT
Organism: Sequoia sempervirens; assembly: GCA_007258455.2. NCBI lineage: Eukaryota > Viridiplantae > Streptophyta > Pinopsida > Cupressales > Cupressaceae > Sequoia > Sequoia sempervirens. The sequence continues at coordinate 327,349,382 of VDFB02373365.1, read as the reverse complement.
TGACCAAGAGAGGATTATTTATATCTTCAACCAACCTTCTCGACGTCCCACAACTAAAATTTTAATTGGTTGTATGTTGGGAACTAACAAAACATCATTTAGACACCTAATTGCCTAGTTAAGGCAGGTTAATACAACTTCCACAAGCCCGAATACAAAGAGCCTTCAAGAGGTGTCAAAAGGCATCAAAACCATTTCAAAACACCAAGGAAACTCCCCTCAAGCACCTGGCTGCATCATGGCATTTTGATTCTTTAATTTTCCAAGGTGCACTAAGCTTACAAAGTGAGGATGGAGACCTTGTGATTACATTGAAACTTATCACCAAGACTCAAAACCTACTACAAGCCTTTGAAGAATAAAAATGTTGTTGTTTCAAATGACTATGAGAACTAACTTTCACTATTTGAAGATGTTGAAACCTTGTCATAGAGAACTAGAACATTGATGCAACCACTCATCCTAACTTAAAACATACCAAAAGTCTCCAAGCAATTAGACATAGGAAGATTTAAGATGACTTAAACAATTTTTATTTCCAAAGCATAAACTTATGATGACTTAACCAGTCCTAGTACACACTCCCTCCCCGTTAACCACTTAGACATATGGATTTTATCAGTGGAAAGATGAACCACCTCACATGTGCACCTTAATTATGTCTATTAGTGTTCTAATTTGTCTTTTTCAAGACAACTTAAACTAAAATATTATGTATGGTGAAACCATTCTTCTGCACAATACATTTGAGGCCTTGGTTGTGTAACTGGTGGACCATATTCACATTTAACACTTGTTACAAAGTTTAAATTCATTAATTGCAAGGGATAGTCTCCTTCATACATTCATTTGATTTGTGATGGACACATCTGGACGGTAGTAACAATAACTTACAATCTATCAAGACTTGATTACCTTATAACCAATCAAATTCTAGTGATGAAATGATAGATTAATCATAATGTCACCTTGGGATCACATCACCATGAAAGAAATTCATCCAACATCCTTATGAGTGCAGGTGCCACCAAATAGGTATCTATTAGATATGTCTTCCTCGAGTGAGGGAAATTTAGGAAGAGAAGAGGAAAGTGAGACATGTAGTAGGTCTAAAAGAGGGAGATCAACTAGAGGTCAAAAGATTAGAAGAAAATTCTATAACACATGGAATTTTTTCTTGCTGAAGGGGGATCATGTTCTTATGATGATGAGAGCATAGGCGACATCGAGGTGCCCTTGAGGTACAAACTTCTACGGAAACAATGGGTACCCAGGGAACTTCCTCCAATAAACACTGATTTTTGTGTCAATGAGAGGATATATCGCATAGCACCATCGTCATTACATGGTTTGGGCCTATTTTGCATGGATGACATAAAGGTCTGTTACAACAAGTTACTGAATTGATGGAGTATGTCGGACCCTGTTACAGTTACAAAGATTGGATGCAGCTGGTTTGATATACACGAAGTATGCGTAGGTATGCACTATCAGCAAATTATATACAACTAAAAGATAAGGATCAAAATAAAGGAGTGGTTATGTACATTGAAAGAAGGCCAAAAGCATCAGGGAATATTGCAGGGTTTATAAATAGTACATGACCTGGGTCAACAAATAAACAACCCAATTGCATATTTGAGGCACGCGAGGGAAACCATGTATTCATATGTGCGATAAAATCAATAACTGGAGGGGAAGAGTTGCTAATCGATTACAATTTGAATCGCTTAGATACAAACATAGTTACTATGGGGGTGGTATGTACTATATACCATTTTACCCAACCTCCAATTAATGACTCCAATATATCATTTTATTATTATGTTTTTTTTCGTAAGTCTATTGGTTTCATTTTAGTAATGTTTTTTTATATTTAATTTTTTTCATAGCAGGACATTGATCGTATGGGGAAGGCTTCGGCCCAGACCACAGATCGCTATGCATCTTTAGGAACTTCTACCCAATAGGTTTACCTCATTGTAATTGTACAAATTACATACAAGCAAAATGTTTTATTATTATGTTTTTTTCATAAGTTTATTGGGTTAATTTTGATAATGTTTTAAATATTCTTGTTGTAGACAGCTGATCGGGGAAAGGCACCAGCAGTAGAGGAGAGCATCCATAGGGTCAAGGTGCAGTCACTATTATTGGATGATGACATCGCATATTCAACAAACCCTATCGATATGATAACGAAGACACAAAAAAATGTAATGAAGAAATCCTTCAATTGTTATTCATAGTGCCTCAAACAGATGAGATAAGAGAGAGGGTTAAAATATTGACTAAGAGAGTAAAAAACTTGCAAGTAAGTTCTCATGAGGTCTTTAATTATAACATAAGTTCATTCATGTTAATTTGTAATCTTTTATGTCATGAACAAAATATGTGTTGTTTTTACAGGATTTTTTGCGTCCTCATGAAGCTGCTACCCATGATCAAGGTACTGTAGGTGCTGCCCGTGGAGTAGGGGTTGGTACAAGTGTCCATCCTGATCTTCCTGCACATACATCACATGATCATCCAACCCCATCATTCGTGCCTATATTGTCGATTGAAATGTTGGCAACACATAACATGCACGCATCGGGTAGTACTAGTGATGTAGAGGCCACTAGTGCTGGTGATGTTGTAGTAGCATTTCCTAGATCTTCCCGTATTAATAGTATGGGAACATTGCTAGTCACATTTGTGGTGACCGAGGATTTTTTTCCCATAAAGATAGAGAAGGTCCCAGGTAATTTAAAATGTTTTAATTATTATTATATATAATGCAATTGAAATTTACTTATTGATCACTCTTTTTAGACTAATGATCCCATGATCACTTTGTAGGAAATGATGTTTTTTATAAACATCTAGGTGATATAACATTGGAGCTCTTCGGGCCCACCATACGTACACGGTGGAATTCTAAAAATCAAGATTTAAAGGATGATCTCATTAACCATTTAGTTGTGTTGTTCGGTGATAAAACATTCAACTGAACGAAGGTCCTTAAGAAAGCTAGTACATATCTAAAGTATGTGAGGGACTGATATAGGTCACATTTAGAGAAGAACAAAAAGTACGAGCATCCCTCCATGATTCCAGAGAGGGAGTGGAAGGACCTGGCGTAGGATGGAAAGGAGAAGTCGGAAAAGAAAAAAGGAAAGACACCACCGAGCCAAGGAAGGTATGTGATACTATCAACAATGTAATTATTTACTGATTACTCTTTCTTGTTAGATAATCTAACATATTTCAAACTTTTCATATGCTGCCCGACACATCGAAGGAAACAAAGGCAAGACTTGAAAAACAAGGGCAACACAAACTTGGCTCTGGTGGTTATATGAAATTAGCCGCAAGAATTGTAAGTATCAATAAATGAAATATTGCATCCAAATAATAAATTGCAAACAATTTTGGTTTTATCACACCATAGAAGCAAAATTCATGATCTTATGCAAAAATGTAGGGATCTGAATTCAACAAAGCGCCCACAGAAGAGGAAATGAAGATTTCCTTCCAACATGGCTATGAAGTCGTGTTTGAATGCCTAAGAGTCTTGACTGGGAAAACACAATCTTCCACTGCATCCGACACACAGGTAAATAAACTCAATAAAGTTTATTTAAAATTGAATACTTATGCAATCTATTCAATATTAATTTCCACCATAAATTAATTATGTGCCTATTTTTTTTAAATAGACAAACAATGATAATACTGCACTTGACATTGGAATGCAACCTATTGAGGGTGGATCACAAATTTCAGATGAAGGTCATGGTGTGCATCCCGGTACTGGATGTATTCATGTGCTATACAAAATGCAGTATGGATTAATACAATTAAACATCTTTAATTGCAATTGGTGTATTAATTAATGTAACCTTTCGTGTTTCAACTTTAGAGCATGTAGAGTGTGATCAACATGTTGAGCATGATCAGGCTAGAGAAGATCAGGAACATGATGTGGCCCCATCAGGTAAAGAGGACCACTCTAATGTTCTTTTAAACATATTTAATTGCAATTGGTGTATTCATTAATGTAACCTTTCGTGTTTCAACTCCAGATAGGATTTAGAGGGTGTTCAACATGTTGAGCATGAGGCTATACAACAAGATCAGGAACATGATGTGGCCCCATTAGGTAAAGAGCACCACTCTAATGTTCTTTTAATTAATAAAATATTTGTAACAATAATAACAAAACATATCAATTTAACATTTCTTTGTTATTGCAGTAGAGCCCCCCTTGAAGCGACCTCCACGTCGTGATCAGTAACGACTAGGTGTACATTAAGATCAAGAGTAGAGGGAAGAAAACTAAAGGGGGGATAGATGATTTAGAAAATGATACTCCACTTCATCATTTTTTAGCTTCAAAATTAAAGAAACAAAAAAAAAGTGATTGTAATCATATTATGACAACCATATTTTTGATAATATGTAACAACTGAATGAATGAATGTTATATGTTATTAATGGATGAATGAATGAATGTGAACATGTTAATGAATGAATGTTATATGTTATTAATCGATGGATGAATGAATGTTATATGTTATTAATGGATGAATGAATGATTAATGTTATATGATCGGGTATGGGGAATTGAGAGTGATGTGAGGGGGGGGGGGAATGAGCTTCCACCGTCACATGGTTGGCCCTGTTAAGTAGAGAATATTAAAATATTCTCAAAACAAAGAGAAGCTCAATCCAATTACTACATGCAAGTATCTTTTTAATTCCTCTATCTTTCATCAATTTCTTTACTATTTGAACCTCGTATAGATGTTTTACATGAAGAACCCATTATTGTGAAATGTGCCTCTAGTTGAGTAAACTGAATCCATGCTCTACATCATAATTTCAAGTTGTTTCCATTCCAATGTTCTGAGTTTAGTTTTTTTGTATGGATTTGTATGAATACCACATTGTGTTGTGTGTGGATTTTGTTTCAAAGCTCTGTTTCTTTTGTTTTTAGTGGTGACATATCTCTAAGATTTGACTTTTTGTGCATAACAGGTTAGTGGAAAAATAGATAGCTCTGAAGGGTTTAGAGGCTCGATCGAGATAGATACATGGATATTTGGATCTTGTTGTTGATGGGATGCTTCCACTTAACCATTAAATTTTGTACCATTTATAGGTATGCAAAAATTTCTCTACTTACATTCATTCAACTTACTGTCTTCCTCTCAAATTTATGCATTCATGTGTCATTTGAGAGGGTAACTCCATAAAGGTTTTGTCAAAATTGAATAATAATGCATTAGCTTATGTCCATCACAAAAATAACAAGGGTTATTATGGGGAAATTTGATAGGAAATGAGTAGATCCTAGAGTATGATACAGGCCTTCATAATACAACCTTGTTCATGATAGAAGATTCTTGTTTTGTGACATGGAAAGAATACATTAAGTGATTGGCAGACCAAGGATAGTGAACTATGTAGGAATAAGTGATTGAGAGTGAGCAGGGGAAGCTTCTTTAGATGATCAACTAGATGATCAAACCACAAACTTAGCACAACTCTCTCAAATGCTCTTTAAGTGGACCTTTCCAATCCACTATTCCTTCAAGGAGAAGACCCAACTCACCTAGGGTTCTTGTACTCTCACAAACAAGAGGCTTTGTAACCACTTAGATCATGTCAAATAGGACCAAACCAAAAATTAACACCCTAATTTTCACTTAGGAAACTCCATTTTCTCATCGCTCTAACCTTTAGGCCTCTTTACCCTTTTAACCCTTGTAGCCCTGCCCAGTAGGACAGTCAGAATAAAATCCACATACAAGCCTGTACCAGGTCCAAACCACTGAACTTAGATAGGTATTATATGCCCCTACAAGGCCTCAAAACCTTCGTTCATGACTATGAATAGAAAAGGAGCAATGGACCAAAACAACGTTGCTCCAAGAGGCCTAATTGGTTGGCTACAACAAGACAATTGACTATCTTGTGGATAGCCTTGTGTTGTGTGTACTTCTTCCTCCTATATTTTATTTTTTGCACTTCTAAATTCATTGCAACAATCAAAAAGCATGGATTCAAATGTTCCAGTTCCTCTTCAAATTCCATTTAACTGCCATCAATGGAAAACTAAGGTTCAACTAATACTAAAGAACAATAGGTTATATAGAGTTACAATGGGGGTAGAAAAAAAATGTACAGATGAAAGTGCTAAAGTTAAGTGGTTCAACAAGGGTAATCAAGATTTTGGATTCTTATTTTATATTGAAGCAGCATAGGCCACCTTCCGACCTGAGTTCATAAATCATATTGATGAGTATATTGTCTTCCAATCTTTGGACCGTGAACAAATAAGTAGCATTGTGAGATTACAGGTATGTAGATCATTTATTTTTTTGAAAAAATTATCATTTCTAAAGTACAAACAAAGGTAGAAAATTTGTTTCATTAGTTAATAAAGAATTTATTTGTGACTTATAATAACTGAAGATGCACATAAAATTGTATAAGATCCAAGTACTTTAGGGAATTCATAATAGGATATGTAGCAAGTGGGTAACTCAAGTGCTTAATACAAATATTTGGTTGCAGTGATTTGGTCAACAAACCTTGTTTGCTCCTTTGTCTGAATGCCATGTTACTATGAATTAACTCCTAAATTATAACCATTAGGAAGCTTTATATCTCATCCAGGCATCTTTAGCTAGATCACAACATCAGTTATGTATTTTTCATATTATATCTTTTGTTATATGATGAAGAGAGAAAACTCACTCTTTTGTTGTTGTACAATGTGAAAGAACCCAAAAGTTTTATATCCCAAAATTCCATCCTCTTACAAAAAAGAGAATATATAGCTTTTCAATTTGTTATTGATTTATAATTGATTCTTGAGGTCATATATTAGGGAGGTCAGCATTCCAATGACCACTAAATAAATAGATCTTCCATTTAATGCTTTCCCACTTCAATTCCTTCTCAACCTTCTCTATAAATGCATATTTTCATATTATATATTTTGTTATATGATGAAGAGAGAAAACTCACTCTTTTGTTGTTGTACAATGTGAAAGAACCCAAAAGTTTTCTATCCCAAAATTCCATCCTCTTACAAAAAAGAGAATATATAGCTTTTCAATTTGTTATTGATTTATAATTGATTCTTGAGGTCATATATTAGGGAAGTCAGCATTCCAATGGCCACTAAATAAATAGATCTTCCATTTAATGCTTTCCCACTTCAATTCCTTCTCAACCTTCTCTATAAATGCATATATAGTTTCAAAATCTCTAGGTTTATCAACAAATTTGACGGGAAATTTCTTCCCTAATGCCTTCTCAAATACAACCACCATTATTATTATCATTTGCAACCATTGTGTAGTAACTTTGAAACTTGGTAATTTTATCGTTATTTTCTTTTGAAGTACACATGCAAAATAGTTGTTTATGCACATAAGAGATAACAAAAGTAACCACATGTCAATTGCATACAAATTGATGGGGAGAAGATAAACACCCAAAGTTATTGAAACATCATTAGCATATCCTACATTCATTGCATTCCAAGAGATGACATCTCTTTGAGCCATTCCATCAAATAGTTCACGTGCCTTATCTATACTTCCACATTTTGAATACATGTCTACTAGATAATTTCCAACTATAATATTTGACAAAAACCCCCCTTCCATTATGTTATGATGAATGTCCATACCCTGTTCCAAAGCTCCCCTTTTGGAACAGGAAGGGAGGATGCTCACAAAGGTTGTCGAATTTGGCTTTACACTAGCCAATTACATTTTCTTTAAAAATTTTAAAGCCTTTTGAACAAATCTATTTTGTGCATATCCTGCAATAATTGTAGTCCATGAGATGACATTTCTTCGAGGCATTCTTTCAAACAATTCACGTGCCTTGTCTATGCTTCAACATTTTGCATACATGTCTAATAGGGCAGTTGCAACTACAACTGATGAAAATCCTCTATCCTTTATGTTTTGATGGATATACATGCCCTATTACAAATCTCCCCTTTTGGTACAGGTAGGGAGGATGTTGGCAAACGTTGTTGAATTTGGCTTTATACCAGCCAATTACATTTAAAAAAATTAAAATTGCATAGTTTCGTCAAAATTTCGACGAACATGACTGAAGAAACTTCAAAAAATGACCGACGAACTTGTTGTACCTCTGACGAAATGACAAAAATTATGAAATTCTTATTTAGTGGCTATTTCGATGATTGCATGGTGGTGTTCTGACGTTCTGGTTGATTTTTGCCACTTGTTTTCTAGCTAATGTTCATCGATAAAGCGACACACTTTTCGTCAGAAGTTCGATGAACATAAGAACACCTTTACCATGGTGAGTACCGACGAAGTCACGTTGTGAGTTCAATGTTTCAAGGTGTGTTAGTAAAGCAACAAAAATGTTCTGACGAAATTTTTTGCAGTGGTTCATCGGTGTTCCGATGATAGTTTATCAAAATTTCAACAAACGTTCATCAAAAAATGGAGTTGAATATAGTAGTGTTTATTAAATTCAAAGTAAAGCATAATTTATATTGGTGGAAACTTGAGAATCTCCTTTAAAAACCCTTTTCGTTTCATCAATTTTTGGTAAAAAAAAAGTCGTCAGCCACATGGGCCATCATTTCAGTTACATATCACCACTTTTTGGCCCATCATGATCCTACACATACCCAGGACTGAAAATTTTAGACTAGAACCCCTTTACACTGAGCCATGAAATCCCTTTTATAGTACAAGGGAGCAACAAGCATTCGGCTCAAATGTAATTACATTTCATAATAATTTCAAAATTCATTTTATTTCATTAGGGTCGGTTCCCAGACTATTATATCTTCAATCATTCCACCACCACGGGAAAGAAAAAAGGAAAAAAGAGCACTAAGCCATTGGTTGAAGATGCCATGCAAGCCTTCCAAAAATTTCTACCAAAAAGAAACATTCCCCAATACTAGGAAAACTACCATCAACACCAAAACTAGGAACCAACAATCTAGCCACATGGAAGTCCAATCACCATAACACCCAAAAACCAAACACCATTAAAAAAGGACACAAGTGTTAGCTAGCCTTGTCAACCATTGAGTAAACACCCTCACCGGGCCTTTTGATATAGAGTGGAGTTGCAATAATAATCTCATTGTCTGAGTCACTCTAAGGAACAAGAGAAGCAGGGCATTGGCCAGGGTTAGGGTTGGGTCCTCCCTCTTCACTTGAAGATTTCTCTGATGATTCTCCAAGTGAGGGGTCTAGCTTCATATACGTATGCAACTGGTTCCTGCATACTTAATCTTCTGGACCTCCAGACTTGTGTAATGCAAGTACTCGACTCACTCATTTTCCCATGGTACAATAATAACTAGAGCCAATTATGAAGGAAAAATATGTTGGGAATATGATGCCATTTAATTGCAATCCTAAACATATTTCATGTATCTACTAAGTCCTTGGAAAGTGTTTCCCAACACTAGGATTAGAAATAGATTAAATTAGAATTAAATGAACATGTAAATTGACATTTTCAATTAATTCTAAATGATAGAAACATGTGGGGACACCCAAGAAGAGATCCTAATAAATAGGAGCACATGGGACACACACATGGAAGGTTGAACTCACCTTGAGTTTTAGTTAACTGTTTGGAGAAAGATAACACTTCAGTAATACATGTAAAGATCCTAGAAGTTAGGGATTGATGTTTACATGCATGAAGTTTAGTTCAGTTCAATTTAGTATCAATTTAGTTCAGTTTAGTTAAGTTAAGTTAAGTTCAATTTAGTTTAGTTATGGTTCAGTTATCTTCAGTTGCATGTAGTTAGTTTCAGCTGAATGCTAGTTAACTTCAGTTGACTTGGAATGCATGACTAATAACTTGAGTTGCATGACAAATATTAGGTGATACATTCAATTAAGTGGGGATGATCAATCATGCATGATATTTGCATGAATGGTGGAGAGATATGTTTCAGTTAACAAAGATTGACTTGGACCCACCTTGGGCACCCAAGTTGTCATCTTGGAGTTAACACTTTTGCATGAGAAGATATTTTATAATGTTGGGTTAAGTAGGGCCATTCTTGGGTGCCAACTTTGAGGAGAAGCCTACAAGATATCTTCATAATCAACATTGAGTTATGACTTCAATTTGGGACGCCCAAATTGATGAAGGACTTGGTTTGACATTTTTTTTCATGGGAGAACTCTACTTGCAAAAAATAGGTGTAGGTTTTGTGAGATAAGCTTTGTGATTTGTAATTGTAAACTTTTTGGAGTTTACAAGGCTCATTATTGTCTATAAATTGCAGCAATTTGAAGAGAGTTCTCTGATATTTTATTGTAGGTTGTGAAGAAGAATTTTTGAAGGAAAAAGAAGCATCTCAAGCAAGGATTGATAAAGAATTATTGTAATATTGTTCTAAGGTTAAACAATACAAGCACTATTGATTTTGGTGGTGGAGTTTTTTCCTGAAAGGGTTTCTCCACGGTATATGTTGTGTCACTTCTATCTTCTGGTCTTATTCTTCTACGATCTTTTGTCTACTTCTACAAATGGTAAAATGAATCTAAACAGATAATCACATACAAAGAAATTATAACAAAGAACACTTAATTAGATCTACAGTATAATAGTTTTGCAAGTTTTAAAGCTACATAATTACTTCCATTTTTAGCATTTGGTATTAGAGCTGTTAGGTAGATTTTGGGACACCTTTCTCTTAAAATTTTGAAGGTTTTTGGCTATAGTGGGAGCTTTTACTATTTTGTTATTGCTGATTTTGGAAAATAAGTTTGTTACTATGAGTTCTAATTCTTGTTTATATATTGAAAGATTCAATGGATCTAATTATGAGATGTGGAAACTAAAAATGGAGGATCTCCTTGAAGAGAAAGATCAATGATTTGTTGTTGGTAATGAGACAAATTCACCTACAACAATGTTAGATGAGGATGGGCTAAGCTTTATAAGAAGGAAAGAGGGACCATAAGATTATGTCTTGCTGATGTTGTTCTCTTGAATGTTTCAGATGAAACTACTGCATATAAACTATGGAAGAGAATAGGCGATATCTATCAAACCAAAATTCTTGCTAATAAGTTGTATTTGAAAAGACAGTTGTATTCTTTAAAGATGAAAGATGGTGATTCTGTTGCAAATCATTTAAATGTTTTTAATTTGATTCTAAGTCAGTTAGAATCTATATATGTAAAGCTAGAAGATGAAGATAAATGCATTTTGTTACTTTTTTCTTTACTAGAATCTTGGGAAAATCTAATTGTTGCTATCAGTGGTAGTGATGTAGATCTGAAGATGGACAATATAATTCCTACTCTCCTATCAGAGGAGATGATGAGGAAGTCTAAAACGGAAATCCAAGATGTCTTGTTTGTAAAAGGTAGGCGTAAGAAAAAGGAACCTAAGGGAGACAAGGAAGGGAAGGGTAAGTCTGAAGGATGGAGTAAGGTAAAGTGTTGGAACTGTGGGAAACCAAAACATGTGAAGAAGGATTGTAAGAATAAGAAAAAGAGTTATGATTCTTCTATAGAGGAATCCATAGATGACGGTAATCATGCATTGATCATTTCATGTAAAAATGTTAGTGATGACTCTTTTCTTGATGTTAAAGAGTGATCTTCATGAAGAGGATGGTAGTCATGATACCATGTGTAGCTCGTACCATAGTTCAGTAGTAGTTGTTGGCAGTGATGTGGATGCATCATTGGTAAGGTTATCTTCATGTGATTGGGGATATGTTTTTTCTTGGTTTATATTATGCCATGGTTTACTCTTGATACACATTTGGAGTTTGGCATGGTACTTGTTCTCTTGAGACTAGGATGTTTATGTATGTTATGATGCATGTGATCTCCTTGGAGGAGATGGTTAGTTCATGTTTTCATGTTTATTTTCCTGATTCATGATTGGAGCTTTGACATTGATCTTCTGTAGTTCTCTTATGTATTTGGTACATTAATCACTTGCTTGATTACTTCATGATAGTGCTATGTTGCATTTGGAGTTTGGAATGGATTGGTTGGTTATAGGTCCTCATGGATACTTGGAGAAATAGGTGAGGCTTGAGTTCTCTTATGGTAAGAGATATATGTTGGAATGGTTACTTGTAAGAAAAGATTTTTAAACATTAAAGATTGAGAAGCCTACACCTTGGTTGGACGTGAGTTCAACACACTTGGAAATTTCACATGCCTCCAAAGAGGTAGTTTGGTTACAAAGACTTGGGAAATTTATTGGTTTTAATTTCAAGTTAAACTTGAATGTGATAGTCAGAGTGCTATTTTTTTAGCCAAAAATCCTATGTATCATGTGCGTACTAAGCATGTTGATGTTTAGTATCACTTTGTGTGAGAAATGGTTGAGAATGGGAAGATATTAATTGAGAAACTTGACACTTTGATTAATGTTGCAGATTATCTTATGAAACCAGTTCCTACAAATAAGTTCTCTTGGTTTTGAGTATTAATCATTTGCTTGGAGCTTCATGATTATGCAGGTTGCATTTGAAGTTGGCATGGATTGATTAGTTGGTGCAGGAAGGCCATTGGCCTTGAGTCTTGTACTTGATTTATAATAATGATTCCTTGTTTAGAATAATTGAAATGTATAATGTCAAGTGGGAGAATGTTGGGAATAGGATGCCATTTAATTGCAATCCTAAACATATTTCCTGTATGAAAGTGTTCCCCAACACTAGGATTAGAAAGAGATTAAATTTGAATGAAATGAACATGTAAATAGACATTTGTAATTAATTCTAAATGATAGGAACATGTGGGGACACCAAAGAAGAGCTCCTACAAAATAGGAGCACATGGGGCACCCACATGGAAGGTGGGACTCACCTTGAGTTTCAGTTAACCGTTTGGAGAAAAATAACACTTTAGTAATGCATGTAAAGATACTAGAAGTTAGGGATTGATGTTTACATGCATGGAGTTAAGTTAAGTTAAGTTAAGTTCAGTCTAGTTCAGTATTAGTTTAGTTTAGTTCAGTATCAGTTTAGTTCAGTTTAGTTCAGTTATGGTTCAGTTATCTTCAGTTGCATATAGTTAGTTTCAGTTGAATGCTAGTTGAATTTAGTTTACTTGGAATGTATGACTAATAACTTGAGTTGCATGACATATACTTGGTGATACATTCAGTTAAGTGGGGATGATCAATCATGCGTGATATTTTCATGAATGGTGGTGAGATATGTTTCAATTAATAGAGATTGAGTTGGACCCACCTTGGGCACCCAAGTTGGCATCTTGGAGTTAACACTTTTGCATGAGAAGATATTTTATAAGGCTAAGTTAAGTGGGCCCATTCTTGGGTGCCAAATTAACTCAGCCTTATAAAATATCTTCTCATGCAAAAGTGTTAACTCCAAGATGCCAACTTGGGCACCCAAGGTGGGTTCAAGTCAATCTTTGTTAACTGAAACATATCTCTCCACCATTCATGCAAATATCATGCATGATTGATCATCCCAACTTAACTGAATGTATCACCTTTTATCTATCATGCAACTCAATTTATTAGTCATGCATTCCAAGTCAACTGAAGTCAACTAGCATTCAACTGAAACTAACTACATGCAACTGAAGATAGTTGAACCATAACCGAACTGAATTGGATTGGACTGAACTAAACTGAATTGAACTAAACTAGACTAAACTGAACTGATACTGAACTAAACTGAACTGAACTGATTTGAACTCCATGCATGTAAACATCAATCCCTAACTTCTAGGATTGTTACATGCATTACTGAAGTGTTATCTTTCTCCAAACAGTTAATTGAAACTCAAGGTGAGTTCCACCTTCCATGTGGGTGCCCCATGTGCTCCTATTTTGTAGGAGCTCTTCTTGGGTGTCCCCACATGTTCCTATCATTTATAATTAATTACAAATGTAGATTTTCATGTTCATTTCATTCAAATTTAATTTCTTTCTATTCCTAGTGTTGGGGAACACTTTCCAATGACTTCGGAGATAGATGAAATATGTTTAGGATTGCAATTAAATGACATCTTATTCCCAACATTCTCCTACTTGACATTATACATTGAAATTATTCTAAACAAGAAATCATTATTATAAATCAAGTATAGGACTCAAGGCCAATGGCCTTCCTCCACCAACTAATCAATCCATGCCAACTTCAAATGCAACCTAAATAATCATGAAGCTCCAAACAAATGATTAATGCTCAAAATCAAGAGAATTCCCATGTATAAGCCATGGAAACCCCCGTGAACACCAGACACAGAAAGCAACCGAACTATAAAATCAATGCAATAAGCATACACACTTACATGCCAGAAGACACCATGTAGCCACCTTTGCACTACCTCGAGTTCAAAGTCTCTAAAATTATTCCTCTAGTACTCGCAACAATCAATTTTGTGCCAAGATAATTTACGAATGATCTAACAAGCTACAGAGAATCATCATTAAATAGAGGAATTTGAGGCTAGTTACAATTAATGGCCATCTTGGCTCCCTCATGTGAGAAAAAGGGTCAATTATTGCATGTTGCATCTCAACTGTTGATTGACCTAGATTTAAAATTCGACCAACAAGGCTCATTAAGGATCGCCACTTGCTTTATTGATTGTACTTAAAAACAACAAGGAGGTGCTTTAAAACTACCATGTACCTTTCTATATCCTTACTCTATCATCCTCAACTTGTCTGCCATCGATCTTGATGATCATGGGAGAATCCTGGCCACAACCTGAAACACATCACTCATCGCACCCTCAAATACCGCTTTGGAACCTCATCAAGCAATGGGCTAGAAGCGAACGATGAGATACTAGTCGTTGATTTGATCACAGGAAGATCCTAGCCAGAGATTTTTACTTGCATCACTCATCGCTTGTTCCATCTCTATCGAGTAGCTTCAACCGAAGATAGATTGAACCTACGCATTGGGGAAAGACTCCACCCATTGGTGGTCACAGGTTTTCCTTTGGATAACATGAGACAACCAACAATAGTACAAGGGCTAGTGATGGGTTAATAAATTAACCGCATCGCTCATCATAGGTTACCTTTTGGTGGTGAGGATGAAACACACGATGAACGATGGACCTTGGGGTGGTAAGAAGGATGAAGCATCACTTGTTGCGAGATGGACATGGACAGTTTTTAAAAAATGTGCAATGAGCAATGAACCATGATCCACATACTTAAGAGGTGCAAGAACGCACGTGGGTATAAGTTGTTCATAAAAGAGGGACCTCCTAAGCTTGCTAGGTGACTTATAATGTTGGGGGCCGGTTAAAAAGATGATAGCGATAGCCATAAAATACCACTTAAATAAATAGTGACCTGGTGTAGCTGGTCAATGAGCGAACATAAGCCAATAAAAGGATTAAGGGTATAAGTGAGTGAAGTGATAAAACCCTAAACCCTAATGACAATGGGGAAGAAAAGGTCATAGGCTTGACCATGGAACTAGTGGAATGATGAAATTTTAGGGTTCCACTAGGTTTCATTCCTTGTTTTGTTCCTACAGTCTGGCGCATCTTTCAACAATGCTCTAGAAAGTCTAGGTCCAAAGTCCTTCATTCTACTTTCTTCTTCTGGTGACATCTTTCGACGATGCTCTGGAATTTTTCTTGTTGCATTCTAGTTGCATCTTTTCAATAATGCTCTAAAATTTTGTCATTTCTTCCTTTCGGGGATGCTCCAGAAATTTCTCTTTCTTCTTCCGGTGGCATCTTTTAGGGATGCTCTAGAAATTTTGTTGCTACTTTCGATTGCATCTTTCAGCAATGCTCCAAAAAAATTGTTGCTGCATTTTGGCGACATCTTTCAGTGATGCTCCAGAATTTTCCTTTGCATTCTGGTGGCATCTTTCAATGATGCTCCAAAAATTTTCCACTTCACTTTTTCATTCTGCACGCATCTCTTAGTATGCTCTTGAACTTTTCATTCTTCACCTTAGTTGCATCTTCTAGCGATGTTCTAGATTTTTGTAAATTCTCTTCCTTTCTAAATTCTTTGATATTTCTAACGACATACACATGCCCAATATGAAATTTTGCCATTACCTTAAAAATCCATGCCCTAAATGACCATCTCATATCATAATAAATCAAAATTATTATGACTACTTTTTTTGTCATAATAATTCCAACATTAATCAGTTTTCCCATCCTCATTCATAATAAATTCATTACCACCTTCGCCATTCCATCCAATTATATTGTTATGTCAGCAAAGGTAAGTGATTTTTAAATTGATGACGAGATGAAAGGTACGTACAAATTTTACTTTAAGTAGGTAATTATTGTGAATATAAATAAATTAATTGGCATGTATCAGCACCCCTTTCCAAACTTAGTAAATTGTGTGGATTATATGATTGCTTGAGGTGTGATAGTTTTTGCACTTTTTCCCATGCAAGGTAATAATGAAAGTACAATGAAGCTCAAATGTAACAAATAATTCATGTCCTATCAGTTGTATCAAAGTAAGAGTGCTTGAAAAGTTAATTTTTCTTTATTCTGCTTCTCAATTTTCTTTAAAACAATTTTTCAGTAGGTCACGACATTTCACAGGTTTTGAATGCTACGACATTTCAGCGGAAAATGAGTAGAGCCACAAGAAAGATATAGTATGGGAGAAGCTAAGCGTAAATTTGACCCAGTTTGTGCAGACAAGTTATTGGCACTAAGTAAATATTTTGGAACTATTTTAGAGGGTTGGGTGGCTGGATTTCATGAAGAAATTTGAAGGACACAATGAGTAGTTGGTGAAATAATTTATAGAGAAATTTTTAGATGGTCAGTCAATCGTGTGGGGAAGGAAATTCAAGGTAAGCTCTCGAGTCTTTTCTCATTTATTTAGTATTCAAAATGACGGTATTAAATTTTTAGAAACCACCAATATTTCCTATCAGAAAATGGTAGAGATTTTTAGTAGGGAAGGGGAACCTTAGTCATTGTAAATTGCAAATACTCAAGGGAAAAACAAAGGATTTCAAAGAATATCCATTCCAGAGCCATGGAGAATTTAATAGTGGCTTGGATTATTAAATATTTTACCTGTAAGGGACAAAGTGCAGTAATTGTAGGTCCACATTTTTGGCTACTCATACATTTGTGCCATGGTGTTGGAAACCCTACACTTAGGGTTAATGTTCTTGCATTTCTTAGTTATTCTATTGTAAACATGATATAAAGATTGAAAATTGGTTCAAAGCCATTAAAAAATCATGGCCTCATCCACTTAATCTGTAAATATCATTTTCAAAGGAAAACACAAAGGAAGTGGCAAAAATTTCTTCAAAAATTTAACCGAGAGCCCATATAACACTTTGAAGAAGGTGAATCATCTACATAGGCAACTTAAAATTTGGAAGAGCTTTCCCCTGAGCCTCAAGATGCTTTTGAACCCCAACATGCCATAATAGCTCCTAACGGTGAAGTGCTAGAAATTTTACCTAATATTTCAAAAACCCCTCACAACCAAGAAAATGTAAACATAATAAATTATGGAGATGAGGATACTCCTCCTCACAAGAGGAAAAAGAGGTCTAAAACAAAATCGCAAACACCTCCTCCTTTAAGGAGAAGTGATTATCAATTGAAATTAGTGCTGCAGTAGCTTGTGAACAATTGAATGCCCCTAAAAAGAAAAGTCATGATCGACAACCTCAAAATATTGAAGAAAAATTATTAGAAACTAAGGTTCATCCTTATGAAGAAGCAACAAAAGAAAGTGAAAAGAAAACCAATAAATCCCCTGAGGCCAAGAGGGAGGATATGCCACTCTAGTCAGAACAAGAAAAAATAGGGGAACAATCACCACACAATTTGGGTGTTGAGGATGAATCTGCAACACAACTGTCTCCCCTGGTTACTAATGTTACTGAGCAAGGTACATTTGAGGTACAAGATGAAGATAATATGACTAATAATGATGCAAAAATTCTTAATTTTCCTTTTTCTATAAATATAGAGGTTGAGAAATTTGATCATAGATAAATAGAGTTAAAAGATTTAAAGGAAGAAATTCTTTAGTTAAAATGTAACTTGCAGAAAAATGAAGAAGAAATCAATCAACAATAGAAGGAAATAGATGTACACACCACCATTTTGAAGAAAAGAGATCAGGAAATTGAAAACTTTAAGATTCAAATAGAACAAAAAGATAAAATTATTAAAGAATTGCAATTTTAGGTGCAACAATGGAATGAGGTAGGTAAATGGTATTTGATAATTTTTTTTGAAAAATAAAAATAAATTGAAAGTTTAACTGATAATTTGATGCACTCACTCACAATTTTTGTAAAGGAGCAAGAAAATAGAAATTTGAGCTCAATTCATCAATGAGCAAAAATGTTGAGTTGGAGCAAGAATTGCAGGAAATTAATGTTAAACCAACAATGGATTCAAAATAAATGCAGACTGAACCAACCGAAATGGAGTGGTTTCAAGTTCATATACCTCCATTGTTGGTTACATGGATGGAAAGGTGTTATTTTCTGAGACAGGTAGGGATAGAGAATGCTAGATTGGAAAACAAAATAGTTTTATTAAAAGAATCATATGATGGGCTTTATCAGGCTAAGAAAAATGCATGCCAAATTGGGGAATTATTATTAGCCTACATGAAACCATCCAGATTGTATTCTATGTTTTTGAATGAGAAATTATTAAGGTAGAAATTATTGAAATTTTCCTACAATCTGCCACATGATCTAGATGATGTGGAATTTTTAAAAGCATTTAAAAAGTCAACACTTTCTCAATAGAATTTACTGTGCATGAATTCTTTGTACACAATTTCTTTTTGGAAAGACACTAATTTCTTTGTTAATCTATTTGTTGGTGAAGTTCAGCTCAAAGCATTCATGTCCACCCTTTGTATGAATATTAAGTGGTCCTAATAGAAAACCCTTTGCTTTTAAAGCTCAATTCCAAATCATTAGGATCCATGAAGTTGTGAGAAGTAGGTATAATGATAATCTTTGGATCTATTTTGAGCATTTCAAAGTCTAGGGGCCAGAATTGACAGAAAAAGCATGGAGTGCTTGTGAGGAGAGGTACACTCCTCTTCCTATGTACCTTAAAAAGAGGGAGGTGATTTCACCTACGAATATTAAGTGGTCCTACAAAAGGTCTAAGGCATTGACATATATACTACAACAACTTAAAACTGAATGGATAGGAATGAGGTATAGACCTCCACTACTTCTTCAACCACCTCCTCTAGTACATGTCACTACATAATAGAACCCTAAGAATTTAAATTCATGGAAAGTAAGGGTTAAATTCAATGAGGGTTTCCTTATAAATCCTCATGATTGGGATAGAGAAGTAGATGATCCATATGACCTTAGTGCCAAGTGTGATGAGTTAAATAGGAACAGGGAAATGGAAAGGTAGAGAGCAGGAGGACCTGATCAAGCATAAGAGGGGGAGAGTGATGAGGTATAAATAACCTCATGAATATAATAAGCTAAATACCCTTTGTTATTTCTCCCAATCACTTTTACCCTTCCAATTGTTTATTTTTAGGATTAATAATTGCTTACCTTTTGTAAAAAGATGTATAATCTTTATTTTCTAAATCGATTGAAATTAGCTAACTAACATTGATATAATGGTGTAGCTTTCAGTCATTGTATAGATCATTATGTATAGCTGATTGGAATTTAAAGTAGACTTCAACGAGTTGAAGACAAAGCACTGAAAGTCTAGGCACCGGAAATTCTAGAGTGCATAGTGGAACAAGTATTTTAATGCTTTCTATTTTATTTTTGTTTAAAAACTTTATGGCTCCTCTCCAAGCCTTTAATATGTTTTATGTTATGGACCTCAATTGGTTGGATAGTTAAAATTTTGTTAGAAGATTTTTTCAATGGTGATCTTCCAGTATTTGAAATCTAGGATTTTTTTAGCAATTTAGTATATATATGTAACCACCAGAAACAATGCATATTGGATACTGTTATGCTATTATAATATGCCTTGAACTATGTCTCCGTGTTACACTTTTTCTGATATGAATAAAATAAGATTTTCCAGTCTTTTCCTGAGTTACTATTTTTGTGCAATGGAATTATCATGGATGGATTCATTTTGAAGATACAAAAGTTCATGTGATCTAAATTAATCATAGACATACCTAAGAGCTGGCCACTTGAGGGAATCTCGTAGGATAGATAAGTATTTTATTTTCAATTTTGGTGCTTTTATTTTGTACATGATAAATATGGATGAATGTTATTTGTATGTGTCGAGCTCTATCAATTATTCCTACAGGTTGTAGTTTAAGTTTTCCATCTTTTAGTTATGTATATTTGAAATTCCAAAGCACCCACTCTGGTTGTCAGTTATAGGTTGTTAAGTTTACTTTTTATTAATAGTTAGTTGTTAGTCAATTAGTTGTCTTCATTTAAACTTTACAATTTTAATGCAAGTATCTCATTTAGGTAGTTTATATGCCTTCTAGTTTAAATTTTATATGCTTTCTACTTTAATCAACTTATGCTTTTAAGCTTAACAATTTCATGCTTTCTAGCATAAACAACTTTACGCTTTCTAGTTTAATTGCTTTTGTTTATAACTATTTCGAGAACTCAAAAATCTAAGAGAGTTAGCCAAGATGTACTCTATTGCATACAACCTTTAGACACTACCTGGTCAATATTATTGATGCATTTTCAACTAAAGTGGTAGGACCTAATGGCAGTCCATCAGAGGAGCACATGATGCATATCCAAAGAGTTTTTGAGAAGCTAAGGGAGGAGAAGCTATTGATTAATTTGAAGAAATGTAGTCTTGTGAAGAGAGATTTGGTGTATTTGGGATTTGTTGTCTCAGCAGAGGGTCTTAAAATGGATCCAAAGAAGGTGAGCGCTATCATTGAATGGCCTACCCTGAGGAATGTTATAGAAGTAAGGTCATTTCATGGTCTAGCAAGTTTTTATAGAAAGTTTATCAATAACTTCAATAGTATTTGTGCACCTCTAAATGAAGCAATGAGAGGGGATAGAAGAGAGTTTAAGTGGACTAAAGGAGCACCCAAAAGTTTTTATATGTTGAAGAAGAAAGTTATAGAGCAACCTGTTTTGGAACTTCCATATTTCAACAAGGTCTTTCAGATAGATTGTGATGCTAGTGGCATTGCCATAGGAGTTGTTTTGAATAAAGAAGGTAAGTCTATTTCTTATTTTAGTTAGAAGTTAAATGATGCTAAGAAGAAATATTTTGTCTATGATCATGAGTTTTATGCTATAGTCTAGACTTTGAAGAAATGGAAACACTATTTGTTGCCAAAAGAATTTGTTTTATATATTGATCACTAGGCTGTGTAGTATCTGAATATTTAAGGAAAGTTAAATCAAAGGAACTTAAATGTTTTGAATTTTTGTAGAGTTATACTTTTTTTTTTAAGCATAGGAGTGGAAGGTCAAACAGAGTCATAGATGCCTTGAGTAGAAGGCACAATTTGTTGATAGAGATGAATATAGAGGTTGTTGGGTTCAATGAAGTCAAGAGTTTGTATCCTAAAGATCTAGACTTTGCAGAAGCTTGGAAGGCTTGTTTGAAACATGTTACATTGGATAGGAGGGTATGTGCATGTTCATCATGGATAAAACAAGCCCTTAAGTGGTGAAAAATTTAGAAAAATTAGAGTTAGGCAACTTAACGTAAAAATTTGAATAAGTTATATATATTATTTTAAAAATATGTAAGAATAAAAGTTGTAGAAAATTGAATGTAGTTTCTAAAATACTAGGTTTATTTAAAAAATAAAATCTATTTGGTGAAAAATTGAAATTTCAATGCAGTAGTACTTAAATTTCAGGGAAAAACTAAGAAGTAGGTGTCTATTTGACCACCCTAACCACAATAAAATGATAATATTTTTTTATAAGATTTTAGATATAAGTAGAGGACTCATGTCCTGATGTGATGCATATTTTCTTGTAATTTTTTTTTAAGTAAATAATTAATTGTGAGTTTTTTATTACAAATTTTAAAAAATATAAAAAAACCTATGTCTGACCACCTTAACTTGCTCAAAAGCTCATGAAATTCATTTTTTTTAATCTTATAGTATGCAAAACATATAATGTGATGCCTGTTTCAGATTCAAAAAATGTGATACTGTTTGAAAACTATAGATGTTTTTCAATCAACCTATCAATCAAGACTTTAGTCATAATTCAAATACAAAATAAATAATAATAATTTATTAAATTCAAAGTATAGCATAATTTATATTGGTGGAAAGCATAAAATCTCCTTTAAAAAACCTTTTCATTTCATCAATTTTGGGTAAAAAAATTTTTGTCATCCACATACCCATCATTTTACCACTTTTTGGCCCATCATGATCCTGCACATACCCAAGACAAGATTGTTGGATTTCTTAATCCAAGATGGGATGTTTAGAGGAATCCAATTGTGCATTCCAAAGAGTTCTATGAGAGAGAATCTAATCAAGGAGAAGCAAAGTGGAGGATTGGTTGGACATTTTGGTTGAGATAAGACTATTGCTCTTGTTAGTGAGAATTATTAGTGGGCATAGTTACACTAAGATGTGAAGAATTTTGTACAAATTTGTAGAGTATGTCAGATGGTGAAAGAAGCAAGTCAGAATACTAGATTGTATCAACCATTACTTGTACCTAAGAGGCCATAGGAGGATATTAGCATGGATTTTGTTCTTGTCTTGCCAAGGACATAGAGAGGGCATGCTTCCATATTTGTGGTTGTGGATAGATTTTCAAAGATGGCACATTTCATTCCATTTCATAAAACTAGTGATGTTGCTCATATTGTAAAGTTGTATTTTAGAGAGGTGGTAAGACAACATGGTCTACCGAAGAGTATAGTTTCATAAAAAGATACCAAATTTGTTGGTTATTTCTAGAGGACATTATGGAAGAAGTTGAAGACAGATTTGAAGTTTAGTTCTACACACCATCCACAACCTGATGGGAAAATGGAGGTGGTGAATATGAGTTTGGGTAACCTGCTAAGATGCTTAGTAGGAGATAAGTCCATGTGATGGGATTTGATTATACCACATGCAAAATTTTCTTACAACAATTCTATCAATAGGAGCATAGGTAAATCACCATTCCAGATTGTGTATGGGAGTAGTCCAAGAACTACTTTTGAACTGAGAAAGGTGGATAAGGGGGAGAAGAGTAGTGCTAAGGCTAAAGATTTTGTTGAGCACTAGAATAATTTGCATGAAGAGGTGAAGAAACATATCAATAAAGTGAACTCACAATATGAGGAAAACGTAGATTAGAAAAGGAGGTATAAGGAGTTCCAGGTAGGAAATAAAGTCATGGTTCATTTGCGAAAGGAAAGGTTTCTAGTTGCTACATACAACAAGTTAAAGATGAAGAAGTTTGAACTATGAAATATCCTTAAGAAGAATGATTCAGGAAATGCATATGAGGTAGATTTTCTAGATGAAATTCATATTTCACCCGTGTTTAACATTTCAAATTTAACAAAATATCATGAAGGAGGAATTGATGAAGAAATAATAGAAGCACAGTGGAATATCCTAGCATCTACCTCAGGAAAGGAGGAGATAGAAGAAATTTTGGATAGTCGTGTGGGTAGAAGCACAAGAAACAAGCAATAGGAAGAGTACTTGGTGAAGTGGAGAGGAAGGCCTATTGAGGTTTCATCGTGGTTGTCTGAGGCTGAGATTAACCATCTTGGTTTTCCTCTAACTCTTGAGAAGTGATAGGGTCACTTTTCAAATTACCCTGGGTGTTTGATGTAGGAGCATCCAATTGTGTAGGGAATCTTGCATCACCCAAAAAAAAAAAAATTCCTTAATTTCTTTAGTTGTTTTGAGTTCCATGATGGCACTTAAGGGGTGTAAGATAGTTATAAGTTAGAAAAGGAAAGAAACAACCACTTACTATTTTTAGTAAGTTGGCCTAAATGAGCTCGTATGGATCTAAAAATTTACCCTAAGGAGCAGAACTAAAAAACATTTCTTTCTGCAAAAGAATCATCTCAACACCCTGCATGGTTTGGGAGATATTAAAGTTTCCATATTGAGAAATTTCTTCAATGTAGCTTCA
Organism: Sequoia sempervirens; assembly: GCA_007258455.2. Lineage (NCBI taxonomy): Eukaryota > Viridiplantae > Streptophyta > Pinopsida > Cupressales > Cupressaceae > Sequoia > Sequoia sempervirens. Next base: position 327,325,291 of record VDFB02373365.1, on the reverse strand, counting down.
AATTGAGATATGAAACCTTATAGGCCCTTAAACAACTTGAAAAGTGGACAAACCAATCTTTGATGGTTCAGCGTTATAGATCTCTTCGAGAAATTTCCAACAATATGTTATAATAGTAAATTGGATATCCAGATCAAAAGTTATGGCCCCACAAAGTTGCCCCTATAAAAAGTGAATTTCATTAAAATATCTTCCTAGGAAAGAAATCAAACGGTGAGACTTTTGGTGCTAAAACCAAAGGGAAGTTACACTTTCTAGAACATGTTCTAGGGTGGTTATTGGGTAAAATAAAAAGTGATAAGTGGGGGTCATAGAAGGTGGATCCATTAGTGCAGATTGTGGCTTTGAATAATATGATTTGTTTTTAGAGTTGATTTTGTTGTAATGAATCAAGCCCATGAGGTTGTAGCATGCAAGTTTTGAATCTGCAATTTCATTTTTTGAAAATAATTGAAAGTGAGTTATTTTTTTGTCTCGCATCTTCTATGTTGGCATCTGTTGTTGTGATTTGTGTGGGTTTCAGGCAGTGTGGTTCTCCAAGCCCATGAGGCTGTAGCATGTAAGTTTTGAATCTGTAATTTTATTTTTTGAAAATAATTGAAAGTGAGTTTTTTTTTTTCTTGCATCTCCTGTGTTGGTATCTATTGTTGTGATTTTCATGGGTTTCAGGCAGTGTGGCCCTCATCAAATGCTTTCTAACACTTGTCCAATTTTTTCATAAATTCTAGCTCTTGCACGCCATCAAATCGTTATAGGAATCTTCCATAAGAATCTATCATACTTTATCATAGAATCCCTCAAAGATGTCGAGACATGTCAAGGAATGTCATCCCAAAGTGAGATGCCTACATTTCCATGTGGAAACCACAACATCCATGTCACATCCCATGTCACCTCCCAATATGTCAAAAAATCACCATGCCAAGTCACATTAGGTGACAAATTAATATGAGCAAGAAAAATACAACATAAACATTATTAAATTAATATTTTAATTGCAACACACTATTTCTTGTTTTTATCAAAAAATTTCAAAAGCACTTGGAAACCAAGCACAAGAGACATATACACAATATCTTCAACACTACCACAACCATAGAAAAAATATTATCAAAGTAACAATAGAGGTTAACACCAATAGCTTAATTGATGACAACATAATGCAACAAATCAAAGCATAAACAACACCAACTATTCATCTTCAACATCAATCTTCCTCAACACATACAATTGACACCAATGACAACACAAGATTGTTGACATCAATGAAAACACCAATCTGCACATACTTGCAACAACCATTAGCTGTGAGACCTTCTTTCTTTTGGGCAATAATCCATCCGATAGTGATCGTATTGTATTCAACACTATTGCAATTACTTTATATTGTGATCCAATCCTCATCATGGTTTTTCCCTTCTTGGATTTTCCACATAAATTTGGTGTTCTATTGTGCATGGTGTTGATGTGTTTCAATTTTTGTTATTTGCTTTCATGCTAAATCATTCTAAGAGATTAAGGGTTAATAAAGTTGATGTGGATTTGAATGTTTATGATGGTTTTGATGTTTCAATGTACAACTGATTCACCCCCCTCTCAGTTTTCTTGTGTGCATTCAACATGGTGCTCCACAAGATTGGATTCATATGTTACAGTGTGTGGAAGGTTAACTAGGTGTACAAAATGAATATATTTTTTAGGTGTATAATGTTGTGAAGGATTTGTTGGATCTCAAGGTATTGATGGAATATTCTAGAATGTGTTTAAGTGTTGTGTGTGGTCCACAAGTCATCTTTGGATTTTCGGAAGCGTGTACTTAAATGTTTAATGGTGTTAACACAGGTTCGGTTGACCTTGTGTGTTTACACTAATTGTGGATATGCTTCAGTGTTTGTGGAAGCATGGTGAGGCGTGCATACATGGATTTAGGTTTGAGTTAAGGTGTGATGTGGTCTTCCTTCATTCCTCTCCATCATGAGAATGTTTTGGTGCTAACCTAATTTGAATTTGCATGTTGAGGTATAGCTAACCTTGAAAGATGTTTCTAAGGTTTTGAATGGTATAAAGGTAAGGTGAATTGTTGGATAAGCATGTGTAGATGTGAGGATGTGTTGAGATGAAAATTTAATTAGATGTAGAGATCTAAAGTGTGAGCTTAATGCTTATGACTCCAATGCAGTGAGCATAAGGGTGTACATTTACAAAGTACCTGAAGTTTTTGATAGTAGTGAGCTGGAGGTTATTGATGGTGTAGAGTTGTGGTGGATCTTTGTTACTCTAAGATGGATTTCTCATTGTAACAATCTTCTATCTTCTTCTTTCTATTCTAGTAGTGAGCCATTGGTAGTGAACCCTTCTTTCTTTTGGGCAGCAAGCCTATTGTATTCGGTGTTGCAATTACTTTATATTGTGATATGATCCTCAATGTGGTTTTTCCCTTATTGGGTTTTCTACATAAATCTGGTGTTCTCATGTGTGTGGACATGTTTGGATTACTATTTCTCATGGTTATATTCTGCTAATGGATGATAATGGTTTAAAGGTTGTTAAGGGTTTAAGGATTAATGTTGATCTGAATGTTAATGAAGATTTTGATGTTCTAATGCACAATTGTTTCATCCCCCGCCCCTCTTAGTTGTCTTGTGCATTCAACATGTTCTACTAGCTATTAAGAATTTTTTTTAAAGTGGTAGATCTTAGCTACTACTTTTTTAGGATTTTATGTAGTATAATGTGCTTAAATTTATAAAGAGACCAAACATTCATGTATTCATGTTATAAAGAAAACACACTATTTTTTATATTATGAGTGTTTTATCTTTTATTTTTCCTTCAAAATAATTTTTCCTACTTTTTGGCTCCCATTTTGTGCACATATCCATAATTGAATAACACATCAAAGTTTCAACATTTGTCACCTATATCTACGTGCTTTCATGAGCACAACATACTATTTTGTTATGATGTCAAATAATATTGTGTGTGTGTGTGTGTTTGTGTGTTCATGGTTATATCATTATATCATTTCACATATCTTTTTCAACTCTCCTCTCTCTTAATTGTATTCTTTCCATGCAACTAATTGGGGGACCATATAAAGTCACTAACATCCATTTCTTGAGTACATCTTAGTGAATATCCACATGATCAAAATATATTTTAGATTCAATACCCCATTACTTTTGTTACGCCAAGATGGTATGTATTAGTTTCTTGGCCTAGGTGGCATGCTTGTTCCACCACTTTTAGTGAAATTTATCTCAACTCTTTCCTTCTTTTCATTTTCATTTGATTCTAGACAATAATCAGTATTTTATATGCCTTCATGATGCTACTAATTCATTTATTTTCTATTTAGAAAGTTTCTGAAATGGAGTACTCATTCAAAGAGAATACATGTACAAATAAGTGACACAAAAATGCTTGTTTATATCCTTTTTATGATTGATTGAGTAAATTTTCTATCATGGTGGTTGCTTATTTTTACTTTGGCATGCATTCTCATAAAAGTTTGCATGCATTCAAGTCAAAGCGGTTGTAAAATGTAATGGTGAAAATGTTAGACCTTGCACTCACCTTAACCCAAACCACACCTACATTTTCATTTACACTCCCATAGATTGGTCCAAATTCTTTGTTTATCCATCCCACCTATAATCAAATCTATGATTGTATAATTGACCAAAATTGATACATATCCATACCCATATCACTTAAACTAACAAATCACTTAAACCATATGTCAAAACATATCCATACCCATATCTAAACTAGATACCTTTATTTATTTAATTTCCACATTTATTGAAAACAAATAATTTATCTTACAACTATGTTAAACTAAAAGAGGGGTAAAAATTTATTCAATCCAAAAAGAGCAATACAAAGTCAGGTCATTACACATCCCTATCAATCTCCAATAGTTGGTCCAAATTTTGTAACAAATCCGGGGTTAACTGACCCCTTTCCACAATATTCCAATCTTGCACATGACAACTATGTTAATTCTTAACTAATAATATAACTAGCTATTGCACCTTGTGCAATGGGTACGCCGAAGAGGTGTGAAAGGTCAATTAGGAAAATATTGGTTTATTTTTTGCACATATTTGTGTTGTAAATAAGATCAATTGATAGATCATTTAGAAAATGGTCTTAATATTATTATTATTCTTTTATTATAGAATAATATTTATTCAATATTTTTCTTTTAATTATCTAAATTATTCTATATAAATTAAAAAATTGATTTTAATATATTATGAAGTATAAATAATTACTTTAATAAAAATTATTTAATATTTGTTTGTTTCAATTATTAATTTTGTTATATAAATAAATAAAAAATTCATTAAAATTGATTTGAAAATATTATTATTGATATTAAAAAATTACATTATAAATAAATATAATATGAAATTGGAAACAAAATATAAATAATATTTATATAACAAATTTTCATTAAAATTGATTTTAAAATATTATTATTAGTATTTAAAAAATTACATTATAAATGGGAAAGTCAATTAAGATAAACAGCAAAGCGAGACTTCCCGGCGACAATTTTTTTTCAATCAAACCTGAAAACCTTTACCCTCACAAAAATCTGCTCCACACAGGTTTATTTTTCGGGAAGTAGCCAAAATAGTGGAGTCACCACTAAATTTAGCCCTAAAAACCCTGCTTCATCCGCAATCAAAAACATTAAAAAGGTCCCCAATTAAAATAAAAACCGGAGGAGCTTCCCAAGTAGACGAACGCCACATTACATTACTGCAGATGCATTTAACTCATCTGGCTTTTCTGAGCTAGACAAGACACTTCGAGACGTGCGGTGATGATGACGGCAATTGATAGCCCGTCACGGAGCGCCAGCAGAGCGGCAGGTATAGTATGGTCTATGGGAGGTAAGCAGTAAGCCTTCGTAAAAAACGTGGGCGTTTCTTTCCCACATAGCGCCGGTGAAAAAACAGCCGATAAACGAAACGATCAACGGTTGGCAATGGAGGATCTGTCAACCATGTCTTTTAACTCCTTTTGAACTGTCGAAGGGCAAAACGAACTTCGAAAGTTCATATAGGACACGCCTTCGGCGTAATTATTATAGGTCAAACTTATTCATTTATTCTCATTTCAAATCTGTTGTCCTCCATAAAAATATAATTATTCTCATTTCAAATCTGTTGTCCTCCATTAAAATATCTATATAAATATCGAAGAAGACTAAGAGAAAGGTACATTTATTACCTTACAGTTCACTTGGACAGACGTGTGGTCCTCTGCAATCAATCCCCATAGACTTTCCACAGAGACGGTCTTTAGACAAGCCCTAATAATGACCAAAGCTTCAATCAAAACTCTGCGTATGGAAGGGCTCATTTAACGCAAATCGTTATTGAAATGGAATTCTTTCAGAGACCAATTGCCTTATCCCACATGAAGCAAAAAATCTAATTCGAAAACCCAGTCTTCCTCCATTTTCCAGACCCAGTGAAATGTGTGGAACAACGCTTGGCCATCCTATGGCCGGTACAACGCTAGCCAGTCTTGCCGTCACAGCAGGTAGTTTCGGGACAACAGTTTGTCCAGGCAAATTGAGTGGACGTACAGAGAGAATAGTGATCATCGTTGAATAACAGAGGTCGTGTGACTTGGGCAGATTGACATTTTTTGTTTCTTGTTTGTCCTGGCTTTGTTTTCATAGCTATTTGGCAGCTCAGTTTTGTCCGTTTCTTGAGTTTGATATGAAATATTTTACTGTCATTTATTAGTAAGGCATCTTCAAAAACAATTTTGTATGGATAGTCCAAAAGAGAGGAGGATGTGGTGCAGGGAAAATATCTGCATAGGGTGTCATGTCATGAGGAGATCTCAGCTCCAGAACGGTTTTCATTTCTAGTTGGCTGGTCGGCTACTGATACTGATATGCACTTGTTTTAAAAGATTTTTACAATCTATAATGCTTGCTTCTTGTTGTCGTTTCTGGATTTGATTGTGTGATTTTTTTGCATCGTTTTGGATCACATTTCGTGATCCACCATCAAGATGTAAGTTTTTTGTTTTAACATGTAAAAAGAAAACAACTATGGAAGAAAATTAGATAGGGAAATGTGTTCACCAGATGTTGTTACTAGAATCCATTTTTTATAATGAGTGAAAGTATTAAGAAATGCTATAATTTGTATTCAGTATAATACGGAGCCGGCTAACTCCTAGACAAAAAGCACCTATGCACATACAGAAACGCATGAAAACATACATAACATGAAGAGACGACACTACGCGGGGCCCGCCAGACGAATGATACAAGTGATGGAAACGACAACCGAAGGAAAGGGCACGAGAAGCAAGGAGGTGTCCATTGCCGATAATACATCGCCATTTTTTTGCCTTGTGCGAGAAGGTAACTGTTAGTGCGGGAAGGGCAGTGCGGACGAGCGGTGTTGTGGTTTAAATTGTTGGGTATTGTTCACTTGGAAAACCCGCTATGCTTCGGGTATTCTCATTTTGCAGGTTGAAATCGAAACGTTGGAGAGCAAGGGCACATCGCAGGCAGGGGAGAGCACCAAGCGACTTGAGGTGAGGTGTTTCTAACCGACTGTGTGCAATGTTGAAGGTTTTTATGTATTGTTTCATACGTTTTTGTATTGTTTGATGTGTTGCTCTTAAAACCATGGGAATGTAATGAAATGTGGATTTAAAGTTGCGTTGTTGTTAAAAGCATGTTATTAAAACACCCATTGAGTTGCAAGTGAAAGGTTGCAGAGCAAGGGGAGACTACAAAAAGTGAGTTGAGGGGTTTGTAATGATTTGGGTTGTTAGTTGTAAAGGGGTTTAAAATGTAATGAGGGTTTTTGTTTGTAAATTGTGTTCAAACTTTAAGTGGGTTTAGGGTTTTGTAAAACCCAGTATTTTGCATCTTAGAATTTTAGAAGAAAAAAATGAATGTCTTTACAAGCTTTTGTTATTTAGACCTTAGGAATGTAATGAAAGGCATTGTTTTATAAACACCCACGAGGGTTTGTGTATGTTGTGATGTGGGTTGCATTTTTATAAACACCCTGTGTTTTCCATTTCATTCATATTGGAGTGATAATTACAACTGCAAATTGTATTTGTTTGTCATGGCATTCCAAGAGGCCACATTTGTTTGAGGCATTTTTTTAAATAGTTCATTTCCTTGTCTATGAAAGCATATTAGTAAGCATAATAGTAAGCAATAATAGAGACAAGGTAGTGAACAGTTTGAAAATTGCCTCAAAGAAATGTGGTGACAAGCCATAGACAAGGCAATGAGCTGTTTGTAAGTATGATTGCTTATGTATGGCTTGCCATTGTGTTTTGGTTGACATATACTCACCTCACACTGTGTTTTCCAACTTGCAATCACACTATGCATGTATATGGTTGTTGGAAAACATCATGTGTTTTCTATGAAAGCATAATAGTAGATTTGGATTGTGATGGCGTTGCAACACCACGGTGATTGGGATGACATGACAAACCATAGACAAGGCAATGAACTATTTGTATGTATGATTGCTTATCTATGGCATGCCATTGTGTTTTGGGAGACATATAGTCACCTCACATTATGTTTTCCAACTTCCAATCACTATGCATGTAAATGGTTGTTGGAAGACATTGTGTGTTTTCTATCAAAGCATATTAGTAGATCTAGAAGGTCATGGCATTCAAACACCATTGTGATTGGAATGAGATTGCTTGTGAACTGTTTCTATGTATGATTGCTTATATAGGGCATGCCATTGTGTTTTCACAAACATATACTCATCTCACACTGTGTTTTCCAACTTGCAATCACACTATCCATTATCTTATATGTATTTTACCATTTACTTTAGAGTGTTATAGATATTTTATGGTCCATGGTTTCATTAAAGCTAACAACGAGAATCCAATGCACATTGTGTTGTGTAAGCTTCCATGCATCATACCATAATCATTGTTAGAAGTGTATTCTCTGTTGTGCACTTGAATGCTTTTGTTCTATTGCATTTTTATTCTTTTTTGGGGGTTGCAGACTGCAAGGTAACCCATAGTGATCAAGTAAGATTGAGAGACCATTTTCATTGTTTGTTTTATTGCTTGCATTAGAATGACAAGATTAGTATTAGTATTAGTTTTTTGTGATAACTCTGGAACTTTATGGGCTGAGGATTGGGAAGCAACCCATATCCTCCTAGGTAAGATTCAAAGATTGTCTTTAGTATTTTGATTCATTTCTTGCATTAGAATGAAATGATTAGTCTTTCGAAATAAATTTACTGTTTTATGGTGTTAGCAGAAGAAATTTGTAAATCAGTAATACAAATATGCAAGTTTGACATCATAGCTTATAATATACTTGCTTTGTTGTATCAATATGGAGTTTGATTTTAAAAGCATGCTAAGCTCAAACTAGGTTAATCTATAGGTATTTCTAATCTTCAACTTAATACACATATCCAATATGTCCATGCATGAGGGTATACACTAGAATAAATATTGACTATTTCATATTGCTACATGCTATTGATTCCCAATTATGGCCTTGTATTACATGCCAAGAAAAGTAGCTTTCCACAGCCTGACAAAAGAAATCCCTAAAATATAAGTTCCATTTGTCTTTGTCATATATGATAACCTTGTTTTATCTTTTGGCATAGAAATGAGTTTCTTGTGATATGGACGGTACAACAACGATGTAGAATATAATTGTGGTTATGATTGAGGACATAACTTCTTATGAAATTGTCTGATGGAAGGTCAACTTGATATTAGGTTTGGGCTACTGCAGTACTGACTTAATGGATTTATGTCGTAGAATTGTCATAATACATATCAGTGCATATTTTAATTATGTATGTTTGATTCTAAAGTTACATAATTTTCGTTGGCGAAAGTTGTCTATTTGAACAAGTGCATAGCACAATTTTTTTATTTATTATTGAATTAAAGCTATTGAGAAAAATACAGAGAACCATGGCTATTCTCAAATAATAGCCATAACTAGTACAACTAGATAGCAACCATCTAATTAAGATACATAATAGCCCTCCAAAGAAGGGAAAAATGAAAATAGAAAGAACAATATATCTGTCGCATACCAAATGGGACTGAAGCAAGAGAAAACTGTAAACTAAAATAGACCCAATTGAATAGTAACCAGTTGAAGTGTTCAACTGCGTAGGTTCTTGTATCGACTTTGATATCTAGTTGATCAACCATGTGGTTCATAGTATGATGTATGTCCTTGAAGCATTGATAATAGGATTTGTTCAAACATCCCTCAATACAACGAAGAATTATCCAAGCAGGTTCAGTCTAAGCCGACTTGTAGTTCTAAACAAGAATCATGGAGGCTTAGTATATGACATCTCCAACCTAAGGCATAACACAAAGTTAATGGATTTTTTGTGTGACTAGTATCATAAGGGTATTATTTTAGGTCCTAGGAGGTCAAATTTGCTACTTTGTATGTACACTATAACTTTTTCAATTTACGATGGATCTGCATTGCATTAGGACAATGATAGATTCCATGAACGGATCTTAGTCAACTTGATTGACTGATTGCATACTCTTCAACATAAGGTGGGCAATACTATATAAAGGTTGATTTACGTAGACAAGGCAATGAACTATTTTTGTGTATGATTGCTTATCTATGGGTTGCCACTATGTTTTGGCAGACATAAACTCACCTCACACTGTGTTTTCCAACTTTCAATCGTATTGTGCATGTATATTCTTGTTGGAAAACATTGGGTGTTTACTATGAAAGCATGATAGTAAATTATATGGATTGTTATGGCATTGCAACACCATGGTGATTGGAATGCCATGACAAGCCATAGAAAAGGAAATGAATTGTCTATGTGTATGATTGCTTATCTATGGGTTCCCACTATGTTTTCACGGACATATAGTCACCTCACACTGTGTTTTCCAACTTGGAATCCTATTGTGCATGTATATGCTTGTTGGAAAACATCTAGTGTTTGGTATGAAAGCATAATAGTAAATATAGATTGTCATGGAACTGCAACACCATGGTGATTGGAATTCCATGACAAGCCATAGAGTAGGAAATGAACTGTTTCTATTGTTTGTCTATGGCTTGTCATGGCATTCAAAGATGATGGTGGTGGAATGCAATGGCAATCCATATTTTCAATTATGCTTGGATACATTTTTTCAACAATCGATATTTACTATTTAGCCATGGTGTTCGAAGCCATGAGAATCCATATTTACTATTATGCTTTGATAGATATTTTGCAAGCATGTGTAGCTTGTTCAAAAGAACTTGTTTTAGGATTTTAGCCATAGAAGCAAGGAAGTGAACTGTTTGGTAGATTTATTTCTTAGACATGAAGGAAAATTGTGGTAGCATAGTGAACTGTTTCATAAAATGCATCAAATAAATCTGGCCTTGTGGTAATGGAATTCCATGACAATCAATATTGTAGCTGTTGCAATATGGATTGTCATTGTAACAACTACTCATTAAAATATCAATAAAATTAATAAATTAGACAAAAATAACGAAACAAATATGATAACAGGAGGAAATTCATTTAAAACCAACTTAACAAACTTCATTAATACAAAAGTAGTATTTTAGTCAGTGTCTTAGATAAATTTTTTCCTTTAATGAATTTGAACAATATATGCTCTTTATATTTCAATGATTAACATATTCATGAATTGAATGTAATCATTACACTGAGATAAGTAATATTAAAGAAATTCAAAAACCTTCACAACCATAAAACATGAATGAGACTATAACACCCTATTTGCCTTGAGTGGAAAACCCTATTGGGGTAGGAAAACCACTCAAAAATTACCTCACTGGCTTAATCTCAGAATTTGTTGTTTACAATGCTTTGTTGGCTATATATCAAAATTTTCAATTAATGTTTTAATGATACATAGATTATCACTTATGTTTCTTTTACAACATCTTCTGATCTCGCATCACTCAAGATTCAGATGCAGAAGTTTAAGTACAACATAATTGATTATTTTCACAAAGCATTGAATGTGCTATCCAAATAACTTTCAAATATGAATCAATGAAATGCCATTTCAAAACTGAGAATAATACTACTTTTCTGCTCACCATCTTTTTGAAAGAATACATGGAAGGATATATATAATTTTATGGAATACTGAACTGGAGTATCTTTTCAAACTGAAAAGTAGCTTTCTTCTCTAAATGTCCCTTAAGAGGTAATAGTTACAAAACTGAATTTTTTTTAACAAATTTTAATCAACGTTTCCTTGAAAAAATGCATGTTGTCCTGACATAATAGTATATCATAAAGATATTTGAAAGTATAACTTGTGTTCCCAAATGATAAAGAAAACTAAACCATAACATGAACAACTAACACTTGACACAATGCAAACCAACAATTGTAATCATTTGAACGGAGCTTGACAATAACTAACCACAATGCCAAAATGGATTAAGTTATAGATCTGAGATAATAAAAACTTTACCCAAACAAAATGAAAAGAACTCAACTTTGAGTCGATACCCAGCATTGTATGTAGGGTTTGAAGGAAATAATAGACTCTATACATTTTAACCCTATTGAATGTTAGGAAAAAGGTGTGTTGTACACCTTGCATTATGTATTTAATGTAATTATTCTTGGGGCCACTTAATGTTGCATGTAACATTAGGAGATAAGTTAAGTTGTAAACATGTAATTATTTAATATTGCGGAAAATAATAAATAAAGCACCCAATATTAAATAAAGGGAAATGGTTTGTAATCTCATAGTTATGGTCACATAGTTTTGTGTAATACCACTTAGTGGTTTTGTGGGAGCTTGCTTCTATAAAAGCAACCACAAAGGTAGTTATTGTGAGATGCAATTTTGCATGATTAGCTCTGGTTAATATTTGTGAGGGTTTGAAGCATGGCACAGGATGTGTAGTTGGATGCTTGTTTGCATGGATTGCTTGGAGAGGGCTTGTTGCTTCAATGGTGTTCATGGAGACTCTTAAGATGTATTGTAATCTTATTGATGAATAATACATGAGAGATGGATGCTTTTGGAGGTAGGGTTTTTTCCCTCTTGAGGGTTTTCCCAGGGTATATCTTGTGTCATATTTTCATGGGTATGTTGTCTATTCTCTTGCATGTGGATTCTAAATACTTAGATGCATAGATTTCTTTAAGGATTATGTGGAAATTGTCTTTAATTGGCTGCAAGTTTCCAACAAGTGGTATTAGAGCTTTGGTTATGGTTGTATAACCCTTGGTTGTGAAAAATCTTGTTTAAGTTTGAATCTATGCATTGCATGTGAGAATCAAAGACATGGCAGGATATAAAGGTTTTACAGGTTGTTTATTGTAGATATGAGGGTTTTGGGTTTGTTGATTAAATGGGTTGTTTGTGGATCTGGGATGTGAGAAATTTTGGGTGAAATAGGTTTCTTGGTTTTGTATTCAAATGGGGGTTTTGGGGGTGAGCTTTCATAGATGATCTCCTGGCCCAAAATAGACCTCATGGTTAGATCTGGGTTGATCGAGAGACGAAAATTGATATATAATTTGACCTATTTTTGATAATGTGAAAAATTGAAAAAAAAAAATTGCCCATACCCAAATCGTATGGACGTCAAAATAATTAAAATAAAAATGATTTCCCGTCAATTTAAAAAATTTTCCATGCAATTTTGAAAAAATAAAAATCATGTCCCGGCTCGTTCACTACAGGTGGACAGCTTGCAACAGTTGTATAGCTGTGGCAGGGCCTGTCAACCCACAATGGCCAATGACCACCGATGACAGGGTATATCCCCTGTCTGGCGGGGGTCGCCGGTACTATGGGACCCAACTCCCAAACCCGTCGGCCATCCCCTACGTGGTGTTAAAATCAAAAAAATTATTATTAAAATTTTTTGCTATTTTTTAAATAAATTCTGCCATGTAAAATTCAAGCCCGGAAATTGTTTTTTATTAAATGGAAATTAAATGAGATTTAATAACAATTTCGGGTCCGCCACCAATTGAGCGGCGCCGCCCAAGTGGGGCCACCGCTCAGCCACCAAGGGTGGCAAAATTTTTTTTGCCTCAAGTACAAACTATGCTTTTGCTTCGGAGGGGCATAACTTTTGCCCAGTATGTTGGATTTTCAACTTCTTGGACTCGTTGGAAAACTGACTCAGAGCTCTACACTATGGTGATAGATATTTTTCTAGATTCTATAGTTTTGATAGTGTTTTTCTTGGTCAAAGGCAGGTGTTTATATTGAGCTTCAAGAGGGCATATCGGGTGGATATAGAGTCGGATTTTGGACTTCGAATAGTCGAAGGAAAGCTTGTTCAGAGAAGTATACAGTGGACCAGGTTTGGAGATATTTTGGCATGATTTATTTGTTGTTTTATTTATCTAAACTGTTTATGGGTTTCTTTGACTATAGTGATACTGTGAGTTTATGGATGATCGGATCTTAGAGATTTGATGTTGGATTCATTGTATGCTCAGTTGTACATCTCATATTTTTCTATTTTTTACATGGTTATCAGTATATGGTTGGATTTATATGTTTCATTGATGTATCTACAAGTTGTATGGTGCAGGAGCACCTAGGCTAACCTCCATAGTTTAAGACATTTTGGCTTGTATCTGACATTAGCCAAGTCAGAGTAGTGTATATTTGTTTTGGACCTTAGAAGGTCATTGTTGTGGTTAGGTGAATTAGTCATTAGGACTAAGATTCACCAATGTTTAGTCATCATTAATAGTTTAGCTTTAATTAGCTTAGTAGCTTAGATTGGGAATTGAGCCTTAAATGTGTTCTAAACACATGAATGATGTTAGAAAGATGCCATGAGGCAGTTAATGGAGTTGGTTGCTCGAAATCAAGGAGATAGAGGTCCTAGGAGTTTGGAAGAGGGCATAATGGGAAGTTGCAAAAAGTTGCTACAAAGTTGTCATGACAACATTTGTCATGTTGCATGCAACTCGGTTATCTTGGATCCCCTAAAAGATAGGAGTGTGGGATCAACCAACATCCCTAAAAAAAAGGCAAATGGCATCTGTGAAAGGTGTGGCTCGAATTCAAGAAGTTAGAGTTTTTGTAATCAAGCTTTTGTTTTTGGAATAGAAGAAAGACTCTGCATTTTCTGTGAATACCGAATGCTTTTGAGTGACAGTGCTATTAAATGAGTTAGATGTTTTTATTTGGTATTGAATTTGTGTTCATAGAGTAGTCTTAAGCGTTTCTCATTCTATAATCAAATTGTTTTGAGTTATTCTAGTGTGTTGAATTCTTAAGTTAGGTCTAAGGGTTTATTCTGGTCCTGTCCTGACCAGTTTGCCTTTTTATGGCTCCCCCATGAAATCTAACCATGGGATCTTCCTGAGGAGGGATGGATATGTTAGGGGAGCCATTAGTCTGTATATATTTAGTGGTAGGAGTCATGTGGAGTCGAGCAGGTATGATTAAAATCAAACCCTAGGCGAGTTTAACATGCCCGGTTAGAGGTTTGACAGTCAAGAATTGAAGAGATCAGGCAGGGGAAAGAGGTACCGTAAGGAACAAGTACAGTTCCAGGTGGGGCAGAGTCATATCTTAGTATGCTAGAAGGATTGAGGTCCAGTCAATCCATTTGTTTAGTTGATAAGCAAGAAATAAGTGAAACCCTAGTAATTAGGCCTATTAGCCCTATTTAACCTAGATTATAGGAAACCAGTGTACGAAGGAGTCAGGGGTCAGAAACTTTGTAAATCTTTTAGAGGATCAAAAAGGGTATCTGAACGTGAAATTTTCTTTCTAGGTTGTTTGGGAAGTTTAGGCAAGAATGACAAAAAGGTCTCTGTCAAGGGCTATAAGGAATTAGGCCTCCTCAAGACCAAATCTTGAAATCAGTAAGAAAGGAGATTGAAGACCATCCAAGAGGAATCAAATTGGATGTATATGACATTTTTTCAGTATCTTTGATACCCCTGCAAGCACTTCAAGTTTTTGAGTGATGTTAGCACTTAGAGTCTTCTAAGTGGAGGAGATAGTTTACTAGTTCCAAAGTGGTGTTAGTCTTTCAAGGTGAAGCACGAGTTATGAAACTCTTGGAGAGGTGTTGGAACAGGACTTAGTTAATTATCTAAGCCTGACAAGGACCTGGAAGCTATCAGGTTCTTGGATGAAGACAGGGAAAAGTCTTCCTAGCTAGTTGTGCAAGCAAACCAAGGAACACTCACACCATTGTGCAATGTTGTAGGCGGTCTATACTTACATGTTGCATTTATGACTTGGACATGGGTTGTCTTTGCCCATTGATATTTCAATGCTGATGCATGTTCAGTTTTGGTGGCTTGGTTTGGTCACTTGGTTTGCTGGTTTTGTTGTCATGTTGAGGAGGTGAGATGGTATTATCAAGTACAGTCATGATATGAGACCTATTTAGTTGACTATGATTATGCAGATATGTGAACACGGTTGGGTTGAGTAGTTGTTACATTTGGTGGTGATCATGGTGTCATGGATGTTTCTTGTGCTTTAGAGAGTTTGGAATGTCATGATAGTTTATGCAGGTGCATTGTTTGGTGGTGTTGGATTGGTTCCTGATTATGGTTGTGGCGGTGTATCTTTGTGGTATGAGGATCATGGTTTTACTTTTCCTTTTGAGAGCTCTTGTTATATTTGAGTTCTTTGATTGTGTGAGAGACTTTGGTTGATCTTCATGAGGAGATTGTTATCATGATGTCATGGATAGCTTGATTACACTTTTCAGTGGGAGCTTTTAACAATGATGGCTTTGGTGGTGATGGATATGTTTATGATGATTTGAAGATTGTAGGTATCTTCTTGGCTGGAAGATTTTGGTTCTACTTGTTATGTTACTGACATTTCAGTTGTGTGTGTAGACTTGGATGATCTTCATGGAGAGGATGGTTGTCACGATGCCATGTGTGACTCGGTATCACAGTTCAGTGGGAGTTGTTGGCAGTGATGAGGATTCACCATTTGATGGTGGATGTTCTTTTGCAATGATTGTTGGTGTCATGGATGGACTCTTGGTTTCTACTTTTATGCAGTGATGGTTCATTGGAATCTTTGGTTTCATTGACAGAGGATGGTTTTATTCATATTGATTACATATGTTGATTCTTGGTTTAGGGTGTTATTGTATTATGTCATGGTTTACTCTTCATCATATGTTAGAGTTTTGGCATGGTACTTGTTCTCTTGATACTAGGATGTATGAATTATTGTATGAGATCTCATATTAGGAGATGGTTAGATCATGTTGTCATGGTTATGATCCTGATTTGCGATTGGGTACATTGACATTTGCTTGATTACTTCATGATGGTGCTATATTTCATTTGGAGCTTGGCATGGATTGGTTGGTTACAGGTACTCATGGATACTTGGAGACATAGGTGAGGCATGAGTTCTCTTATGATTAAAGACATGTGTTGAGAAGGTTACTCTTGATGAGATTTCAGCAGGGAGTCTGAGGAGCCTACAACTTGGTTGGACGTGAGTTCAACATGGACCTATGAGGAGATTATTTTTGGATGAGTCATGATGACTTGGATGTCTTGGAGGAGCATTCTCATTCCTCACTCTTGGTCTACTCGGCAGTCTCACTTGAGAGGTATTGCCCATTGTTACTTTTAGGTGCTTTGTGTTTTATGCTTTATCTTCTCATGCATAAGGATCTTGAGCTATGGATATATGGTTTTGGAGGGTTCATTTGAGGAGTGTTGGCATGTTTATCTCCTTATGCATTGTGATTACATTTAGTGATGTTGAGTTTAGGAGATGTATTGGGCTTATTTCCTTGATTAGAAATGGATTTAGTTTGATCTTCTTTGGCTTGAGAGGCATACATCCATGTTGATTACATGATACTTATGCAATTTTTGATCTTGGAGATTGAATGTTTGGGTGTTGTTATGGCTTTTCTTTTGGGGTGTTGAGGAGATCATACTTGACACAGTTGGCTTTTAGAGGTGTATGTAGGAGATTTTTCTTACAAGTTTGCATATCATTGTGGATGATTCCTTATTACTACATGATGTAGTTTACACTTTCTATATGATGTTATTGGTAGACTTGGTAGGCCTTGATCTTTTTCAGATTTGCATTACCCATGCAGTGGGAGTTCTTGGATGTGTATGCCATTCTTTGATAGGTTTTGCACATGGAGTTTATGATTGCAGTTTATGGGTGCATATGTTTATGGCATGAGTTTACTATGTTTTGTATACCTTGGAGGTATGGAAAATTGGATGTATTGGCACTTTCTATGGGTGTTATTTCAGCTTTGAGTTTGTGTATCTTGACAGCTACTGGTGCATATTGATAACTTTGGATTGAGTGTTTGTGTTTGGGATATCAGTTGAGCAGGACTTATGCTTCGTTGTGATAGATTGTGTGACTTCTCTATTGGATGGATTCTTATCTTTGTGCATTAGCATGATGGAGGAAGAGAGCATTCATGCTTGGGATGGTGGTCACGTTGATTCTTGTTGTAGGTATCAAGATGGAGCACATGGAGCATTTTGATTCCATGATGGTATATGTGGCTATATGGATTGTTCATTTGATTCATGTTTTGAGGTTACTTGTTCCCCTTATGCAATTTATACAAAAAGTGGGATAATTTTAGGAAAACGGTGTTTTGTACACAAGTATGTGTAGGATCATCATGGAAAAAACAGGCCCTTAAGTGGCAAAAAAATCAAAAAAATCAGAGTTAGGCAACTTGATGTAAAAATTTGAATAATTTATCTATATTATTTCAAAAATATGTAAGAATAGAATCTATAGAAAATTTAATGTAGTTTCTAAACTACTAGGTTTGTTTAAAAATAAATAAATCTATTTGGTGAAAATTTGAAATTTCAATGCAGTAGTACTTAAATTTTAGGGAAAAAATAAGAAGAAGGTGCCTGTCTGACCATCCTAACCATAATAAAAAGGTGCTGTCATAATAGTGGTTTACAATTCCTTAGAGGAACGGATTTTAGCTGAAATCACATATTTTTAGAAAATATAATGATTTAAGCCTTAAAAAGTTCTATTTCAAGGATTCCAATTGAAGAGGGTTTGATCAAATCACCTTAGATCAAACCCCCTTGGATAGAACCTCGCTAGTTTTAAACCATACCTATAAATGCGTCTCCTTTACACCTATCAAAATTCTGATAAAAAATCACTTTTGATTTAAATTTTGGGGAATCAAATGAATTCATTTAAAATTTATTTGAAATGATCATGGTATTCCTTAGAACAAGCTATCCAATGAATATAATTTTAATATGTTTTGGTTTTGTTATGTATTTGTTTTTTAAGTTTTATTAAACATAGGTTTTTCATCGAAAATGAATTTCTTTGTTCTTCACATGTGGAAAAATAGAAGATTATCAAAAAAAAATTGAAAAATATGAGTGCACAGATATTGAAGTCCTTGATCCAACAAAAAAATAAACTTAAATTTTGACATATACAAAAAAGTTATTGTTATCTGATCCTTGGTCTGAATTGTAATTAGTTTGACTTTGAAACTTGATTAAGGAAAAATATTCAATAAAAACTATCTAACCAAGTGGAAGCACTAGATATCGAGTTACAAATCTAAATTAGAAAGAATTAGAATTTTATCCTTCATGGAAAAAATTTATGTGTTATACAAGTAGTCACTTTTTAAAAATGTTGTTTTGAAAAAATCTATTTCGTGGGAGATGGAAAAGAAGTGCAATTTGATTCCAAAAATTTGAATTTCTTTTTTTTAAATCTACAGAAAAAATTTGATGAGACTCTAGTTTGCACCATCTTCAAATTCCTCATAGTTTAGCAGCTATAGGTGCGAATGTGAAGATTTAGTTTAAAATAATAATTTTAGTGTCTAGTTTGGCCAAAAATTGTAAACCACTATTATGGGATCACCCAAAATGATAATATTTTTTTCTAAGATTTTAGATATAAGTAGAGGACTCATGTCCCTATATGATGCATATTTTTTTGTAATTTTTTTCAAAGTAAATAATTAATTATGAATTTTTTTATTACAAATTTTAAAAAATATTAAAAACTCGTATGTCTGACCACCTTAACTTGGTCAAAACTTCATGAAATTCAATTTTTCTTTGTTTAATCCTATAGTATGAGAAGCATAGAATGTGACGCATATTTTGGATTCAAAAAATGTGATCCCATTTGAAAGCTATAGATATTTTTCAATGACTCTATCAATTAGGACTTTAGTTGTAATTTGAATAGAAAATGAATAATAATTACTTATTAAATTCAAAGTAAAGAATAATTTATATTGGTGGAAAGGTGAGAATCTCCTCTAAAAACCCTTTTCATTTAATCAATTTTGGGTTAAAAAAAATTCATTAGCCACATACCCATCATATTGTCACTTTTTGGCCCATGATGATCCTACACATACCCACACCTTGCATTATGTATTTAATGTAATTATTCTTGGGGCCACTTAATGTTGCATGCAAAATTGGGACATAAGTTAAGTTGTAAAAATGTATTTATTTAATATTGGGGAAAATAATAAATAAATCACCCAATTTTAAATAAAGGGACATGGTTTGAAATCTCATAATTATGGTCAGATAGTTTTGTGTAATACCACTTAGTGGTTTTGTGGGAGCTTGCTTCTATAAAAGCAACAGGTAGTTATTGTGAGATGCAATTTTGCATGATTAGCTCTGGTTAGCATTTGTGAGGGTTTGAAGCATGGCACAGGATGTGTGGTTGGATGCTTGTTCACATGGATTGCTTGGAGAGGGCTTGCTGCTTCAATGGTGTTCATGGAGAATTTGAAGATGTACTGTAATCTTATTGTTGAATAATACATGAGAGATGGATGCTTTTGGAGGCTGGGTTTTTTCCCTCTTAAGGGTTTTCCTAGGGTATATCTTGTGTCATATTCTCATGGGTATGTTGTCTATTCTCTTGCATGTGTATTTTGAATACTTAGATACATAGATTTCTTTATGGGTTATGTGGAAATTGTCTTTAATTGGCTGCAAGTTTCCAACATTGAAAACATAGTGGGTTGTACGTTGTATATCACACAATGTTTTCCAACTTGCCATTATATGTAGATAGTATGGTTGCAATGAAGCTTTTGTGTTTTTTAGACATTGAGACTTTCATGAAACTCACCTGAAAAATTTATTACAACTCTTCGGTGGACTAAAATGTGGGTTTCAAAATCATGATATGATGGTAAATCAAAATGTATTGAATATTTGCAGGTTGGAAAACATAGTGTGGGATGTCAGTACATACTTTTATGAATCTCCCACTTGAAATAGGACATGTACATACATGAGTGGGTATGTGCAGGATCATGATGGGCCAAAAAGTGGCGATATGATGGGTATGTGTAGGGTATGTGGCTGACGACTTTTTTTTACCCAAAATTGACAAAATGAAAAAGGGTTTTTAGAGAAAATTCTTAGCTTTCCACCAATATAAATTATGCTTTACTTTGAATTTAATAAATAATTATTATTCATTTTCTATTTGAATTACGACTAAAGTCCTGATTGATAGGTTGATTTTCTATAGCTTTCAAACGGTATCACATTTTTTGAATCCGAAACATGCGTCACATTCTATGCTTTGCATACTATAGGATTTAAAAAAATAATGAATTTCATGAAGTTTTAACCAAGCTAAGGTGGTTAGACATACGAGTTTTTATATTTTTTAAAATTTTTAATAAAAAATTCATAATTAATTATTTACTTGGAAAAAAATTACAAAAAAATATGCATCACATTTTAACATGAGTCCTCTACTTATATCTAAAATATTATAAAAAAATATTATCATTTTATTGTGGTTAGGATGGTCAGATAGACACTTACTTCTTATTTTTTCCTTAAAATTTAAGCACCACTACATTGAAATTTCAAATTTTCACCAATTACATATATATATTTTTAAATAAAACTAGTAGTTTAGAAACTACATTCAATTTTCTATAGATTCTATTCATACATATTTTTGAAATAATATAGATAACTTATTAAATTTTTTATGTGAAGTTTCCTAACTCTGATTATTCTGAATTTTTTGCCACTTAAGGGCCTATTTTTTCCATGATGATCCTGCACATAAGCAAGTAACGACTATCCCTTTGAACAAAATCCAAGCACATACCATTCACCTCCTCTCTATTCACTTCGGGCAATAGGAAGAGCACTTCACTAAAAAACATCCCCTTTGTAGCATCTGAATTGCTGCAAACTCATGTGCCAGGAAATGGCATATGATGAAATGGTACTATGGGCTTGGATTGGTTGAAATGGATAATCGTTACTCTCATTACTCATGTATGTACATGTCCTATTTCAAGTGGGAGATTCATAAAAGCATGTACTGACATCCCACACTGTGTTTTCCAACTAGCAAATATCCAGTGCATTTTGACATCCCACACTGTGTTTTCCATCTTGCCAAGGGATAGAGTTTTGAATGTATTGAATACTTTCAAATGATAAAGGGAAAAAGATGTGGTAATGAATTTTTCATGTTTATGGATGAGTTTCAAAAGTAATACATTTCAAGAGTTAGTGGGTTGCAGTTTTTTGTAACACCCTATGTTTTCCAATATGTAGTTTTACAAATAGTATTCATCTAACTAAGAGCTTTTCTTTTCATAAATATTTTGTGATGTTTATTTATGTTGTGAATTAGTTGATTAATCAGTAGCTGGAAGTAAATATCATTTTTTCTAGATGCTTGCAGCGCTATTTGTTACTAACTTTTTTTTCCTTATTTTTTGACAACACAACAAAAAATGTTGAACTTGAGAATTCACATTAGGCAGCTTCCCTGTGACAATGAGGAAGATGATGGAAGTCCCTTCAGTATAGAGAGGCTACATCATGCCTTCAAATTCAATTTTCGTACTATGGAGGATTCCATTCGCAAGATCAGAAGATTTCCTGAGCCCACCGAACATGTACTCCCATATTCTAAGGCTGATGTGGCATGCAGTTTCCTATCAAACTGCATGGACCTGCTGACAAACTGTATTCAAGTTCATATTTTGTGTGCAAAGTATGTTTAGAGACATGTGGTCAATCGTGTTCAGTTTGAGGAAGCATTAGAAAGATATGATGTTGATCAGGGTGTCTACCACATTGGTGGCATCTTCCCACATTCATTGCCTCAATCATCCTCAGATATGAGGTGTCTACAACAAACATTTAGTAGTGCCATACAACATCAAGGTGATCATTTTTTTGACCAAGCAATGTGATTTCATGGTCATGTTGTTGAGCCACACATAGAAGAGGACATACGGGAGATGTATCTTTCCCTACGTGCACTGCTTGACCACCCTGCACCAGTTCCATCAAATGATGAAAGGGTTATTCAATGGCTTGGCATAGGATGCCCCTGCCATTCCAATGAGGGCACAAAAGTAAAGACAAAAAATGTAAAGAGTGAATCTAATTAGGATGTCGAAAGACTTGTTAAATGAAAAATGGAAACTAAAACTTTGAATTTGATTTTGTATTACTCTTTTGAAACACTACAATTGAATGAATGAGATTTTGTATTGTTGTTTATTAGTGTTTATTAGTGTATTTTTTATCACTCTTTATTACTATTTATTACTAGTTAATTCTTTACTATTGTTTTCTAAAACTACAAATTGTAAAACAAACGGTGTTGTAAAAACAACAACCCACTCACAGTTGTAAAACATAGGATGTTGTAAAGTATTTTTTATTACTCTTGATTAGTGTTTATTGGAAGTATTATGTATTACTATAATTACTTTATTACTGTATTTCAATATGGACATTTCAAGGTGAAGAACATCAGACATATGCAATGCAATATCACAGGTACAATTAACAAGGTATGAATGAGCAAGAACTTTTCAGTAGATAAAGGTCATGAATGTTGAACCAATAGTCTAGGATAGTCATCACAACATTTAAGTAAACCTATGCTCAACACTCTCTTTTCCATTATCAATTTTAATGCCAATTTCATCCATGAAGAATTTCCTCAATGTGTAGATCCTATTGTTAGCCATAACTTGAGCAGGTGTCGAGGATAGCTTTCAATTTTTGATTACCCAAGCAAGAATTGACAAAATTCAGCCTTACTAGATAACATGTCGTGAAAAGATTTTTGAAGATACTATGGAAAAGAGTTATTCACACTATAATGTGCAATTTTTAATTAACCTTTTTTTCATGAATTCCATTTCTTTGATCGGCTATTTTGAGCTTAATGACCTTGATCAAGAACGAGGAGGCTTGGGCTTTGGAAAAGTAGGTTTCCAATATGCTTTGCCTCTTCAGGAAGTCTCAAATTTGTCTCACAAGTTAGGTATACAAAAATATTGTAGCCAATAAAAAGCACACTTTTTCTTCTATGCCACTCACAAAGCATCACCAAACGCCTCAAAATTTTCAAAATTTTCCCATGATCTGGTTGCTTTTAGCCAGTTTTATAATCTCTTCATATTCATAGTTGGAATGAATTTCATTCACAAAGGTCGTTGATTTGTTTAGCATGTAAACTGGAATGTTAATACTCCACTTCTTCAACTCTCTTTCCCAAGGGAAAAGCATGTTTTTTGGAGCAATAATCAAATGCCTGCTTATAAGATTTTTGTAAGGGCTTAAGCAGGCCTTTGATTATTGCTCCAAAAAGCATGCTTTTCCCTTGGGAAAGAGTTCAAGAAGTGGAGTATTGACATTCCAGTTTACATGCTAAATAGATCAACGACCTTTGCGAATGAAATTCATTCCAACTGTGAATATGACGAGATTATAAAACTAGCTAAGAGTAACCAGATCATGGGAAAAAAAATTGAAAAATTTGAGGTGTTTGGTGATGCTTCCTAATTGGCATAGAAGAAAAAGTGTGCTTGTTATTGGCTACAATCTTTTTCTATGCCTAACTTGTGACACAAATCTGAGCCTTCCTGGAGAGGCTAAGCATATTGGAAACCTAATTTTACACAACCCAGACCTCCTCATTCTTGATGAAGGTTGTCAAGCTCGAAATGGCCAATCAAAGATATAGAATTCATGGATGCATAGGTTGACGAGGTTCTTCATGGATAAAAGATATGGAATTCATTGATTAAAGAAATGGAAATCATGGATCAAATTTATGGATAACAGTTGGATCTATAGGTTGACGAAGTTCTTCATGGATGAAATTGGGAATAAAATTGATAATGGAAAAGAGAGTGTTGACCATAGGTTTACTTAAATGTTGTGGTGACTGTCCTACTATTGGTTCAATGTTCATGACCTTTATCTACTGAAAAGTTCTTGCTTGTTCATACCTTGTTAAGTGTACCTGTGATATTGCATTGAATATGTTTGATGTTCTTCACCTTGAAATGTCCATATTGAAATACAGTAATTAACGACTTAGAAAAGGAATTAAAAAAAAAAAAAGCTGTCACAGTGAAAAGAAGAGGACCTTAATGCTATTCAGAGAGAGTTGCAATCTTGGTGCAAAGTTCCTTGTTGCTCAATTTAATGAAAAGAGTCTAGATAGGTAGATAGAGTCATAATAATGTTGAATAAGGCCATGTGAGGCCCTTTTATAATTTTTTTTGTGGTTTTGAGTCATTATGTGGTTATTAGGAGAAATGTTGCAAATTTGATAAAATGTTGTCAAGACAATTTTGTAAAAATGCAAAAAATGTAAAATCATCGAATGCCAAGGGTCAAGTAGTTGTACACACAGTTTTAGGCATTGTTAGTTGTCATTTGAGGTATAAATATGTGGTGAAATCATTTTAGGAACTTGTCAAAGGCTTTAGAGAAGAAACTCAATAAAATTTCTTACGTTTCTTGTTATTTTCTACTAAATTATGAGTTTACAGACCTGGCACGGTTCCGTACATGCTGCCATTAAACTGATTTTCATCTAGAACAGTAATCATATGTGTTAGCTTCCTTTCAAAGTTGTTTTGATTGGTTTTTGGGGTGTTTTGTGAATTTAACACACCATTTCCTTCAAGCGTCCAAAAAATAGGGGTTAAGGGTTTGATTGTTAAAATGGATTGACAGGCCATTCCAACTTTTTGTATCAATTGTTTCTTGGTGGAATGGGCCTGAATATGTTAGGACTAGGGTTAGGTAACATGGATTAATATTGGTAGATAATTTACAAGGGTTTCTCCACGCTGCCTTGTTGAAATAGTGAATTATGGGCCTTAAGAATAAGGCAACAGTTGGTAACTAGGAGAAATTGTCTGAGAATAAGGTAGGGCAAGCTAGTTCCTGATGTGAGTGAGTGTTTTTTTGTGTTTATAAGGTTTTAAAAGTTTGGAAAGGTCATTTGTGTGATGGGGAATGGAACCCTAGTTGTTAAAGGGTGAGAACAAGTGAATTTGAGTGGTTTAATGAAGGGAGAGTCAAAGAATCTTGGGGGTAGCATATTTGAGTGGTTTAATGAAGGAAGAGTGAAAATATGATGGTGAACTTCAAAACATTGTTTTTTTATGGTTTGCATAAAAGAAAGTGATCATTCAAGAAGAATTGACAAGTCAGTCACAACCCAGTGTGTTTTCCATCGTGCAAATATTACGTGCATTTTGTGTTCCAAACGTATGAACATATATTATTAGCATGTTTGTTGAAAGTAAGGGTTATTAAAAAATATGAAGGTCAAGTTGAAAAAATTGTTTTGTTATAGTGTGCATAACAGAAAGTGGTCAGTGAAGAAGAATTGAGAATTGAATCACAACCCAGTGTGTTTTCCATCCCACAACTCTTATGTGCATTTTTTTTGTGTTCGAAACATATGAACAGATATTGAAATGGACTATTTTTTTGAAACTAAGGGTTATCATAAAACAAGAAGGTGAACTTCAAAACATTCTTTTCTTATAGTTTGCAGAAAAATAAGAAGTGAGGAACAACCCACTGTGTTTTCCATGATGCAACTATTATGTAACTTTTTTGTTTGAAACATATGAACAGATATTGAAATGGATTTTTTTGCTAGAACTAAGGGTTGTCATAAAACAAGAAGGTGAACTTCAAAACATTCTTTTCTCACAATCTGCAGAAAAATAAGAAGTGAGCCACAACCCACTATTTTTTCCATGATGCAACTCTTATGTAAATTTTGTGTTCCAAACATATGAACAAATATTTAAATGGACTATTTTGCTAAAACTAAGGGTTGTCATAAAATAAGAAGGTGAACTTCAAAACATTCTTTTCTTACACTCTGAAGAAAAATAAGAAGTCAGTGACAACCCACTGTGTTTTCCATGATGCAACTGTTATGTAAACCTTTAAGCTATATCATTACTTGTTTAAAGAACTCGATTAGAAGAAACTAATCACAGCCAAGTCAAGTACAAATAAGAAGGGTCCAAAGAGGGTTTCACAAATTTAAATCAAAGAATAAGAAAGAATATGAAAGATAACAAGAAGATTTACTTTTTGAGTTGTAGGTAGAAAATGAAATGCAAGATATAGAAATATGAATTACCTAGGTGGATCCAAAGAAGAAAGGAATGCAATGCATTGATGTGATGCAAGGAAAGCATATAAATGGTTTATGAAATGTTTTCGATATCATAGGAAAGGATATGGAAGGTTGGATATGGAAATGAATGGAATGGAAAGGCTATGAAGTGATCATTTCTTTCATAATAGAGGGGAACAATTCCCACTTTGTTATTAGTTATGCTTTTTGTAATCATTATAGGGCAGACTGACTCGATACATACACATAAGAAAAACTCATGCGCCATTCCTCACTCTCCTTCGTACACAAAAAAGTGTAGAGATCCTCAAGCTTCTTCAGAATGTGACAACAAAAGAAAAGATATAAAAAGATAATGATATTGATGGATACAATAGACAAGAATTAAGATAAAGCACAAGCTCTCATGCATGCAGTATGAAAATGATAAATATGCAAGATCATGATAATGAAAAAATGCAAATGCTAATGCATATGATAAGGACCAGTGCATAAAACAGTTGTAGGATGGAAAACATAGTGGGTTGTGAATCAGTAAAGCCGAATGTTTTAGTATGTTAAAGAGTTTATGGTTTGTTTAAATGTTTTAGTCATAACAATGATAACACAATGATAAATAATATTTTAAATGATAATGATAAACAAGATGTTATTCCGTAGTCAAGTTGAAAACCAAAGGACATATGGATGGATAGGGATCAATGATATGGGTAAATGATAGGACATGTAAGGATACACCTTATATGGAGGATGAAGATAGATGGATCAAAGTATGGAATGCTATGGGTGGATGGATCAAATGACAAGGGAATTCAAAATGTTTACTCTTATACAAAGGAGAAATAGAGGACCTATGGAGGCCTCTAAAGATGGCATGTCAAAGTAATAACATGCCCCCTTGGTAAGAGGTATGACAAGTTATAACGACATGACATGGATATGGAAGATAAATGGACATGAAAGAAAACAAGACATGGATGACATGTGATATGGAAATTGGAAGACACACATGGTATAAAGCATGCATTAGATTCAATTTCTTGGTATTTTTTCCCAATACTTTATGCAAGATCAAAGGAATGTAGATGGATAAAGTAGATAGCATGGAATATAAATGAAGGAATATGATGCCTAAGTGGAAATAGGATAATCAATAATGTATCATACGAATGGAAAAGTCTTGCCCCCAAGTGTACTATTCACCTCCTCACCATTCACTTCGGCCAATAGGAAGAGCACTTGGCTGAAAAACATCCCCTTTGCAACATCTGAATTGTTGCAAACTCATGCACTAGGAAATACAAATGGCATGGGTAGTTCAATTCCATCTTCATATGCAACAAGAGATAGTGGCAGCTTTGCGTTTCCAATGCTCAACAATTTGGCTGGTGATTATTGAGTTATGGAGGAAATGGTATGGGATTGGATTTTGTTTAAAGGGATAATTGTTACTCCTATATGAAGATATCCTATTTCAAGTGGTATTTTTCCTGTTTGTTCTGTATCCACTATCGCATTACACAAATTACCTCATCCACAAACCTCCAATGAAGCTATTGTTGTGGCATCTTAAACTTTTATCAGTTGTGCAACAAGACCTTTCACTTTTGACCTATCAGTTGTGCGACAACTCCTTCCATTGATGTCTTTGTTTTATGAAATTCCTATCTTTTAGATTGCAACACTCTCCGAACAACATTAAGGTCCTCTTCTTTTCACCGTGACAACTTCATGTGTTTTAATTCCTTTTCTAAGTGGTTAATTTTAGTGTTCCCTTGTTCTACTCCACTTTGAGCATTTCTAGCTATTGTTTTTACAGTGTGTTTATGATTAGAGTATGCATATGTTTCTTTTTGCAAGCTCGTTAGGGAACTTGTCTTCCTTTTCGGATAAGACTTTCATGCCTCCACACAACTGATTGTATTTTTCTGCACTTAGATCTAATATTGCCTTTTCCTTTTCATCCATTTCTAGTTGTATTTGTTCCATGGAATTTCTAACTTCAAGAATGATTTCCTTCCTTTATTTGTTCAACCCCACTTTTAGCATCATCTCTCTCTCTTTATCTGCTTGCACAAATTCATATGCAATATAAAACCTTTAGAGTTAATCCCCTTATGCATTTCCATTTTCCCCTCAAGCACATACTGCACATGCTCCTTCCTCCACTTGTTAGGAGTAGGAACAACCTCTTCAATCAAAACATTATCTATCTCATTTACTTTGGTCTACTTCTTTCCAACTATGTTTAGAGTAGATTGATTTTTTTCATTGCATGTGAATTTGTGCAAGCAAAGAAAGAGAGAGATGATGCTATAAGTGGGGTTGAACAAATGAAGGAAGGAAAGAATTCTTGAAGTTAGCAATTCCATTGAACAAATACAACTAGAAATGGATTAAAAGGAAAATGAAATATCAGATCTAAGTGCAGAAAAAGACAATCAGTTGGGTGGAGGCATGAAAGTATTATCCGAAAAGGAAGACAAGCTCCCTAACACGCTTGTGAAAAGAAACATCTCCATACTCTAATCATAAACACACTGCAAAAACAATAGATAGAAATCCTCAAAGTGGAGCAGAACAAATGAACACTAAAATTAACCACTTAGAAAAGATATTAAAACACAAGAAGAAGTTGTCAACGCAAAAAGAAGAAGACCTTAATGCTGTTTGGAGAGAGCTACAATCTAAAAGATAGGAATTTCATAAAACAAAGACAACAATGGAAGGTGTTGTCACACAACTGATAGGTCAAAAGTGAAAGGTCTTGTTGCAAAATTGATAAAAGTTTAAGATGACACAACAATAACTGCATTGGAGGTTGGTAGAGGAGGGAATTTGTGTAATGTAGTAGTGGATACGGAACAAACAGGAAAGCCCACACTTGAAATAGGATATCTACATACAAGAGTAACAATTATCCGTTTTGAACAAGATTGGAGAAGTGAGTCACAAGCAACTATGTTTTCCATCCTGCAACTACTTCTCCAAACCCAGTGTGTTTTCCATCATGCAACTAATATGTGCATTTTGTGTTCAAAACATATGAACAGATATTCAAATGGAGTGTTTTGTTGAAAGTAAGGGTTTATTAAAAAATATGAAGGTGAAGTTGAAAATAGTGTTTCGTTATAGTCTGCATAAAAGAAAGTGCTCATTGAACAAGACATGAGAAGTGAGTCAGAAGCCACTATGTTTTCCATCCTACAACTACTTCTCAGAACCTAGTGTGTTTCCCATCATGCAACTAATATGTGCATTTTGTGTTCGAAACATATGAATAGATATTTAAATGGAGTGTTTTACTTAAAGTAAGGGTTTTTAAAAAAATACGAAGGTGAAGTTGAAAACATTGTTTTGTTATAGTCTGCATAAAAGAAAGTGCTCATTGAACAAGACACAAGAAGTGAGTCAGAAGCCACTGTGATTTCCATCCTGCAACTACTTCTCAGAACCAAGTGACAATGTTTCCCATCATGCAACTAATATGTGCATTTTGTGTTCAAAACATATGAACAAATATTTGAATGGAGTGGTTTGCTGAAAGTAAGGGTTTTTTAAAAAATACAAAGGTGAAGTTCAAAATAGTGTTTCGTTACAGTCTGCATAAAAGAAAGCACTCATTGAACAAGACACAAGAAGTTAGTCAGAAGCCACTATGTTTTCCATCCTACAACTACTTCTCAGAACCTAGTGTGTTTCCCATTGTGCAACTAATATGTGCATGTTGTGTTCAAAACATATGAACAAATATTCGAATGGAGTGTTTTGCTGAAAGTAAGGGTTTTTTAAAAAATATGAAGGTGAAGTTGAAAACAGTGTTTCATTATAGCCTGCATAAAAGGAAGCACTTATTGAATAAGACACGAGATGTGAGTCATAAGCCACTGTGTTTTCCATCCTGCAACTACTTCTTAGAACCCAGTGTGTTTCCCATCGTGCAACTAATATGTGCATTTTTTGTTTGAAACATATGAACAGATATTTGAATGGAGTGTTTTGCTGAAAGTAAGGGTTTTTTCAAAAATACGAAGGTGAAGTTCAAAATAGTGTTTCATTACAATTTGCATAAAAGAAACCACTCATTGAACAAGACACAAGAAGTGAGTTAGAAGCCACTGTGTTTTCCATCCTACAACTACTTCTCAGAACCCAGTGTGTTTCCCATCATGCAACTAATATGTGCATTTTGTGTTCAAAACATATGAACATATATTCAAATGGAGTGTTTTGCTAAAAGTAAGGGTTTTTAAAAAAATATGAAGGTGAAGTTGAAAACAGTGTTTCGTTACAGTCTGCATAAAAGAAAGAGTTCATTGAATAAGACACAAGAAGTGAGTCAAATGCCACTATTTTTTCCATTCTGCAAATACTTCTTAGAACCCAGTGTGTTTCCCATCATGCAACTAATATGTGCATTTTTTGTTCGAAACATATGAACAAATATTCAAATGGAGTGTTTTGCTGAAAGTAAGAGATTTTTAAAAAATACAAAGGTGAACTTCAAAAAAATGTTTCGTTATAGTTTGCATAAAAGAAAGCACTCATTGAACAAGACACGAGAAGTGAGTCACAAGCCACTGTGTTTTCCATCATGTAACTACTTCTTAGAACCCAGTGTGTTTCCCATCATGCAACTAATATGTGCATTTTGTGTTTAAAACATATGAACAAATATTCGAATGAAGTGTTTTGCAGAAAGTAAGGGTTTTTTAAAAAATGTGAAGGTGAAGTTGAAAATAGTGTTTCATCACAGTCTGCATAAAAGAAAGTGCTCATTGAACAAGATGCGAGAAGTGAGTCACAAGTCATTGCATTTTCCATCCTGCAACTAGTTCTCAAAACCTAGTGTGTTTCCCATCATGCAACTAATATGTGCATTTTGTGTTCGAAACATATGAACAGATATTCGAATGGAGTGTTTTGCTGAAAGTAAGGGTTTTTTTTTAAATACGAAGGTGAAGTTGAAAATAGTGTTTTGTTACAGTCTACATAAAAGAAAGCACTCATTGAAGAAGACATGAGAAGTGAGTCAGAAGTCACTGTGTTTTTAATCCTGCAACTACTTCTCAGAACCTAGTGTGTTTCCCATCATGCAACTAATATGCACATTTTGTGTTTGAAACATATGAATAGATATTCAAATAGAATTTTTTGCAGAAAGTAAGGGTTTTTTAAAAATACGAAGGTGAAGTTCAAAAGAGTGTTTCGTTACATTCTGCATAAAAAAAAGTGCTCATTGAAGAAGACACAAGAAGTGAGTCACAAGCCATTGTGTTTTGCATCCTACAACTACTTCTCAGAACCCAGTGTGTTTCCCATCGTGCAACTAATATGTGTATTTTGTGTTCGAAACATATGAATAGATATTTGAATGGAGTGTTTTGCTGAAAGTAAGGTTTTTTTAATAAATATGAAGGTGAAGTTGAAAATAGTGTTTCATTACAATCTGCATAAATGAAAGGACTCATTGAATAAGACACAAGAAGTGAGTCAAAAGCCACTATGTTTTCCATCCTACAACTACTTCTCAGAACCAAGTGACAGTGTTTCCCATCGTGCAACTAATATGTGCATTTTGTGTTTGAAACATATGAATAGATATTTGAATGGAGTGTTTTGCTAAAAGTAAGGGTTTTTTAAAACTACGAAGGTGAAGTTGAAAATAGTGTTTCGTTATAGTCTGCATATAAGAAAGTGCTCATTGAACAAGACACGAGAAGTGAGTTAGAAGCCACTGTGTTTCCCATCTCGCAACTACTTCTCAGAACCCAATGTGTTTCCCATCATGCAACTAATATGTGCATTTTGTATTCAAAACATATGAACAGATATTCGAATGGAGTGTTTTATTGAAAGTAGGGTTGTTAAAAAATATGAAGCTTAACTTGAATACATTGTTTTGTTACTTTCTGCATAACAAAAAGTGCTAGTTGCATGTGCTTACATGGATTTGTAAGTTTGACATAAATAATAATACTTGAGGTGGCATTGCCTACCATTATTTGATGGCATTTGACATTGTTTATAATGAAATTTTACATGAAATCTGTAAGAACATTGTCTTAATTTTTTTTAAATTAAGAGTAAACGCTTTTGACCCAGAGCTATGAATTGGTGAGGTGACAAATGGGGAACCTTATCCCCTAAACCCCAAAGGGATTGGATGCTTCATGGCAAGATGAACAATACAACTTAACAATCGAACAATGCCACTATTGGCAGAAGACTATAGTCTTCAAACATACCAAAATATTGTAATTCCATAGAATAATTGATCAATAATTACATGATCAAAGATAATGTAATTCCACACCATAATTGTTCAATAATTACATGATCAAAGACCGAATTGAAAATGAATATTGTCAGCCTCTTTCATCCTTTCCTACATTGCCTTTTATGTGCAATTGAGGAGAGGGTGGGTTCATGAAGTTGGGTACCAATTTTTTGGCCACTTATGAATTTTTTTTTAAAAACGTGAGCGCGTTATAATGCGCACGCATTATTTCACGTTAAAAACAAAGAAAAAAGTGAAATTATTTGCCTTGGAATACCAAGCCAAAGGCTTGGAGGGCATTCCCAACAAGGCTAGAGATGTGTTTTTGCAAATTCTACAATTTTTCACATAATCGGGTCTGTGCTCACCATCAAGATTGCATCTAGTTCAATATTGACAAAATAAAAAACATGGGTAATGTTAGGTTCTCTCTTAGCTATCCAACGATGTAATTTTTTTCACTTTTCGACAATGTTAAGCCTTTCATCCATAATTTCTTTTGTTTGTATGTCTTTTTTTTTCCAAAAAAAAGTGTTGAGTGTTTTTTTTGTTATAAATTAACCGTCCATCAAAATTTCAAATAAATTACATTTTTAGAAACTAGACTCCATTCTACAAAAATTTTAATAAAAAATAAAAAATCAATTGTTTTAAAAAAAATTGTAGGGGGAGCACGGCCAAAATTATGATTTTTAGGAAGTTCCCACTTAGAAAATTAGTAAAAAATCAAATATTCATTAAAAAATTATTAGAAAAATTGTGCACCAACTAGATGCTATTAGCTAACTTCTAACCATAGCGATTTTAAAATACTACAAAAAATTTCATCGTGCTCAGGTCGTACAAGAGTTGCTATGTTATGTTTTTTCTGACAAAAACAACACCAATTTATGTACATCCCTCTTTTGAAACCCTTAATCTCAACCATTTTCAAAATAAATTAGTAGTTTAGAAAGTAGACTCAGAGTACTTCGATCCTTGTTTTTGTTCCATCTCAAAAATTTTGAGTGTAACTATCCTCAATTTCACGTCCAAGGTCAACATTTCTTGATTTCAGAAAAAAAGTGGCCACTTAAGCCCCCTTTTTGGGAATCATCTTAGTGCACTTACCCAAGACGGTGAGATAAAATCTTATAGGCTTCTTTAACTCCTTGGCACTGACGGTGGGGCGATTCCACTTGCACGAGGATTCGGGGAAACCTCTACTTCAACCATTGCACTTTCAACACCTTCAGCCTGTAAGAAACCCATGAATATAAATGACTACATTCAACAATTAACATATGGATATAAGGAAAAGGAAACATCAGATCTAAGCTCAGAGAAAGAGAATCAGTAGGGGGAGATATGAAAGTCTTATTTGAAAACGCAGACAACTTTTGTAACACATTTATATAAGCCTTTGGAGGAGAAATACAATTCAAAATCAGACAAACCAAGAAACGTCGCTAATAATCGAGGCCTGATTTTTTCACTTCTTTCACATAAGTTGAAGGAAATTGAGAAATTGAGTAGGCTAGTCTCAAGAATCAATAATATTTGGCCCCTATCTCATTAACGATGTTTCTTCACACCTACCACTTCCTTGTTCATCCTTGCCCCACAACATGAAGAATTTTAATGTCACATCAAATTCAAATGCATGTAACGAATTCATTCAAATTATGAAAATACACGTTCAAAAGAAGATTTCAAAATTACCCTTTCTTCCACTTTATTCCTCTAAAAGAACAAGGTACAGTGTGATTTCCAATATACTGTCAAAATCAACATATTCATAACAAAAATGAAATTTCTAAATGAAATCACAAAGACACTCTAAAACCATAGCAAAAAGTGACTGGAACAGTACATATTATAGCCAACCACAAATGCATACTTTAAAAGGGAAAGTGCATGATCTCCTCCATAGGCACCCTTTCTTCTTACAGACCTTGTCGAGGCACATTTCCTATCCCAAATGGACACTAACTTGCTCGCGTCCACCACTTCCTTTCCCATCCTTTCCCTCTAATGCCAGGAATGTAAACGTCACATCAAATTCAAATAAATGCAACCAATTCATTGAAAATATCAAAATACACATTAAAAAGTAGATTTCAGTATTACCCTTTCTCCCGCTTTCTTTGACTTTCCCCTTCGAAGTATGCATCCGTAGTTGCCTGTAATATGTAAAATAGTTGGAAGTGTTACAAGACAATTAAAGTTCCAAAATTTATTGAGCCGTCTCCTGTAAGCAATCATATAGTTTTTTAATCATAAGAAACAAAATTTTAAGGTGGACTTCCTTACATTCTTGGTGGGTAGGAAACAAAAACTTTTGACAAGAAAATAACTGACAGGAGAGTGCATTTTCCAACACTACAAATAATGTGAGCATTTTTTTTTCTCGCAATCAGATGAAGATAGTGAAATGCCATTTTTGCTGTTACAAATAGCATTTAATACGGCTATTCATTTGAAAGTATCCATGATGAGAAAAATAGTCAACCTCAAACGATTTAAATGTCAACCTTTTTCTTTCATTTATAAGCAAGCTACCATAAACAATAAGACTTTAGGTGGCATTGCCTTTCGGTATATTTCATATTAACATAAATAGAATACACATTATAAACAAACAGCCAAATGATTATTGTCACAGTCTGCATAATAGAAAGTGGTCATTGAAGAAGAATTAAGAAGTGAGTCACAACCCTCTGTGTTTTCCATCCTGCAACTGTTATGTGCACTTTGTGTTCCAAACATATGAACAAATATTGAAATGGAATGTTCGCTGAAAGTAAGGGTTGCCATAAAATATGAAGGTGAAATTCAAAATATTGTTTTGTTACATTCTGCATTATAGAAAGTGCTCATTGAACAAGAATTCAGAAGTGAGTCACAACCCTATGTGTTTTCCATCCTGCAACTCTTATGTGCATTTTTTGTTCCAAACCTATGACAATATTGAAATGGAATGTTTGCTAAAAGTAAGGGTTGTTGAAAACATTCAAATTGTCAGTGGGGGATACATAAAAGTATCCAAAATCAACTGAGGTGTCACCAACCAATTGGGTTCTCACAGTGTAAGAAACCAAAATGTTTTCATTACATTTATACTATCTATGTGTAATTGCAGGTTCAAAAACATTGGGTATTATGAACCCTACAACCCAAATACTATTTTCAAACCCTTACAAGTAACAACCCAATTGGTTACTCACCCCTCAAGTGAATTTGGATAGTCTTATATATACCCGACCTGCAACTCCCTGCAGAATGAGAAAACCCAACACACAAAGTGTTTTCCAAGAACAATACTCGTCATAATCTAAAATGCATGTCTTAATTACATCAACACCCTTCCCTCTTGCAGTGAACAAATAGCTTCTCACGCAAGGAAAAAAAACACTAGCACAATTTGATGTGAGAGGACACCTCCTCACTTTCCTAGCCATGACATTTACTCCCATCTGTCGGTTTCATCACTTTTATCATCCACCTTGGTGGGCCCCACATAATGCCATCTCCTTGCATGTTATGTATATTTTTATGCATTTTTATATGTATATAGGTGTGTTTTGTTGGGAGATTAGTTGTGTCCATATAGGGTTTTACAACATTGTGTGGGTTGAAGGTTTCATAAATCATGCTCTCACATCCCACTGTGTTTTCCAACCTGCAATCATACAGAGTTTTAATTATTGTTGGAAAACACTGGGTTTTAAAAAGTGGTGCCTTTCATTAATTCATACGGTCTAAATAACAAAAAAAATTCAAGATGAATATTCATACTGTTGTGTAAAATTCTAGGTTGCAAAACATTGGTTTTTCGAAATCTACAACCCACACAATGTTTTAAAACCCTTTACAAGTGACAACCCAATTAGTTACAAATCCCTCACCTCAATTCCATTGGCTTTTCATCTCCCCCAACTGCTCTCCAACCTTTCACTTTCAACCTGTAGAATGAGAAAACCCACAACATAGTGTGCTTTCTGATAACAATACTTCTTACATATTAACCATGACGTTTCCTTCCGTTGATGGTTTTGTCACTTCTATCATCCATCTGGCAGGCCATGCACTACGTTGTCTCTTCATGTTATGTATGTAACGATGTATTTCATTATGTATGTTTTCATGCATTTTTGTCTGTACATAGGTGCTTTTTCTCTAGGAGTTGGAGAAAGCTATCAGGGAGAAAGCTAACTCCTAAACAAAACACACCTTATGTTATATACATATATAACATAATATCGTACCCCCACATCCCCCATCCCATGCGGTGGACAAAAAGACACTGATGAAAAGACAGAAAGACTTGATGGATCGGTAGCCCTGTGCCATCACGTGTCGGACGCTAGAAAAGGATGCATGGCCTCGACGGGAAAGTCATGAAACCCTAACTATTTTCTACATTTTATTTTGTTTTGGTCCGCCATTTTCTTCATTTCATTTTGTAGTTTTTTGGGGATGGAGGCATGAGTAGCGAAATGAGTTACAGGCGACCATGTGGAGGGATGTGCGAGCATTCAAATGGAGTTACAGGCGGCTAAAACAACGCGGACATTGAAATGGAGTTGCAAGCAAGAGGCGGCTGAACCAACGCGGGCTTTGAAATGGAGTTGCAGGTGTGTTTATATGTTGTTTTTTATGTAGATAGTTGTGTTTTGTCTACATTTTCTGAAAAGCATTGAACAATTATTGGTTAAAGAAAAAGGGTTTTCATTGATGGAAAAATAAATGATTTGTTTACATGTATGGTTTTCATATGAAATGCATAGTTTTTTATGTTTATGTAGAATAAAAAAATGGGTATGTGCAGGATCATGATGGGCCAAAAAGTGGTGATATGATGGGTATTTGTAGGGTATGTGGCTGACAATTTTTTTACCCAACATTGAAGAAACGAAAAAGGGAAACTTTTAAAGGATATTGTCAAATTTCCACCAATATAAATTATTCTTTACTTTGAATTTAATAAATAATTATTATTCATTTTCTATTTGAATTACGACTAAAGTCCTAATTGATAGGCTGATTGAAAAACATCTATAGCTTTCAAACGGTATCACATTTTCTAAATCTAAAACATGCGTCAAATTCTATGCTTTCAATACTATAAAAAAAAAAAAATTGAATTTCATGAATTTTTTACCAAGTTAAGGTGGTCGCATACGTTTTATATTTTCTAAAAGTTGTAATAAAAAAATCATAATTAATTATTTACTTGGAAAAAATTATAGAAAAATATGCATCACATCTGACATGAGTCCTCTACTTATATATAAAATCTTATAAAAAAATATTATCATTTTATTGTGGTTAGGGTGGTCAGACAACACCTACTTCTTATTTTTTCCCTAAAATTTAAGTACTACAACATTGAAATTTCAAATTTTCACCAAATAGATTTTCTTTTTTTAAAAATAAACCTAGTAGTTTAGAAACTACATTCAATTTGCTACAAATTCTATTCTTACATATTTTTGAAATAATATAGATAACTTATTCAATTTTTAATGTCAATTTTCCTAACTCTGATTTTTCTGAATTTTTTGCCACTTAAGCGTCCATTTTTTCCATGATGATCCTACACATACCCAAATTGAACTGGATATTCTTTGCATTCTCCATAGTAAGCATATCATCTATAAAAATATCATAACTTCTTAATGCAGAATAAATTTTGGAAGTTTAACTTACCTGTACACTTACAATTCAAGCTATGACAACTAGTATCACCTGTATTTAGTGCAAAAGCTTCACGTCTCCAAAATCGTCCTTCTCAATCCACCTGCCCTTGTTTTCTTCAATTTTGTTTCCTCGAGTATATCAACCACCTAGAAGGAAGACAAGTGTTAGTGATAGATTAAATTGGAAAATTAAAGACATTTGGTGCTACAAAGAATTCTTTTTATTCCAAATTTCACCAATATACAATTTATATGTTGTGGTGAGTGCAAAATGCCATCTTGCACAGACAATAAA
This sequence comes from Sequoia sempervirens, assembly GCA_007258455.2. NCBI lineage: Eukaryota > Viridiplantae > Streptophyta > Pinopsida > Cupressales > Cupressaceae > Sequoia > Sequoia sempervirens. The sequence continues at coordinate 327,286,527 of VDFB02373365.1, read as the reverse complement.
CAAACATATTAAACTGTACATTGGGAATTTAATTTCCAATTTAACCTATTGCTAACACTAGCAGTATATATCAACAATTATATCTACCATTCTACAGGAGCTGTGAAGCACTAAACGTTCATTTTGGATATATAAAAAAATCATCTCTCCTAACATATGAAAGAGGACATAACTTACAATAATCAATAAGCACATAGAAGACAGAATAAGAAGGATACCACATACCACTATTAGACTTCTATTTATATCTTGTGTATCTCAATGAACACTGGTTAAATGACATATCGGTATCGTAACCATTATTCAATGATATTGTAAACTGAACCATTACTTGTACAAACGACTGAAAAAATACAGATCATTGCAAGAACAAAGGTTAACAAGTCAACAAAAGCCTTGTCGATCACCTTGATTAACCAAAAAATAGCAGCTACTCTACCGACAAAACACACCTATATACATACAAAAACGAATAAAATCATACACAAAAACATACATAGAAACAGACATAACATGAAAAGAAGGCAGAATAGGATGTCAGTGCACAAAAGAGAATCAGTTGGAAAGAGACATGAGAGTCCTATTTCAAAAGGTAGAAATTTTTTGCAAACAACTTATTAAAAAAAACATGTACATTCTCTAATCAGAAAGACACTCTCAAAGTTGAGAACAATATTTGGGTTGCAGGTTTTGTAACACATACTATTTTCCAACATGCAAGTATGTATAAACAAAATTATTTTAATGAAAACCTTAAAGTTTGTAGATACTAACAATGTACCTAAGTTCATTCACCTTCACAATTTATAGCAACTCTTACATAAAAAAATTAAAATTCAATTTCGTCATATCATTTAAAAATAAATGCACAATATAATTTATAGGTTGGAAAACACAATGTGGTTTGCCATTTATTTCATTCTCTACCTTAAAAGTTACGTGGTTGAGAGCACGGGCATGAACATCTTGAAAAGATTTTGTTAATTCGGCAATAGGAATGAAATGAAAGGGAACGTTTTATAAACACCCACTGTTTTCCAACAACCATTAAAAATTTGAATGATTGCATGTTGGAAAACACCATGGGAGGTGAGTGCATGATTAATGAAAACTCCAACCCACACAATGTTTTAAAACCCTCTATGGACACAACTAATCTCCCAACAAAACACACCTATGTACATACAAAAACTCATGAAATTATACATAATGACGTACATGCTACCATACATAACATGAAGAGACGGTGTAGTATGGGGCCCACCAGATGGATGATAGAAGTGATGGAACCGACAGATGGAAGGAAATGTCACAATAAGGAAAGTGAGGTGGTGTCCCATTGCATCAAATTATGCCGATGTTTTTTTTCCTTGTGCGAGAAGCTATCTATTCACTGCACATGGGAAGGGCGTTGATATGATTAAGACATGCATTTTAGATTGTAACAAGTATTGTTCTTGGAAAACACTTTGTGTTATGGGTTTTCTCCTTGTATAGGTTGAAAGAAAATCATTGGAGAGCAAGGGGGCATTACAGGTAGGGGAGACGACCAAGCGAGTTTAGGTGAGGGGTTTCTAACCAACTATATGTACATAGGTGCATCAACTCAGATTTCCTAGCTTACCAATTGGGTTGTTGCGTCTAGGGGGTTTTAGAACATTATGTAGGTTACAAATTTCTTAAAACTCATTGTTTTCCAATCTCATTACATTCTTGCTATCTAATTCAAAAAAGGCTCTCAAGAAAATCACAAAATATACCAAATTGAGGTGAGGGGTGAGTAACCAATTGGGTTGCTACTTGTGAAGGGTTTTAAAACATTATGTGGGTTACAGATTTCAAAAAACTAGTGTTTCCCAACCCGAAATTTTATAAAATAGTATGAATGCAATTTAGATAGTACAAACAATTGGAGTATGAGTTCTCATTTTCAAAGACTTTTTCTGGCATAGGAATTTAAGGTAGAATGATGTGTGTGTTTTTAGTTTGGAGAAAGAAAGGGGAAAACACATTGTGTTCCATGTATGCACATTCAAAGCTAATGGTTGGAGTGCACATGTAGGAGTTGGAGGAAAAAACCAATGCTTTGAAACCTGAAATTTAACAAAACGGTATAAATGTAATTTAGACGGTAAAAATGTAATGAAAAGGAACCTTATAAAATTTGTGTTTCTATTTCTTAATATGATCTAAATATACATGCACAGTATGATTGTAGGTTGGAAAACACAGTGGGAGGTGAGCTGACAACATGATTTATGAAACCTCCAACACACAAAATGTTGTAAAACCCTCTACACACTGAAGCCAAATACCTTACTGTATGTCTAAAAAATAGTGTGTATCACCACACTCCTATGGTCTAAATAACACCAAGATTTTCAATACATACATATTATTTTCAAAAATTATAGGATGCAAAACAATGTGTTTTACAAAACCTGGAACACACCTAATGTTTCAAAACCATTTAGACACCACTATGGAGGTACGATATCATGTTACATACATAGGTTCTTTTTGTCTAAATACTGGTTATTATATGAATCGGCCTCTAATACTAGTATAGTATACCGTTAGGGGAGAAGCTAACTCCTACACAAAAAGAAACAATATACTATACCAATATTAAAGGCCAATTCATATAATATACCAGTATTAGAGGGAATAACTGATAGGAGACATTGTGTTTTCCAACACTACAACTCCATTTCTATGCCTGCATTGGTTTGGCCACCTGTAACTCCATTTCAATGCTTGTGCATCCCTCCTCATGGCCTCTTGTAACTCATTTCATTGCTCATGCCTCCCTCCCCAAAAAACTAAAAAACAAAATGAATAAAATGGTGGACCAAAACAAAATAAAATGTGGAAAATAGTGAGGGTTTCTTGACTTTCCCACTAGTGTCGTACGTCCTTTTTTTGACATCCTACATGTGATGGCATGGGGCTACCAATCCTTCAAGTCTCTTCATTGGTGTCTTATGTCCACCACGTGGGATGAGGGATGGGGGGTACGATATCATGTTACGTACATTGGTGCTTTTTGTGTAGGAGTTAGCTTCTCCAATACTGGTATATTATATGAATTGACCTTTAATACTAGTATAGTATATCATTAGGGAAGAAGCTAACTCCTACACAAAAAGCAACGGTATACTATGCCAGTATTAAAGGCCGATTCATATAATATACCAGTATTAGAGGGAACAACTGATAGGAGACAATGTGTTTCCCAACACTGTAAATAATGTGAGCATTTTATTTAAACACAACAATGGAAGGTGTGATTTTGAAGACATTCATACTATTTTGTAACATTCCATGTTGTAAAACCGTAGATGTTAAGAAGCAACACAATGTGTTTTCCAACACTGCAAATTATGCACGCATTTTATCTAAACACAACAATGCAGTCTGATTTTGGGAGAAGACATTCATAGTGTTTTGTAACATTCAATGTTGTAGAACCATACATGTTAAGAATCAATCAACCCACCTTGAGACAACCCTTTATATTTAAACAAGGAGATTCAAATAATTGAAACCCAACATTGTGTTTTCCAAATTGCAATTATTTTGTGCACTTTTTCTTTTCAATCATGCAAAATTTAAACACAACAATGGAAGGAAGGTGTTATTTTGAAGACATCCATACTTTTTTGTAACATTCCATGTTGCAAAACCATAGGTTTCAAGAAGCAAGACAATGTGTTTTCCAATTGTGCAAATAATGTGAGCAATTTATTTGTTCCAATCAGGAGAAAGCTAGCTCATAGACAAAAAGAACCTATGTATGTAACATGAGATTGAAATGGCATTTCACTTTCCTCATCTGATTCAACCAAATAACTACTCACATTATTTACAGTGTTGGAAAACACATTGTCTCCATATAAGGTGTTAAGCAACAAGCAACCCATATAGTGTTGTAAAAACCTCTGCAATTGAGAGGAGACAATGTTTTTTCCAACTCTGCAAATAATGCAACCAATTTATTTGTTCCAATCAGATAAAGAAAGAAAAATTACATTTGTTCTTGGAGCATAATGAAATAAAACTCTTTATATCGAACTAATTGAAATGGGATAGTGTGTTTTCCAACCCTCCAAAACAATCTATAACACTGTGACTTGCAGGTTTCATTATACCTACTGTTTTCCAATTTCATTACATTCTTGGCACCTCGTTTTGCTATTTGCAAATAATGGTTTCTAATGCCACATTTTTTGGGGTTTTTGTCCATTCCAAAATTCAGTTTTTGGTTTATAAGACCACATTTTTGGGGGTTTTTCTCCATGCCAAAATTTGGAAAAATTGGAAAACTAGAATACAGCAAGAAAGGAGACAAAAATTAAAAAACCCTCGACACAAAAAACACATTAACAAATATCCCTTCTCCCAACGAATACCCCGAAAAAAAAAAATTATTTGTATTTAAAAAAAAAACCCATTTCATAGTTTTTTTCTTTTTTTGTATTCAACAAAACCCATTTCATAGTTCAATCAGCTGCTTCACAATCCCTACAAAATAGCAAAATGGCACAAATAATGGTGAATATACCTACCTCCTATTGCTCGCATTTGTTCGGCCACCATCACCTATTGCCCGCGTGCGTTTGACTAGCTGTTGCTCACCTTCATTCAGCCCTCATCGCCTCATTGCATTGGGGATTCGTCGTTGTCACCTACATTTTTTCTCTGACTATAACTCTATCTTCATGCTCGTGCATACCTCCTCATAACCACATGTAACTCATTTCGCTGCTCACACATCCTCCTCATGGCTTCTTGTAACTCATTTCACTGCTCATGCCTCCCTCCCCAAAAAATTGCAAAATGAAATGAACAAAATGGCAGACCAAAACAAAATAAAATGTGGAAAATAGATAGGGTTTCTTGAATTTCCCGCCAAGGCCATGCGTCCTTTTCTAGCATCTGACACGTGACGGCATGGGCCTACCGATCCATCAAGTCTTTTTGTCTTTTTGTTAGTTTCCTTTTGTCCACCGCATGGGATGGAGAATGTGGGGGTACAATATTATGTTATATACATATATAACATAAGGTGCGTTATGTCCAAGAGTTAGCTTTCTCCATATAATACTACACAAATTTTATTATAAAATAGAGATAAAGATACACAATAGTGTTAAAGGTAAATGCCATTTTATTTTATTTTATTTAGATTAGTTAATTAATGTTATTAGTAAATATAAATTAATTATGTTGAGAGGTGGTCTATAGTGATAGTAAGTTATGGAGTATCATGTGGTTGTTACATATATAAAAATCAAAATATTGTAAACATATATTCTTAAAAATTTTAAAACTATAAGTGTTTATTTAGAACATTTTCTTTGATAATAACACAATTATCTCCATCTTTGTTGTCATCACCTATATTTTTGAGGGCACAAACAACTCTTTTAGGGACACACATACTTTGTAAAAGCCTCTTTCTTCTTTCTTTCCCCTATATGCTAACATAAAATATTTGCATATTACACATCCAAATATTTTAGTGGGGGCATATGTTCTAATCACATGTGCTAACACATATTTATATTCACATGTGTAAATTGTTAGGTTAGGTGGAATTAAACTTGCAAACCTATGCCATTTTTTATGTCTCTATGTTTCTTGGAAAGTGTCCTAGGGAACATGAGAGAAATGTATTTAATATTGGTATATTGCAATTGCATTTTTAGAGGAAATTTAATGTTGGTGGAGATTACAATCAATATAGGAAAAATTATCCCTCTTAGGCATCCACACTGGGAATATGAAGATTCTTGAGTGGAGCATCTAATTTTAGAGGGAAACAAGTGTCCATTAGTGTTCCACCTATAAGTTGAACAATTACTAGGGCTTCCTAAAGGAAAAAGATGAAGGGGCTATGGGTTAGGCATCCATTTTGGAGCTTTGTACACATTAATTAATGTATTATCATGATTCTTGCTTTTCCAAGGATAATCCATGGGCTTTTTAGAAGTGGTTTTGGTACCTCTTGTTTCAATTTACTACTATTGTTTTGGCTTTTACAAGTTCTATAAATTATATCCTTGAGATGGTAGTGGAATCTTGTGTTATTTGTAGGTGTATGGAAGCATCTGTGTTGTAGGAGATCATAGCGGAAGTGTATTGTGGTGTATCTCTCTTGTGAAGATAAATAATATACTTGCCCTCTTTTCTCATGTGGAGTTTTTTCTAGAGAGGGTTTCTCCACGTAAATCTAGTGTCATATTTATTTGTTGTTTTTTTTACTATGGTTCAAATGTGTCATCACATACATATAATTAGATTTGGTAATCTTATTTTCATATTTGAATTCACATACATAAAATAATATTGTAAACTTAGTTTCAGATTGTTTTCAACATTTGGTATTAGATCTACCAATTCTATTTAGAAGGGGACATCTTTCTCTTAAGTGTTGGAGGTTTTTGGGCTATAGTGAGATCTTTTATTTTTGTGATATATTGTACATTTGTGAAGAAGACTGTATATCATGGCTTCTACCTATCACTAGGATATTGAAAAATTCAATGGAACAAGCTACGAGATGTGAAAATTAAATATATAGGATCTCCTAGAAGAGAGAGATCAGTGGTTGTTGGTTCACAAGAAAGTAAACTAGTTGTAATGTATGATGAAGATTGGAAAAAGTTAGACAAGAAGGCATGAGGAACCATTCACTTGTGTCTTATGGATTTTTTCCTTTTGAATGTCTCCATCGAAGATATCACACATAAGTTGTGCAAAAGGATAGGTGATATTTATCAAAATAATTTTTTTTCTAACAAGTTATATCTCAAAAAATGATTATATTCTTTAAAAATGAAAGATGGTGAATCTATAGTAGATCATTTAAATTCTTTTAATCTGACTATAAGTCAATTTACATCTATAGATGTTAAAATTGAAGATGAAGATAAATGTATCTTATGTCTTTGTTCTTTGCCCAAATCTTGGGAAAATTTAATTACTTCCATAAGTAGTGGTAATGTAGAACCAAATATGGACTCCATGATCTCCATACTTATTTTAGAGGAGATGAGGAGAAATTCCATGAATGTTGGATTCCAAGATTCCTTGCATGTGTGGGGTAGGTCTAAAGAGAAATGGTCTAAAGGGGATAATAAAAGGGATAAGTCTTAAGTATGTTACAAAAATATTAGAAAGATAAAAATGTGGAATTGTGGTAAAAGAGGGCATGTGAAGAAGGAATGTGGGAATAAGAAAAAAGAATTTGTATTCCTACATGGAAAAGTCCTTTGATGATGTTTTTGATGCTTTGTTTATTTTAGCTAAAACTGTTAGTGATGATTCTTGGCTTATTGATTTAGGTTGCTCCTACCACATGACTCCTCAGAAAGAGTGGTTTACTAATTATAAACCATATGATGGGGGAGATTTTATCCTTGGCGATAACAACACAAAGAGGATTGTTGGTAAGGGAAAGACCTAATGTTGTGTTTTAGTGACGGTAAAATTAAAAATCTTGATAATATTTTGCATATTATAGTATTTGCAAGAAATTTACTTTCAATGTCCAAATTGAATGATTCTAGAATGCATGTTTCATTTAATAAGTTTGGTTGCAGGTTGGTAAGAGGGATTTTGGTGATAGATAAAGGATCTTGGATAGGGACTTTGTTTAGGATAAACTCCTCTCCTTTATATAACTCTATCAATGTAACTAACACTAAAAATGCTTGCATGTTGTGGCACAAAAGATTGGTTCACATAGGTAAAAAATAACTTAAGACTACTCTTAAAAAATGTTGGTTGATGGTATTTATGATTATTTTGCTGGTAAAAATGAGTTTTGTGAACATTGTGTGTTTGGAAAAAATAGATCATCATTTTCTAATGGAATTAATAAGGCAAAAAGATTATTAAAGATTATTCATTCAAATGTATGTGGTGTAGTGGATCTTGACTCTTTGGGTAAATGTTAGTATTATGTCTCTTTCATTGATGATTGTGGTGTGGAAAAAGTGATCCTAGACATAGTAAATATATTACTAAGGTCAATCTTTTTTCGGATCAACATTAGAAGCCAATCCAACATGGTAATGAGATTGGCTGACAAACTAGAAGGAAATCCAATCTACCCTAGACCTAGTTCTTTTGTTTCCTTTAAAATTGATTGGATTTAATGTGAATTAATTGATCTATTTAACTATATAATCTAATCTAAAAAATATAAATTTTCTACATAGATAAAACTAAAAGTAAAGTCATAGAATAAAGATTTGAGAAGGGAAGAGTTTTGTGCATTTTCATTACAAATTAAGAGCTGAATTAAGAGGTCAAGGGTAATGGGAACCCTTGAATTGGAAATAAGATCCGACTATAACTTTTAGGTCTGAAACTTCTAGATTTGCACTTTGTACTTTCACTCTGTAAATTTCCATCTTCAAATCTAAACTTGAAAAATCATAGCAAAGAGGGAAATGGGTGGCTATATAGAAGTTTTTCTTTGTCAAACCCCCATTTTGGTATTTCTACCTCCACAACTAGCCAATTAATTGACTGATAAAATGTGTGTGCTCCTAACCTTAAGTATTTCTAAGCCTATAAGGAGCTAAAATAACAAAAATCCTACAAAAATGTGTAAGACAAGGATTCCTAAATAATATTAGCGAGATCAACCCAAGAGAAAGTCAAATACCCTTCAAAAAATCTAAATGCATAAATACCTTGCTTCGAGTAGCAAGTAGATCAAATTCTAAAGACTAGAACATTCTAAAAATAATTCATTAGGTGCTTGAAAGAAGCCAAATCTATCTCCAAAACCAAGGATCCATCATGTTCTTTCATTGACATCAAACTCCAATCATTGTGCTAGCTTGAATAGTTCTAAATTTTTCCTTTTAAATCTTTCAAAATGGATGCATTTTGGTAGAGATCAAGTGCTTATTAATTTCTTCATCATTTTAATTTGAAATAAAAATCCATGTTTATATAGTGGAACTTAGGAATAAATTAAATTGTAGGCCAACTCATTTAATTTTAATATTTGGGATAAATTTACTACCAAGACCTAAATTTGAATTCACATCTCCAAAATTAGAGACTGACAAAAATAGAAAATAAAATATATTAAGAAAAATACCTAGACTAGAGTGTTAGATGCATATGTATAACTCTATTAAACTCATTCAAATTCTATTTGGGATTTTAGGGTCTACTTAATTTGAACTTAGCCAAAAAATAAGCACTTGTTGGGATTAATTTGATGATATTTGATTAACAAAGAACTTTCTAAAGTAGCAATGATATGTTCTTCCTAGTTGATAGGGGAGGTCAAGGCTAAGGAATTACTAAAATTCATTAATGAAAAGGTTACTAAAGAAAATTCCAAATAGATCATGAAATTGTACTTGTACCTTAAAACAAGTATACTTTATGATGCTACATTTAGCTCCCACTTTAGCAACATTATAACACTACATGCATATGCAAGCTAAAGTACTGAAAGATAATCATATCATAAAAAGATACCCAAAAGGATACTTTAGAGGACACAAACCATTCATCAAGAAAGAGAATGAAACCCCCAGTATAGTAATTTGTAACCATAGCATTAGTAACCACATCTTGTAAAATCAATTCATTAGAAATCTAAAACCCATCCTACTCATACAAATGAATGATTTAGTCCAATACTTCTAAGGAGAATGAAATTTGTGGGTAGATGTATTCCCCCCTTAGTATTTTCTTGCTTTATGGAGATGGAAATAATGAAAGCATCTTGCTACATGAAACTAATTAGGGTTTTTGATGCAAATACCATTGTTAGGTTCATGGTAACATAACACCAAGTATAACAAGCATATAACATGAACCAAGGTGGAACCACAATTTTAACGCAATAGATGACACAAAAATAGGAGTTCACAAGCCCAAGTTATGATGATTTTAAGATAACAAAGTATGAGTAATATTATGAAATTTGGTTACAAGTTATAATTTTTATACCATTTTTCCATTCATTTTAACTTTTGTAGTTTGAGAGCATTGAGATCTAAGTTGAACATTCCTAGGAGCAAAGATTTTGTAATGATGACCATATCACACACCAAGACTCGAGGCCTTGTGAGAGTGTGTTGCACAAGGGACACCAATAGGAGAGGTACCTTACATTTTCACTTTCCCTGTAGGTAGGGGTTATTTTTATTTAATTTTTAATGATTTTTGATCAAATGGGGTGTCCCTGACTAGCATGGGTGCTCTTGACTAGGCACAAGTTTCTAAAACATGTAATTTGCTACATTATTTTGATTTATGTATGAATGCATTGCTAATGCAATAATCTTATATTTGTGTTGAAATGGAAAGGTCCACCACACACATGGGAGCACCTATGAGGCTACTTATATACACTTCTTCGTGATCACATACCACTAGACTCTAAATTGTAGAGTAGTTTTATTTATGTGTTGTTAATTTACTTTGGGTGTATACCATGACTACCATGAGATACCATGAGGAGATGCTAATGGAACTCGTGGAGTAATGGGATACCAATACCTCTACCTTTTTCATGTTGATGGGAGAGATGACAATGATATCTAAGGATAAATACCACATACTTCAACTACCCATTCGGGATAGGACTCTTAGCCACATTGAGGGGAGGATCTCAGAGGAGATCTTAGCTAATTAGTACTAGTGCATCAACCATGATATTCCAAAAGATGGAAAGGGTTAGATTCAACTAAGCTGGCTACTACATGGAGGTACTGAGGTTTCAATTATTCATTAGATCATGGTTGCTACTATAGCATTGACATTCCCACTAGATGGATGAGACACAGACTTGCATGGGAGCCTCATTCACACTATACATGAGCAATGGAGGAGTGACAAATTGTGTTCACCGAGGGGTGAAGCATGCAAGAACATGTGTACTACGATATCAAGTGATATGTTCATTATGAGACATGGAGTCTTATGACATGCACACTCCTTCAATTGGGCGTTCAAGCACATCGCTTGCATGTGACCTATGGGATACCCCACAAAGGTACTATAGACCTATCCTTGAGCCTTTTTTATCCTTTGGAGAGACCATGGTAGTATAGAGATGTGTTATACTAGCACATTACATTTGATTAATTAGATGTCTTGAATACAATTTGGAAACCCTATAGGACCTTGCAGCCCTAGATAGGCCTGTTATGATAGTTGGTGATGATGCAAAATGATTGATTCTTTGTTGGTCACTATGAGTATGTATTATGACACCTTTCTATTATGATCAAGTGATGAGATAGTTTGAGTATATTCAAGGGGTTCCCATCCCTTGACCAACCTATCTTAGGTTGACTTCTAGTGGTGCTAGGACACATGACGTAGCTTTTCCTACCATTAGAGATGTTCCACTGAGTGATTTAGATGATGAGGAGTAAGAAATATATCTAGTATTTGAGGTAAATGATGTGATATATAGAACTACATACATGAGGTGGTGGGATAGAGCACATTTAGATCCTATATTTCTTGTAGATCATCCTACTAGTGATCCCAGGCCATGACCATGACATCGAGAGGATTAAAAGGAGGAGGATGATATGTAGTTGAACATGATGAGGAGGAGGATAAACAGTCAGACACAATAGTAGGAGGGCCAAAAGTGTGGGAGGAGCCTATTATGGCCCCATGGAGAGATCTTGGTCGTGTCCTCATGTATCAAGAGAATGACCTACCACACCTAAGATACTACACACCTAAAAGCATGTGGAGATGAGCATAACATCAGATACCATGCCTCCAACCTTAGGAGAGAGAGTCTAGATATGACCATAATAGTCGATTGCATAGATCTCCACTAGCGGGTCAGTTATCTAGCTAATATGATATTCTATTTTATTACTTTAATTATAATATACTAGATGCTATATTTAAATTTTATTTATGATGTTGCTATTCAATATTATTTTATGTTTTTCTCAATATTTTGTATTTGGTGCCCAAGATTGGATTGACTTTATTGGCTGAGTGATGGTGGAGATGATTCTCGACATGTAACTACGTTAGCCAGTGCAACATGAGCATAGGCCACCACAAAGTGTAGGGCATCATGAAAATATTTTTGAGCTTATAGCACAATTGAGAGCTACACACAAGGAGCTGAGAGTTGAGAGAGCTCTAGCTCCTTCCAATAGTGAGATACAAGAATTCCTGCGAGAGGAGTTTGGTAGGGCACGAGCCAAGAGAGATTGGTTCCAACAATAACATACATCACTGGTTGAGCTAATTTTGAGATTAGAGGTAAGATCAAGGTTGTATTGGGACAAAGTATCTCTAGGAGCCACTCACGATCTATAGTCTCATGTCGACCACCACTATTAGGTCCCAAGAAGTTTGGTAGCCATAGGTCCCTAGGCCAATGATACAATTTTTGTATGATACACTACAATTTTTATTGTGGTGATATGAGGATGTATATGAGTACCATGATATATATATGAGCATACTATATTTGTTATATATGTTTCTTATGTAAATACTTTTAGTACTACATGTTATTTTTATTTAATAACATGCATTATATTTCCATATATAACAAATTGAATACATGTGATCTATTAAGCAATCTTATTAAGAATATTTAATAAATACAACAATGATCTAATTGATATATATAAATAAATGGTGTGATCTAACTAAACAATTAAATATAACTATTTAATTAAATTCTACATTTTGACTAAGTGTACACATGTTAAACTAAGTGCAACTATAGTATAATATAATTAAATGCTATAGTGAACTAGTTAACATGCCAAAAAAATTGTTGAATCTAGTATGCTAACATGTAATAATCAAATTTAAGAAAAATACTCTAAAATCAAAGACACACTAATATTTTTCATGAATGAAGCAATGTAATATTAAATAAAAAGTAAATTTTAGCTAAATTGATAAATATTAAAAAGAACGCCTTTACTATGGCACCCTCACTTGTGTCTAGGTGTTTTTGGCCCCAAAAATTAGGGATGGAGGGGAATTAAATGTATTTTCCCAATCTAGACCCAAAATGATCAATTTATGAATATAATTAATTGTATATATGCAAAATAGGATGTCAATATAGTGTGAAATTGTCAAGGGTGATAATTTATGATGCTAAAATTTACACTTAGAATTAAACTATCTTAGAACCAATATATTTGAATGTCATAGAGAGTTTGGGTATGTGCAGGATCATGATGGGCCAAAAAGTGGCGATATGATGGGTATGTGTAGGGTATGTGGTTGACGACTTTTTTTTACCCAAAATTGATGAAACGAAAAGGGTTTTTAAAGGAGATTCTCAGCTTTCCACCAATATAAATTATGGTTTACTTTGAATTTAATAAATAAGTATTATTCATTTTCTATTTGAATTACGACTAATGTCCTAATTGAGAGGTTGATTGGAAAAAAACTATAGCTTTCAAATGGTATCACATTTTTTCAATCCGAAATATGCATCACATTCTATGCTTCACATACTATAGGATAAAAAAAAAAAAAGAATTTCATGAAGTTTTGACCAAGTTAAGGTGGTCAGACATATGAGTTTTTATAGTTTTTAAAAGTTGTAATAAAAAATTTAGAATTAATATTTGCTTGGAACAAAATTACAAAAAATATGCATCACATCAGTACATGAGTCCTCTACTTATATCCAAAATCTTATAAAGATATATTATCATTTTATTGTGGTTAGGGTGGTTAGACAGACACCGACTTCTTATTTTTCTCTGAAATTTAAGTACTACTACATTGAAATTTCAATTTTTCACCAAATAGATTTTTTCTTTTTTTAAATAAACCTAGTAGTTTAGAAACTACATTCAATTTGCTATAGATTCTATTCTTACATATTTTTGAAATAATATAGATAAATTATTCAAAATTTTATGTCAAGTTGCCTAACTCTGATTTTTTCTATAAAAAATTTCCACTTAAGGGCCTATTTTTTCCATGATGATCCTGCACATACCCGTCCCTTAGAGATTTTCATCAAAGTTTTAGAAAATTTTCACTTATTTATGAAACTACATTCTATGATAGAAATCAATATGCTAATACATACCTTGAGATGATATACTTGTCAATGTAAATTGGAAATGCATGTCTCTCACCGGAATATATACCATATTAACAAGAAAATTTCTACTCAATCTAAACAAAATCATGATGGTTTCAAGAGATCAAACTTGGCTACAAACTTATTTTGAATACACCCATAAATTAAATATTTTACTTGATAGGAAATTTGACACTTAAAGATGACTAGGAACACTTATAAATAACAATTCATGATCCAATTTTCTTTTTTTTGTTTGACCAATTTGAGGCAACAAGGAGACTCCATCAGAAACTTGGAAGATCAAAATAAAATTTAGGATTTTGAAAAGCATGAAAAATTTAATAGTTACCAAGGTGAAAAAATAAGGATAAAAAACTATCCCTATTTGGGGACAAAAACCTTAAAATGCATGAAGAACCTAGAATTTACATGTTTCTCTTCTCTCTATCTTTCTTCTATTCTTCATGTTTCTCATTCTTGAAATGTTAATTTACATGCCATTATGTTGCTAAAATTTTCTTAGATATGAAACTACATCAACTTTCCTAATGCAAAGAATCTACACAATTCAACAAACTTCCAAGGGTACTTCTGACCCTAATCACAATCTGAGAAGATTAGTTAGAAAATAATCGAAAACTCACTTAAACTCTTAACATCTCTTCATTTTCTCTTGATTCTTCATTGCTACAAAGCCTCAAATCATCAAATCTTGACTCCAAAACTTTACCAGACCCAAATTCATCTTAACCATCATCAATTTTATTGAATCAACATAAAAACACTATTGGAAAACTCTGAACCAACCAACACATCCAACATTCACTAAATTACTCCTCTTTGCAACTTGCTTTCATAGGGCAGAAAGACAACATACCATCCTTTCATGCTTCTAAACTTTAACCAGGCCCCAAAAAAATTTAATAATCATGCTTTAGACTAAAATAAACCAATAACTCACTTTCATAACACTGATCCATCAGATTCTCTATTTCTTACAGTCAAAGACCAAAACCTTAGTAGTATTGCAACATGACTAAAATGGGTATATTTTCAAGCCCACATTGATTCTTCTTAAGAAAATTACTAATTATTTCCAATTTTAACATATAAAAAAATTAGATAGAGTTACTTTGAAAAGATCAACCCCAAAACTGACTGTACTGCAACAAAATGCACTAAATAGGTCAAATTTCCAAAGTAAGTACCCTTAAATCAATGTCAAATCACCAAATAACCTTGGACATCATCATAATAGATTTCAAAACTTCTAATTCATCAAATTTTAGAGATTTAAAGACTCAATATTGCACCAAATAACAAAACCCTCATTTTGGGTAACTTTAAGCCAAGTATAGTAGGGGTTTACTGGAATTATGATTGCCAAACCTCATACCAACTTTCCAAGGCCTCAAACAAGTTTTTATATGCCTAAACATGGTAACCAAACCACCTCCAATCCTTTACCATTGTCATTTCACCAAACACTAACCTATAGGCACCATTACTTGCATGGAAATCTCAAAAATTTACTTGGAGCGACAACATATCTTTTGTGTTTTGCCTTCCTTTGTTCTGCCAACACACACACACAATATAAAACACTCAAAAAATATCCATTCCACTGATTACAAAGCTTCCATTGGTGGAATGGTTGCTCAAACTCTCCCTATACTTTCAAACCCTTATTTTGGGTTTTCAGACAAATTTACAAAAAGAGGACAGAAATAGATGGTATATTCAATAGAATCCCTCCAAAATGGATTTGAAAGAGAAAAAACTTACTAAAATACCACACAAAATAATAATCAAATCCTAGAAGTTTAGTACATTCCGTACAAAGCCTTAAAACCAACGGTAAAAACTATGTTTTGGCATAACAGGGTATTCTTTATTCAAAATTGTTCAAGAATGCAAAACTACAATGCTTGTGTCGCCTTTACAAGACCCTAAATAGATGTTTACATCAGTTTTTGTAACTGCCCCTTCATCTTCTCCATTCAAACCTTCCCCTTTCCCACATGACTCTTCACATTCTTGTTTTTTTGTATATTTTTTGCACTTTTTCATCTTTGACAACAAATGACAACTTTTGCCATGAAAGACAAATTTTGTAATATTACTTCTTTAACCACCTAGAGACATATTTGGAACTCAAATACATTTGAAATGATCTAAACATGACTCCTTTACATGATTTTTATGATGACAATTCAAATTTTACAAAAATTCCTATTAGAGGCATAACAATACCATTAGCTACTCCTGCACCAAACGACCAGCCTAGAAAAATTCCTCAAGTCCCTTTGAAGACTGAATTTCTTCAACCCTGCTTCTTCATATCTGCATATCTTTTTCTTGGATTGCTTCCTACTTGAAATCACTCTCCTGCCTTCATTTTCCATCTTGCTTCCTTCCATCTTTTGTCTTCATTTCTACCTTCACTTTATCTTTTGCCTTCTCTTTCTCTTCCCATCAGGTTCACCAATCATTATCTTCAAACAAAGCACACAAGACCGTCTTTTCACAGTAATCAACTCTTCTCTAACCTTTTCTCAATCAAAGGACACAAGACTATCCTTTCTCATTGCTTTTTCTAAGAAATCTTTCCTCTTTCCCAACAATTCATCTTTGACCTTCTCTTACCTGTTTCTCATCATCTTTTCATCTTCTCCAATCAATGGAGTACTCTTCAAACTAACATCTTCAACTAATGGTTGCAAACTCTTCAAGTTCTTTCCTCAGATAGATATCCATCTCCCTCACTACCTCACCACTCAAACTCAACAAACCATCCATCTTACCCAACAGTAGATCCTAGAAGATGCACCTACCACTCTTCCTCTTAGTGATGTCACTCTCTCTGCACCTTCTCCCAAGCTTAATCTCTATTGGAGGATGGTGAACACAAGCCTGATCTTGTCTATAACCAACACACTTCTCAGACTCTTCCTCTTTGCATCTTTAAGATGGTTCAAGAACCTGCAACCAAAAACTCAACAACAACTTAACAAACACTAGATCAGCTAGCTCTGATACCAATTGATGCCAAGCATCTACACAATTCAACAAAATTTCAAGGCTACTTCTGACCCTAATCAAAAATTGAAAAGATCAATTAGCAAATCACCAAAAACCCACTTAAACTCTTAACAACATCTCTTCATTTTCACTTGATTCTTCATTTCTACAAAGCCCCGAATCATCAAAACTTGACTCCAAAGCTTTACCAGACCCAAATTCATCTTAACCATCATAAATTTGACTGAATCAAAACAAAAACAATATTGGAAAACTATGAACCAACCAATACATCCAACATTCACTAAATTACTCCTCTTTGCAAACAACATTCATAAGGTAGAAAGAAAACATACCATCCTCTCATGCTTCTAAACTTTAACCATGCCCCAAAACACTTTAATCATCATGCTTTAGACTGAAATAAACCAATAACTCATTCTCATAACATTGATCCATTAGATTCTCTATTTTATACAGTCAAAGACCAAAACCCTAGTAGTATTGCAACATGACTAAAACACATATATTTTCAAGTCCAATTTGAAAAGATCAACCCCAAAACTGACTATACTACAACAAAATACACCAAATAGGTCAAATTTTCAAAGAAAGTACCCTTAAATCAATGTAAAATAACCAAATAACCCTAGACAGCATCATAACAGGTTTCAAAACTTCCAATTCATCAACTTTTATAGATTGAAAGACTCAATATTGCACCAAATAACAAAACCCTCATTTTGGGTAACTCTAAGCCAAGTATAGCAAAGGTTTATTGGAATTATGATTGCCAAAAATCATACCAACTTTTTAAGGCCTCAAACAAGTTTTAATATGCCTAAACATGGTAACCAAACTCCCTCCAAGCCTTTACCACTGTCATTTCACTAAACCCTAACCTGTAGGCACCATTACATGCATGAAAATCTTAAAAATTTACTTGGAGCAGCAACATATTTTTTTGTTTCGCCTTCCTCTATTCTGCCAACACACACACACAATATAAAACACTAAAAAATGATCCATTCCACCGATTACAAAGCAACCATTGGTGGAATGGTTTCCCAAACTCTCCCTAGACTCTCAACCCCTTATTTTAGGTTTTCAAACATATTTACAAAAAGAGGACAAAAGCATATGGTATATTCAATAGAATCCCCCCAAAATGGATTTGAATGAGAAAAAACTTACTAAACTACCATATGAAATAATAATCAAAGCCTAGAAGTTCAATACAGGTTGTACAAAGGCTTAAAACCAATAGTAAAAACTATGTTTTGGTAGAACATGGTATTCTTTATTCAAAATTGTCCAAGAATGAAAAACTACAATTCTTGTCTCGTCTTTACAAGGCCTTAAATAGATGTTTACATCAATTTTTTTAACTAACCCTTCATCTTCTTCATTCAAACCTTCCCATTTCCCACATGACTCTTCACATTATTGTTTTTTTGTACATTTTTTGCACTTTTTCATCTTTGACAACAAATGACAACTTTTGCAATATTACTTCTTTAACCACCTAGAGACCTATTTGGGACTCAAATACATTTGAAATGATCTGAATATGAATCTTTTACATCCTTTTTATGATGACAATTCAAATTTTACAAGAATCCCTATTGGAGGCATAACAACACCATTAGCTTCTCCTGCACCAAACGACCAACCTGGAAAAATTCATCAAGTCCTTTCGAGGACTAAATTTCTCCAACCTTGCTTCTTCATATCTGTATATATTTTTCTTGGACTGCTTCCTACTTGAAATCACTCTCCTTCCTTCATTTTCCATCTTGATTCCTTCCATCTTTTGTCTTGATTTTTGCCTTCTCTTTCTCTTCCCATCAGGTTCACCAATCACTGTCTTCAAACAAAGCACACAAGACTATCCTTTCATAATACTTAACTCTTCTCTAACCTTTTCTCAATCAGAGTACATAGGACTGTCCTTTCTCATTGATTTTTCTAAGCAATCTTTCCTCTTTCCCAACAATTCATCTTTGACCTTCTCTAACATGTTTCTCATCATCTTTTCATCTTCTCCAATCAATGTACTCTTCAAACTAACATCTTCAACTAATGGCTGCAAAATCTTCAAGTGCTTTCCTTAGATAGATATCCATCTCTCTCATTGCTTCACCACACAAACTTAGCAAACTATCCATCTTACCCAACAATAGATCTTCGAAGATGCACCTACCACTCTTCCTCTCATTGATGTCACTCTCTCTGCACCTTCTCCCCAACTTAATCTCTATTGGAGGATAGCCAACACAAACCTCAACTTGTCTATAACCAACACACTTCTAAGAATCTTCCACTCTATAGCTTTAAGATGGTTCAAGCACCTGCAACCAACAAATCAGAAACTTAACAAAAACCAGATCAGCTAGGTCTGATACCAATTGATGCAGAGCATCTACACAATTCAACAAACTTCCAAGGGTACTTTTGACCCTAATCATAATCTGAGAAGATCAGTTAGCAAATCACCAAAAACTCACTTAAACTCTTAACAAAATCTCTTCACCTTCACTTGATTCTTCATTTCTACAAAGCCCCAAATCATCAAAACTTGACTCCAAACCTTTACCAGACCCAAAATCATCTTAACCATCATCAATTTGACTAAATAAAAATAGAAACACTATTGGAAAACTCTGAACCAACCAACACATCTAACATTCACTAAATTACTCCTCTTTGCAACTTGCTTTCATAGGGTAGAAAGACAACATACCATCCTTTCATGCTTCTAAACTTTAACTAGGCCCCAAAACACTTTAATCATCATGCTTTAGACTGAAATAAGCCAATAACTCACTTTCATAACATTGATCCATCAAATTCTCTATTTCATACAGTCAAAGACCAAAACCGAATTAGTATTGCAACATGACTAAAAATGGTATATTTTCAAGCCCACATTAATTATCCTTAAGAAAACTATTGTTTTAGGAACCTATTATTGCCAGTTTTAACTTGTCAAAACTTAGAGTTACTTTGAAAAGATCAACCCCAAAACTGATTGTACTACAATAAAATGCACCAAATAGGTCAAATTTCCAAAGCAAGTACCCTTAAATAAATTTCAAATCACCAAATAACCCTAGAAAGAATCATAATAGGTTTCAAAACTTCCAATTCATTAACTTTTAGAGATTGAAAGACTCAATATTGCACCAAATAACAAAACCCTCATTTTGGGTAACTTTAAGCCAAGTATAGCAGAGGTTTATTGGAATTATGATCGCCAAACCTCATACAAAATTTCCAAGGCCTCAAGAAAGTTTGTATATTCCTACACATGGTAACCAAGTTGCCTCCAAGCCTTTACTACTGTAATTTCACCAAACCCTAACCTGTAGGCACCATTACTTGCATGGAAATCTTAGAAATTTACTTGGAGCAGCAACATATCTTTTTTTTTTCCTTCCCCTATTCTACCAACACACACACAATATAAAACACTCAAAAATTATCCATTCCACCGATTACAAAGCTTCCATCAGTGGAATGGTTTCTCAAACTCTCCCTAGACTCTAAAACCCTTATTTTGGGTTTTCAAATAGATTTACAAAAAGAGGACAAAAAAAAATGGTATATTAGATAGAATCCCTCCAAAATGGATTTGAATGAGAAAAAACTTACTAAACTACCATATATAATAATAATCAAAGACTATAAGTTCAATATAGGTTGTACAAAGGCCTAAAACCAATAGTAAAAACTCTATTATGGTAGAATAGGGTATTCTTTATTCAAAATTGTTCAAGAATGCAAAACTACAATGCTTATCTCACCTTTACAAGGCCTTAAATAGATGTTTACATTAGTTTTTGTAACTCCCCCTTCATCTTCTTCATTCAAAACTTCCCCTTTCCCACATGACTCTTCACATTATTGTTTTTTTGTACAATTTTTGCACTTTTTCATCTTTGACAACAAATGACAACTTTTGCCATAAAAGGAAACTTTTTCAATATTACTTCTTTAACCACCTAGAGACCTATTTGGGGCTCAAATATATTTGAAAGGGTCTAAACATGACTCCTTTACATGCTTTTGATAATTACAATTCAAATTTTACAAAATTGCCTATTGGAGGCATAAGAAAACCATTTAGTGCTCTTGCACCATTTCCTCTAAGGGTTAATGCATGGGAATTTAGCTATGTCTGTTTTTTCTTTATGAAATACTAGTATGTGCTTGTATCAAGATGATTGAAATCTTATTTCTTTGAAGAAACATAAGATACTGAAGGTGCATATTGGTTCTTGGAAGACTTTTCGAGTTCACCATTCCCTTTCAATGAGCCCTTCTTTCTTTTGGGCAATAATCCCTCCGACAGTGAGCTTGTTGTATTCAGTGTTGCAATTAATTTATATTATGAGTTAATCCTCATCATTTTTTTCCCTTCTTAGGTTTTTCAAGTAAATTTGGTGTTCTATTATGCATGGTGTTGATGTGTTTCAATTTTTTTTATTTTCTTTCATGCTAAATCATTCTAACAGATTAAGGACCTTAATAAAGTTGATGTGGATCTGAATGTTTATTAGGGTTTTGATGTTTTAATGTACAACTAATTCACCTTCCCTCTTAGTTGTCTTGTGTGCATTCAACATGGTGGTGCACAAGTTTGGATTCATATGTTATAGTGTGTGGAAGGTTAACTGGGTGCACAAAATGAATATATTTTGTGGTGTATGATGTTGTGAAGGATTTGTTGGATCTCAAGGTGTTGATGGAAATTTCTAGATTGTGTTTAAGTGTTGTGTGTGCTCCACAAGTCATGTTTGTATTTGGGGAAGTGTGTAATTAAATTTTTAATGGTTTTAACATGAGTTCGGTTGACCTTGGGTGTTTACACTAATTGCATATATACTTTGGTGTTTCTGGAAGTGTGGTGAGGCATGTATATGAGGATTTAGGTTTCAGTTAAGGTGTGATGTGGTCTGCCTTCATTCATCTCCACTGCAGGAATATTTTGGTGCCAACCTAATTTGAATTTGCTAATATGCTACGATGTGTTTGTGGAAGTGTGGTGAGGCATGTATATGAGGATTTAGTTTGAGTTAAGTGTGTGTGGTCCGCGCCTTCTTGTCCAACCGAAATTTTGGTGCACATACGATGTCATGTCATGAGGAGATCTCAGTTCCACAACAGTTTTCATTTCAAGTTGGTTGGTCGGCTATTGATATTTTTTAATGCCCTTGTAGTTGTTTTAACATCTAATAATATAAGATTTTCACAATCTATAAGATTGTGAGTGATTTTTTTGCATGGTTTTCTATCACATTTGGTAATCCTTCATCAAAATGTGATTTTTTTGTTTTAACATGTATGGAAGAAAATTAGGTAGGAAAATGTGTTCACCAATTGTTGTGATAGAAGAGGCTGATATTAGAATGCACTTTTTAAAATAAGTGAAAGTATAAGAAAATGTTATAATTTGTATTCAATTTAATACTACACAAATTTTATTATAAAATAGAGATAAAGAATACACAATAGTGTTAAAGGTAAATATCATTTTATTTATTTTTATTTAGATTAGTTCATGCTATTAGTAAGTATAAATTAATTATGCTTCGATGTGCTCTTTAGTGATAGTAACCTCGTATAGAGTATCATGTAATTATTATGTATATAAAAATCAAAATATTGTTGAGATATATTCTTAAAATTATTAAAATTATGAGTGTTTATTTACAAATCTTCCTTGGTAATGAAACAATTTACTCCATATTTGTTGTCATAATCTATGTTTTGGAGGGCACAAACAATTATTATAGGGTCACACATACTTTGTAAAATTCCCTTTCATCTTTCTTCCACTATATGTTAACATAAAATATTTACATATTACACATGCAAATATTTTAGTGGGGGCATATGTTCTAATCACATCTTCAAACACATATGTATATTCACATGTGAAAATTGTTAGGTTAGGTGACATTAACCTTGCAAACCTATATCATTTTTATGTCTCCATTTTTCTTGGAAAGTGTACTAGGGGACATGATAGAAATGTATTTAACATTTGTATATTGTAATTAGATTTTTTAGAGGAAATTTAATATTGGTGGAGGTTACAATCAATATAGGACAAATTATCCCTCCTAGGAATCCACATTGGGAATATGAAGAGCCTTCAGTGGGGCATCTAATTTTGGATGGAAACAAGTGTCCATTAGTGTTCCACCTAGAAGCTAAATAGTTACATGAGCTTCTTGAAGGCATAAAATGAAGGGGCTATGGGTTAGTTGTCCATATTAGAGCTTTGTCCACATTAATTAATGTATTATCATGAATCTTGGTTTTTCAAGGATAATGCATGGGTTTTTTGTGAGTGGCTTTGGTACCTATTGTTTTGATTTATTACAATGGTTTTTCCTTTGACAAGTGTTGGTTATTTTTTAAGAACCAATCTGACTTCAGAAAATACCTATGGACTTTTCCATTTGTAATACTTAGTACTCCAAAGGGATTAGCCAACGAATTAGTAAACGTTGTGAGACTTCTACTCCTACACTTTGGGCTCTGTTAAACCTGGGAGGGTGATCCTACAAAGCATACTCAGGAATTTATATGATTACTACTCAAATACATAGTCAATAATAGATAATTCTCATAAAATTACTCAACAATGTAGCACATCAAACAAGTTGGTAGCCCGTTTATTGATATCCTACACTTATAGCATGAGAAGATGAAACTCAACATAAAACAACTACAGTGGTATCCATTTTGAAAGTTTATAAAATAAGGTGGTTAGCTGATGAATCAACTCAGGAACTAAATTATGAATACTTTGCACGCACCAGTGTCTTACTCCAAGCATGGAGTCAATATCAACCTATGCAACCAGACAACATATTATCAATAACAACCTACAATCTCAAGAAACAGCGCTTTACATCATTCCCCTATTACATTCATGACCATCACTGCTTACAAATATCCTAGCACCTAATTCTTATGAGTTAACAATCTCATCCAAGTACTTACATTAATTCATTGAAGTAATAAGTAGGAATGAAATGAAACATCTATTGAGAAACAATAGAGAAAAACAAAAGGAATCTTGGATTACTTTAATTCATAACTCATAAAATGAGTCCAAGGAGAGACAATAACCATGAAATTGGTATCAATATGTATTGTATTTTCTATATTGTTATCAAAATTACATTAATATTAACAAAACTCTGAACTTAAGAAAAAACCCTAAAACATGCTTGACATTCCTTTTACAATTTACAGTGTTGAATGCAAAACAACAAACCCCTACTTTCTAGCCCTGAATTCCTTCTTATAAAAATGAAGGAGCAAAACAAGCCTCGGGCCAGAAAGCACACATGCCAATATCCTATTGGACCGCTTAGAATAAATATTCCCTTGTTCAGTTGCATTGCATTCCCAAGAGGTGGGAAACATGTGTGGAAATGCAAGTAGTCTTCATTCGTTGTTGGAGATCCGGTCCAATCTTCAAAAA
Source organism: Sequoia sempervirens (assembly GCA_007258455.2). Classification (NCBI taxonomy): domain Eukaryota; kingdom Viridiplantae; phylum Streptophyta; class Pinopsida; order Cupressales; family Cupressaceae; genus Sequoia; species Sequoia sempervirens. Next base: position 327,261,907 of record VDFB02373365.1, on the reverse strand, counting down.
GGTATCTTCAAACAGTTACCTCAAAATTTTTGTCCATGCACACAAAGTGAAAAAATGAAAGCATGACAAAAATAGAAAAGAAAAGACAAAAGATACGTCCACGTTTGTAGCCTTGTCATCAATTGATCTTTGAAGAAGATGCACTATATTTTCCATACTTTTTATCAAAATCCTAATCTGTACTAAATCCGGGCTATGCAGTACAACTTTCACTTATCCGCTATTCTTCATGGTTACATCAAAATTTAAAATTACCATCTTGTAATTTCATATTAGTCCACCACTCCCTCTAAGTATCTGCCTTTCCGTGCTAAGAAATCCTCTTCGGTGGGTCAACTAAAATTCATGACTTCATCAGCCCTTTCTCTATAAGGTGCATACTTGGTGACAATCTGGTTAGCCTCTCTATCAAATTCTAGTAGGATAGTTTCAACATGAGTCAGCATATCCATATTTATCTTCAATGTGTCCATATCAAATTTATGACAAATTGACACAACTTCATCTGAAATAACTTTATTGGTTTCATCTTTCCACTCCTATAGAGTTTTGATGCTATCATCATCCCTTAGAATGGATGGAAGAAGGCCATAATGTGACTCATGGAAGTATTTCACCAACTCTTTTATTTTGTTTTCCAATGGTTCAATATTTCCCCTATATCCTTCAATTTTACCTACAAGAACCATAGTAGGTTTAAAATTTTCAGGTGGATTGGCATCATGTTTAACTCCAATTGACATCAATACCAAATCCTTCTTCCTAGGGATCCAAATTTCCATGAGTGGAATGGCTCTTTCTCTATCAGTGTCAAAATTCTTGATAGTAGTCACCATGGATAAATAACCATGGTGAATACTATTCAACCTATTATTCACTCTTTTGTTCAAATGTTCCAATAATGTAGTGACAATCTTCATGTTTCTTTTGAAAATATCCTCATCATGATAATCACATTTCTCTTTATATTCATTTAACTACCTAAGCAATTCTTCCCTACTAGTATCTTCCTTAGCCTGTGGCCCTTTTCATGTACTAGGTTCTACTATTGAAATGGGCACACTTCCCATGTTAAATGGCACAATTTCTCATGAAGAACTTACTTCAACAATAAATTTTGGGGGTACAGATTCTTGTGAAGTGGTGGGGGAGTCGACATCATTCTACTTAGGCTTTTCAAGTTGCAAAATCTGCAAATTATTTTCCAATAATGAAAATTTTGTTTGCCACTAAATATTATACTGCTCAATCCTTCCATATTTGACTAGTAAATCATTGTAATTTGTTCTAAGCTTATCCATTTCTATAGTCACAAATTCTATAGTGTCTCATGTAAATTGTGCAACATGACTTGACATATTTGCTGCTTCTAAGGATGATGTTTCTGACACTCTTTTTATTATTAGGCCTCCATTGTAGTTAGGTGCAAGCTTAGCAATATAAGGCTTTTTGTTACTTGAAGCTAGAGGCCATATTGCCAAGACTTCCCATTCCTCACTGCAAGAATACCCTTGTAGTGCAAGTGCAGCTTCCTCCTCTGTATCATAGAGAGGCCTGTCACATTTCTTTATTGTGTCGAAAGCTATTGTAGAAGCTAAATCCCATTCTGGAAGCAAAAAAACCACTATTTCTAACCAATTCTTGACCCTCTTTTGTAGTAATCTTCTAGAATCTAGCTCTCATTTCATTTAAAACCCTTTTCTAAATGATGGCATCTAGTAATTCTGGATGAAAGCTTCTTTCTATAGCAAGATCTTTTACATATTCATCTTTTTTAGCTCTGTATGAAAATTCCATAAAATCTTGAGACTCTATAAATGAGTTGTCATCTAGAGATTTTGCACATGCTTCAACCCGCATATCATCTCTGCCATTGAGTCCTGTGAGATCAGCTTTACTAAATATTGTACCCAACTAATGTGTTTCCCTTACTACTGGTGCAGTGGGCACTTCTTGTATTTCCTGCTTTGAAACCCAATTATCATCATCAGAGTCTTCATCAGCATAGTCCACCAAACCATTCACTTCAACCTTTTGTCTTTTCAATGGTGGCTCCCTTGTTGGTAATTCACTAGGTGGTAGGGAATCATTGTCAACAATGTTAGGCTTTGCTGGTCTTGGAGGAGATGGTGGTGGTACTTGTGGCACAAGAGAAGGAGGATTATATTCTTCTTGTGGAGAATGATTAGAAGTTGCATACACTTTATTTTCCTTACCCTTTCTCCTTACAAAGTACTTTATTCTTGGTTCATTAGGGCCTTGAGCTTTAGATTTTTCTCCCATAGTAGGGATTTCTCCTCCACTCTATTCTTCTACAATTGTGGCTTTCCTATTATTGTTACTTATTACCCCTTTAGTTTCAAGGTGGCCCACTATTGAATCAAAATTCCTTGATACATGCTCCACATTTTGTATTACATTTTCATTTTCTTGGAGAACCTTGAAGTCAGGTTCTTCTTGCTTTATCTTTCTTTGTATCTTATTAAAAGAAATACACCTTGCTCTTCTTTTCTCCTACTCCAAAAGGTTGAAAACATTTCTTATCACATCTTCAGGATATTGGAATTTTTTTATAAATTTGGAGTTCTTGTTTCTTTGTTTCAACCAATCCATAAAACCTTTAGGGTCATATCTAACCCTCTCAACTGAGCTCTACATGCGGTAGGTTTTGAGTATATCAAGAATATTATTCCATCCTCCCTTGGTCATTACAAAATTAGAAAAACAAGTGTATAAAGGAAATAATGTTCCTTTTCCTTGATTCAATAAGTGTCCATTTTCAACACTTCCCAATTGCCACATCACTTCTAGGAAACCAATTCTCTTTAGCACAAACCTTGGCAGAAAGTGAGGTTCTACCATGGAACCATATACTCTTAAGATAGTGTAATCAGGGTATAGGATAACATCTCCACAATTATGATCAACTCCAAGCTCAGTCTTCTCTCCTTGGGTCTCAAGAAATCATGTAGAGCTATGGGAATTCTAGGTACACTCACAATTAAGACTCTCCTCAATTTTGAAGCAAACAAGTTCTGAAATGTCACATATTCATAGGTCCTATCATCCTTGTCTAAAACACTAGTCCATCATTGCACAGGCAACTCCAAGTCACCCTTTCTTCTTTCCAAAGTTATACTAGCCCCAAAGAAAATTTCACCTTTGTATAAAAATCTATGCATCAATAATGAATACCAGCTGAATCTCACTCCCAATTCACCTTTCTTCAATCTTATCAGTCCTTCATGCATTCTTTTTAAAAGAAACCCCACATAATCATACACTGCAGAATATTGGGGGTGTTGAATGTGGGCAGCCATATACATGCATGCCATTGGAATTCATGTGATAGGATCATAACCAATTATTTGGAAAATAGAATAGAAGGTTTTTTGGAAGTAAGAAATCAAATAGCTAACCAAGAAAAGCTCTTTATCATGTGGCCCTATTATGATCTTTCGACCTGCAATTTCTGCTAGGAATCTCATCAAGATGTGAACTCTAAATGCAATCTTAGTTTTATCATACTCCTGCTTGAGAATGTCCTAATTTATATTATACATTTCATCATTCCATTTAGTAAGCTTGAAAACAAGACCCAATTCTTCCTTGGTGATTTTGACCATTTCCTTCCCATCATATGTTCTTATAGTTCTTGTGACAGGGTCATAATTGGTAGCCACTGCCTTATGCAAGTAAACATCCATATAAAAATTTGGTACAATCAACTTTCCTAGGTCACAGTTCCATGGGTTACCTACTAGGATACCCATGTTTCTATTCCTGAACCAACAATAAAACAGTTCCAATCTAGTATAAGGCAATTTGGAATCATTGATAAAGTAGTTCTTGTCAATCAAACCCTCTACTACTTGCAGACCTCTGAGAAGCAGTTGACCCTTAGGTTTATTAGTGGTCGAGGGTGGTAACTGGTCCATGATGTCTTTATTTAAAGTCCTTTTGGGAGCAGAAGCTTCCCCTTTAGATGAAGACGCTTTTACCTTAGGGGCCATAACACAAGAGGTATTACAAGGTAAGGTTTTTGGTTTCTTTGAATAAGGCTTACAACTTTTGTAAGGGTTTGACATGAATTATGCAATGCAAAACTTAAGAAATTATTTTTATGAACGTCAAACCTTAAAAATGATAAACCAAGAAAATCCTAATAGACTCAAGAGTTTGAAAAACCACAACTTAACAATATTTCTTATGGGAGTGAAAAATTTCACTTACTGGTTTTCTTTGCAAGTTGACAACCCTTGTTCCAACATCAGAAAAATATTGAAAGAACAACAACACAAGCTCCTTGAGTGTGTAGAGTATACTTCACAATGTGGAATTATGCCTTAAAGATAGGTATTAATAATTATGCAACTCCTTACTTCAGTAGCTCAATGTCCTTTCATCTATTAAGGCTCGCTCGCGCAAACCAGAATAACTCACTTGCCTTCAAATGATTTTTGAATGCCAGCGGTTGATATTTTTGGAGTGTTAATTGATTGATGATCCATATTTGGCCATCTTATTATGAAAGATTTGACTGTACAGAGCTGCAATTCTTACCAAATGATAGAAAGCCACATGGAACCACTTGCCAGTAGTATGCGGGCTCCACCATCTCTTTGTTACCGTAACCAAGATCCACGTGTCTTCTTTCCCTTGCCCTTGTGAGTCATAACCCATGTGCAACTTTCATTAACGGGTAGACAGAGAGAGGTCAAGATTGAATCTCTTAGCTCCTTCATACATAGTTCTTAATTACCTACAACTTTATCCCTCTTACAGCATCCATGACCCAAATTAAAAATCCTTGCTCTAATGCCTCGATATCCTTTGGATCAATCCATATGGAAAATGCCCACTCCCCTATTGGGAGTCTAACAGTAAAAGTGAGACCCACACGATATAGTGGGGAGTGGTCGATATTTAATCCACATCACTCGTTATTGATTGTTGATTCACTTGAAAACTTTGTGATAGACCACTCGAAACCACTGGGCCCACTGTTTAGAATAGATACACAACATTTGCCCTCCAGCCCATGTGATTATTTTAATAGGCAAGAAAGCCAAATGGGCATGTAGGGAAAAGTCAAGATGCGGCCACATCATTCATCACCCATCATTGATTTCCTTTGACAACTAGCTACATGCCTTATAAAAGACATTGGTCCCACCAACATACGAGACACGTGGCCTTTTCCTATGAGCCCATGGGAATAAAAATAAGAAGCAATAATATGGAACAGGCGTGTGGGGAATGACAAATATTTTCTTGCATCAATCGAATGGTAGTCAGGGGTCCTCATATCTACACATGCCAAAAAATTTAATCTTTAAAAAGGGACCCGACTAGGACAATGAGATAATACCCATGGAAAAGATGACTTAATTTTTTATGGGAAATTCCTAGCCCGACTTTGGAAAAATTAAAGTAATGACCCAACACATGAAAATTGGTAAAACAAAACCAGAGGGTTGGTTGCTCAATGGATTTTGATGGCATAAAGTATGACTTAAAAGAATAGGGACCAACAACAAGGGGTCAATAAAGAATTAAAACCTTGGTGAGGATATAGACTCAAAATGGTTTTTTTCAAATAAGAATTTGAGTAACTAAAACCCTAACACAGTGACAAGGAACAAAACCTTAATCCCTCAGATACAATTTCAACCCAATTTGAAGCAAGACAAGAGATAGGACATGAAAAAATTTTAGGGGTTCCACCAGTGGCTTCGACTGGGGATGCATGTCTCTCGTAGGCATGACAAGATCCTAGAATCTATGGTTGAAGTAGACCAATCAAAACACAGTGAACCAAAACCAGGGAACTACCCAAACTAAGTAGCAAGACTGACCCAAAAACAACCAAAGAAAACACACCTATACAAAATATAGAAAACTTACACTGTATATGGAATCATAACATACTTAGGAGAAGTATGGATTTAAGAACTATCCATGTACTGGCAGTTCAAAAAGTTCACCTATCAAGCCTTGAAGGAAATACAAATCATCACCATGTGTACTGGCTACCAGATAAGGGCCCAACCATAATGCTTCAAACTTTCCATTTTTACCCTTATCCTAAGCCCTTGCATTCCAGGCTAACACCATGATGTTTACCTCAAATTTTCTAGGAGAAGCTCTCTTATCATGCAAGTGTTTAACTTGCAACTGCAGCTTTGTATTCTTAGCATGAGCTTCTCTTCTAGTCTCATCTAATTGCACTAGATTATTGATTCTATGTTGCATATCTTTGCATATATCTTCATCATATTCTTGCTCAAACATATACATCTTTAGCAGGTTATTATGTGGCAACCTAGCATCCAAACCATATACCAATCCAAATGGAGAATAACTAGTAGCCTTTTTCATAGTCACTCTATCTACCCAAAGTGCCAACTTCAATTTTGAATCCCAATGCTTTTTGTTCTTCTCCATCACCCTTTTGATGATCTTCATTAAGCTCTTATTCATGAACTCAGCCTGACCATTTCCTTGAGGATGTTAAGGTGAAGAATAGGAAACTTGTATACTATGTTTGTCACAAAAGTTTGTGAATTCTTCAAATCTAAAACTCATAGCATTATCTAAAATGATTTTTTCCAGGACTCCAAATCTAATGAGAATATTATTCAATAGGAAATCCACAACCACCTTGCTTGTTTCCCTTTTTGTGGGTATTGCTTCTACCCATTTTGTAAACTAATCAGTGACAATAAGAATCCATGAGTTCCCTCCACTAGATTTTTTTGTTATCTCTCCAATGAAATCAATTCCCCATTGTTGGAAATTGGCTTGAACAAAGATAGGCCTAAGTGGTAAATTTCCTAAAAACCTCAATTTTCCTGTAAACCTTTGTCAAGCATCACAAGTTTTAACAAACTTATGAGCATCCTTAAAGACAGTAGGCCACTAGAATCCTATTCTCAAAACCATGTGAGCAGTGTTCTTTGTCATGTAATGACCACCACACACTCCATTGTGCATTTCTTGCAAGAGTTCTAATGCCTGCTTTCCATCTACACATTTAAGCAATATACCATCTAGGATTCTCCACTGTAGCTCATTGTCAATAATCACATACTTAATGGCATGCAATTTTAATTTCCTTTTTTCATTCTCAGCCATATCTGTAGGACACTGCAAAGTTTATAGATATTGGACAATTCTTCTATACCACCCGCATGTTTGCATATCACAGATAGGTGCCACATCAATCATTTCTACATGATTAACTTGATTAGCCTCCAAATTAGTTTCTATCATTAATTTAGCTAGGACCTGTCCTCTTACTAATTTGGTAATCTGGACATCAATGTTGAATTCTTGGATCTTGTTGATTCATCTACACCTTCTACTTGTAGTTTCTTACTGAGTGAAAATATCTTTTACAGCAGCACTCGACACAAAAGCTATGATAGTATCTCCCACTAAATACATCCTAAAATTATTCACAACCTTAACCAAAGCATATGCTTGCTTTTACATTATCTCATATTTGAGCTCTGCAGCCTGTAAAGACTTGCTAAAGAATGCAATGGGTTGTTCATAACCCTCCTCATTTTTCTGTAATAAAACAACAACAATTGTATGAAAAGAAGCAAAAGAAAAAATGTGCATTGGCTTGGAGAAATCAAGAGACTTCAATACTAGAGCCTCCTATCGGTTTGTTTTTTCAATGCCTGGCTAGGCTCCTCACTCCAAAGCACCTTTTCACCCTTCTTCAACATCTTGGAAATAGGTCTTGTGATTTCTGCAAAGTTAGTCAAAAACCTTCTTTAAAAAATTATTTATCCAAAAAATGACTGAATTCCCTTGTCATTTTTTGGCTGAGGGATTTTATCTATGGCTGCTACTCTTTCAGGGTCTATTCTTACTCCGTCCTTAGACACAATGTGCCCCAACAATTTTCCCTTAGAAACCCCAAAAGCACATTTTTTCAGATTCAGAGATATCCCATACTCTAGAGCTCTAACAAATACCTTCTCTAAGTGCTTACAATGATCTTCCTCTTTCTTGGAGTAAGTGGTCAGGTCATCTTGATATATAGCCATAAACAAATCAGTAAAATCATAAAAGGCTACGTCTATAGCCCTTTGAAAAGTGGCACCCGCATTTTTCAAGCCAAAATGCATTCTTACATAGACGTAGGTACCCCATGGAGTAGTGAATGCAGTCTTGTATTGTTCAGACTCCTTCACCTTTACTTGATTATAACTTGAAAAACCATCCATCATTGACAGCAGCTCATATCCAGTCACCTTCTGTAACATGGCCCCCATGTTTGGCAATGGGTAGTTGTCCTTTAGTGAGGATATATCCAATTTTCTAAAATCAACACACAACCTTATATCATTGTTCTTTTTCCTCACTGGCACTAGATTGGATACCCATGAAGAATGTCTAATGGGATTTATAATGCCAACATCTCTTAACTTTACCAACTCCTCTTGCATCTTGGGAGCTATAGTAGGATTAATGGGTCTTTGCTATTTCCTGAAAGGTTTAGCATTCTCCTTTAGAGGAATTCCATGTTGAAACAATTCCTCTTTGTAATCTTTCAGGTCATCATATGACCAAGCAAAGACATGTTTGTATTTTCTAAACAAGGAAATCAACATTTCCTTCACCTTTGGCTTCATTTTCTTTCCTACATACACTTTCTTAGGGGCATTTTCAGTCCCCAAATTTACTTCCTCCAGGTCCTCTAGGTGAGCAACAGTTGTTTTAATCTTGCTTTTATCTTGACTGTCAAAGACCCTTTCAAGTGCTACAAGGCCTTTGGGGATTTTATTTGTCTTCAACTGGATAACCTCTTTTCCAAATATTGTGTCCTTTCCATCAATATTTTCAACAAATCCACCAAAGTTGATCTCCTGACCTTCATATTCATCAACACAGTTCAAGAATTTGAGAATTTCCTCATCATCATTGAAAATTTGCCACTTGTGCACATTACCAGGAATGGAAGGTCTTGTATGCACCTGAACTTTAGAGATACCTATAAAAGTTATGTCATTTGGTCTTAATGCAATGTTAGCAAGTAAGTCAGCTGCTCTATTATGTCCTCTTTCCATCCAATCAATTCCAAAAGCATCAAACTGCTCAATGGAATCCCAAATAGCATTTCTATATTGCTTAAGTCTGTTATTTTTGCAAGCATACTTAGCTCTTACTTGGAATATCACAAGCTTAGAATCACCAATTACCATTAACTTTCTTATTCTGTACTTCTCAGCCAATGTCAATCCTAGTAATAATGCTTCATATT